>CM046349.1:5994232-6692644 GCA_025403435.1 Artocarpus heterophyllus
CAGTATCAAGAATCCAAATTTTTAAAGTTTTGAGTCCCCTCTAAACTTTTGATACTCGGATATATCTACTACAGTAAAAACTAAAACTCTCTCACATATTTGAGAAAAAAATCATAACTTTTTCATTTGTTATCCAATTGAGATGATTCTTTTTTCATTGTGTTTCTAGTGAAGAAATCAATTAAGATCCATATTGCATATTTTTTAGAATCATTAACATTAAGATTTTATAAGATTTGTTGATAAATCAAAAACTACTTTCACTACCTCTCCAAACATAAATTCTAATTTTATTTCATACTTAGATTAAAAATTAAACATATATCCAAATGTCAATTTGTATAATAATTCAAATCACTAACTCAAATCCTAATTCAAATCACACTAACTCAAATCAAATCACTAATTCGAATCCATTTACTAAAGGGACCTTAAGAAATTCCTTTCTAAGAACTTTGAAATGAAAAGATGGGAGACATCCTATAGATTGGAATTGAAATATTCCATGATAGATCATAGGGTTTGTTAGGATTATCTTAAAAAGCATATATTAACAAAGTTTTAGAGAAATTCAAGATGGAAAGGTGCTCT
The DNA here is from genome assembly GCA_025403435.1 of Artocarpus heterophyllus. Lineage (NCBI taxonomy): Eukaryota > Viridiplantae > Streptophyta > Magnoliopsida > Rosales > Moraceae > Artocarpus > Artocarpus heterophyllus. The sequence goes on from CM046349.1 coordinate 5,994,824, forward strand.
GCAAGTGTTGTTCCAATTTAGAAAGGAGATAAATTGAGCCTTATGCAATGCCCAAATAATGAATTAGAATGCAAAAAAATGGAACGGATTCCATATGCTTCTATTGTTAGTAGCTTGATGTGTGCTTAGACTTGTACTAGGCTAGACATCAGTTTTGCCGTTGGAATGCTAGGCAGATAAATTGAGCCTTATGTAATGCCCAAAGAATGAATTGTAAGCAAAAAAAATGGAACGGATTCCATATGCTTCTATCCGTTTAGCTTGATGTATGTTCAGACTTGTACTAGGCTAAACATTAGTTTTGCTGTTGAAATGCGGGGCAGATATCAAAGTAATCCATGATTGGATCATTGGAAAGCTACAAAGAGGTGTTAAGATACTTGCAATGAACAAAAGATCACATGCTCACTTATAGAGATCTGATATCTTGAGGTGATAGGATAATCAAATCAGATTAATGCCGAATGTGTTGATACAAGAAAATCTACATTTGGCTACTTGTTCATTTTAGATAGAGGAGCAGTCTCATAGAAAAGTACGAAGCAGTCTGTCATCACTGCATCAACTATGGAAGCTGAGTTTGTGGCATTCTTTGAGGCCACTATTCATGGATTATTGTTGCGGAACTTTGTTTTAGGACTTGGAACTGTCGACAACATTGCGAAGCTGCTAAAAATTATTGTGATAATCCACAGCAATCTTATTCTCTAAAAACGACAAGTATTAAGAGTTGCTAAATATATGGAATTAAATACTTTTCCGTTAAAGAGGAAGTCAGAAATACAAAATGTCAATCAAACAGATTAGCATCAATTTTATGATTGTCGATCCGTTGACAAAAGGGTTGCCACCAATACATTTAATGCACGTGTCAAAAGAATGGACATTACTGAAACCATTATTGACATTATGATAATGTTTATGTTATTTATGTATTTGACACTTAATCAATTAATTTGTGTTTTTAATATTTTAATGCATTCTGTTTCATTATAGTAGTTGTTGTATAGATATGATGAATTATGTTGATATAACAAAATTTGTCTTTGACAAGCACATTATTGTTAGATTATTATATATATCTCTCATTACAGATCATATTAAGTATAGAATTAATATTATGATACATGGAAAGGACTATGTCGATCTGATGACATATAACCCGCTTATGATCCTTATAGTTTTACTTAATAGTGATTTATGATTTGTCTAGTTTTATTAAGGGATTTAGTTTATATTTTGCGCATTATATTCTATTATTAAACCAAGAATTTAGAATGTGACATAGACCAAGTGGGGAGAATGTTGATATCTTATTAGTGGGTCCAAGTATCATATTTCTATTAATTGTTTTATTTAATTTAAAGGATAATGATTATGGTTTAATAATTATTACGTGTCTAAAGTTATTGGTTAAAAGGAGATATTTTTTTTATTGTATACATTAATGGTATGTGGGTCATAAAAGAATCCAATAGAACCAATTCTCTTTCTACCCATTAATAATATTTTTGCTCTCCATCAAGAAAAGTGTTCAGTCAAAATTAAGAAGAGTTGAGAGCAAGAAACACTATTTTTTAAAGACCTCCTGTGATCAATTGTATTCATCAAGTTTTTATCATGGATCAAGATACATCTTCTTTTTTAATTATTATTATGTGAGAATCATATACCCCCTGTTGGCATTGTGGTGGGAACCACGGTTCCCACCACAAACTCAGTTATAAACAGTGTAAAGCTCTCACATGCTACATTAATAATTTAAAAAATTGCTCAGTGTAAAGCTTTCACATGCTACAGTAAAAAGTGGTTCCCACCACTGGTTCCCACCACCTTTCAAACACCCCCATAGTTTTAAGATATTGGCATTATATTTATACAATATTAAGGTTTGATTTGTATAATTAAAAAATTTCCTAACATAATCCTCATCATCATCGTCATTGTCATCATCGTCGTTCTGATCTATGATGTCAGATTTTGCGCTTTCCGTTTCCGTTACTTCGATTGCTAAGTCGGAGTGCGTCTGCTGTTTCTCTGCATCTCGAGATCGAGGCTCACCATCGCCGCCATATTCAACCAACTCTATCAATTTCACCATCTCTCTTCTCGATTTTTGAAAAAAGGATTGAACCTAGAGAAAGCAAGCCAATCATGGATAAAAGCTGTGATAAATTTGAGAAAGAGAAATTAAAGCAAAAAGAAACTATAACACTCAAGATTGATCTGCAAAATATAAGTTTACCAGAGAGATGATCCATTCGAATCGATGAGAGAGAAAAAGATAAGGAGGATCTGAAAGGTTGAAGAGCTTTTTAATTAAAAAAAAAAAAAAAAGAAGCGGGAACAATTTCCCCCCTCGCGCTTTATAATTCTAATTTTCTCTTTTTGTTGGATTTTTTTTTCAAAAGGATGTTGTTCTTTTTTTAATCACGCTTTTTTTACTTCTTTTTTTTTTTTTCATCTTCAATGTCACTATTGTCCCCTAATTTATTAAAGAAGCCACACGACAAAAACCTTTCATAATGGGTTTTCAAAAAAAAAAATCTTTCGTAATTTGAATAAAAAATCATTATTTTCATAAAAATTGTTGTTTAAGATTGAGATAGAAATGACATCCATTTCCGTTCATCAAAATTATTTGGGTCAATATTCTGAAAATATAGTATATATGAATCTTCAATTTCAATAAAATGAGTTGAGATACTTACATTTTAAGCTATTTGATAAATGAGTTAGAATTAAATGAAAAAAAATAAATTATAAAACCGAGGCTGTCAAGAAACCTAAAAATAAACCACAATCACGGTATCAATCAGAATACTGAATAATCTTTAACAAACTTTTGACTATAGTTATTGTAGTAACTTTATCTTCAACATAATATACTAGAACTTTATCTGCAAACTCACTGCACTCATTGCTCATTGAAGAAGCTTTTCTCGACTCTTGTACTGCAAGGATATGTTTGTTTCATTGCATTTATTAAATTCAATAGACTTAAATTTGAATTTGATTATCAAGAATACTTTGAATACATGTTTGTTTCCCTCAAAATCTGAATCATGTAAGTATCAAGAATCTAAGTTTTGTGAGAGAAAACTAAAGTTCTCATCCCCTAAACTTTTGATACTTAGAAATCTTTGTTACAGTAAAAACTGAAATTCTCTCTCTTATGTTTGAGGGGAAAAAATCATAATTATTTCATTTGATATTTAATTAAGATGATTCTTTTTTCACTGTGTTCCTACTAAAGAGATGAATAAATCAAGATCCATATTGCATATTTTTTAAGATAATTAACATTAACATTAACATTTTATTAAATTTGTTAATAAATCAAAAATTATTTTTACCATATCTCAAAACACAAATTTCAATTTTATTCCAAAAACTTAAGTACATATCCAAACGTCAATTCGAATAACATTTCAAATCAATAACTCAAAGCATAATTCAAATCACATTAATTCAAATCAAATCATTAATTTAAATATATTCACTAAAAGGACCCTAAAAGTCTCTCTAGACACATTCCTGACACGCTTTATATACAGATAGGTAAAGTGTAAATATCGTTAAAAGTTACAAATTGTAATTGTTGTTGTCAAAAAGAACTATTACAAGTTACAAATAGAAATTGTTGTTTGTCAACAAGAACTATAAGAAGCTGATTTTCTGTGCAACTTGAGGGTCCCAGGACGAGATCTCTTTAGCGCTTCTGCATATTTCAACAGCTCGGATTTATCAATATAATCTTTCTTTTCACTGTCATCTTTGGGTGTTGAATCATTAGCAGCTTCCCCACCCAAAACATAACTCTTGTACACATAAGAGGACCCCACATCAGTATTTCTCCGTACATCCAAAACTTCTCCGTCCTTTCTCGGTCTGGACATATCCAAAGAAAGCCTAGACAAATTCTGAGATGAAGTTCCAGATCTATTAAGCTCCAGTGCAGGACAATCACTTGTTAATATACTTGAACTGCACTGTGGTGAATCGCCATCTGGTTCGATGGAGTCTGGCTTATCTCCTGACAAAACTTGGTTACTACGATGATCGTCTCTTCCCCGGACTAGTTTCCTGAGCTTGTTGAAGAACTTCTTCTTGCTTGAAGTGTTGGTTTTTGCCGCAGATGAATTATCCAAAGACGATTCTTCTAAGTCCACAGAATCTGTAACCGAAGCTTGGGATGATGACCAATGGTCAGAATCAAAATCTGAAATGTTGATCCCTTTTTCCCCTATCCCGTCGGTATTTGCATACTCCAGTATCAGCTGCTTGGCCTTTTCCTCAGATTTCGGGCTTAAAGTTTTGCTTAGGTCCCTTGCAATTGTTTTACCATTTGCAGACTGATAATCACGCAGCTCATATCTTAAGCAAGCATTTATCCACCGGAGATAAACTAGTTCCTCGATATCAGCATATCTGTCCGCTTTATGTCGCTCAATTTCCTGCCTCAAATCTACATTTTCTTGTCTCAAACGCTCACTTTCCTCTTTCAATGCATGTGTCTGCAACAAATAAATGCAAAATGCATTCAGGAGTAGTCGGTAGAGAGAGAGAGAGAGAGAGGAACGATGAAAACAAAAATAGGTACCTCAGGATCTTCGAGAACAGAATTTGCGAGGATCTGAGTGGATTCCAACCTCCGAGCCAATTCAGAATTTTCAAGCTGCAACATCAAATTAGACTTCTTTAGCTCTTCGGTATCACCCTCCAAGTCTTTTATTCTTTTCAACTTCGACTGAAACTCTGAATTTCTTGCTTGAGACTTGTATTCGTCATCTTGCATCTTTGCGACTCTTTGCTTAAGATTTAAGATATGTTCCTTGTTCTGTTCAGCTTCAAATCTTAGTTTCTTCTTAAGAAGCTTGATTTTAGCTCTTGCAGCCTCAAGTTCAGCCACCACTTTAGCATGGCCAGCAACTTGTGCCTCTAGCCTTTGATTTTCAGCTTGTAAAGACTCAATCTTAAGACTAAAAAGCTTAGCTTCCATATTATTCAACTTTAACCGGTTTTGAAGCTCCATGACTGTGGTCTCCTGCTCTTTAACACCATAACACTCGAGCAACTGGACCTCAAGATTCCTCTCCCTCTCGTGAAGTAGTCTAACCATGTTCTGAAGGTGGCTGATCTCTTCTTCATACTGGTCCTTTTGTGCACTAATAAAGGTTTTTGGAGTCTTTACGTCTGAGCTAGGAGTGTCCACATTTTCAAGAGAAACCCCAGCAGTGGCTGCAGCAGAATCGAATTCCTTCACAAGATCATTGAACTCTGGTAAGAGGAACCCATCTTTATCTCCACTGAGCCGACAACGTGGAGAGGGGCCAGCGATGGAATTATCTCCTCCGCCGAACTTCTGCATGTACGCCTCTTCCTAGTAAAGAAAGAAGCTATGCTAAGCATCTAAGCCAAATATTTTTAGAGCTAAACTTTTCATCACATATTAGGAGACTCTAACAAGTAAAAAACTGATTCTCGTTTTTTTTACTTTAAATTGATTCTCATATTGGTTACAAGAAAAGTAAAAGACCAAAAACAGAGTGATTTGTACGTGATTCACAAAGGAACAAAGAAGGACGATGGAAATTTTTAATACCTTGTTCTTGAAGTTTTCGTCAGAGTAAGAGTTGTAAAAGGGATTAATCGAATTGAGTACTCATCAAGCATCTTATGTTGAAAAGAAAAGAATAGTCTAGATTGTTGACATTTCTGTGATTTTTCTTTCCCCTTGATTGAAATGTGAAATTTTCAGCGTTTAATTTCTTAAATATAATTCTATAAAAGCTTGTTTAGTATACTGTATTGTATTATATAATATTATATTGCATTGTATTATCTGTATATAATATAATACAATGCAATGAAATATAATATAAGTGTGCCAAACATGCCTTAAAAATGATCGGCTCATTAGTAATTATAGAGTAAAAAAAAAACACAATTATACACATAAAAAGAATCACTATTGTTATTCTTAATTTGAGACATATCCATCAAATGTTCAAGTTAAAATTAGAAATTACGGATATATATATATATATAAACCGTTTATTATTGGCTGGACAGGAATTTTTTTTTTTAATTAATGAAATAGAGAAACTTACATATTTTTCCGATGAAACCGAGGCAACACCGTAAGAACCAGATTTTGTCCTCCTCCCATGAATCTTATCTCTCCGTCGCACTTTTTCTCTTGAATCAATTTCGTTTCCAGAATCTAAACGTACACAAAATAATTAGAATTAAAATTAATTGTAACATTAATAAATAGAACAAACAAAAAAAAAAAGTGGAAAATTTGAAACCTGAGGATCGTGGCGATTGTGGAGGAGGAAGAGAAGGCCTAGTTCTTCTGGTTCTGAGGCGTGAATACAGAAAACTGGCGAAAGACAGAGCTAAAGCCACCCCAAATTTCAGTAAAATTGGCTTTATATCACCTTTCTCTTTCATTTTCATGCCCAAAATTGATCTTTGATTAATCTATTTCTACCCAGACACATAACAATAGTTCCTCTTCTTCATCATCTTCCATCTTGATCATCAGAAACATCAAAAACAAATTCACAATCAGTCAGATTGAATCAAAAAAGAAACAAAAAAATTGAAAATCAATATACAAACAAAGCCCTTGATTTTGATTGAAGAATTGTCTTTTAGCAAAGCCCAAAAAGTTAAAAAAAAAGAAGAAAGAGATTCATATTAACACAAGTCAATACCCTCTTGATCAGTTTATATTTGAAAATAGAGAGGATCAATAAGACAGCAAGCCTTTGATTTTGTGTATGAGTTGTGAATCAGAGGATGATTCGTTTGTCTCTTTCATGCTGGGAGAACAGATGATCAGTAGTTGTTATAAACAAGCGTGTCAAAGGTTTCTAACTTTGCTATTATAATGTTGACAAACAATGGCCATTAAATGTGACATGCGAAAATAGGAGAGAGAGAGAGAGAGGGAATGGGATTCTGATTCCTGACTTCCAATTGGACACGTCTAGAGACAGAAAGAAAACTTGTTGAGACATTTAAAAAAAAAAAAAAAACAATTATATAAAAAGATAAGAACGTGGTTCGGTTTTGGCAATATATGGACAACCTGTTTAAGCGCTTTCAATAATGCGTCTATTCGTATTGTTAGAGTTCCATGGCTCACAAAATCATACTGGACACTGTGCATGAGGGCTCTAAATTCATTTTCCTTTTGCTATTTTAATTTGCTTATATTTTTCTAAATATTATAGAAAATAGTTTTCATGTTTTCCATATGCCCAAAATGATCTCAAGAAAAATGCCTAAACATAATCTCGATTTCTGCATTATTCCTTGTTAAAGTGGAGAGAACATGACAAGACTTGCCTGTATTGCAGCAATTATTGGCCCAACGTCCAATGAAATATTTGTTCGATCAACTCAGGATTATAAGAAAGAGTAGTTAAAACCAATAGTTTAAATTATTTGAATTGTATCAAACGTATTATAGTAAAAAACTATAATATAAAATTTTCACATGTTACAATTTAAAATTAAAATAATAATTTAAATTACTCTTCTAAAAAAGTCAGGATCATACGTTTGTGAGATTTGCCTGTTGAGTTTATTTGTTGATGGCCGATCATGCATTCCCATCATCATGTATTATTGTACTTGCGTTGAGAACAAGATTGAAGGATGAGTCCAATCCCAAAGTACCTATTTTCTATGGGAGGAACCCTAAAAAACAAAAAAAATCTTGTCCATTTTTCGGCCTTCAAAGCTACTAAAAAAAATATTATCTTGACAAGATCTAATGGTTTTAAAACATACACTACATATAAGAACCCATCAATAAAGTCTTTGATAAAGAAAAATAAGAATTCATGTTAAGTTGTTTCAAGGTGCAATAATATTAATAACAATAATGCAAGGGATATAGAGATAAATGATACTTTTAAAATAAATAACCATAAATTTTTAAAATTAGACAAATGATTGTTTATTAAGGATAAACTCATAGAGTTTATCAACATTAAACTCGATAAATTTGAGTTTATAACTGATATACTAGTTTATTAGATAAACTTAAGTCTATTACTGATAAATAACCATTCGTCTGATTTAAAAAAGTTGTAGCCTTTTATTTTAAAGAAACCATTAAAAAAAGCTACCTAGTCCAATTTCCCATAACACAACAGTAACTCTCTAAAAAAAACAACAACAAAGAATAGAAACAGATTTCCTTTGAAAATGTTGCAAAGAGTAATAATAAAATTAAGAAAGTCAAAAAAAGGTAGTTGAATATATTAATAATATAAAAGAGATCAAATTCTTTTCTTTGGTCATTCGTGGCTATTGAAAACTAGACGACCAATGTGAGTTCTACAATAAGGAAACTTTGGGTGTCAAATTTTGAGTGACATCCTTCTGTTAATTAAATATAGGTCTTAATGCATTGCTGAATGCACGTGCATGCCAACTAAACTAGCCCCTTATCAACAACTCTATAACTTTTCAATTAAAAAATATTCAACAACTTATGGTTTCACATAAAAAAGGACAAAAAATATAATGTCATTTATATGTTAAATTAATAACCATGAGTTGTTCAAATTCAGAAAAATTAAAGTGGTTCAGTTTTGTTCTTATGAGAAAAAGAAAATTGCCCTTCTTTTCTTTTTTTTTTTACCGTTGAGCAATTAGTAAATATTTTCACAAGTTTAGGGACTGAAACACAATCAACCAGTTTGGTTTTGTTTCGAGAATTTTTTAAAATATTTTTGCATGTTTTTTAAGGTAAAAATTTTAAAAACACTCTCAACACAATTTTCAAAAAGTTCTCACTTTACAAAACCAAACTATTTTTTTTTATGTTTTAAAACACTACCAACAGACCCAATGTGTATCTATGTATTACTTTAATGATGCATTTTCAAGTTTCTTCGTTTTTTTCATAAATATATCAATTTATAATGGAATATGCTATTTATTCTTTATTTTATGCATAATTGACTATCTTATTGATCAATCTATTATTTTGTAAGCTACATTTAAAACGCTTACTTAGTTTCTGAAAGATTAACAACGTTTTGGAGTTTAATTTTTTGTAACCCTAAACTTTTTGTGGTTTAACATTTTCCTCCTTTAACTATTATCCTTGGCTATTTAGTCCTTGAAATATTCTACAATTAACTTCAAACTTTTATAGGAGTTGAACTAACAGAAAGTGTATGACTAATTCAATAATTAAATTATCCAGATAATAAATTTTGAAGAACTGAAGTGCTAAACTAAGTGCTAAAAAATAAGCGTGACTATTTTCAATGGTCGGGGCCCGCAAGATTTTAAGGCATATTAATTTAATTTTTTTTTTCACTCGTGTTCCATGCGTGTCTAGCCAACAATTGGAGTTAATTGTTATTATTTTATGTATTCAATGACTAAATTGCAAATAGCAAATCAGAGACGAGTGTAATAAATTACAATAAATTCATGCATAAATGTAGTAAAAAGTAGGGATTTTTAAAAAGGAGAACATGAGTGGTTGAATTAAGCCACGAATACTAATATTAAATACATTCTGGTTTACCTGTTAGTAATATTAATTGTAAATTACGTGTCGTTTAATGTCTAGTTGAAAAATGGCAGTTATTTTTTAATAGAATTTACAAACGTCATCTGGACTGGAGGACAGTCATAATTCTTCTTGTTTTTATTTTTATTATTATTATTTTAACTGAGAATTTGCAAAGAAGAAAAGAAAGCAAAAAGGTACCCACGACAACCCAGAACAACTAAGCGCTCTTGTTATAGCAACACATTTGCATTTAACAACGAATCAAAGGATGAAGTCAGAATTTTTTTTTATATTTTATTTTAAGGAGGGACATGAATTAAACTAAAATTTTGAACTAAATATAATGCAACTATCTTTTTATAACTATTTATATTTTTTTTATCTAAATAAACCAAGCCAATGATTGAACTTGATTTTTTAAAGAAATTTACAATTTAAAAAAATCGTTAATTTATATAATAATATCGTCAGTTTGTTCGGTATCGTAACTTTGAAACATGGGACACTTGAGGATTAAGATTTGGGGTTTAGTTACTTTTTTTAAATCTCATATAAATGTCACAAGTAAAAAGAATTCAATCAACAACTTATGAGATTAGATGGTAAGAAGTCCATTCTCCTTTAAAAAATGTCTCGAGTTCGAGTCTTGTATATGAAAATGCAAGTATTGAGAGAGCTTCCCTCCGTTGGAGAGGTTGTGGATACACTTTTTGACAAACGGGTTGATTATTCGGGGCGTTCTGTCATTGTTGTAGGGCCTTCACTTTCATTACACCGGTCCCTCCATTGCAGAGGTCTAAGTGGGGGAATTAATAATGTGTAAGGAGAAATTGGTACAAGAAGCTGTGCATACACTTTTTGACAAACAGGTTGATTATTCGGGGCGTTCTGTCATTGTTGTAGGGCCTTCACGTTCATTACATCGGTGTGAATTGCCTCGCGAAATAGCAACGCCGGATGGTATTACACTAAAAAAAAAAAATCAAGAGGGGCAGACTAAAAATACTAACACATTGTACGACGACGAGTGTAAAACGAAATGAGCTGCATAAACTCTCAAAATGGCAATAACTTTTAAAGCGACGACAGCTTGAAAAGTATTAATATCTTTATACGACGCAAAATTTTGGAAATTGTAAAAGAGGGAAAAAAAAGATCTCTTAAAACCCGTTTCGTCGTTTTTAGAACAAAAAAGTAAACAAAGAAACGACAAAAAAAGTGTAGAAAAGACATCATATTGGCAAAGTATAGAGAAACGGACATCCTAACAACAGAAACGTATAGAAAAGAAATATTGGCAAAGTAAAAAACTGTAAAAATAAGTAAAAACGACGGCAAAGTGGAAAACGACAACAAAACTTTATAAGCTCGAAGAAACAAGAAACGACAATTTGTTTAGACACTGTTTTGAAATCTGTTCCCTAACCGAATCAGTTTGTTCACCGTCTTTTGAACTTCGCGGGTTCCGACGTCTCGAGTCTCGACCACCAAAGCCTCACCCCGACAAAACTCTACCTTAAACCCTCACTCCACTGTCTAGGGTTTTAGTCTTCTGTGTTCCCTCTCATGCAGGTTTCAGATATGAAAGCTCTCCGATCACTCTCCCTCCACAAACACCTTCTCCTTCCCACCAATCGCAAAGCAATTTTTCCAAACCCCCCATGTCGCGTCTCCTCACACTCACAGACCCTCCAAAGCGCGAGATTTTCGCGCTACTTCCACTTCACAAGCAATCTTTCCAGCTTCGATGCCGCAAGCACTAGCATTCGAAACGATTCGAGCTCCGACGCAAAATCCCCCAAAGTCTGGGCCGTCTTCGACCCCGTCTCCGGCAGAATCGTCACGCAGAAAGTCAAAAACGGGCAATCAGAAGCGGAAGGAGAAGCCCAAAAGAGTTCTGGAGATGGGGTTGAGGATTTCTTATACTCGTCGGAGGAGAGGACTTATGGGGGTGTGAAAAGGGCGAAATCGGTTAGTTTGAAGGACGCGGTGGGGAACAAGAAGAAGGGGGGGAAGGTGAAGACTTTGTGGGTTTGTTCGAGCTGCGGGCACACGGACGGGCAGTGGTGGGGGATGTGCCGGTCGTGCGATGCGCCTGGGACGATGACGGAGGTCTTGGAAGGCGATTCTAATGGCGGTAGGACTGGCGGGGTTTCCGAGAAAGTCGTGTCTTGGCTCCCAAAGAAGGAGGGTGAGGTGCTTCCTATTCGGCTTCAAGATGTGCAGCGCGGTATTGGTGGTCGAGATTGGCGCTTTTCTTTGTAAGTTGTTGTAAAAGAGTATAACTATTGTTTTGGTGATGCTGTTTATTAATCAGTGTTGTTGATGCTCTCTCAGGCCTGGACTCTTTGGGAATGAAGTTGCTAGGGTGCTTGGTGGTGGTCTTGTTCCAGGTTAGGCCAATGTTAGTTAGTTAGTTGTTTTTATTTATGCAATTATTATGTTTAATTTTTATATTAACTTTGTTTTTTCTTGGTCTGAAGGTATGACAAGAACAATATGATTTGCACATTGTAAAAAGCATGTCAAGTGTTTATAGGTGTTTTATTTAAATATTTATTTATTTATTTATTTTGCTGGGTTTGATTTTTGATATCCAGTCGCTTTGCATTGAACAACAGATGCTTTAGAAACAGTTTAGGTTGTTTTAGTGCATGGCACCTCTGAATTGCCTATTTGTCTAGACCCATTGATCTTATATTACAGCCTTTTAGATGATTGTTGCATTTACTCTTGTTACAAGCTCTTGGTGTGGACTTTCATGTGTTTGGTGCCAATGTTTAGCTTGTATCTTTTTGTGTGTGAAGGTTCTTTGGTTTTGGTTGGTGGTGACCCTGGTGTTGGCAAGAGCACACTCTTGTTACAGGTAGTAATTTCCTAATTTTCCTGTCATATGTGTCCTGATCTTACTTTGTAGCATGCGCATAACCTTTTCCGTTTTATTTCTCAGTAAATTTTATTTCTAAAGCCTAGTTCAATTTGTAGTTTTGTTTTTTGTATTCAATTCTCATGTTAAATCATACTCATGAATCTATAAATTTGGAAGGTTGCTGCCTTAATATCTGAAGGGTGTGAGCTTGGTGGACCAGCCCCGGTAGTGTATGTCTCCGGTGAAGAGGTAGCATTTCACTGTCTTGGTTTTTTTTTTTTTTTTCCTTTGGTCAAATCATTGCCCTAGTAGTCACTTGCATCGGATAACGCTCACATATTGCTGTCACTTTTAGTGCTTTAGGCGGACATTAATTCTGCTTAAAATATTTGCAATAAGGCTGGTTTTGTTTTACTTATGTACTCTTGAAAGTTTTTGAAGATATATATTCACTTTGTACTTTACTCGTGGAAAATACAATTTCTCTTATCATATCTTCAGCAATGTAATGTCGCTGAATTCACTTTGCTGCTTGTTGACAGAGTATCGAGCAAATTGGAAGCAGGGCGGACCGTACGGACATAAAAGCTGAGGAACTATTCTTATATTCCAGTACTGATATTGAGGTGCATACTTCTAGTTTCATGTTTTTAGACTTTTTCTTCTTCCATTCACGTTACCACTTTATTTGATTTGTGGTTATCGTGGTGATGTATTTTTTTACTCCTGTATCTATTGCATTTATGGACATGCTTGAACCATATTTTTAGCTTGAATCAACTTGCGGAACATGTTGGATTATCTTTCTGGCCTGGAACATTGGTCAATGAGGTGAAATTGTACACGTAGTTGTTGAGTTTGCCTTCTTACAGGACATAATACAGAAGGCTCAGGCTCTATTACCTCGGGCTTTGATCATTGACTCAATTCAAACAGTTTATTTAAACAATGTGACTGGAAGTGCTGGAGGGTTATCCCAGGTTGGAATTTTAACTTGTAGTCTCTGTTAATGGCATATGTTATATTTCATGAGTTTGATCTTTACGATTGCTTCCCGTGTTAACCCTCCTCTGGGGTGTGTTATATGAGATGGAATTTTTATACATTTGGCAACTTCTTCTTCTCAGTTACAAACAGGAATTTCTCCTGTTTTGCATCTGAATGTCCCTTTTAAGTTTTGTCTACTAGGTTCTATGGGTGGTTCACCTTGCAATATAAAAATTGAGTGTGGTTTTTATACTTATATAAAAGAGCACTAAGTACACATTTTTGTTGCAAGACTATATAACAAGTTCTGTGCAGCACATGTGCTGATACTGTGTAAATGCATATTAGGTAAAGGAATGCACGTCAGCTTTGCTGCGTTTTGCAAAAAAGACCAACATTCCTGTTCTGTTGGTGAGGTTCTGTTGTCAATAGAGAATCGTGTTTAGTTTCGTAAAGCATGGTCTTCTTGTTTACATTTTCCCCTTCTGTTACTTGCAGATTGGGCATGTAACAAAATCTGGAGAAATTGCTGGACCCCGCGTCTTGGAGCATATAGTGGATGTTGTTTTATATATGGAAGTTGGTAACTGGAAACATTTCTTTTATTGGATGCATGAGATTGTCTTTGCAAATATTTTATTATCTCGTTTTTTTCCCCTTCTTTCTTTGGCTGGACCTGGACCTCTTTATCGCATATTTTGTGGTGATCATGGCAGGTTCTGAGTTAAAAATTCTGATTGCTGACCTTTATTTTTATATATATAAATTCACAGGGAGAGAAGTACTCGGCTCATCGTTTACTTCGATCTGTGAAGAATCGTTTTGGATCCACAGATGAGGTATGCTTTTCTTGTGAAAGATATTATCCAATAGAAGAAACTGCACTGATATTGCTGCTTCTTGGATCTAGAAGTTATTTGTGTTAGTTACGAATTCTTTAAAATGTTTACGAAAGTACTGGAACCAAAATCACTTGCTTACACAATATGTTGATTTGTGTTGTCAGCTTGGACTGTTTGAGATGTCACAAAAAGGACTGCAAGCAGTTTTAAATCCTAGTGAAATGTTTCTAAGTGAGGAATATTCAGGCTCGGAAATTTTAGCTGGCTTAGCCGTTGCTGTTACTATGGATGGATCTCGAAGTTTTCTCATAGAGATTCAGGTAGCTTTTTAATGTCTTCATGTTTCTCTCAAGCCTCCACTTTCTCCTCTTTCTAGCTTTGTCTAAAATTTGTACTTCAAACATATTTTCCACAAATTGTGTCCTCATTTTCATTGGCCATTAATTTTGGAGCGTCTACTGTCATCAACTTTTTTATGATTTTTTTTTTTAATGCAGGCGTTATGCGTATCTGGTTCAACTGTTTCACGACAGGTTAACGGGATTCAAGCTAGCAGAGCTGATATGATTATTTCAGTAAGTAAATATTCAAGGTTAAAAAAAATAGCATGTTATTTTCACCTTTTTCCATTAATTAAACCACACACTTCTCCTCAGATGAGGATTTCCCCAACTTGGTAAAGAGGTTTGCATTAAAATGTTTTTCTTATTGTTTCAGCTTTCATTATGATTCCTTTTTGTTCGGATATTTGTGCTGAGCTGAAACAAATAAGCAGTCTTGTTTTATTGAATTTCATTCCTGTGAAATTATCCATTTAATTGATGTGAAATTTTAGGTTTTAATAAAACAAGCTGGACTAAAGCTCCAAGAGAACGTAAGTCAAACTCGCAGGCTATTAGACGCTATTTTGTTCATTTCTTTGCGGTATACACTTCTTAATTTAGATTATGCTATTTCTAGGCTGTTTTCTTGAATGTTGTTAGTGGGATAACGCTGTCAGAGACCGCTGGGGATCTTGCCATAGCCGCAGCCATTTGTAGCAGGCATGTCTTCTAATGACGACTATCTCCTATTCCTCCTTGCAATTGATTACACTTTTATTATTTACGGATTGTTCATTGGATTCATGTTTTTCGTTCTCTAGCTCACCAGAATACTGTTTACTGCATGTGTTTGATGAGCTTTTGTTTTCTTCAGTTTCTTGGAGTTCCCTATTCCTAATGATATTGCTTTCATCGGTGAAATTGGCCTCGGTGGTGAGATTCGTACGGTAAGCAAGCATATAATTTAATGCTGTTGGATTGAACGTCGTGCTAATAATTTGCTAAAGCCAAGTGTCCACAACAGCATTCTGGATTTTCTATCCTTAATCGGACTGTATGAATCTCTCCCTTTGTTACTTGGTCGGTTGTATTCTTAGGTACCAAGAATGGATAAAAGAATACATACAGTGGCCAAACTAGGTTACAAGAAGTGTATCATACCAAAATCAGCTGAGAAAGCACTAGCAACTTCAGAGTACGAGGGGATGAAAATTGTGGGATGCAGGAATCTGAAAGAGGTTATCAACAATGTCTTTACTACATATCGAAGTGGGCTATAAATTGAAGCTACTTTTCTTGTATTTAACTCTGTATATTCAATGTGTAAAGTTTCTGCCGCAGAGAATCTTTGGAATTGTTGATTTTTCAACGCTTGCTCACTTTTGAGACGTTAAAATATCACCCAGATTGAGCCCTCTGTGTGCAACATTTTTTCTCGTCTCCTTTCTGGTACAAGTTTAAAAGAGATTCCTCCCAAAAAAAAAAAAAGAGATTAAACAAAAAGAACATATAAGAGGGTGTATTCTCATTCGAACCTTATGAAACACCCTTTTTTTAACTTAGGATCCTATTTACAGAGGGATTAAACAACATAACATAAATTGGTGTATTCACATTAAAACGTTAGGAAACGCCATTTGACTTGCGATGCTTTTGGATCAACTAAACATTTGAAAGCAAATAGACATCAAAAACAAACTCAGTAATTCTAAAATCTAAACTCATCTCCAAAGTCTATTTGCTTACCCGGTGTCACATCTTGCCTGGTTTCCCCCATCTACACCTTGGATTTGTGTTTCTTCATCGTCCTTGTCTCCAAGAACGTCTTTGGGATTCAGCAAACTTGGCTGATTAGTTGAAGACAGTAGCCTTGCCCACATTCTGTCAGTTATCACGACCTTGCTTCGCTTCTCGACTACCCGCTGCAGAACAAGAAATATGCAACTTGAGTAAACCTCTTCTTTTAGTCTTGCTTTTGAGCAATCCACAAGGATCAAACGTTGAAGAAGAACATGATATAAGGAAGCAATGAACTTACCTGGAATGGTATGTAAGCATGTCTTCCATTAACAGGGCCAACGATGAAGCCTGTATATCCTGCCATTGCACCATGAATGGCGCTGTGAGCAAGGAGAGTGCAATACACATTATCAGATGCATTACTTGGAACGGCACGGATCATGTCAGTAGGATCTGTCACACAACAACGATCATAACAATTGTTTTGTTAGCCGCTAGAATACATGAAATCATGAATCTACAAAGAATTACGGAATCTAAAGGCAAAACTTTTTGTGAACTCACCGATGTATTTGAGGTTTATAGTCTTCTTTCGCCTCTTTGAGAAGTGCTCCTACAACAAAAAGAGATTTAAACTTTTAGCACATAAAAAATTGCATGTCTATAATTTAAAGGTATGCTCGTTATTACTAGTGGTGATCATTTTTTTAACCAATTAGAGATTGACATGTAAAGAACTCTGTGTTAATTGACATGTAAACTTATGATTAGTTGAAACGACACGGTGATACCAATCATTACCAATAGTGATACATATCATTATTCCATTTCTTAGGATAAAATAATTCAAAATTCACCATAGCATGAGATACGCCTTAATTTTTTGTGCCAACCACAGGCCAACATCTTGAAGCAGCTTATTTCCGGAAGCATCCTGCTGGTGCATACTACGCATGCTTTCGGAAAGGGTCTCTTGCCTTGCACCCTCGGCCACCGCTATAACCATGTGACCATTCTCTTTAGCCTCTTCTCGTTGTACTCAAAAAGTCCACCAGGTCTTTAGAGGTAAAGGGGCGACTCTGGAATCAGACAACAATCCACGTCTCTGCTGGCAAGAGTGGCATAGATAGCTATGAATCCTGCATGACTAGAGTATGTCAGACTACAAAACCAATACAGAAATGTAGTGCAGATAGTGAAAACGAAACTCACCACTGTGGCGTCCCATTAACTTGACCACACCGATCTCGATACTTTCAGCCTCAACGTGAGCTGCGTTGATAGGTCGTTGGTCTTCCTCGACTGCAGTGTCAAAGCCGAAGGATTTGTCAATAACCTGAACTAGAACGTGATAAATATCCCATTATGAAACAAATTTGCATTATGTCAGCTGAATTATTTCGTGTTTCAAAGTTCTTCAAGTTATGAAACAGTACCGTTATGTCATTGTCAATGGTCTTCGGAATTCCAGCCACTGCAACTTTTAGGCCTCGCCTCCTGATTTCCTGCAGGATGAGGTCTTCGCAAACAAACAACGAACCGAACAAACACCATTTCTATTAGATACCCTTGACGTAACGAAACTGAAGTACCTCAAAGATCACAGCAGCTCCTTTTTGAGTTCCATCACCTCCAATTATATAAACCTGAGTTTGCATCACGTATTAGTTAGTTCTTTCATGAGTTACATACGTAGAAATCAGTATCAAAGTGAAAAATCAAAATTTGGAATCAATGAAAACATGCCTGATTAATGCCTCCGTTCTGAATTCTGTCCACTATCTTTGAGGTGTCATGACCCCCACGAGATGTCCCAAGAATTGTACCACCACACTTACGGATGTCATTAACGACCTTCGGCGTTAAAGGGATCGTATTTCTAGCACAAAAACCTTATTATACTCCCTACAAATATAAAAAAGAATAATGGGTTTTACATATTGTTTGGAAACACAGGTCATTGCTACGGTAAAATTCTTAGATGCTACGGCACTTAAACTTAAACGTTCAGTTCCAAAGGTAGTTTGCCGTTGCCGTGATGTGTTATTACCTCAATCCCAAGAACTCTGTGTACACCGTACTTGCAGTACAAGCCACATACTCTCTAACCACTGTGTTTAGACCAGGACATGGACCACCACATGTTACTATGCAGGCATGTACTTCATCCGATTCAAAATACACCTGAAGAACAGAAAAAAATAATAATAAAATAAAATAAAATAAAAGACTTTCAATTTTCAGCTAGATTCAAGAACAATAAAATTGATTGGAAAATTTAAAATTGATAGAAATAGAACCTTCTGACGAGGTCCAGCCCTTCTAAAGTGTGTCGCTCTTGGACTGGTTTTCCGAACAACAATCTGCACAAAGGAAAATTAGGATAATTATATTTAAGTCATAAAAAAAAAAGAAAAAAAAAAGATGAGAGTCAAACAGAGCAAACGAGGAAAATATTTTCACCTGCTGTGCAACGGTGTCTTCCACATTAACGAAATACTGTCTGCTCAAATTCAAACAAGGTTCATAATTAGGATACGAAATTATGATTTAGACAGGCTAATTTACTGTTATTAAAAGCAAAAGTGAAATAGACAAAATTTAGTGCTTGTACTCACTTCACGACTGAGTAGGCAGGATTGTCTTGCAATGGATTTGGATAAGTCTACATGAAATATTTTATATGAACAACCAACAGCAAGTTATTTCATAATAGGGTAACGAGAAAAGAAAGAAAGAAGAAGTTTTTAAGTTTAGTTTCCTTTTAAGTCCTCGGTTATTTTCTCAGAAGCCAAACAGAGAAAAGAAGGTTATAGGGAGATCAGGGAGGTAATCAGTCAAGTGAGGAACATCTTCGAGAACGAAGCCAGCTTCTCCGGTGACGATTTTAGGTTCGGAATTCATGGAAAATCCCAGACTAGAATTTGAGTCTGAGTATTCTCTGGGACTAGAAGAAGTTACTAATGGAGTGGAGTAGTAACGTCTGTGATTTGGGGTCTCAGGATAAGTGTTTGTAGGATCGAAGCACCGGAACCTTGGGCTGGCAATAGACGCTGAGCTCGATATCAAGATTCAAGTCCATTGAAATTCAAAAAAAGTGGTGTTATGGAATTGAGTGCAAAGCAACCGATGATCACAGCCATATTTGTAGGCCGTTTGATAATTGATCCAACGGCTCTTGAAGTATTCACTAGGACGCAAAAAAAAAAAAAAAAAAAAACTCTTTTTCTTTCTTCCTTTTAAATTTTTCAGAGGGAAAAAAATTTTTGTAGTAGCTACTAGAAGAGTGGGACTGACTCCAGAAGGAAGGCGCGAAGGTGATGAAAGCGTCTTTCTTTATTTAGATTTTTCTGAATAAATAATTTTTTTAATAATTGTTGATAAAGAATTAGTTTTTAGAAATTTTTCCTTCGATCCGTGGACCTGGGCAATAAGGTCAACTTGTCTGTTTTTTTAATAATAAACAGGGGGAGTCCTCAGAGCGGCTGATGAAAGCCACTAATTGCCACTTGGGAAAATAGCGGCAGTATCAAAGTCAGACGGCTGACACGTGTTATCATATTTGCAAGTGGAACCACTCGACATGTTTAGTTCGAATATTTGAATAAAATATTTAAATAAAAATTTAAATTTTTATTAGAGAAAATACTGTAGTAAAATGATTCGAACCATGATTTGAGTATCGAAACAAACGAGCTTATATTTTCATTTGGAGGGACCACCTAGACCATAAGGGCGTTTGACAAAAGTGAACTGAACTATTTTTTCAGTTATAAATAATATAAAACTTTTATATATTATAGTAATAATAAAAAAATTATTATAGTATAAAGTTTTAATATACTACAATAAAAATAATTTTAATTAATAGTTTTAATCATTTTGCCAAACACCACATATATTTTGATGCACATTTGGGAATTCTTTGAAAATACTATTCAAATTCAAATTTTATATAAAAAATGAGATAATAAAATTGATTTAAACTATGCCTTCTAAACACTTTAAAAGTACGAATTGTAATACTGAATCTAAAAATATATACAATTATGCATGCATACCTTAAAAAAAAAAACAAAATATTTATTTTGTTTATACAGAAAATGGCATAATTATTAGTTTGTTTGGGAACTTAGTTAAAACTGTAAGTTTTAGTTTAAAAACCATAACATATAAGAATTTCACACTATAACAACCTTTTACTTTCTATTATTAAGTTTTATATTATAGTTGCTTGAAATCGATTTGTACCAATCGACTTGCCAAACACCAGCTACATATAGCCATTATGCATTATTCATAGTGTTTATATTTAAAATGAGCCTGTGGTGATTTCAATTTTTATGGTCCTACACCTCTCACATTTTACTTAGAGAATCAACAGAAATTGTGATTAACATCGTGAGGCTGACATCAAAATACATGCTTGGGGGTTGTGTGACTCATGATTCATGCTTGTGATTTATGGATATGTAATTGTAAACTAATTTAAGAAAAAAACGAACAATATATATATATATATATTGTGCAGCACATGATGTGGCAAAAATGGGGCCTCAAGAAGGGGTTCGTTAGCTGGTTAATGTTTTTTTAGGGGAATTGGTGTTATACATTTCTTATGACATTATAAAATAAGGGGAAATAATGGGCAATTAATAGTAAACATGAGGTAAATAGGGACCAATACAACTTTTATAATCTAATTATTTACCCCTAGTGTAGATTAGAATCAAAATTTTCCTTTTATATTTGAATATTAATTCTTTAAATATAGTATCTTTCTATTCAACTTAATAGTGATGGCTAATTTTTTTTGTTAATTAGGTTGTATATCACTTTTGAAGTCTGTTTATTTATTGGTACCATTTTTGACACCATAATTAAGCTTAAATTTTTTTAAAAAGGATCCTATTCTCAACAATACAACTAGAGGGATTTGACTATCAATCTTCGTTCCGCTTAACCTATGGATAACAAGATCCATTTTCCTTCCTTCGCTAGTCAAATAAAGATATGTCAAACTGATCCAGACATTCCACCTTAGTGTCCTTACTCGGTGAACCAAAATGATGTTTGGTAAATTCAGTTCTAACTCAAATAATATAAAGCTTTAATGTGTTCCAGTATACCTTTCTTCATACTACAGTACTTTTAATTCTTATTTTTAGTTTCAACTCACTTCCTAAAAACCTAAATCCTAAGAAATAGATGCATGAGATTTAGGAGCACACAAATATGTTTAAATCCAAATGGTAATCCTCGTTCACCCTGAATTTTATGGGTTCAACATGTGACTCAAAGCTCAAATGTAGCCAGCTTTCAATTTAATGGGTTCAACATGTGACTCAAAGCCCAAGTGTTGCCTCTTTGACGTTACATGGGCTACATTTGGGCTACACCGGAAGCCCGTAAATAATTGTGTACAAGAATAGAGTCCAATAGGCCGGAGCAAGAGTACAGCCCAAACTAAACGGCAACAATACTACGACTACAGAATAAGTAGGCCCGTGTTCTGCAACTCGTAAAACGCCTAAAGAAGTACCTTTGGGAAAAAATTACAATACTTGTCTAAATTATTGTTATGAAATTAAAATCTAACATAATATTCAAAATATCTTAAAAATATCCTTAATGATATAGTAATTATCTTAATGATATTACATTTTGTACTATATAATTACATATAAATAATTTTAATGATATCATTATGAGACATTTGTAGAATTTTTATAAATTAGAGTCATATTTTAATTTAATAAAGTAGTTGTGCCAATTGTCTCATTAACCCTTCTTTTGGAGATTTTTGAGACAATTGGCCCAATTACGTTTATTGAATTAAAATATAATTTTAATTTGTAAAAATTTTATAAATGTCTCATAATGATATCATTAAAATTATTTATATGTAATTATATAGTACAATAATGTAATATCATTAAGATAATTACTATATCATTAAGGATATTTTTAAGATATTTTAAATATTATGTTATATTTTAATTTTATAACAATAATTTGGACACGTATTGTAATTTTTTCTTTTTCTTTTCGGCTCAGTTTGAGAAATGTCGCTCATGTGATATTGTGTTTCAAGCTTACCACTCTTAGAAGAAATTTCTGTAACATACAACTTTTAAATAGTATGAAGATATAGTTGCTTATAAATATTTTTTATTAGAGTTACGTAGACAAATGTTATACAAAAATGTTTTAGCCTATTTAATTATGAGAAATAATATGAATTAATATATATATATATATATATATATATATATAAATAAGTGATAGAACATAATCGTAATATCACCTAGGGGTGAACGGCGAGCGGTTTGATGGTTTTTGGGCGGGTGCAGTGCGATTTTTTTGGATGGCGGGTTGACGATTAACCAACCCGCAAACCGCCCACCATATGACGGGTGGTTTCGGATTGGTTTTGGGTGGTTGCGGGCGGGTTGAGGTGGTTTAGACCTATGCTATTGCCCAATGTAATTTTTTAGACATTTTTTTTAGAAAGTGAAGAAAATTTGTTGAAAATATAAGATGATAATACATAAAGCATTCTCAACAAGTTTGATGCTTAAAGATAGTGACCATATTCAAAAGTACAAATTAAGAAATATAATCATTCACTGCAACAAGAAACATCAACTACAGATGAAGTGATGAACAAAATCAAGAGTCCGTAAAGATTAAAGCCTATTCATTGGGTTCGAAAATAATAGAATGCTACAAATAAAATGATGAACAAAGTTAAGTGTTCTTTTTCTTTTAGGGCTTTCTCTATTAACTTATTTGATTTGAATTTTGATTACTTCACAAAATAAAAGAAGAATTTTCAGTTTTCAATATATCAAGAGGCAGCCGAGCCAGTGCTTGGAGCTTTGGATTGTTCAACCATCTCTAAAATAAGAACAAAATCAAATAAATGATAAGTTTTTTTTTTAAAATATATAGGTGTGCGGGTTCGGGTTGAACCCGCCTTAAAAAATTTAAAACCAAACCCGCCCACCGAATATATTAGTGGGCGGGTTGAACCCTCCTCCCAGTGGGTTGTTAACGTAAACCCACTTTTTTCGAGATGGGCGGACGCAGACGTGGACGGTTGGCAAGTGCGATGCGGTTTTTGTACAGCCTTAATATCACCTAATTTACCTTTATTTTTTCTTAGAAGAGAAACGACAATTCTTTTTTTTTTTCAAGGGGACTACAATTCCATTGTTTAGAGGAATGACTGAATGACATTTTAGAATTTTTTTCTTTAATCTTTTTGGACTTCCCAGCAATGTATATTCTGTTTCACAAAATTATAACGTGATTTCCCAGCAAACAAATTTGTTAATGCGGACAAATTATTTTATATTTACTGCAGAGGGACCAAGTCACCAAAACCAAACAGCCACCCTCGATCTTGGCAGAGACAGCAAAACTTCGAAGGCTCTCTTCTTCTGTCTAGGTCTTCGTTTCACTCAGCTCCATCGCCATGTACAGAACTGCAGCTTCGCGACTTAGGTCTCTCAAGGTTAGTACTAACTTCTTCCCCATCATACTGCGTCAAAAATCCCTACTTTTCTTTTGCTTCCTGAGAAATGTAAATTTAGAGCATCCAATCATCTGGTTTTTTTGAGATCCATGTCCTTTTTATCAAAGCTGATTTATTTCATTTTAGTCTGATTAGGAAGAGGAATGTTTGAGATCCATGTCCTTTTTATCAAAGCTGATTCATTTCATTTTAGTCTGATTAGGGTTTCTTTGTTTCGTTTGGAAGAGGAATGTTTTCTCACGTTTTCCGTCGCCCTTAGTTTGGTTACTGGGAAAATGGAAGAACAGAAACGAAATTAATTTATTAGCTTTAGCCTCTACATTCGACTTGGTGAAGAAATGAAAGATTTGATTCAACTAGACAAATTGTATATCGTTACTAAAATTATGAGAAGGAAAAAGAAATTTCATTTAAGCAATGCTCATTCTTTTTAAGAAGATGATAAAAAGGTGTTTTTTCTATTCTCTTTAAATTTGTTCGGATGAGGAACATATTGTGAACAGCTTGTTTAGTGTCCTATCAAATAGAAGTAATTATAAATTTTGTTTACATTGTAGTGCTGATTGTACTGCAATGCTTTATCCATTTTTCTGAGTAGGGCCGTGTAGGGAATTCAGGTGCGGCCAGGTATGCAACAGCAACCGGCGTTGCTACAAGACCAACCTCTGGAGGTTTCTTCAGTTGGTTGACTGGGGAACGTTCAAGTTCTCTTCCTCCTTTAGAAATCCCTCTCGCAGGCATCAACCTGCCGTCTCCACTGCCGGATTACGTCGAACCAAGCAAGACTAAGATTACAACTCTCCCTAATGGAGTCAAAATCGCATCAGAAACATCGACGGTATGAAACGATTGTTTTAATGGTTCAATCTGTGTATACGTTAGTTTGTCGAGTGCCATATTCTTGTTAAGGTTTAATCCTATCGGCTTTTGCGGATTGGGTTTTTGATGAGCTTGACTGGTCCATTACTCAGAACCCTGCAGCTTCTATCGGGTTATATCTCGATTCCGGTTCCATATATGAGGGTCCAGGGACACATGGGGCTACACACTTGCTGGAAAGGATGGCCTTTAAAAGTACAACCAATCGGAGCCACTTTAGGATTGTGAGAGAAGTGGAAGCAATTGGTGGAAGCATAAATGCCACAGCCTCTAGGGAGCAAATGGGATACACTTTTGATGCTCTGAAGACCCATATACCCGAAATGGTTGAATTGCTTGTCGACTCTGTGAGAAATCCAGCCTTCTTAGATTGGGAAGTCAACGAAGAGGTAGTATTTTTTTTTTCTTAATTTCACCATTCTGTTCAAATTTTATAGTTAAATTTCAATTGACTTTGTTGTAAATAGATTTTGTTGCATTTACCAGCATTCTATTTAAGTTTAAATTTTGTAGAATAAGTGGGGGATTTGAGGTGTGAATTGCTAGTTCGTATTCTGCAGTTTAAAATAGTTATAACCTGATCTCTTTTATTCTTCTATAGTACCTCTTTGAAGTTTTTACATTCCTTTTATTGCTTGTGTATCCCTGTTTTTTCGAATTCAACATTGAAATTAGGCACAAGTGTGTATGCTTATGGGTTATGAAAGATTCTGTCTCAAACCTTGCTTAGATCTGGTCTACATCGATAATAGCTGCTTGTATTATCTGCCTTTCAACATTGCAGCTTTGCCATTGTTCTGATTTTAATAGATTTTACGCCTGTGGCTTTGTGCAGCTCCAAAAGGTGAAAGCCGAGCTTGGGGAGCTGTCTAATAACCCCCAAGGCTTACTCTTGGAGGCAATTCATTCAGCTGGTTATGCTGGTGCGTTGGCAAATCCTCTTTTGGCTCCTGAAACTGCACTGAACTCACTGAATGGCAGTGTTCTGGAGTATTTTGTTGCTGTAAGACTCATAAAACTTTTTATTTTTTATATACACTTTCTAATTATCCTTGATTCGAAATAAATTATAGTACTTTTTTTTGTGCGTTTGTTTATTCTTGTTTGCGTAACATTGTTGGTATGCATTTCTTTCTCGTTCTGCATGCTTATTAGCTGTTTATTTTTTTTGGATTCTAGGAGAATTATACTGCTCCACGAATGGTTCTTGCCGCATCTGGTGTTGAACATGAGGTGTTAATATCCCTTGCGGAGCCACTTCTTTCAGACATCCCAAGTGTTCCTTACCATGAAGAACCTAAGTCCGTGTATGTTGGGGGAGATTATCGTCATCAGGCTGATATAGGAGTATGTGTCGTTATTTATTTACACACAAGTTCATCCTCTTATTCAATGTTTTCGAGTACCTTGTTTGTGTTTTTTTCCCCCTTAGATTATTATATTACCTTTATATTATGCTAATCTGCTTTTCTCCTTGTGGGATCAGAGCACACACGTTGCTCTTGCTTTTGAGGTCCCTGGTGGTTGGCGTCAGGAAAAGCAAGCTATCCTTCTGACTGTTCTTCAGGTTTTTGTAACTTTGAAGATTTGTGTTGCGAGCCACTTATTCAGGAATAAAAAGATGCAAACTGTTTGTTTGATTGTCATGCTTGAATGAACTTTGAATTTTGCAGTTGCTTATGGGAGGAGGTGGTTCGTTCTCTGCAGGGGGTCCTGGAAAGGGGATGCACTCAAGGCTATGTAATACATCTGTCTTGCAGTTCACTGCTAACTTTTCACAGCCACTTAATTCATCTTGGTTATTATTATTGCTTTTAGCTTTTCTCACTTTTCTTTTCTTGACCATCTGACTTTGCCGTAATTTCCCTGCTTTTTTTCCCCATCATGTGAACTCAGATCTCCGGGTCTTGAATGAATACCAACAGATTCAGTCCTTTTCTGCATTCAACAGCATCTTCAACAGTTCTGGATTGTTTGGCATTTACGCTAGCACTGTAAGGCTTTCTTTTGATTTAGAGTGACAATTGCTTGGAACTACTGGGATTGTCTGATAGTGTGGATTTCTTTTTTCTTCTTTTTTTTTTTTTAACCCCTCAGAATGTTATTCTGTTTCAATGATAATGACAGAATGATAACCATGAGTAGTATTGCCGTCTGATTATTATTTTTTCAAAAAAGAAAAAAAAAAGTTATTACGTCCGGTTATTGATGGTGGCTTAACTAAGATGCAATTTGTGAATGCACTCTTGTTTTGTTTTTGCTTTTGTTTTTTTGTTTTTGTTGTTTTTTTGGGGGGGGCTGGGGTTGTGTTGTGGGGGCAAGGGGGAGGGGATGGTATGCGGGTGGGGGGATTGTTTTATGACATGGATGGGGAAATTTTTTGACAATTTAGAAGTGCTATTACAAAACTTTAGAAAATCTGGCGTTCTCTTATCAGATCTGGAGATCCGTTGTCGTCTGGGTGTTTGGGTTGATTGATTTTTTTTATTATTTTTACCCTTAATGAGAATGTCTATTTTTGGATGTAGAGCTCTGACTTTGTCCCAAAGGCAGTTGATATAGCAGCAGCAGAATTACTTTCAATTGCGACACCTGGACAAGGTTCTCTCTCTCGCTGCTCGCCAGTCTTTCTTCTCATGGTGGTTTGATGATATTACTGACCAGTCAATTTCCTTGTGGCAGTTACCCAAGTACAGCTCAATCGTGCAAAAGAGGCCACAAAATCTGCAGTTTTAATGAACCTTGAATCTAGAGTACTCTCTCTCTCTGTCTCACGCGTAAACACTCACACACACACACACGAGTTACATTATCTCCTAGTCCTCCGACTTATTTGTGCTTATGTCATGTTATCGTCCTGGTTTATTTCCAATTTTGTGGATAATGTAACTGTGGAAAGATATTCATTTATGGTTTTCTTATCATCTGTTCAAGTTTATTTCTAGTCCAGTTTGTCATTTCATATCTGTTTCTCCTCTTATTTATTTATTTATTTATTTTGCTGCAGATGATTGCATCAGAGGATTTAGGGCGGCAGGTTTTGACATATGGAGAGAGGTACGCCATGAGTAAGATAGGACATTGTTTGTTTCTTTTGTTGAAGAGAGTAACTTCTGAAACATCTGTTAATGCATGCAGAAAACCTGTGGAGCATTTCTTGAAGGCGGTGGATGATATAACGTTGGAGGACATTACTAGCATTTCCCAGAAGATTATTTCTTCACCTCTAACCTTGGCATCATATGGAGATGGTAATTGCTTTTCAAGAAGCAACTTTGTTGATATTTAGCATTCACTAATTACGATGGATAATAACAACGCTCTTCTTTTCCCTTTGGCAGTTCTTACTGTGCCCAGCTACGACTCTGTGAGCTGCCGGTTCAATGCAAAGTGAGGGTGCCTCTTCATTTCAACCTCACCATTGGCCTTCATTTTTAATCTTCCTAAGAATCACCATTAGCCTGTTTCACAGAATTAAAATAATTTTTTTCCGGAAAAAAAATAACCCACATCGAGTATATCCGAATTCTTGCTTTCTTTTTGCCAATTCCCTCGCTTGGAATTATTGAGCGGGTTTGTTCTTAAACGTTTCATGATCAATGAAAATTTTACCTTCGTTTTACTTTTTTTCCTTATAATTGGTTGTTTGGCACTATGATGCTTGTATGGAATTATTAGCAGAATCAAGACTTGCATTGTTCTTGTCAAGGTGGACTTCATGAGCTAATAACAGTGATTCTATATCATCAACAGTTCATGGGTCTGTTCTACAATTGACTGGAGTAATAACCGTCTCATACTTGGGTGGCAGACCATCCAAGGTTGCATCCATATGATCCTTGGTCGACACAGCATGACCAACCAAAGAGAAGATATCAACTAGGATTCGGTTTCATGAAACCGACCGAAACCGAAACCGCCCAAGAAAAGACCGAAAAAATCGGTTTCATAAAAACCGAACAGGTTCGGTTCGGTTAACCGAACCGAATCTGTTGTGAGCGGTTCGGTTTCAGTTTTGACTTTTTATAAACTGAACCGAACTGAACCAAAACCGAATGACTATTCTACTTTAAAATTAAATAATATTTTTTTAGCCTATTTCGGTTCGGTTATAGTATTGTTTTAGCATCATTTCAAAAAGAACTAAATAATACATAATAAATTATACTATTTTAACAATTCTTTAACAAAAAAATAAAATAAAATGTGGTAAACTGATAGTACGCTTCTTGTATACCATTAGATAATCTTTTTCACAAAATCGAACCGAACCGAACCGAACAAAACCGACAATGAACAATCGGTTAACCGACCGAATGCTCTTGGTATGCGGTGCGGTTTTGGTTTTGCAATTCTAAAAACCGAAAGTTGCGGTTCGATAACCGAACCGAAGAACACCTCTAAATTATCAACAAAGCCTCAATTTTCAGGGGGAAAAAAAAATCATGTATTGACAAAGCCCCTTTCTTCGTGTTTTGCAAAAGTGTTTACCATTGATTAACTGTAGCCTAACTTGTTTAGGGAAATATATCTCAACAGTTTACCAAACTTGCACAGACGTCTCGCGATTTACCACTCCAGTCAGCACGCCGACTGACATTGAAGCCAACTGTCATGAGAGGATTTGATGATCCGATTGTTCTGTGTGTTCTTGACCTGTTGGGCAGAACTCGCTGCAACTCCGTCGTTGTTACAAAAGAACCCTTGGATTTTGTTGGCAGAAGTGGAGCTACATTTGGACGAGGTGTCCCCGTACACCCACCAATAGCTCCTAATTTTACCCATCTAAAAATATATTTTTCCTATTCTTCTTGCTACTCGTTCCCCTTGAAATCTTATGAATTTGCATCATAGAGATAATTTTTAGAAATATTGTAATTATATTTCAAGTTTTTTACTTTAAGTATACATATTTTAAAGTTAAACCGTAAATAAATTTAAAACTATCTTTGGTAGTATAAAACTTGTATTTTTGTGGCTCTAAGTTTTGAAAGAGTGAATTAAATGTAAATTGGAACAAAGTTTAAAAAAAGTTCAAAAGTTTTTAGTTTGCTCAGAAGAAGAACATGGATCAAATAAAGGTAAAATAGTAACAAAGTTTAGAAAATTAAAAGTTTTTTTTTTTCTATTACACCTCTTTTGAAAGAATTTTTTGGCTCTGTCACTAGTTATTAATGCTATTAGCATAAAAAATGAACACTCTGATATCAAGTTAATAAGAAAAAGTAAAAATTACACTACATAATAGATGATGAATGCTAGTTGCCTTCTCTTCCTTATTCTCTTTTACTCTCTCTATTTACTACGTAACACGTGAACTCCACTATCTTATTTTCTGTTTAAATAATAATTTATAAGGTTAGTAGATTTCAAGTATCAAGTCATAATTGAAACGACTGTAAAAAAGCGTGAGAAAGAGAGTATTATTAGCACTCATGATAGAATTGGCACAGAAAAATCTTTTAAGAAAGGGGTAAATGAAGTTTGGGTTTGAATTCCATAGATATAGATAATATGCATAAAATTGTCTATTAATGCTAGGCATGTGTCCTCTCATGTATTTTCTTAACTTGTGTCGTCTCGTGTCATCTATTTCACACTAGTTATCGTTTCAAGCAAGTGAAAGTTATGCTAATGAACACAAAGCAGGCGAGCACGTGCAAACTCACATGACCCACCTACTCAATGTCGTTTGTCCCAATGCAAGTGCAACTAATGACTAACTGTCTCCCAGCCACGCACCATTCTACAAATATTGCTATAAATTTTAGAGTACCGAGAACCACGAACCAGATCACCACAAGTAATTATATCCGAAACTAGGGGCATTTAACAAATAACGATGCTATTTAAGAAGACAAATTGCCTGCTCAAAGATTGTGAACTAATTTCTGAGGCAAATTAATTAGGTGATATTGATCAGCATAGAAATTCCAAAAAAATGTGGTCATTTTTCTTCCTTGCCACACTACTTGCGGCAAACAACAGCTCAATCAGCTGGTTTGGAATATCCTGTCATAAACAACCAAATTTACCTTCTCCGTCCAAATACTGGCTTTGGCGGCAAACCCATCGAGGGAGTATCGAGCCTGAGTTGTTGATTCGGGGTCGAGACTCACAATCATTGACTCAAACACGGTTCCGGAGCAATGTGAGGGCCATGTAGGCCACTACATGTTGGGCGGTCGGTACAGGAAGGACATAAAGGTGGTGGCTAACGAAGCTTATCTCCACGCCAAGAGGCTCAAAGTCTCCGTAGACAGCAAGGACGTATGGATCTTTGACATAGACAATCTAACTTACCTTACTTCGCCATATATGGATTTAGGGACGAACGTAATTATATTTTTATTAAAAAATAAAAAAAGATATATATTTATTATTTTTTATTAACCTCACATTCTGTTGCTTGTTTCAAAGAAAGGTTAGAATCAAAACTGTAAAAAGTGTAAAGCATTCACATGCAACAATAAAAAATAAAAAGTTGTTAGAGAGTCTTAAGTTGTACAAAGATTTATTATCTTTGGGGTTTAAAATTATATTCTTGATAGGGAGATTAGACATCGTAAGAGGTGGAGTGAGAAAAGTTTGATGCGACAATTGGGAAAAAGTGTTAGCTCTTAAAAAATATCAATTACTATTAGTTAAAAATCAATGATTCATTTTGTGAAGAAAAAAATCTTAAGGAGTGTTTAGAAATTAATAATTCAAATTTTATAAAAAAAATATTATAATAAAATATTTTTTTTATCCGAACTAAATGGGAGATAATAGTAATAGGCAGCTACTTACGTGCTGTTTGACAAAAATAGTTTTAATTTTATAAATAGTATAAAATTCTCATATGTTATAGTAAGAAAAAAAATTACTATAATATAAAGCTTTATATATTAGAGTAAAAATAATCCTAAACAATGATTTTTTCACCATATCAAACACTTTATTACTTTTTTTAAAATCAATTTTAACTCTTAATTTTAACTTATTTACCAAACACCTTAATAAATATTCCCACGGTTGACATCATCCCATTCAAACCAAACCTCAGGAGTTAAAATCAGATAGGTTGAAATCGATATACCACCAATTCCCAAAAACCCTAGTCCAATCACCATCCAACAGTTTCGGAACTTTGTCGTTTTGAACTTCATAAATCTCAGTCCAATCAGGCCTCCGAATTCAGAGCAGCGCGTTCAAGAAAATAAACCCGCCACCACCATGAGGCGCCGCCCTCACCCGAATCTCAGCCTTGCCATAACCACCGCCACGCGCCGTCAATACTCCACCAAATACACGGCCAAAATAACCTCAGCCTCCCCGACCGGTCGATCCCTCTACGCGGAGGTCACGCCGCCACCGTCCCTCCCTTCCGACGTCCGAGGCTACCCGCTTCCCCGCCGCGACCTCATCTGCAAGGCCACACGCATCCTCCTCCGCCAGTCCCCTCCCGCCGCGCCGTCGTCCGACCCCTTCTCCGACCTTGCTGACTTCCTCAGCTCCCTGTCCATCTCCCTCACCCCCTCCGAGGCCTCCGAGATCCTCAAATCCCTAAAACATCCCCGCCTCGCCCTCCGATTCTTCCAATTCTGCCCCTCGATTTCGCCGAATTTCCGCCATGACTCCTTTACTTACACCCGCCTCCTCCTCATCCTCTCCAATTCTACCTCCGCCGACCGCTTCGACCTCGTCCGCTCCGTCATCTCCGAAATGGACCGCTCCGGCGTGCGCGGCACGATCTCCACCGTAAATATCCTGATCGGATTGTTCGGACACAGCGAGGATCTCGAGATGTGCCTATGTCTGGTCAAGAAATGGAATCTCAATATGACCTCTTACACCTACAAGTGCTTGCTTCAAGCCTATCTCCGCTCCTACGATTCTTCTAGAGCCTTCGAGACCTATCGTGAAATGCGGCGGCGAGGCTATAAATTAGACATTTTCGCTTACAACATGCTCTTGGATGCCTTGGCCAAAGATGAAAAGGTTTCAAATTTTTTTTTCAATCTCCCATTTCTCGTTCCTCTTTTGGCAAAAGATTGAAACTTTGCTAGGGTTTCGGTTGTTGGAATTCTGATTATCTGATGTGCAGCTTTTTGGTAGGTTGACCAAGCTTACAAAATTTTCGAAGACATGAAAAAGAAGCATTGTGGACCTGATGAGTTCACGTACACGATTATGATGAGAATGACTGGAAAATCTGGTAAAACTGATGAATCGTTGGCTCTTTTTCAGGAAATGATAACTAAGGGATATACTCCTAATTTAATTGCTTATAATACTATGATTGAGGCTGTTGCTAGGAACAAGATGATTGATAAGGCCATCTTTATTTTCTCAAAAATGGTGGACAACAATTGTAGGCCTAATGAGTTTACGTATAGTGTGATTTTGAATGCTCTGGTTGTTGAAGGGAAGCTAGGTAGATTAGATGAGGTCGTGGAATTATCGAAGAAGTTCATGACTAGGTCGATATACACGTATCTTGTTAGGACATTGAGCAAATTAGGCCATGCTAGTGAAGCTCATAGGCTTTTCTGCAACATGTGGAGCTTCCATGAGAAGATTGATAGAGAAGCATCCATTTCCATGTTGGAGAGTTTGTGCAGCGCAAGTAAAACGATGGAGGCCATGGACCTGCTGAATAAGATTCATGAGAAGGGAATAACTCCTGATACTATCATGTATAACACAGTATTCTCAGCTCTTGGCAGGTTAAAGCAAATATCCCATCTTCATGAGCTTTATGAAAAGATGAAAAGGGATGGCCCTTTGCCAGACATAATCACCTACAATATCCTAATTGCCAGCTTTGGTAGAGCTGGGAAAGTAGACGAGGCTGTTAAATTGTTTGAAGAACTTGAGAACAGCGATTGCAGACCGGATATCATCTCTTACAATTCCTTGATCAATTGCCTGGGGAAAAATGGCGATTTAGACGAAGCCCACATGAGATTTAAGGAGATGCAGGAAAAAGGATTGTGTCCCGATGTTGTTACGTATAGCACTCTCATTGAGTGCTTTGGGAAGACTAATAGAGTCGAGATGGCGTGCAGGCTGTTTGATGAGATGCTTGCCGATGGATGCAGTCCCAACATCGTGACATACAACATTTTACTTGACTGTCTTGAGAGGTGTGGAAGAACTGCCGAGGCAGTTGATTTGTATGCTAAACTCAAGCAGCAGGGACTAGCCCCAGATTCCATTACATATGTGGTTCTCGAGAGGTTGCAGAGTGGTTCCCATGGGAAAACTAGAGTTCGTAGGCAGAGTCCAATTACAGGTTGGGTTGTGAGCCCTCTAAGGTAATGAAGCAAATTCCATAGGCGCTTGATGAATTGCCAAGAAAATCTTGCGCCCAGTTCTGTACTTATTCTTTATGCCGTGGCTCATTTTGGATTGCCGCCAGTCGAGCATTCGTTGCTTCGAACTTTTGCTGGTCATAGTATGATAAATCAAGACTAGAGGAAGAGGGAATCGTAAGAAAGAATGGGGAATTGGTTCAGTGAATTGCTGTGCATGGATTGCATAAATTGAGCTCTGTTGGTTCCCAAGTAAATTTCTGAGGATGTGGCTCATTAAAACAATAAAACAGCCAACAACTTGATTCTCTTTTATTTTTCCTCAATTTGCTGGTCATATTTAGACACAATATCCTCATGAACAACAGCAGGTGTTCACATTATCCTCGTGAACAACAGCAGGTGTTCTACTAACTTTAAAAGAGGAGAGAAGATTCAATATAGTTTTTTTTTTTTCACCTTATGTTCTTTGATAATTGCGCTCAAGATTTTTCCGGATTAGCTCACGATCGGTTAGAAAGTATCAAACGAGGAATAGGGGCTCCTATAATCTTGCTATGGGTTCAGGTTTTTTCCCCCTCCCTGTTTTCTGGCGGATTCTTCTTTTTTATTTACTATTATCTTTTTGTGCTTTCTTTCCCTTTGTCATGAGATGAGTCATCTAAATCAACCAAATCATTAAGATCGTCACTTGACCAAAACTGCAGAAAATAGCAACTGCTGTACATCGTTGTGGTGACAAGAAATCGTGAATCGAAAACTGTCGTTCTCAATCTCATGCAGGCCCAAAACGCCTTTTTTTTTTTTTTTGAGTTGGGAAAATTTTCATCTCAAACTAAAAAAGTGTATGGTCCCAAATGACATTCATTGCATGAGAATTTGACCCCAAATATTTGATTAGATCCGTCAATAAAAACGGATGAACCAAAACGCCTTTTATATTATTTTGTGAAATGCGTGCATTTGAAATTGTGAATTGTAATTCTCTCTTCTTGTGCCTGTGTGCTATTTATTTATTTGAGAATAACGTATCTGTGTACCACTTTTGAAGCTTAATACGATGTTTGAAAAGAAATTGAAATTAAGAGTTTGAATTGAAAATACTGTAACATAGGAGAGATTATATTGTTTCATACTTTTGTTTTACATTAAAGTATGTAAGAGCTTTATACTATTTGAGTTAAAATTGACGAGTTTTAACTAATTTTTGTCGAACACCTTACAATAATTGATATATACTGTTTACTATTTACATGTGAAAAATTAGGTTTAAGTTTCCCATAAAAATGATTTGTAGGTAGGCACCATCAAGTGACCTAAGAATGTAAAAGGAGAGAACTCTCCCACACTAGGTGAATTCTAAAGTAGGACTTCAACCATCTTATGGAGACAAGTGTGGAATTACCATCAAATTAAACTAGTGATCAATGACCCCTTTTGCTTTGCTCTTTAAGGAACAAGTGAAAAGAAATGTTGCAGTTTGATGGGTTCCTTCTTGTCCACACAATCTGGGATACTGCCTTATTTGAACTTTCCTATGAATTACTTCTCTACTATATTCACTTGCTTGGTAAATAGTCTTTGAGATATATCTTTGATCGCTTTAGTTGTTTTTTCCCCTCTCCTTTTAGACATGTGAAATATGTTGTATTTCATTTGATAACATACATAACATATGAACAATAATGTGTCTCAAGAGTAAGCTATTGCAGTTAGAGTAATAAAGAGGGTAATTTCTCGAAAAAATAAGTTGAAGGATAATTATATCCATGCTTCATATATATATATACATATATATATATATATATATATTTATCTTTCTAGATCTGTTCATCCTTCTCACTCTTTTCCCGTTCCTGCTACATATTCTCGGGTAGATCATCATGTAATTCCTAAGGATTGATCTCCGAATGAGTTCACAAGAGGGATCATTGCAATAGTTATGATCCCCAAGTTTATGAGTTTTGAGTCATGCAAGCCGACAACTACTGTTTTCTTTTCTTCTTTTTGTTTTTAATTTTAATTTTATTTTTTTGTTGCTTGTAATGCAATCCTCTAACTTTAACAACGTAACATTTTACTTTTCCTGTGATCTTATCTATTGAATAAAATGTTTGCGGGTAATGTGTTATTAGTGTTAAGAACAACAACAACAAAAAGTGGCCCCATTTGTAGGTCTCTTTCGTAGTATTCATGCTGCCATTAGTGTCCTTTAGCATCGTTGTATCTGTTATTCACCCGAATTAGTTCGTAGTATTTGAAAATTCCATGTAAAAATTAGGCTTATTTATGGGATTTGGTTGTGATATTGCATTGTTGTCTCAACCAATTGTGGAACTATGTTATAAGATGTTTAGGAGCATTCGTTAAAACCAATGGTTTAAATTAATTTTGGTTAAAAATACTATAGCATGTGAGAGCTTTACAATGTAGCATATTTTTTTCTTGACACTGTAGTATATGAGAGCTTTACATTGTAGCAACTAAAAGTTTTGGTTTCAACTCCTATTACTAAACACCAAAGTAATGACTAGTAGAGTGTTTGGAAGAGGAGTATGAATAGTTTGAACCATTTTTAGTTCTAAATATTGTAGCTATTGATAGCTTTATATTGTAGCTGGGTTTTGCTTTACACTTTACTTACTTTTTGCTTTACACTATGGATGACTCAAATTGGAGACTTTGAATTGGTGTGCTAAACAAAAGGACCATGCATCTCTACTCAAACTAACAAAGTGTTGGCCACATTGGTTTAAATTTGAACTAATAATGGTATAAAACTCTTATATACTATAGTGTAAAGCATAAAAGAAAAAAAAAAGAAAAGAAAAAAGAAAACTACATGGAATGCCTCCTTATGATCACTCCTTATTAAAAATGCCCTTCTCGTTCACACTTTTCAAAATTATCTCTTTTTATAATTATTTTATTTTTCATTTGATTTATTAAATGACATAATTGTCTTGATAGAAAACAAACCCTAATTTCACTCACACATTTAGATCTCCCTCACTCTCTTTCTCTTCACGCAATTTCCCTCTCACTCCTCCTCTTCTCTCTCTTCGATCTGTTTTCTTTCAGATCGTTCTCTCTTCACATGAGCTCCTCATCCCAGATGTGACTCCTGAGCATTTTTAGTACATTAAAAATGTAATAACCTAAGGATAATGTTAAGCAAAATATACGTCACAAGGATTATTGTTTAATCTAATTTTTATGATAAAGTCCATAAAAGTAAAAATAAATTTTTTAATGGTAAAAATCATACAATAGTCTAATACGAGAAATGAATGATATGTAAAAGAAGCTGAAAAGCTTAATTGTTGCAAAATATGTTATAATAAATACTAAGACAAAAATATAGTTCAAGAAAAATACTATATAATAATATAAAAAATTATACAGTATTAGAATAATGCAGTGTAAGGAAGTACAATAATAAAGTTATATAGTATAAAAATTACACTTTATAAGTAATGCAATGTAGGAATTGGACTCTTTAAAGTTAAGCAGTACAGAAATTGGATCATGTAAAAATGTGAGATCCACTATGGGACACCCAAATGGATGAGAAATTGCCACCATACCCTTGATGTAGTCCAATCCCACCATGCCAAAATTACCCCAACTTTTTAATAAAGATCATGTCAAGTGATGACTAATGTTGGTAAGTCATCAAATTTGGTAGAAAATTACCAAAACACCCCTTGATATGGCCAATTAAATGTTGCCAAGATTAAGCAAACTTTAACTCCCAATTAATGCGAAATGGTGACTAATCTTGATGAGTCACAAAGTTGCCAAAAAAAGAATATCAAAGAATAAAAAGCAAAATATGAAGAAAAAATTCTTCATTTTCTTCCATTTCTTCCCTAACAAAACTGCCCCCACCCCCTAATGCTATTTCCTCTCAAAATTTTGATGAATCCCAGGCTCCAAATCGTGTAAGGAAACAAGAACAAGGAAAAAAGATGAGGATTTAAGAGTTTTCAAGGTAAAACACAAGCTTTTTCTATAATGTTTAAGGGTTTTGTTCATGATTAGGGTGGGGCTTTCTGTTAGACATGTATGCCCTAAGGAGTAAAAATGTAATACGTTTTTTGAGACATTTTTATCAATAAAGAATTTATTCATTTATATATACCAAATCTTGTCCTCTTTAAGTTCATATTTGTTGAATGTATGTTAAGCAAACAATAGTCTGAGACTGTCAGTCTAAACCTTAAGAATTGGGCATATGATGGACTGATTATGCGGAAGACACGATTCTTAAGGTGACAGTCTAAAACATATGATCCGCAATCGAGGGAATAAAGTTGGGCGCTTTATTCATGTAAAGATTGTTATGTTGTCTATATCCCTTTTGGGAGATGGTTTGTCTTGACCATCGGAGTTGGACTCCGTGAATAGAAATATTGGCACGCTGTCTTGTAACATAAAGTGAATTGCTTTGGATTAATAATTCTGTCTTGACAAATTGATTCACTTTTAGACAGTCATTTGTATTGTATCCAAATCCTGAGATGAATAGTAGGCCCGTTGTCTCGATTTGTGTCTTTTGATATACCAATGGGTGACACCCACATCTCAATAGTGGTATGCATGCTGGTACGTTGGAGGCATGACTCTTGATAGCGTAGACTTGTTATTCATAGATATGGAATCCATAGCTCCTCTTTAGGAGTAATGATATCCTCTTATATGCGTTGTCCTGTAATTGAAAAACTGGAGCGCTCAACCATTTGGATACATAGGTGTAACTGAATGGTATATTATCTTTGGATGGTAAGTTTTCTGACGATGAGATAATGAAACATAAGATAGAAATAATCGGGAAGGTAAGACAGAACTTGTCCTTAAGCCGATTATGGATTATCATATGGGGATACTATATATTATGATATGTCATGGAGACTTAGCTTTACAGGCTTCGTAATTCTATAAAGTTTGAGAGTGCAGCTCCAAGCTTTTAGTGGAGTAGCGTTGGAGTTGATAATTGTAAAATGTATATCTGGGATATTGGGTTTCATAATTATCGTGAGCTTGAACTTTATAGGTCCATTTAGTCCCCTTTGCTAGCTCATAAAATCCTGTAACGACACGGCGTGCTTTTTCAATAATTGGTGACTTATGTCAGATTTATCAGATTGGTTTAAAATTTGAAAGAATTAATAATTCATGTCTATTTATCGGCTGAATTAATTTTGTAAGAAATTAATTTAAGATAAACTTGTTGAATTATTAGGATTAGATAATTCTTGTCTGTTTATCGATTGATTTAATTTTGGATAAATTAGATCAAGATAAACTTGTAGAATTATTGTGAATTGATTTATTTTCTTAAAGATTATCTTGATAAAGTTTGTTTTGATCAAATAACTTCTCTATTGGGTTATTTGAATTAAAATTAAGACCTTATCTTATAGAATCTTGGGTGAAAAATAAAAGATTCGGGGAGATATTTTTGCGGGAGTTCGGCCTGCCGATGGGGCCTGTTCGGCATGTCGATCAGGCTGTTCGGCCTGCCAATCAGCGAGCGATAAGATTACACGTTTTCACGCGGATCTTATCAGATATTGATCCAAACTTGATTCTGTTTTGAGTTTTGAGACCTAATCTGATAAGAACTGACCCCAGGACCAATAACTATATAAAGGGAGTGAGTCTCATGATTTACTAAGATCAATTGAGAGATTAAGAGTGATACTCTTCTAGTGAGCGTCTGAAAACTCCCTGAGAGCTTTTGTTCACAAATCACGAACACTAGCTTTGGGTTCTCTTTATTGGTTGGAAGGAGAGTCAATGGTGGAAGAGCTGTACGTGTGAGCCCACACTCACTTCGGTTGTGGATAGAGAATAACAAAGAAGACCAGTTGGTTGAGGCTCTTCTAGAACGTTACTTCTCTTCACAGGTTGCAGAGGTTCTTCACACAGAAAGATTAGTAAGATCTGTTTAATTTATACATATAGCATGTCAAACTTGTGTTTTAGAAATTACTCTGATAAAAAATTTTAAAATTCCGCTGCGCAACGTTTTTCCAACAACTTTCATGGGTTGTATTGTGGATGGTTTTCAAGGGGTTTTGAGATGCTTACAAGTATCAAAAGGAAGGACTAACATCTTGGAGAGGTTAGGTAAATTCTTATCCCTTGAAACTAAGCTAAACTTTATGTTTTATTATGTATGTCATGTGTTTGATGAAATGTTTTGGGCTAAGGCATGTAAGATGGACATGATGACATGATTGTTTTATGCTTTGCAGTGATGATGATGAAGATAGAAAGAAAGAAAGTAATGTTTTGTGGTTTAAAGTAAAAAATTATTAAACTTTATAAAGTTTAACTAGTTTACAAAGGAATAGGATTTTAAGGGCATAAAGGCCAATTTATTTTCTAAACATGGCATAGGATCTGCCAAAACAGTGAGGGAAACAACTTATGTGAACGAAGTTTGGTAAAATTTTAAAAGGACTAAATTGTAAAGTTTTTCTAAAATTCGGCAAATGTAAAAATCAGCCAAAAAGTCCACTGTAACGTTAAAATTTTAGAAAAGTTAAAAAAAAAGTTATAAAACTCATTGAAACTGTTAAGACAACATAGATAGTTTGTCAAAATTTTGCTAGGTTGAGGGGTTATGAATTTTACGAGATTTTGGGCATATAATTTCACGAAATGAAAACGTTATGAAATGTTTTGAATTCAACCAAGGAGCTTTTATAAGTTTTATTCCTTGTAAAAAACTAAACGTTTTGGTATAAAATGGTTGTTTTTGGTCCCGAGGGCAAAAATATAAAGATTTTTGTATTTCAGGCCAAAACTGTAAAATCATGTAAAAACTAGGTTTTCACCAGGGAATGTTGGGTTCCTACTTTGTTTTAGACAGTGAGTAATCATAGATGCTAAGTTTTAACGGATTTAAAGTTTAGTCAAGGAAAGAAAGTAAACAAACGTTAGAGGCAAAAACGTATAGATCTTCAAGTTTCAGGTCAAAACTATAAAGCTTTCACAAAACAGATTTAATTGAAAAGAAAATTATTGTTTTTGTTTTCTGTAATATTATGATACATAAAGAAATGAAAGTTTTGTTTTAAAACGGGTTCCGAAAGACTTTAAAGACTTGTCAAGGGCAAAATAGTCATTTTATGAAAAATGTCAAAACGGACCCCAAACGCCTGGTGTTGAAAAACCCCCCTTAGCAGGAATTTTTCCATAACATATAAAAAATGAGAGAAAAAGTTAAACAAAAAGTTTAACAAGTTACGAAGTTGACGAAAAACTCATTAAGAGTAAAGTCGTCATTTTTGAGAAAACGGCTGAAACGGAGTCGAACACTCCAAAGTAGCAAAATGTTCTTGGATAAAAAATGTTCTGTAATACATTTAGTAATAAAACTGTCACATGAGATGGGAAATTTAATAAGGGATATTCAAGATAAGTAAAAGAAAGGTAACTCGATGGGTTATAAAGTTAAGTAAAGAAAAAGGTAACCCGATGGGTTACAGAGTTAAGTAAAAAGAGTGGTAACCCGATAGGTTACGGAGTTAAGTAAAGGGAAAGGTTACCCCGACGGGTTACAAAGCTAAGTAGAAGAAATGTAAACCAATGGAATACAAAGTAAAAGAAAGTAAACCGATAGTACACAAGTTATCTAAAAAGGAATGAACAATTAATGATCAAGTTATGTTATCAATCGTGTAGATTGATAATATGAAAAGTTAACTAATAAGTCGGGTGTCATTTAATCAAGACACAGAAGCTGACTAATGAAAGGAAAAGGAATAAGACGGGAACGCTAGAGCTAGGACCAGGTAAGTTCAAACCTCACCTACAGCATGAAGAAAATGATTTTCAAATGTTTACATATATGTTTGCAAATGTGTTTGCACTTGTTATACAAGTTGTTTTTATAGTATGTTTTTACTAGTTATGCATAAAGTTTTAAAGATTAAGTAAAAGTTTGCAATATATTTGCAATAATTATGTTTAAAGTATGTTTGCATTTGCTAAATGCATAATGTTTATTGTTTAAGTTATAGGTTTTATGTTGCATTTATTATGCAATAAGTAATAAGGATCAAGTCATGGTTTGCGTTATGATTGCTTAATACTTATATGCTAAAGATATAGCATTTGATATGCTCATAATGTTAATAAGAAAGTGTCGTATTAGCC
Organism: Artocarpus heterophyllus; assembly: GCA_025403435.1. Classification (NCBI taxonomy): domain Eukaryota; kingdom Viridiplantae; phylum Streptophyta; class Magnoliopsida; order Rosales; family Moraceae; genus Artocarpus; species Artocarpus heterophyllus. The sequence goes on from CM046349.1 coordinate 6,037,031, forward strand.
TCCTTGATGTGAGGTACACAAATAAAGTTAAAGTTTTGACTTTCTTAATATGAATACACAAGTAAAGTTAAAGTTATGGCCTCGGTATTTGATGGTCTCAAGTCTTCCACAAGGGAAGCATCATGTTTATGATCTCATGATTAATGATATTAGTACGAACACTAAAGTTTATATGATAAGGAAAGTTAAGGAATAAAGATAAAAAGTAAAAGTAAAAAATGAATGTTTATAAGATTCTCATAATTGAGCACAAATGGAATCATGCATTTTGATTTTGCTTGTGTTTCTTGTTATGAAGTGTTTATATGTTATGAAAAACATTTTGGGAAATATTTTATGTTAAATGTTTGTGAAAAACATTTTTATGTTTACAAGAAAAGGTTTATGAAGGACATTTAAGAAAAATGTTTAAGAAATGTTTTATGAAAAAGGTTTATGAAAAATGTTTTAAGAGCAAGATTTTTATAAGAAAAGCTTATAAAGCGTGTTTTAATGATTTGTGAGAGTATGTTTGAACTTATTGAGCGAAAGCTCATAAAAAGTTCTTTTATGCTGTAGGTAGTTCTATAGGTAACCAATAGAACCTGTTTGAAGAGCTCGGTGCTGCAGATGACAGATGCAAAGATTTGGGTATGGATACTACTACAGTTTATTTCCGCTACCTAAAGAAAATATTTTTCTACTATTTGATATAGTGTTTTCAAAGTTTTAAGAAATGTTCTTATTAAGTTTTAAGAAACGATTTAAAATATTTTTAAAATCAAGTGTTGAGTAATGTCTCAACTCAAGTTGCAACAGAAGTTGTAACTGCTTTAAGTATCTTTCAAAGTAAGTTAAAAAGGAAATGAAAAAAAAATTATTCAGTATTTTTCTTACTAAGTAAGTAAGATTAGTGTTTAAGAAATGATACCTAAGAAAGAAAAGTGACGGCTCAAAAAGGGCAAGGCGTCTCACCAGATCTCCCTCACACTCTCTCTTCATACAATTTCCCTCTCCTTCTCCCTCCTCACTTCCTCTCTCTTCATTCTTTTTCTTCCTCTTCTTCTTTTCTAAGTCATTCTCTTGCTTCTTGCGAGCTCACTATCCCAAAACTACGGGCTCCATATCTCATCACGACTTAACTCGTCAATGTCGTTCGGTGTCGGTGACTCTGTCTCACCGGACAATAGCGGGAATGTATGAATTCTTTGAGCAGTGCCGAAGGAGGGGATTGTTGGTGTTCATTTTGCTGTTGGTAGATGTCATGGTTGTTGTTGGTTCCTTTCTTTCTCTTCGATCTCTTTTGTTTCAGATCTTTCTCTCTCTTTACGAGATCTCAGCATCCCAAGACCGTTGACTCCACGTTTCATCATAGCTTAACTCATCAACGTTGTTCAACGCTTGCGGCTCTGTCTCACCAAAAAACAGTAGGGATGTCTAGTACAAGCTGCTCTACGGATCCTCCCTACAACACTAGAGGAGGAGATCACCAGTGTTCATTTTGCTCTCAGTGGACGCCGCGGTCCCTATTGGACAGATCCAGCAGCACAAGGCCAGATTGTGGAGATTCTACTTGTGCCTACTGTCGATGCTCACCACTAGATAGTTGTTTATCAACACCATGTGCGGCTGCACACGGTGCTTGGACGTCTCTTCCTTATTCTCCTCGGCCTGTTTAGGTGTACCTGTTGTAACAAGAAAAGGGACGTTTCGGAGGTAAAAGGGGGACACCAATGTGGTTCCATTCAAGAGCTCTCCGACGCTCCAATAAGGCACCTGCTCAGCATAGTATGAGTAGAGTTGATCAAAAAGACTATGTTGTACGTATCTCGAGCTGCAGTAAATACGCTCTATTTATAGGCCGCTACTTAAACCAGGTGTTAGGTAGGCTTTACCTATGACCTGCGTGTCACATCAAGACCTGTCGGGGAGTAGGTGACATGTATCGTGGCATCCACCGGTGGATTGGTCTCTATCTAAGGGTGGAAATAAGGCCATATGTCGACTTTTTGTGGTGGATCGTTGCTTGGTTATAGGCTTTGACAATCTAACCCGAGCACATGTTCTTCTCGAGGAGGCGATGCCTTGTGTCGCAACCAACGGGGGCCCTATAGAGCACCTCGGGAGGAAGTGTCGATCTCAGGAGATTGTGGATTGCTTTCTCGTTGAACTCTGCTGAGCACATTTGCCGAGCTGCCGTAGGAGTAGTCCTCGGGGATAGCATCGAGATCACCCCCAACACATGCATATTTCAATGTTCAAACAAGTTGTAGATCTATTATTATTATTTTTTAACAATAGGTTTGTATTATAAATTTATAAGAATTCCCTATTTTTGATATTTGTGATTCTTTGTTAAAGTTTCTCACCTTTTTGGCATCTGACCCCAAGTGTAGGAAGATCATAATGGATTATGTACTTAGAATCCACAATCCCAATGTTTTGGTCTGATCACCCTCTGAATGATAGTTTTTTAGTTGTAATCTAGTTGTTAGATACGAATTTTTTGGAATTTTAAGATGCCGAAATTTTTGGAATGCTTTTGTTTTTTTTTTTTCCTATAATGGTTTTTTACAGAGGTTTTATGAGTTCCCACGAGTTTCAGAACAGAAATTAGCATGTTCTTGCAAGTTCTAGCGAGTTCCAGCAAGTTACGAAACAAAATCTTGTAGGTTCAAAAAAATATATGTTGAAATCTGGTAGGTCTCACGTTGGAACCTGGCGGATTATAACTCGACATCCGCTCTAGCAACCAGAGGTGTTGGCGCTTTTTTGTTTCAAAAAAATGTTGAAACTTGGTATGTTCTAATTTAGAACCTAACATGTTACAATCTGGCACTGTGCTCTGACAACTAGAGGTAAATTCCGGCAGGTTTCACGACAGAACCTTCTAGGTTTTGACGAGTTGCAGGACTGAACTTGGTGGGTTCTAATAGGTTGCAGGACAGAACTTAACAAGTTCTATTTCGAGATGAAGGATAACTTAGACTTTTAATAAATATCAAATTTTTAATAAATGGACAATTTTGATAAGTGGTGTGTTAGAGGGTATGTTTTAATAAGTTGGTACATTTAAGGGCATTCTTATAAGTTAGTTCAAAAAACACCTAATGTAAAGCTCTCAGGCACAATAATGTTTAAACTTTTTTTTTTTTTTGGGGTTCAAATAAGTTTACCCAACACTTTATAAATATATTAAAGGAAAATATCCAGGGCCGGCTGACTGTAAAAGTAAACATTATCAGCAGCGCTGCTACCACATGTGTCGTTACTTATTGAAAGTACAGATCAATAATGGAAATTTAGGAGTAACAATCCTTCGCTTTTTTTCCCTTTAAAAAATTAAGAGTAATAGTGCAGCCGTGCAAGTATTCATTCCATCCTTTTTTTTTTCTTCTTTTTTTTTCCTTTTCTTTTCCTTGGGACGTTGCTTTTTTATTTTTAAATTATTAAATAAGACTTTAAAATATCTCATTTATGACATTTGCTTTTTTATTTTTCAATTATTAAGTAAGACTTCATCTCATTTATTGAAGCTTTATATTTTTTTAGAACAATCTTATTTAGTCCCATAAGGTTGTAATTCTACTATTAACAAAACAGTAAAATTTGGTCTAAAAAGTATTCTATCTATTAGATTGGTATCTATAATTTTGTAAGTAGCAGGGTTATAACTCTATGGAGATGAAAATGATTTCTTTCTTTTATTAGGAAGAGTAATTGACAGTTCCTCTTCACAGCTTAAATGTTTTTTTTCCCCTTCTCTATCATGCTATATTTATAAGATGTATGTTTCATCAAATAAATTAAAAAAAAAAAACACGTACGTACGTTGCAATATTTAGTTATGATGTGCGAGGGGCCGAAATATATAGAGGTTGCTTGCGAGAATGGTTCTAACCGCAGATACTATAGTGTATTAACTACAAAATATGAGAGATTTTCACTGTTTACTCTTCAAACTTTTGAACCAGTCTCCAAAACAACCTAATACTTACTAGAGCAACGACGTTTTGAACAAATTAGAAAACGCGAATTAAGGGAGTAAGAAGGTAGAAGGGAAATTTGTATCACTAATTGACCATCTATTGGCATTTAAATGCAACGACGGAAAAAACAAAGTGCAACAATAGAATGGTGGAATGGAAGATCAAAATGATAAGAAAGAATGAAGAGCAGATTTTTATAATAAAGAAACTATAATCGGCCGAGCACCTTAAAATATAAACAAGGATTAGATCAAACGGTTGAAGATGGACTTCTTAGTTAGGGATCAACGGTAGAGACAATGTAATAGTTATGTTTATAATTGTTATACATTTTCAATAATATATATTTTAATAACGATAATGTAGTGTAATGATAATTAAATTTCATAAATTATCATAAATTTTTTGTCAATTACCTAATTTATTATAACTATTTGATTCATATGTTAATAATAATATTTATGACCAACAGAAACTTATCTATTGCAATCATACTTGTTGTCACGCCCCGGAGTACGGGAGGTGACATGGCGGATTATTTAAGTTAATTAAAAGAGAATTTAATTAAAATCCAAGTTTAAGGGGTTGAGTTAAATATAAAATATGAAAGTTTAAAGAAAGTCATTACATGAAAAATGAATATTAAAGAACAACATAGCGAGTATGAGTCCTACAGACCCACAACTTGTGCACACACATGGTACTGACAATATCGTAAATACAATTACAGTTCAAGTACAAATAAAGTTAAAATCTTACATGCCTTGATTTAAATAATACAAATTAATCTACTAGTCCCTCTACAGCTCCTGGGTCTTGTCCGAAGAATCCTCTCCCAACCTAAATGGAAAACCACCTAGAGGGGGGGAAATTTAAAACAAACAAAACGTGAGCGAAAGGCTCAGTAGGACTATGTTTTATAAAATAATTTAATTTAAAGAAACATGTCATTATTCAGGAGTTATTTAAAAGAAACCTTAAGTAAATAAATAAATAAATGAATTTGAGTAAAACCATTCTTACTCAGAACAGTTTACCTGTATAACCAATAATATCATTTTCCTTTCCTAGGCAAACCATAATAGTATCACCACCGTAGTGGCCCAGTTGGGTTTCGGGACCTGCCCTTAAGGTCGATCGCTACACGACCTGATCTCTGATATGGCATCATGCCTATATGTTTATTACCATCATCATTCAAAACCCAATTACCGAGTATTGTCATTTACATTTATTATGAAGTTCATTTCAGTTCACGGTATATTAAAATATAACCGATAAATTCATTTTCAAACAACCGTTGAAAACATTTTAATTGAAATCCTTTTCAAAGCCAAACTATTTTGAAACTAGGTTATCAAAGAATGGGGTAGAAGTCCTACCTCAATACTCGTGCCGGTGCCCCATACCGAAATCTCGGTCCGCTATACATTAGCTCCGCGGAACCACGAACGATCCTAGGTACAAGCTAAATCGATCAATATCTAGCTCGAGACATTCTATGTTACTAAATCATTTCATGATGTCCTAGTGTGCCATTGGTATCATTAAAATCATTCTATAAGGTTGGAATTTAAATCGGGGTTCAAAACAGTGAAAATCACAGAATTTTTCCATGCCTCGGCCAGCTTGTCGGATTCCCTACTTCGGCCGGCAGAACTGCACAGTTCGGCCTGCCGAAAGCAAAGTTCGGTCGGCCGAACATCTCCAGGTTCGGCCTGCCGGACGGAAGAACACTGGCCTGCCGATCCCTATTTCGGCCTGCCGAACACGTGGTCCGACCTGCCGAACTAGGAAAACCTAAAAATTTAGCCACGGGTTTTTGGTTCCCCCAAAACACAAATCTTGATTCTAACCTGTTTTTCTCAAATCCCAGGCATGAAAAACAATCATAGTTGATAGAAAAACATACTAGAACACATTTAGACTCATTTAAACAAGATTTAAACTCAAAAATCTCAAAAATCTGAAAATGAGAAAATAGAGAGAAAAATGAAAAATCTTGAATCCAATCCAAATTTCTTCAATCTAAGCTTATATTCTAGTTGTTCTAAGTTCATTTAACTCAAATCCAAGGTTTTCTAAGCTTAAACAAACCTAGATTTCAAAAATGCACCAAATTGAAAATTTTAGAAAAAGTTTAGAAATTTCAAAACTAACCTCGAATCGAAGCTTCAATCCGCGTTTTCGGTTGCCAAATCACGTTCCCGAGCTTCTTCCTCGCTAACCCGAAGCTTGGATTCGAATTTGATTCAAAATTTTGAGAGAAAATTTGAGAGAGAGGAGAGTAGCTGAGAGAGATCAAGAGAGAGAGAGTGAGTGAGCAGAGTGAAGAGAGAGAGGCAAATCTGAGAGTGTGAGGAGAGAGGAGGAAGAGAGAGAATAAATAGAGAAAAACGGTGGGCGATTTTACTGTACGAAAACCATGTGCCGTCCACGGTTTTGAAAAACGGAGCATTTTTAACATTTTACAAATTGTTATGTTTTAAAACTCAAAACATCATTTTAAAACAATAAGAAATCATTTGAATTCATCAAATTAACAAAACAACCAAAAAACTCAAAATCCAACCAAATAATCAAATTAATGTTGAAACATTAATTATGGTACACTAATTCATCATTTATATTGCATTAACATTAAATAAATTTCGGGGCGTTACACTCGTGTGTGTGTGTGTGTGTATATATAGAGAAGAATTTATGATATATAATATGTTATATTAGTCTCTCTCTTGCATTGACTGTCGCTTAATCTAGGAAATGCAATTATAATGTGGCTAATCACACTGCCCTCTATCCCTCGGGTACTTGGAAGAATTAATTTGTGGATGTGATTTTGGTGTGTCCCAGGTAAAAATTGCATTATATACCCATTAAAAATGTTGCAAGACATTAATAGAAAAAAAAAAAAAAAACACAGCTGTCAGAAATATGCCATTCTTATAAAGTATTGGATATTTTATGTCTCATAGAGTACCATCTATAGCGTAAATGCTAACGTTATACTTGACACAGGGAAAGATAAATATAACATTTTGACCTATTTTTATTTTGGACTTCAATATATGATGTCATTAAGCTTTGTAAATTGTAAAGTAAAATTTTAAGCTTTGAAAATTTGATAATGATAATATTATGATTATTATGTGAAAACGTCAACAAATCAATAATAGCAGTCAAATGATAAAATTTAGCATATGCTATATTGGATTCAAAACATCAAGTATAGTATATGTCAAATTTAATACCAAAATAAGTATTAGAGCACATAATTATTTGACTGGTGATATTATTCACAATTCTCCAAATTAACAATCCTAATTTTTAATGTAGACATTTTTATGGATGGTCACACTTGTACTAGTTTATCATTCCTCTCATATCAAACATCATTACAGAAACGACTTCTTCCTCTTTCCAATTCTTCCACTAAAAGACTCCACTAGAGAATTTGACGACCTAAGTTTAAAATAATTGGTTCAAAACATTATAGCAATAGGTTGCTTTATACTACAGCTTATTTTTGTTTACATTATAGCAGTAACAAGCTTTACAATGATTGAGTTCAAACCAATTAATTTAAATCAATCTTTCAAACTCATGCGATGTCTTATTCCTACCAAACATGACTTAAACGTGATTCAAATTGCACTTGTGAAATGATTGCTAGATACCGTGATCTTGACAAATATTATCTCCACGCTGAATTAAATCTCATTTAAAGCTTCATCGATGAAAATCTACATTGATTCAAGGACAAAAATATCAACATCCCAGACATAATATGATATATATTCTAGGAAAATAAGAACACCGAGCACAAAACACTGAATGTTTCTACAAAATTAAATAAATTGGTAAAAGGATAAACGGTATGTTTTACATAATCTATACTAGTTTGGTGATTATGGTTATATGGTAATGTGTGTGTGTGTATACATGTACGTAGGCATATATATATATTTATGAGCGTGTGATATTATGTCACAAATGTGAGAATTTTGATTGGTGCAATGGGCAATAATACTTAGAGTAGGAAAACATTCATTATATATTGATAGGCATAGATTACATGAAAATTACCAAGTTAAAAGTAGTATAGGGTATTTGAGAGAACAGTTCTAGGTTTTAACCCTAAAATTTGAACAGTATATTACAAATTATATATTGTAACATATTTTTACTTTACATCGTTTGTGGTTTAAATTCTACAGTTCGAACCACTCTCTCAAAATAAGAAAAAATCAATTATATGTGCATTTCCAAAACTGCAGCATTTGTTGAGATCATGGATTTTTTTTCCCTTCCAGTATTCTTGGCATGACCATACAATTTTTGCAGATAGTGGCCCGCCTAATACAATCCCCGGCACGAGAAAATTATGTTATCACAGGGGAGAGGACAATATCAAGTGACCTAACTCGATCTTCCTTGTCAAAATGCAAGTGACCCACATGATAAAATTCACTTGTTGCACTTTTTGATATTGACGGAAATATCAAAGTTCTAAATTTATGAAAATATTGATGGTGTATAATGCCAATGTCGATAAAAATGATAAAAAGTTTAAAACATTTATACACAAAATTAGAAATTGTAAGTAAAATCATAAGTAATAACGTAAAAAGCTACATAACACTCGATTGAATTAACTTATTCTTGTCAATATAATTGTGTGCGTATTTATATAATAAATATGTGGGTAAAAGCCATATGTAATATATAAGGTAAAAGCCATATGTAATATTTGGAGATACTTTGGAAAAAAAAAAAAAACCCTTGTATTTGTATCGAGGGGTCCGGCTTTATAGCTATGATTTGAAAAATATCATCGAAGTTATTTACTTGGCACCACAAGTAATTATATCGAAAACAAGGGTCGTTTTACAAAGATTCAAATTATTTAAGGAGACATATTCCAGCCCAAATATTGAAAATTTTATTGAGCAAAATTAGGCAATACATTAAGCATATGCCAAAAAATGCAGCTACTTTTCTTTTTCTTCGCCGCATTAGTACTGACGGCAACAACAGCCCAAACAGATTTGGATGACCCCGTACTTATAAACAACCAAATTTCCCTCCTCCGTCGGCAGTCTGGCTCCGCCCGCAAGACCCAATCATTGTGCCTGAGCTGGCGATTCGGCGTCGAGACTAACAACATCGTCGGCTGGAGAACGGTCCCGGAGCAATGTCAGCTCTATGTAGGGAACTACATGCTCGGCGATCAGTACAGTAGGGACTCAAAAGTGGTTACTAAAGAAGCTTATCTCTACGCCCAGAGCCTCGAAGTCTCCCAAGAAGGCAAGGACATCTGGTGCTTTGATATTGATGAGACTCTACTCTCTAACCTAGCGTTTTATGCCCGTCGTGGATTTGGGTACGTACCTAGGACTCATCAAACTATATATACAGACATATATATAAATATATATGTATATATATGTTTTTAATTTTACATTTTTAATAAAGATATATTTTGATAATAATTAATGGTATGATATAATAAACATTTAATCTTATTAATTATCATCAAATTTTTAGTCAATTATTCACTTTGTTATAACTGTTAGATTTTTATTAAACATACTGATAATAATAGTATCCATTAGAAACGTAAATATGAAAATCATACCCATACACATATACACACCCATGAAGGGAGTTTAGGACCAGTGGAGGCTTAAGCGCCTAGTCAATATATTTTTTTTCTTTTAAAGATCTTATATACATAAATGAATATTATATTATACTAATGTCTATTAGCCCCCACTAAAAATTTAAAGTAATCTTATAACCCCTTATATAAATATCATTTTCTTTAAAAGTTCAACAGATATAAAAATTCTTCGTGGATAATTATAGCATATTATTTTGATTAGATTTTTGTTTTAGTTATTAACTTCACTGACAAAAGTTTTTTGCTCCGTCACTGCATATATAAAAATATATACTCTAATTATAATAGTATTTGTTCCCTTGATTTTCTATCTATAGAAATAATAATCAAATTAAGTGGACCTATAATATATATATATATATATGTGTGGCACGTGCATGCCCAATTTCTTTATTGTTTTAATCACATGGTAATTCAACAAATAATATTGTAATTATTGATTCAGCAAAAGCACCAAATTAATTGACATGTACGATTCAATTTTGTAGTTTTTATTACATCATATTATAGTTAGCTTTCTGGGATACCAGTTATCTCTTATCTTCCTTAAAAAAAGAGTTTAATATTATTTCTTTCAATCACATTTGAGTCTATGCATATATAATAATTAGTGTTTATAAAATGGTTTCATTTTTCTCATTAGCCTTTAATTTATTTGTTACTCGCGGGTATGAATTCGTATTTACAAATGATATATTTCAGGGTGGAGGTTGTCGATCCGGGATCGTGGGATGATTGGATCCTGCAAGAAGACGCCTCGGCGTTGAAGCAGAGTCTTAAGCTCTACAAAAAGTTGTTATATTTGGGGTTCAAGATTGTACTCCTGTCAGAGAGACGCGAAGACCAAAGACCCGCAACTGAGAGCAATTTAAGAATTGCCGGTTACCGGAACTGGGAACAACTTATACTCAGAAAGTAAGCCCCTAAACCATAGAAAAATCCTTTTCATCTTTGCGGGTAACATACTAGTATTAAAACGGTAGGTTCCAATCTAATATATACTGTATATATTATATTAAAACCTATAATAAATAGCAGTTTAATAATCTTATGGGGTTAAATATGATTATTTTAATTCATAATATATTAAGTTGAATTGTTGTACCCTTTAAATGTCAGATTTTGTGAAGCAAGGATATATATATATATATATATATATATATTTTTTATAAATACAATATTGAAAATTAATATCAGAGAAACATCGCACGTCTAGACTATTTCAAAACCCTCGGTCATGTCGGTGTTTAAACTGCTTCTATTATGATTACAGGGAATGGGATCCATCGGGAACAGTAGCGGAGTACAAAACAGCTCAGAGGCAATATTTGGTAGATGCTGGATATAGAATTATTGGGAACGTAGGGGATCAATGGAGCGATCTCATGGAGCCGTCTGCCGGGAATAGGACCTTCAAATTGCCTAACCCCATGTATTACATCGCTTGAAGTGCGCGTTTTGTTGTAATTGTTACTTGTTATGTTACCAAATCTAGCTAGCTACTCCTGCCCATGGCTAGCTATTAATTATATAGTTGAATTATATAAGCTACGTCCTAAGTTGTTGTTGTGTTGTTGATTTTTCTTTTCTTTCTCTCTTTTTTTCAAGGACTTTTGTGTGGGTTGGAAAATTGTACGTACGTTAATTAAATCTTGGAACAAGTTATATATATATATATTAATTGTCCATTTTCAGTATTAAATAAACATTTCAGCTGTGAATTCGGCCGGATAAGAAATATTGTTTTTTTTTTTTATGAGGGTAAGAAATATTTCCTTTATCAATATATATTACCGAACTATGTGAGCCAACCAGACGGCTAATAGGAATAGATTGTTAACATTATTAAGTAAACATGCCACCAACACACAGAGTTTCAGCAAATTTGTATACATGTCAAAGCTCGGTTTTGTGATATACTTCAAAAAAAAAAAACAAAAAAAAACAAGCGGGCTTTTGTATACATATCAAACTGGCTAGTTGAATCATGGTCGCAAGTGAGCCTCATTCGGAAAAGCCGAAGACCACTCATAATGCAATACAAATTTAGTTGCATAGTACGTACGAATAATAATAATAATAACAATAACAATAATAATAATAATAAAAGCTCTAAAATCCCACAAAAGTAACAAGGCACTTGATTATATGAAGTGTAATTTACTCTATATTTTGAGTAGATATTATCGAGAACGAAATATTCATGAACATATTACTGGTTGCAGGTAATCGAAAACTAAAGTGAACCATGTAATTATTAGCTAAAGGGAAAAGATTTATATTCCAATAGATAACATTATTTTGAGCAATGTTTACACGTTATAGTGAAATAATTTGTCCTTGAATGGAACCATATTGATTTGGCAAGAATCATTTGCCTTTTTAATAATGAAAAAGAATTGGTAGACCTCTTCAGCTTTAAAATAATAAAGACCCTCAAAAATTAGAGTTCGACACTTCTGACTAAGACAGTGATGTGTTTTTTTTTTTTTTTTTTTTACAGAAATTGATTTTCAGCGACACGAAACTCCAAATTTGAGACGCAAAAGCTTCAAAAGAAATCACACCATGAAACACAAAATAACAAAGCCAAACAAAACCACCAAAAATTTATATCTGTATGAAATAAAACTGCAAAAGATCTGACATACTCAAAACCTAAAAGAGGTTAGCTAGTCGATCCAACTAGAAAATGATCTTGAGAATCCAATGGATCTTTGAAGGGAAAGAAAATGAAAATACAGAGACAAAGAAGCAAATCATATTCATTAAATATAATATTATAGAAATATCGATAATATAGGAAAACGATACGTATGTAAAATATATATATATATTTATATATGTGTAGAGTCTTGTGATATATTGATCATCAAACTAAAATGCAACTTGGGGAAGGATACAAAAACTTGGACAAAACCGTTATTTCAATTTTTGTTAACCTTACAAAATTTTGACACGTGTTCATTTATAATATTCATGATATATATTATTGCCCATCATCCATTAATAATGCCCCGACCTCCGACAACCACAAATCAAATAATTGGCACCCCAAGTAATTATGTCCAAAACTGGGGTCACTTAAGAAACAAATAATAATCTCTTTAAGAACATGAATTGCCAACACACGAAGATATCAAATCACTCGTTTAAAACAAGACTAGGAAAATAGGTTTACTCTTAAGCCAAATTGCAAAAAAATGTTGCTATTCTTCTTTCTCACCACAATAATTGTGACCAAAACAACCCAACCTTTTGATAACCCAATTATGACCAACCAAGTTCACCCCCTCCGCCTGGAATGCGGTGCCGGCGGTAGCTCCATCAGCGGAGTATCGCGGTGCTTGAGTTGGCGATTCGGGGTCGAAACCAACAACGTCATCGGCTGGAAAACGATCCCGGAGGAATGTATGTGCTACGTAGGACGATACATGCTCGGACATCAGTACAGGTCGGACTCAGCAATAGTTACTAAGGAAGCTATTCTCTACGCCCAGAGCCTATGCAATAAATTACGCAAGAATGTTTGGATCTTTGATATAGATGAGACGGCTCTCTCTAACCTACAATACTACGCCAGATATGGATTCGGGTACGTGCTTCTCAAACAAAAATATGGATATATATATATATATATATATGTATGTATGTACGTACTTGAGTGTGGTTTATTGATTACTCTAATATTTATCTATTGATGAGTATCAAAATTATTTTGATCATGTGATATAATTAAATAATTGAGGTATATTATATGATGCATCATCATTGTAATTAAGATACAAGTACCCATAAAGAAAACGTAACAATTTTCAATTTGTTATTGCTTGGTAAGAAAGAAAATCAGAGAGAAAGCTAGAAAGGAAGTTTGAGAAGAATCTGGAATTGTATTGAGAAAATGATTTTCACTCTCTGTCATTCTCTGTACTGTTACATTGGTATAAATACTAGCTGAGCTGTTATAATTGACTGAATAGCTTAAGCCTATGACTGATGAACACGTGCACGAAGGCCTAACTAACTAACAGTTTGTAATTGTTTTTCCTCAACAGTTATGTGTGTGTGTGTGTGTGTATTCATATATATGCGAGTGTGAATAGAAATTATAAATGTTTTTTTTGTTACGGGTGATTTGGGGCGTTGAACTAGCCAGGGGAAACAATTATTAATCATAAGTAGTGCAATAAATTAATTGACATGATTTAGTTTAGACTTCTGTATATTTTTGATACAAGAATATTTTGTTTGTGATTAACGTGATGATTTATAGTAGTTTTAAAATTTCAGGGTAGAGTTGTTCAATGCCACATTGTTTAATGCATGGGTTCAGAGGGGAACAGCCCAGGCGCCGCCAGAGACTCTTAAGTTGTATAAAAAGTTAAAATGTATGGGGTTTAAGATTGTATTTCTTTCAGAAAGAACACCAGACCAAAGAAAAATCAGTGAGATCAATCTAAAATGTGCTGGATACCACTCTTGGGAAAAGCTTTTACTCAAGTAAGCTCTTAATTAGTTTGATAATTGGTTAATTTATAAAACCGCCATTTTTTTTTTCAATTTATCTTGGGAATTTAAATTCTCCATCTTAACATATCGAGTCGTGTGCCGATGACAAAGACTTGAAACATTTGACCTAGTAACTACGAGTTAAATTTTAGTTTTGAGTTTTTGTGGTGACTTAATTATACAACTAATTAATAATAACATATGGTTTTAGAGGATCAGAATATGAAGGAAAAACTGTAAGTGAGTACAAATCAGGTCAGAGGAAGAAATTGGTGGAAGCTGGATATAGAATTGTTGGGAACATAGGAGATCAATGGAGTGATATCACGGGGACAAATGCAGGCGATAGGACCTTCAAGTTGCCAGACCCCATGTACTACATTAGTTGAAGATTTACTTTGCAATTAACCAAAATTTGTGATTTGTGGCCTATATTTACTCTATCACTTGGAACTAAATAAGCAACATTGTTTTATATATATATATATATATATATATATATATATTTTATGTTGCGATGATTTGGTGTTTTGCCAGCTTTGTACCTCGCATACTTGGACAGTTGTTTGTTAAGTCCATAGTAATTAATGTATTGAGTGCTGATGAAAAATTGAACATAGCCTTTCTTTTAGACACTGCATCAGTACTTAAGAGTTGATACAAAGCTAATAAGCATAAATACAGAGAAGTCCATATCAAGATGATTACTTCGCTCATTGAACGGTGTGTTAATAATAGCCAATAAGATATATGAAATAATAAGTTTTTGTGTGAATCAGAAATTATTTGAAAATGCGATTAAATGAAATATAAAATGCGATAAATCTTTGGAAATCGGGCTTCGACCCCTCTAATTTTGCCATTGCATTGTAGCGTTTGTTTTCGTTTTTTTTTTTTTTTTTTGGTAATTTTCTTAAGTATTTCGGAACCAGCAATTGAAGCATTACGGTAGGATTTTGACAGTCGTTGGCCGACTCTTGCCGGTTGCCGGAATTTTTAGTATTACGACAAGATACCTCCAAGTATTGTGATGGATATCAGTGATTGCAAGGTGCCAAAATTTTTAGTTTAATAGCAAGATACCACTAATACGGTGTTTGGAAGAGTAGTTCAGACCAATTGTTTGAATTATAAACAGTATAAAGCTTTCACATACAATGCAAAACTACAGTGTAAAGCTCTCGCATGCTACAGTTCTCAAATACAAACGGATGATTTAAACTATTCTCCCAAACGCCCTATAAGTGTCGTGCTAGGACAGTACTGGTCGTCAGCTGACTATCCATAGTTGTCGAAATTTCGAATGTTGCAATTAGGATTCCTCTAAGCATCATGGTAGGATAGGACAGTCTCTAGTTTTCGGAATTTATAGTATCACATTGGGATACTTCTAAGTATTATGATAGCATACCTAACGGTCGCCCTGACCATAACAAATATCTTTGGATGATATTATATATGTTTGGTATTTTAAATATGGTATCATGACTTTCTCTGCAGGTACTTTTATTCATAACAAAAATGCATGATTTCTTGAAATAACGTTAAAAGAACATTAATGGTATTAACCACTATATACTAATTACTAATAGAAGATAGGTCTATAGTATAAGACCTATTTTTTATTAGTTGTAATGTTAAGAATAATGGACAAGTGAAGGCAGTTTAGTTGATTGTAAATCTTTCCACCCTTAAAAGTATGTGGCATTCCCTCTCTGCTTATATAAAAAAGAATGTTAAGAAGAGTGTTACTCCAAATATTTTTCTTCAATTTCATGGCATTTATACAGAGAGCTTATACTATTTTGTGTTAATTAGGCTCTTTAACTTTTAAAGCCAACTTATTTATTATCTGTCACTTTGATGTGACCTTTAAGCCTGGTACATTTGAAATTCCACTCTTTAAAGAATGTTTAGGAGAGGTAAATAATTTTTTAAGTAACATTTTTAAAATATTTGAAGTAAATAACATGTTTTCTGGCTAAACTATTTGCTTTTTTTAGTTTTAAAAAATGTTAGTTACATCAATTTCCAATACTCTAATTTATCCTTCATTTTTGGGGGTCAATTTGGAAAACATCACCTCTATAACATTATTTTTCTTTTTTACCATTCATATGAGAAAATTTAAAACATAACATTTTCAAAAAACATAAAACATAATTGACCACAATTATTTTAGGTTATGGTTAAGCAACATATATTATCTAATGGTATTTTAGCCTTTTTCAGTTAGAAAAACAGTACGAATCAAAAGAAGTAAAAACATGTAGTAAAATACAAGAATGATAGTAAAAAAATGATATACCACCTTATTTATTTTAGGGTTAGTGAGACATGTGGCCTTTTTTATTTGTAGAATTAAAATATGTCTGTAGTTCATGAATATTCTTTATATGTCACAATGTATATGTAAAAAGACATTAATGACTATAATAATAACATTGTCAGTTTTAATTTATTTTTTTAGAATAACTATAATATACGTATTTAAGATTTCAAACAGATTATGATATTATTATATTTTAAAAAAACCCTAGAATTAGGGTGTTTATTGCTTAAATTCAAATTGGTATCTAAAATAATGATTTTAAAATTTCCTAAAAAGATAGAATTTTTTTATCGACAAGTTAGATTTATCGACAAATTAGAATTAGGATGTTGTAATTAAATTAATGATATAATTTTACTGACAAATTGAAATTAGGCGTTGTAATTAAATTAATGATACAGTATTATTAAGTCCTTTTATGTGTCTTATGTAATGACCAAGGAAACGTCATCAATGAAACCTAATATTTAATTAGGTTTAATTAATGAATTTATTCTTAAAAAATGTAAAATTTTGTAAAAATTGTAATTTCTGTGAAAATTACAATAAAATATGAATGAGCGGCATTGATTGTAAATTTTATGGCATATGCAATGCAGTGGTGGATATTATAAAATACAAATTTAATGAGTTTGATGACTCAGAGATTTGTGCATAATATCCATAAAATGAATTTCATGTCACAATTAATTGTGAAATTGTGATATAAACGAATGAATGATTAGAATGTAAATAGGACATAGAGGTTGTCCTAACCCTAACCAGGGGTAGAAAGGAGGCTAGAGCAGTATAAGAATACTGCTAAATGAAAACACAGATACGAAAAATGTTATGATTGGCCTCCAAAAGTAAACGAAAAGTAAGTTAAATGTTTTTATACAGTCTAAGGATAGAAGGTACACTGATTTGACCACGACAGTATAGGAAAAATACTGTGTGATGAAAAATTACACAGTATAAATTTTTAACTCCACAAAGTGGACATTTGCTTGAATTCTATTGGGCCAACAAGCCATGCAATGTGGCCCAATAAGATGAGGACACCTAGTGGTATACTCATGGGTTACCATGAGTCACCAAATGTGATAAGGATGCATTTAAGGCAAAGTTATCACAAAAATTCACTTCCTTTCTTTCCTTCCAAGATTCGGCAGCCATGTCCAGGTCTCTAAAAAAATTTTCTCAGCCCCCAAAATTTGCAAAAATAATCCCAAACAAGTTTTACAAGCAAGTACAGGGATTTCCCACAAGTTTTAAGGTAAAATCCTAAACTTTTTCATGAGTTTTCAAGGGATTTTTCATGGGTAAAGGGCAAAGATTAATCCACGCTATTTTTGCATGAAAAGGAAGTCCAAGAAGAAGTTCAAGAAGCCTTTGAAGGCTAGAAATTCAAAAAGTGTTATTTGGGTAAGTTTTAAAGTTTAAAGTTTTGCATTTTGTTTTGATTTTATTCTTTCAAACCCATGAGGGGTTTTGAGCATGTATTTGCTGGAATTTTATGTATATGTGATGATTGGCAAGTTTGAGTTGTGAAACTTTGGTTTATAGTGCAAAATGAAAATTTTTGCAAAAAGTGTTATTTTTGTAATTTTGATGTTTGACTTTGTAAAAGTGATGTTTGAGCATGAGAATGTGTGGATTAAGGCATGTAATGGTTTCTGCAGGGGTTGTAAGTTTGAAACGGATTTTTGTAAAAATGCCAAAGGGACTAAATTGAAAGAAAAAGTTCCTTCTCGGCAGATTTGAAAAATAGTCAAAAACGCCCCTGTACAGTGAGATTTTGGAAAAAGTTAAAACATGAAAGTCGTAGATCTTGATGAAACTGTTAGGTCATGCAAACGGTTTGTCTAAAAACTCAATCGTTTGTGAGTTTTTGATTTTTCAAGAATATGTTAAAAGTAAAAAAAAGTGTTAAATGGCAAAAATGTTATTTTTGCAAATGATTTAAGGTATGGTACCTTAAGTAAAAATGATCCTTGAGAAAAATAGAAAATTTTGATGCAAAGAAGTAAATTTTAGTCCCTGGGCTAAATTCGTTAAAATTTTCAGTTCAGGGACTAAACCGTAAAATTTTATGAAAATGGGGAATAATTGAGAAATAAAGAGATTTGACCCACTAGGGTGTTATTTTGAAATTAGTATGTGGTTATTTTCATAAGAATAATGAAATCAAGCTCGGGTAGGTTAGTAGACCCACGAAGGGCAAAATCGTAATTTTTGTTCAAATAACCCGAACCGTTTTGAAATGTTTCTAATGGAATAAGGAAATGACTAGAAAGGGTTCCCACCCTTCGTTAGAAACGATAGGGTAAAGTTAGATAGAAATAAGAAAAACCAGTGGTTTTTAGAGTTGTACATAGTAATACAACTCAATCTATTAACTAACGGATGTTTCGTATCGAAACATAGTGAAATTTGGCTAATGGCTTTGTAATTGGCCAACAGGATCCTAGGAGTCTAGGAGAAGGGAAATCGAGGTTAAGTCGCCTGACATTCGCATCAAGTAAGTACTCTTCCCACATACAGTATGAAATATAGGTTTAGAAAGAAATGTATGTGTATGTATACTTGTGCGTATAATTAAGTGTAAACTTGTATGTTTGCCATGATATGAATACCTAGGGGTATAGTCATGTATGAATAAGTGTGAGCATATTAATGTGTACTAGTGTGTACAAGCTGTTACGTACTTGTATGTACAACAATGAAAATGAGCATGTATACCATGATTTTGTACCTGTGTGTATAATATGTTGTGTACCTGTGTGTACAATAATAAAAATGAGCATGTGTATCGTGATTTCGTACCTGTGTGTACAATGATAGATACTTGAGTATGTATAAAATAGGTATCTGTGTGTACATTTTATGTTAAGTACCTGTAAGTACGTTATGCTATATACATGTGCGTATATTAATGTGTACCAGTGTGTATAAAAAGTAAGTAACTGTGTGTACTATGCTATGCAAGAGAATTTATGTTTCATGGATAATATGTTATTCTCACTTCATGCATGGTATGTCAACCACAATAAATGGACTGGTAAATGTATCACCAGAAATTAAAAAAAAAAGTGTCGTACCGGCTCCTAACTCAAAGGGAGTTTAAAGGATATGTTACGGTCACGGTGTTACGTAGACCTAAATGAAATTGCACAATGGTACGAACACTTGGGCCCTAGTAAAGATAAGAAATGATGAGGATAAAGAAAGTTTATAAGAAAGCATAATTGATTCATGCATTCATGTGAATATCCATGTGGGTTTTATGGGACTTATTGGGCGTTAGCTCATTAAGTTTTTCATGCTGTAGGTATTCCGACGAAAAGGTCAGAATGAGTCGTAATGATGAGCTGGCGGAGGGATGAGGTGTGCAAATTGGGTATGGAGTCCGCTGCTGTAATGTTTTCCGCTACGCATGTTTAAAGTTATTTTGATATGAAATGATTAAAAGAAAGATGTTATGAAAGTAAAAGTATTAATTATGTAAATACAAGTATGTGAAAGTATTTTGGGAGTTATCAAAGTTAATGTAAGTAAATATTTATTTCCATAAAAAAAAATTCCTAAATTTTTGCCCTAAAGTAAGTAAGAAAGAGTTTTATCACAGCCCGAAAAGGCGGGTTGTGACATCTTACTGGTTATATGATTGATATATCATTAAGTTGATGATACCTAATGATAATGATACGCAATGAAATTAATTTCTCAAGACTTCAAGTAGATATGTAATTAAATTAATGATATAGTATTTATTAAGTCTTTTTATATATCTTATAGGTTATATAATTGTTATATCATTAAGTTAATGATACCTAATGATAATGGTACTCAATGACATTCATTTCATTTTTTTAAGACTTCAAGTAATAATGATGAGTCATCAATGTAATATGTTAAAATAAAAAATATACATGTATTTTTTCTCTAATTTAACTATTCAAAAAATAAGAAAATTTGTTATAAAAATTTAAATACATGATAATATTTAGTTAGAGAGTATTTTAAGGTTCTAAATATATAAAATTTTTAAAAAAAGATATATAAATGATATTTGCATAACAAAGACAGATATTAATTTACTTCACAAAAAATGTGATTTTTACTTTATTCTATTTTTGGTAATTCCTTAATGGGCCTGATTTTAGATCAGAAGGCCGAAGGACCAAATCTTTGCCCGCAACCCGACAATAGGGGAGAGGAAAAATTTTGCTCCTTCGCTTCACAATTTGACAGTTAAAAGCCGGAAGGAAAAGGTATAAAAGATTTTCGAGAAACAGGAGATGTACTGATCTCATTTCATGGTCAATTCTCTAGTTCTTGTTCACTCTCTCTTTCACGGTCGATCTCCTCCTTCAAATCAGATGCAAGCACAAGATACACATGTATGTATATACACAACATGTATATTCTTTTGTTTTTCTGACTTTGTCGTTTAATGGCTTTCGCTGTCGTGTACTCCAGTTGTTTGATAAAATTCTTTTTCTGGGCATTTTAATTTTATTTTATTTTACTTGTAACGGTCCGTTTTCTGTTTTCTCAACTCTTTTGTTTCTTCTTCGAATCAGTTTTGTAGTTCTCATATCATCATTGTCTAGCAGAAAGCTATGCTTTTTTATTTTTCAATTAAGTTTTGGATTTCCTTTAGAATTTAATATAAGAGTTATTTCCTTGCGGTTGTGGAAAAAAATAAGAGTTCAAAAATTTTATTTTCATTTTTATTTTTTTGAGTGTTTTGTTCCGGAAAAATGTTGAGAAAAGAAGACTAATTAAACTTTTATGGGGCCTTGCAAGATTAATACCTATGATTATTTTTGTAAGAGTTGTTTGACTTTTGTGATGTTTTATACTTGAGATTTTGTGTACGTGTACATGTCTGCTATTGAGTGAAGTCTGGTTGCATTTTTTATGTTAAGCAAGACGAATGGGACGTGGACATCGAGGTGGTGGCTGTGCCTGCGGCGGCGGCGGCGGCTTTAAATATGCTAAGCAGGAGCCCTTCGTCTGTTTTCCGGTACTCGTTTTTCGTATATAGCTGGTTTTCTAGGATGTAAATGTGTTATGTTTGGCCTAGAAGTTGTTATAATACTCTTCACATTTATGAGAGCTGTCGTTGGATTTTTAGGACGCTGAACTACCTGATATAAAAGGTGTGACTGTGGACGAACACTTAATCCGTCGAAGTTTGAAGTTGCAACATTATTGGAAAGCCGCTCCATACTACCTTGAAGAAGACATTTCAAAGAGTGAGACTAAAGCACGTTCAAAATTTTTGTGTGTTTTTTTATGTAATTGACTGTGAGTCCGTGATCATGAAATTGATAATTTTGCATCTCGTTTCAGAGGGACAGAGCTCAGAGATAGAGAGGTTCTCTGACAAGAACAAAGTTGGTACCACATTAAGACCAGACTCACTTTTGCAAATTTTAGAGCACAAAAGTTTCCCGATAGAACTAACTGAAGGTCTGCAATCTGAACACCCTATTGAGAAAAAAATAATAATAATGATAATAAAAATAAAATAAGAAAAGAA
Organism: Artocarpus heterophyllus; assembly: GCA_025403435.1. Lineage (NCBI taxonomy): Eukaryota > Viridiplantae > Streptophyta > Magnoliopsida > Rosales > Moraceae > Artocarpus > Artocarpus heterophyllus. Next base: position 6,059,056 of record CM046349.1, read on the forward strand.
TGGCATTCAAGACTGCATATTCATAGATTGCTTTTTGAGTTTTCTGCTGGCTTCAATGACTCCCATGGTTACTAAAATGAAATTTCGGGTCCAAAGGGAAGGCAGGGACAACTAAGTCGAAAGAGAGTTCACTGGAATCCTGATTCTGGTACTGTGAGATGGAATGTTTTCTTTGTTTGCTTTCTATTGTGGTCTCTTTTCTTTTTTTTTCCCCTCTTTTATGTGGAACAGCCTCGTTTATTTTTGTTCTCAGAATTTTTAAAAATATTTTCGCACATTTTTTTGGGGGAAAAATTTTAAAAATACTTTTAACACAATTTTCAAAAAATTCTCATTTTTTAAAACAAAAAATATTTTCATCTATTTTGAAAACAATATCAAACAGATTTGAGGTGAAATAAAATATTTTAGAGTTTATAAGGAAAAATTTACATCTTGAACCATGCTGATTAAAATGTTTTATATTGCAGAGTTTCATAAATTAGATATATTTGAAAAGCTTGAACAGCTTCAGGTAAAAGACCATTTGGCTTTTTATACCTCTTACCTATGACGACCTTTTTTTTGGGCAGTCACTTAACTTTCTTAAACATTAATCTTAGTAAGAAAAATACTAAAATAATTTTTTTTCATTTTAATATTCTTAAAAACTGTTGCGACCTCTGTCGTCATTTAAGTTTAGACCTTGCTTAGCACTTGCGTTTAAAACTATTTCAAATCGTTTCTTACAACTTATTAAGAAATATTTATTAAATCATAGCTTAAAACTTCACTTCATAATTATATAAAACATTTCGTAAAATACATATCTTAAAACTATTCAAAAATTGTTTCTTAAAACTTAATGAGAAACATTTGCTGAAATATAGCTTTAAATTTAGCTTTATAATTATATAAAACATTTCGTAAAATATAACTTAAACTTTGAAAACATATATTAAAACTCTGATTATCTTAAAACTTTGAAAACACTATATCAAATAGTGGAAAACATTTCTTTTGAATAGCGGAAGCATCTCATAGTGATATTCATACCTAAATCTTCGCATCTGCCCTCCGCAGCACCAAGCTCCCCAAACAGGTTCTACTAGTTACCCGTAAGACTAACTACAGCATGAAGAAACTTTTAATGAGCTTTCGCTCATTAAATTCAAATATAGTCTCACAAATTATTTAAACATGCTTTAAAAACTTCTCTTATAAAAACCTTTTCTCTTGAAACATTTTTCATAAACGTTTCTAAAAACATTTGTGGTTTCTAAAAACATTTTTCACAAATGTTTTTTAAAAACTTTTCTGAAACGTTTGGCATAAACGTTTTTCATAAAACGTCATTTATAAACCTTTTCTTGTAAACATGAAAATGTTTTTCATAAACATTTAACATAAAACATTCCTCAGAATATTTTTCATAGCATATAAATATTTCATAACAAGGAAAACAAGCAACATCAAAATGTAAGTTTTCATTTATGTTCAATTATGAACTTTCAATTATGAGCGTTTTATGAATATTCTTTTCTTACTTTAACTTTCTATCTTTGTTTCTTAACTTTCCTTATTTTACTTTAGTGTTCGTAACAATATCATTAATCATGAGATCATAAACATGATGCTTCTCTTGCAGACTTGAGACCATCGAACTCCGAGGTCATGAACCTCATATCTAGGAGGTCACAACTTTAACTTTACTTTCAGTACCTCACAACAAGGAGGCTGGTACGACACTTTCTTTTTATTATCTTTACTCTTACCTTTTTTTTAACTTTAGTAAGCATATCAAATGCAATTACATTATATGCAAACACATTTGCAAATCATAATTGTTCTCTTTAAAATTTATTGCATAACAAATGCAATCAATAAACTTATAACTTAAACTTTAAAACTCTGTGCATTAACAAAATGCTATCATACTTTAAAAGCAACAATTGCAAATACATTGCAAACATTTTCTTGATCTTGTAAACTTTATGCATATTAAATGCAATCATGCTTTAAACATAATAGTTGCAAGTACATTGCAAATTTTGATTTAAATTTTAAAACCTTTTGTATAACAAATGCGAATATACTTTAAAAACAATTTGCACAACAATTGCAAACACATTTTCAAACATATATATAAGCATTTGAAAATCATTTACTTCATGTTGTATGTGAGGTTTGAACTTACCTGGACTATGCTCTAGCGTTTTCTATTCCGTTCATTTTCCTTTCATTAGTCAGCTCTGTGTTCTGATCAAACGACAGTCTACTCATTAATTAACTTTCTTGTTTTCAATCTACTTGATTGATAATATAACGTAAACATTAACTATTCTTTCCTTTAACTTAACTTATATACTATTGATTTACCTTCCTTTACTTAACTTTGTAACCCATCGGGGTCACCTTTTCCTTTAACCTTGTAACCCACCGGGTTATCTTTCTTTTTTTACTTGACTTTGTAACCTACCGGGTTACTTTTATTCTTAAGCATCACTTAGTTAAATTTCTCGTTTCACTGGCGGTTTCGTTACTTAACGTGTTACGAAACATTTTCCGTCTAAGGATGTTTTGCTAGTTCGGAGTGTTCGACTCTGTTTTAGCCATTTGCTTAAAATGACGATTCTACCCCTAATGGGTTTTTCATCCATTTCGTAACTTTATAAAATTCATTGCTTAACTTTATCGTTTCATTTCTTACATGTTACGAAAAAATTCCCGTGAAGGAACGTGTCCCGACATTGGGCTTTTCAGGTCCGTTTTGGCCATTTTTATAAAATGATCATTTTGCCCCTAACGTTTTTCTTTTATTCTTTACTTGACAAAACTTTGAATCCTTTAAAAACATAATCCATGTGGTTTCATCCTTTACTTGACTTTGTAACCTACCGGGTTACTTTTATTCTTAAGCATCCCTTAGTTAAATTTTTCGTTTCACTGGCAGTTTCATTACTTAACGTATTACGAAACATTTTTCATCTAATGACGTTTTGCTAGTTTGGAGTGTTCAACTCCGTTTTAGCTATTTTCTTAAAATGACGATTTTACCCCTAATGGGTTTTTCGTCCATTTCGTAACTTTATAAAATTCATTGCTTAACTTTATCGTTTCATTTCTTACATGTTATGAAAAAATTCCTGTGAAGGAGCGTGTCCTGACATCGGGCTTTTCGGGTCCATTTTGGCCATTTTTATAAAATGATCATTTTGCCGTTTCATCCTTTACTTGACTTTGTAACCTACCGGGTTACTTTTATTCTTAAGCATCCCTTAGTTAAATTTTTTGTTTCACTGACGGTTTCGTTACTTAACGTATTACAAAACATTTTCCATCTAAGGACGTTTTGCTAGTTCGGAGTGTTCAACTCCGTTTTAGCCATTTGCTTAAAATGATGATTTTACCCCTAATGGGTTTTTCGTCCATTTCGTAACTTTATAAAATTCATTGCTTAACTTTATTGTTTCATTTTTTACATGTTACGGAAAAATTCCCGAGAAGGAACGTGTCCCGACATTGGGCTTTTCAGGTCCGTTTTGGTCATTTTTATAAAATGATCATTTTGCCCCTAACTTTTTTCTTTCATTCTTTACTTGACAAAACTTTGAATCATTTAAAAACATAATCCATGTGGTTACTTACTACCCACATAAATGCAGGAACTTAATGTTCCTTGGTGAAAATCCTGTTTCATACAATTTTACGGTTTTAACCCAAAATATAAAAATATTTACATTTTTACCCTTTGAACCAAAAGCGACCACTTTATACCAAAACGTCTAGTTTTTTCACAGGGAATAAAACTTGCAAAAGCACCATGGTCGAATTCAATACATTTCATAAAGTTTCCATTTCTTTAAATTTTGTGCTCAAAGTTTCGTAAAATGCATAGCTCTTAAATTGAGTAGAATTTTGAAAAACTGTCTATGATGTCCTAACAGTTTCAGTGAGTTCCACAACTTTTGTTTTTTAACTTTCCTCAAATTTCAATGTTACCGAGGACTTTTTGGTTGATTTTCAAATATGTTGAACTTTTACCAAACTTTGCAATTTAGTCTTTTTAGAATTTTATAAAACTTTGTTCACAAAAATTATTTCCTTCACTGTGTTGGTAAATTCTATACAATATTTAAAACATAAATTGGCCTCCAAGGCCCTCTAAATCATCATTTCTTGAAAACTAGTTAAACTTTGCAATTTAACAAAGTTTAGTAAGTTTTTCATTCTTTTGCACAAAACCCTACTTTTTTTTTCTTTTCCATCATCATCACCATCATCATATAATATAAACCAATCATGCCATAATATCCATTTACATGCAATAACTAAAACATTTCATCAAACACTTAGTATCCATATCTTTAGCATAAATTTTCAACTAAAAAGTTTAGAGATTTACCATCATCATCACCATCATCATATAATATTAACCAATCATGCCATAATATCCATTTACATGCAATAACTAAAATATTTCATCAAACACTTAGTATGCATATCTTTAGCATAAATTTTCAACTAAAAAGTTTAGAGATTTACCTAAACTTTGTCAACATTTTTGATCCTCCACTTGTGAGACTAAACTTGGTTAGATTCTTTTGTCATAAACCATGACAAAATTCTATTAAAAACCCATCATAACTTTGAAGAAAAAATTGCTAAAACCCTTAGAAAAAAGTTAGAATTTTACCTCCAAAGTTGCAAAACTTTGCACTAAAACACTAGCGCTTGCTTTAAGTTTGGGTGGAGGTTTGTATTCATCAAACTTTGATAGAAAAATTGCCCAAAGGGCTGCCGGGTCCATGGGGGAAAAAATGGGAATTTTTCTTTTCTTTTCTTTCTTTCTTTCTTTCTTTCTTTCCTTCCTTCCTTCCTTTGCATGTTTTGCATGGTGGAGACCAACCTTTGGTCTCTTTTTGAAGCTAAATATAAAGGAAACAAAGGGGTGAGATGGCCTTTTGTCCACCCATGGAGTGTCCCCCTTTTTTCCTTTTTTTCCTTTTTTTTTTCTTTTTGGTGACTAATCACCCAAATTATTATTAGGGTTAACTTGGCCTTTTATGGTTGGGCCACATTAGTAAATGTGGTGGCCCAATCAAAACTCTCAAGGTATCCCCTTGGTGGGTTTCACAAAAGTTTTTACAGAGTCTAAATTTATACTGACAGTATTTTTCTTATACTATTGTTATTCTTTTCTATACTGTTCATGAGGTCTCACAACCTCTTATACTTATTTACATCCACCACATAATGTAATTCCAACATTATCTAACTTTGTACTGTCTAAATTTATACTGATTGTATTTTTTTCATATCGTCGGTATATTTTCTATACTGCTACAACATTCCTTATTCATCCATATTCTTTCAAAAGTATTATTCCTATACTGTTTTAACTCTAACAGTCCAATTTCTGTATTGCTTAACCTTAAACAGTCTAATTCTTACACTGCATTACTTTTGCGATGTAATTTTCACACTACATAACTTTATCAGTGTATTTTTTTACATTGCATTATTCTAATACTGTATAATTTTTTATATTATTATACAGTATTTTTTTCTTTAACTGTATTTTTGCCTTAACATAATAATTAACTTATTGTATTTTTAATGCATTAGAAATTCTCAAATGTTATATTACCTAAGCCGTATTTGTTCAAAAGATTGAACTCCTTGAAAATAGAATCTTACCAATTATTTTCTGAAACGTAAATACATAATTTGACTGGTTGACTTTATCTTAAAAGTATGACATGTAATACGTTAATACAAAATTTGTGGCTGAGTATGGTTACTTGAATTCTTTTGTTTCTTCAATGAAGTCTTCCGTTTAAATGGTTTTTTCACATGACTAGGGGCACAAGGACGAAGAAGAAAAGAAAAAGAAAGAAGGTGAAAATGAGGTCGAAGATGAAGATCTGGAAAATGATGAGTCTGAAGAAGAGCCCAATGATTATGACTACAGTCAGGTTCTTACTAGACAAATATTTTCAATATGATCATTGGCAGATATTGTTCCTGCAAAATCCACATTGGTCTTTCTTCCTTTTTCTTTTCCTTTTTCACTTTGTGATGCACATTCTTTACAATAATAACCTCTACATGTGGAAGCACAAAAATGTGTCCTGTCAATATTTGTCCCTACCATGAACAAGTAATGAAAGAACTTCAGAAACAATTGAGTTATCAACTGATAATGACTGGTAGTAAAAGACTTGTCGAAACAATCTTAGTACCACAGACCCTCTGCTAGGGGGAATATTTTCTTGCTAGTTTACTAGTTCATAACATGTGTCATGAAGCAAATAACGTGACAGATTATGACGGGGCTTTATTATTGTTATTTTTCCTTACTCTATGCCAAAGTATTTAAGAAATTGTCCATTTCTGTGTATTGGACTGCTAAGGTTGAAATTATGGTCAGCAGACTTGGCAGTTCAATTAATTATTTTCGATCCTCTCTTGTTGAGATGCTTTTACGATAGGAGTTCGCCTCCTTCAAGCATTTCCATAGCTTTTTAGTTTTAGTTTGAATTGGCAAACTTTGGGCCGTGGCATTGCTAAAAAGATAAAGAAACCAATAATGCATGCACCTTTGTGAAAGCAGTTCAACTTTTATGCCCCTTTCAACCCTATTTTCGTTTTCATTTCATAATAATTCTTTGATTATATGAAGTCAATTTCAAGAAAAAGACATCAATAAATCATCTTTAAAAAGCAGCCTCAACTTTTATCCCCTTTCATGTCTTTATTGTGTTTCTCGTTCATATTTTGGCCAGTAATGGCTGTTACCATGTATAAGCTCCTATGCAAAAGTCACAAGCCTAGAAAACAACTTGAATATTGAATGCATTTCTTTTTCTCTAACAATGTGGAAAATAAATTAACCTTTTTTTTTTTTTACTGAAAAATCTCGTAGAATGTGGACTTTGACGACGATAAACATGATTTTAATGCGGACGACGATGGTGAAGGTGCAGGTATTCTTTCATGGCTCCTTTCTTTTCCTAATAAATTTAGGATTAGTTTACTCTTTCAAGTTGCACTCGGGTTTTTCTTTTGACACATGGCGTGATCAATCTTAACATGTGCTTGTTTTGATGGTTTTTAATGCTGCAGATGAAGTGACATATTAGTTGCTCCATGAAGAATGTTATTCCGAATTGCAGCTGATGCTTGAAGCAAGTTTTGTAGATAACTAGATACAAGAACCGAATTTTTTTTTTCTTCTCTTTTTGTCCAACATAAAATAACTACCTTTTGCTGGTTATTTTCTTGTAAACTTGGGTTTTATTATTATGTCGGCTCCTAGTCATCAAATGTAACCTTTTGCTTCTCTTTTTCTTTTCTATTAGTTGTTTCCTCGTATGGGATTGCCTTTTTTTTGGGGAGGAAGAAAAATGGCAAAAATTAAGTAAAAACCACTATTTCAACAAGTGAGCGGCAAAACTTGAATTTTCAAGTGGACTCGTCCTTGTGTAATGGAATTTGCAGCTAAGGCAGAGCAATAATACTACTAAGCATCCATCAAATATTAGTAGTAGTAATAATAATGATAATAATAATAATAATAAATTTAAAAATATATATTCATCTAGTTATTAAATATTATCATTGCCCAAAGTTATAATCTAAACAAACATGAGACTGATTGTTCATGGAATTTGCAACGTCTTCAGCCACCAAAAAGGGCGAAAAAAAAAAGTAAAAAGAAAGAGAGGCATAATTAACATCTCATTCTTAAAAATTAAGAATATGTAGGATCACGTGGGAGCCACGTGAGAACTGTGGCTAATCGATTGATGAGGTTCCTTAGCTCAGCCTTTTTCTTTTTTTTTTTTTATTTTTCTACACGAAAGAGACAGAATATTGATAATTAAAAGTATTTGCCACGTGTCTGGTGGTCGGGTAGTGGGAACATTCGAAGGCAATTCTTTTCTCTGTGACTCAGACGATGGCGAACGTGAACGGCACTCATTCAATCATGTTGGAATCTAACGGCTGTGATAAGATCATCGACTCCACTCATCGTAACGGTCTTCAACCTTCTGGGCCCCACCACGACATCTCATATTTCTCCTTCCTTCGTTCTCACGGGCTATTTATACATCGCCTCTTTGAACCTCCAAAACATTCACTCCGACAAACGTGGAAACGAGAACAAGAAAACTTGAACGAGAGGGACAGAAAAACGAGGATTTCGACGGTCAGATTCGAATCAGAAAAATGTCGTGGCAAACTTACGTTGATGATCATCTGATGTGCGAAATCGACGGTCACCACCTCACCTCCGCGGCCATCATCGGCCTAGACGGAAGTTTGTGGGCTCAGAGCCCCAGCTTCCCTCAGGTTCGTCTTTCCCCTTTTTTCCTCAGAGTTTTCGTTTTTACGTCTTTAACGTTGGAGGATTGATCAATTAATAATTCTTATTTTGTTTTGTTCTGTTTTGTCCGGTTGTTGAATTTCTCCCTTTGTTTTGGCGTTTCAATTGATCGATTTTTGTCCATTTTAGAGGACGTTATCGGAATCGCTTGCATTTTCCCGGGAAAAATATGATTTATATTCCAAATGCTTTGTTATTGGTTCTTTCGGATCTACATGCATTCCAATTTATTTGATTCTCATGTAAATTTTTTTGCCTTTTCTAATGAAATATATCCAGAATTTCTGAATCCGTTTGATTGCCGATAAAAATGTCAGTAAAACAATAGAAATTATTCAACTTTATGGATTTTGATAATTTATTGATTAATAAAGAAGGAACGGTGTGGAATTTGCGACTCGCAATGGATATGATTGTTGGATATATATATATATATATATATATATATATATATATATATATATATATATATATATTACTTGACGGCGAAACAGATAAATGCAGCTAGCTTCAAGTTGTTGGCACTAGGCTTCGTTAAATTGTTGTCTAGAGGAATGAAAAACTTGTTCTAGGAATTCGTGTTTTGGATTCGACCCTCTTCTCCCATTTTTCCAGTATCTTTTAACATCATCCAATAATATCATCTCATCATCCAATAATATAATGTCGCATTAATTCAAATGCTATGTCAATTAATATTTCATATAAATTAAATTGTTGTAATATTTTAAGTGATATAGTGTTGTGGCATGATATTATTGGAGGACATAGAAATATAACTATGTCAATTAATATGTCATATAAATTAAATTGTCTTAATATTTTAAGTGATATAGTGTTGTGACATGATATTATTGGAGGACATGAAAAGAGACAATTAAAAGAGGACATGAAGTTTAAATCCTCGTGTACTCGGGTGATTTGTACAGAATTCTTTTGTGTTGTTTCCCAATAAGGAATTTCGTTACCTTATGACCGTGACAGTTACGCTATGCATTCGTGTATTTGGTTGAGTTTTAACGCACTAAACCGATTTGAATAGTTTGGCATTTTGCTTTATTTTTTGTCTTTTCGTTGGTGGAAAGAGCGATGATGTTTCGTTAACACTTTGTATGCAGTTTAAGCCTGAAGAAATTGAGGCAATCAAGAAAGATTTTGATGAACCTGGATCTCTTGCCCCAACTGGATTACATCTAGGTGGCACAAAGTATATGGTTATTCAGGGAGAACCCGGTGCTGTCATTCGTGGAAAGAAGGTTTGGTTTATTATTCCTATTTCTCGTGTTTGGTGCTTGCAATTGGTTTTTTCTCATTTTGTGATACTTGATTATTTTGATGTCATCTTGCCTTTCCTTTTAAAAAATGGTCTTTGGTTGAATATGCATGAATGATGAAACTGTCTTTTTTCAAAGGATTTAGCTCTTTATAGTCAATTACTGCTTTAGAATCGTCTTAGTATTAATATATGTGTGAGTTTGAGATACAATTAGCTTATCAACTTTACATACAATGAAAAGACCATAATAGTGTAGTGTGAGATACCTGTAGTCATCACTCATCAGGCATGTTTATTAATCATAACCTATGGCAAACGGGAAGCTTGGGCAAGCCCATATGGGCTAACAAAACTTCCCTAAGCGCGTTCAAAGCGCGAAGGTGCTAAATTTGAAAATTGGCCTAGTCACCTCAAAAAAGTTATGTCGCGCTATTTTGAGTAAGAGTGTCTTGTCATTGGTCATATTTACTTTTAGATTTTTATATTTAAATGATAAATCAAGATTGCTAACCAACGAATCAATGTAGCAGAGTACCTCTCCATCCCAGTCGACAACTCCATCTCCGGATTTGATTAGTCCTAATTACGAACCTTTAAGCCTGGCATGTCCGTAAAGGCATATTACAGATCTTTATGAGTCCTACGTATGGACCACCCCACAACAGATTCTCAACCTTTGCTCCTCGCTTCTTGAGATCTACTTGTAATGACAATCCATGTTAGTGGTAACACTGTTACATAAACTCAAGTACACGAACACATGGATGCCAGATTGTCTATGCATTTTTCTTTTGAAAAGTTTCATTATTAGTGATAGTGAACTGCCCCACATAATTGAATGTTCTCTTTGAATTATCAGGTCCATCCTTTTTCTTGTTTCATCAATTACGTCCACCTTAATGCATGCCCTTCCATTTGCGTAGAAGTTTGATTCGATTTTATTTATGCTGCAGGGTTCTGGTGGCATCACTGTGAAGAAAACGAACCTAGCTCTTGTTTTTGGCATATACGAGGAACCTTTAACCCCGGGACAGTGCAACGTGATCGTAGAGAGGTTGGGAGACTACCTGATTGAGCAGGCCTATTAAATTATCTCAGATTCATGCTTTTCATAGTTGCATCTTTTCTGTTTTTTGGGCGTGCATTGTTTTCTTGCCATGGCCTTGAACTGGTACTGGTGTTGTTCCTGAAACAACGGGTTGCGGCCAGAAGCAAAGAGTGTGGTTGTGTTAGGATTTGTTTATTTCTTCCGACTTGTTTCTTTAATTTGTGTATTTATTCACCCCTTGTAACACCCCTATGTGGAGGTTAACAGTTTTAAATAAATAAAAATAATTTTAAATTTTATATTATTTAAATCAATTAAACAATGCCCATGGGTCTTTAAACAACAAGAAAAATAAAAATAAACGTTTTAAATACAAACCACAGTTTTTAGTGTAGCACCAAATATATATAATTACAGTCATCATCACCATAGTACAATTCCCAAATAACTTAACACAGCCATAAAAAAAAATAATACAACTCTTACATGTTGTAGATAAGTTGTAATTAAACAGGGTCTTCTAACACGAAAACAGCAGGATTGTTTTCGCTTATTCCTCTTCAAATATGTTGCATTGAGTTTCACCTGAGATATGAAGATATGATAGGGATGAGCATCGACATGCCCAGTAGGGAAATCATGACTCACCTTATGGTTTATCCATTACCACATTAAAAACTGCATGGTTAGTAGGTTACATCATATTCCAGATTATGAGGTTTATTATGATCACATCTTATGGATACCGTAGTTAATCATTACCAAGTGTCATAATTACACATTTATACAAATATTACCAATCATCATTGTTCCTAGGTATCCATGTTAAATTGAGTATCACTCAACTCATCGAAACCCAAATGGGCGCACTTGATCACCCCATAAACATTCCAAGGGTGTTCCGGTGAGGGGACATCAAGCTCCGAGTCCTCACCAAATCAATTCCTGTACAGTGTGTTCTGGGACTTTCAACCCAAGGAAGTGTCATCACCTTCCCCCTATTTTACCTTTTTGGGTATTCATGCCTAAGGACGTAACCGCCGCCCTCTTCATGTCTCACCATTTCTCTATATTAAATCATTATTAATAGAGTCAGTTTTCCTAACCATGCTTCTCAATTTATAACATGTGTCAATTCATTATGTTCCTCGCCGTACAATACAAGACGAGTCCATGTCATAGTTTCATATGTGATACTCATATAATATCAGTTCAACATAGATATATATATATTGCGGCAAAACAATCAATTTTAATTCTATAAAAACCTCACAAAAATGAGTAATAGAATCCCTACCTTTCAAGCTTATCAACAATCTTTTAATCCTGGAATCAATTAACGTTAGCTCCACACATCCTTGACCCTAAGGCATGCATAAGGACAATTAAAACTAAAGCACAACGTATAATCACATTCATAAGTGAGTTATGTGTAAACCCGTCTACTAGTGCCATTAAAGTATTTTTATGCATTAAACATGGAGAAAATGCATACTAAAAACTAAGTTTAGATTAAAGAAAACCTACCTCAAAACTTCTTTGAAAAGCACCAAAGTTTGGGTTATCAATCAAGCTTGAATTAACTTTAAAACCGCCTCGATCATCGTTGGGAATTATAATTGTCTTGGCCACAAAGAGAGCTTTGTGCTCTATGTCTTTAGTTAGAAATTTGAAGTGAGAAGGGAGAGAATGAGAACTAGAGAAGAAGGTGGTGATAGTTAAATAAAAAGATATCAAAATGCTTAAGAGGAATGAGATGTTTACGGGGAAAAGTTGTAAGAAGAAACAAAAGAGTCTTAAAGGAAAATATCATCTTGTCTCCCATGAAGACTTTTAGCAAATAATGCCAACATAATTGAGGGGATAATTGGAGTGAATTGTAGAAGAAGATAAGGAAATAATTAATTAGGTGGTTGAGAAATATCTCCATGTCTTCTATGAATTGACGGAAAATAATTCAATGTCCCCTTCGGATACCTTTAGCAAAATGAGAAGAAGTCTATATAATTGAGCAATAATTTAGGGAGACAAGATTGGTAGAAGTAAGTGTTGGTAAGTTTTGAATGTTTCTTAGGAAGACTTGGTAAGAAAATACTAAAATGGTATTTTTTTTAAATGATCATAAACAACTTAGTAATTTTAAATAGTCACATTTTATTCATTAAATTTTACAAAATTATGCCCGTTAAAAATACGGGTGTTACAGCTCTCCCCTCCTATAAAAATTTCGTCCTCGCAATTTCGTACACTGATTACAATGTTAAAACAAATGTGGGTACTTTTCTCTCATTTCAGATTCAAGTTCCCATGTGGCTTCCTCCACATCATGGTGTTGCCACATCACTTTCACCAGAGGAATTCCACGACGACGTAATAATTTTATTTCATGATCCAGTATTTGAACTGGAATTTCTTCATAATTCGTATCTCCTTGAATTGGCACATCTGTCCACATGATCACATGTGAAGGGTCGGGTTCATACTTTCTCAACATCGATACATGAAACACATTATGTACATGAGACAATTGTGGTGGTAGGTCTAAACGGTATGCCAACGTTCCAATGCGTTCCACAATCTCAAACGGTCCTGTATACCTTGGTGCTAACTTTCCTTTAACACCAAATCGAGATACACCTCGTTTTGGTTTCACTTTTAAGAACACAAAGTCTCCGATCATGAACTCTAAAGGTCGCCTCCTCTTATCTGCATAGCTCTTTTGTCGACTTTGAGCTGTCTGAAGACGTTCGCGAATAATTTGGATCTTGTCCGTTGTTTCTCTGATAAACTGAGGCCCAAGTTCAAGACGCTCTTCCTTTTCAGCCCAACACAATGGAGATCTACAAGGTCTACCATATAAGGCCTCATATGGAGCCATTCTAATACTTGCTTGGTAACTGTTGTTATATGCGAATTCAACATATGGCAGCTGTGCAGCCCAATTTGTTCCAAAGTCCAGCACACAAGCCCGAAGCATATCCTCGAGAATCTGAATGACACGTTCAGATTGTCTATCTGTTTGAGGATGAAAAGCTGTACTAAAATTCAATTGAGTTCCCAAGGCCCTTTGCAATCCTCTCCAAAATTTCGACGTGAAACGTGTATCTCTATCGGAAACTATTGACATTGGCACTCCATGCAATGTCACTACCTTTTCCACGTACAATTGACATAATTTTGAGACACTATAATTAGTTCTGATTGGGATGAAGTGGGCTGTCTTAGTTAAACGATCTACAATTACCCAAACGGCGTCATGCCCTATTTGAGTCTTAGGAAATCCAGTAACAAAGTCCATTGTCACATGATCCCACTTCCATTATGGAATAGGTAAGCTCCTCAACTCGCCTCCAGGCTTTTGATGTTCCGCTTTAACCTGTTGGCACGTCATGCACTTAGAGACAAAGGTTGCTACATCTCGTTTCATTCCTCGCCACCAGTATTGTCGTTTTAGATCCATATACATTTTTGTGCTTCCAGGATGAATAGCAAACTTTGAACGGTGAGCCTCATCTAGCACCGCATGCCTGAGATATGGATCCTCTGGAACAACTAATCTTCCTTTGTAAAGTAAAAATCCTTCTGGCTCAATCTGCCATCCATCCAGTTGTTCTCCATTTTGTATTTGTTTCCAAACCCTACGTAATCCTTCATCGTGCCATTGTCCTTGTTTTACTTTCTGAATTAACGTAGGAGTTGCTATCACATTGAATAAGAAAGCTCTCTCGTTATCTTCATAATATTGCAAGTTGAAGTCAGCGATAGTGACTCGTCTCCAATCTTCCAATGCTAAACTGGCTATACGTCCGTTGTTCTTACGACTTAGAGCATCTGCCACGGCATTTGCTTTTCCAGGATGATATTGGATACTAAAGTCATAGTCCACCATGTACTCAGTCCATCTTCGTTGCCTTAGATTGAGATCCTTTTGAGTAAACAAATATTTCAGACTTTGATGATCTGAATATAGCTCGAACTTTGCGCCATATAGATAACATCTCCAAATTTTGAGTGCGAAAACCACAGCAGCTAACTCAAGATCATGTGTGGGGTAGTTCCTCTCATGGGGTTTCAACTGGCGTGAGGCGTAGGCAACTACTCGTCCATGCTGCATTAACACACAACCCAAACCGTTTCCTGAGGCATCAGTGTATACTGTGTAAGGCTCCTCGTTGTTAGGTATGATCAGCACAGGTGCACTAGTGAGTCTTCGTTTCAGTTCCTCAAATGCTTCTTCACATTTATCATCCCACACGAACTTGACATTCTTCCTTGTGAGTTTTGTTAATGGAGAAGCAATCTTTGAAAAATTCTCTACGAAGCGTCGATAGTATCCAGCTAGTCCGAGGAAACTTCGAATCTCTGACACGTTCTTTGGTCGTTCCCAATTTAGCACTGCTTCAATTTTGGAGGGGTCCACTGAGATGCCTTCTTCAGAGACAACGTGTCCAAGGAACTTGACCTTCGTCATCCAGAAATCACATTTTTCTCTTTTTGCATAAAGACCATGTTCTCTCAACGTTTGTAGAGCGATCCTCAAATGCTCAGCATGTTCTTCTTCGTTTTTAGAATAGATCAAGATATCATCTATGAAAACAATGATAAATTGATCTAAGTACGGTCGAAAGACACGGTTCATCAAGTCCATGAAAGCCGCTGGTGCATTAGTCAACCCGAAAGGCATGACAAGAAACTCAAAATGACCGTAGCGAGTCCGAAAAGCTGTCTTTGGAATGTCCTCTTCTCTTATCTTCAGTTGGTGATATCCGGATCGTAAGTCAATCTTTGAGAAATAGCAAGATCCTCCTAACTGATCGAACAACTCATCAATTCGGGGTAGAGGGTACTTGTTCTTGATAGTCAATCGATTAAGCTGGCGATAATCGACACAGAGCCTCAACGATCCGTCATGTTTCTTCACAAAAAGTACTGGAGCTCCCCAAGGTGATGTACTTGGTCGAATAAATCCTTTTTCCAGTAATTCGTCCAACTGCTTCCTCAATTCCACTTTCTCAGCAGGTGCCATTCGATACGGGGCAATAGAAACAGGCGCTGCTCCTTGAGTTAAGTCGATGACAAACTCAATTTCTCTATCAGGCGGAAGTCCGGGCAATTCATCTGGAAAAACATCTGAAAATTCATCCACCACAGGAGTGTGAGAGGATAGGTCACTCTTCTTTAGTTCTCCATCTGAAGCAAAGATCGTCCCAAGATTGGTGAAATTCCTTCGTCCTCCAATACAAGCCTTTAGCACCGGGGCTGGCGTCACTATTCCTATTTTTGCCTGAAATTCGATGACTTGTCCATTCTTGGTGAATAAAGAGACACGTTTCCTATGACAATCTACTATTGCCTGGTATTTAGTTAGCCAATCCATTCCTAAGATTACATCAAACTCTGTCATAGTTATTACATATAGGTCAGCCGATAGTTTATGTTCTCCTATAACAATACACACTGATTTACAAATTATGGATACTTCAGCTATCCCGCCCATTGGTGTACTAAGGGTTAATGATGAACTACATGTCTCAGTTTCTAATTGTAGTACGGAAGCAAATAACATAGATATAAATGAATGAGTGGCACCAGTGTCAAATAATACATGAGCCCAAGAATGAGACACGTGAATCATACCGTCTACAACTGAGTGATCAGCCTGTTTTCCTTGTCCAGTTGTAGCCGTAATTGCATAAGCTTGTGCTGGTGCTTTTCCTTTATCACTTTTTCCTCGGTTTCCTTGGCTACTACTAGCCTTATTATTATTTCTCCCAGAAAAATATGGCCTTTGATTCACTGAGCCTTGTGGAGTCGGTTGGAAGTTCTGATTAGCATAAAAATTGGAACCCTGTGGCCGCTGTTGATAGTTGTACTGAGGCTGGAACCCTCGAGGTTGAGTTACTGAGACTTGGGAAGCTGGAGTGTTTTGCTGAGGCGCTCCACGATTTTGACTCCCTCCCCAAACAGTGGAGCCAAAATGACTTCCTTGTGGCCTTGGTGCAAAGGATGATTGTGTAGGGCGGTTAGGGCAATTTCTCCTCAGATGTCCCACTTGTCCACAGTTATGACAAGCATACGGTTGGAAACGACCACTGCCAGAAGATCCACCACCAATAGTCACTCCACTATGCTGAATGACTTGCCCTTGTGACTTCTCTTTCTTACTTATTTTCCTTTGACGCCCACCAGAACCCTTATACTCTCCATAGGAGTTATTTAGTTCTGTCTCTGCCCGCTGTGCCGCCGCTACAAGATCAAGAAAATCTGTTGATGGAACAGCAGCTATCATTTGTCTGATTTTCGGCCTCAGGTTATTTCTAAATTTTTTGCATCTCGCCATTGGATCCGATACAACCCCGGGATTGTAGCGAGACAGTTCTATAAATCGAGCATGGTATTCAGCAACTGTTGTATCTCCCTGCACCAGGTTTTCAAATTCTCGCATCATTGCTTGCCTATGGCTCTGAGGAATATAGGTGTTGCAAAAAATGGTTTCGAACTGCTCCCATGTAAGATTCGGCACATCATAGTCGTCTTTCTGAAGATCCCACCATTCTTCGGCTTTACCCTCAAATATATATGTTGAAAAGCTAACCCAATACTCCCGTGGAATCCTCAAGGTGTCCAACTTCTTTTTGACTGCCTTTAGCCATTGTTCTGCTATGACCGGGTTAGGTTCTCCACTAAATGTGGGTGGTTTCTGCTTCATAAACTCCTTCAACAGAGTTAGATGTCGTTGTTCGGGATCACGAACCTCCACAGGTCTTTGCACATTTTGTAATGCTTGAAGAATTTTTCCTAAATTATTTACTTCTGGTGCAGCTGGCGGGGATTGTGTTGCATGTCGTAGTTGCTCATCTTCTTGAGCTTGTTCCATCGGTTCCGGTTGCTCAACTTCTTGAGCATGTTCAACCGGTTGTGACAGCTCAGACGATTGCATTTGACGTCTTGGTGGCATAGTTTCTACTGGCTGCGAAAATTTAACTAGGATCAGTACCAAATGATGATGACATTAACACCTAACTTTAAAACCATTCCCAAAGATTAATTTTTAAGGTGGTGCTATACCCCCTAGGTTAATCGAACCTAGGCTCTGATACCAAAAATTCTGTAACACCCCTATGTGGGGGTTAACAGTTTTAAATAAATAAAAATAATTTTAAATTTTATATTATTTAAATCAATTAAACAATGCCCATGGGTCTTTAAACAACAAGAAAAATAAAAATAAACGTTTTAAATACAAACCACAGTTTTTAGTGTAGCACCAAATATATATAATTACAGTCATCATCACCATAGTACAATTCCCAAATAACTTAACACAGCCATAAAAAAAAATAATACAACTCTTACATGTTGTAGATAAGTTGTAATTAAACAGGGTCTTCTAACACGAAAACAGAGTTTCACCTGAGATATGAAGATATGATAGGGATGAGCATCGACATGCCCAGTAGGGAAATCATGACTCACCTTATGGTTTATCCATTACCACATTAAAAACTGCATGGTTAGTAGGTTACATCATATTCCAGATTATGAGGTTTATTATGATCACATCTTATGGATACCGTAGTTAATCATTACCAAGTGTCATAATTACACATTTATACAAATATTACCAATCATCATTGTTCCTAGGTATCCATGTTAAATTGAGTATCACTCAACTCATCGAAACCCAAATGGGCGCACTTGATCACCCCATAAACATTCCAAGGGTGTTCCGGTGAGGGGACATCAAGCCCCGAGTCCTCACCAAATCAATTCCTGTACAGTGTGTTCTGGGACTTTCAACCCAAGGAAGTGTCATCACCTTCCCCCTATTTTACCTTTTTGGGTATTCATGCCTAAGGACGTAACCGCCGCCCTCTTCATGTCTCACCATTTCTCTATATTAAATCATTATTAATAGAGTCAGTTTTCCTAACCATGCTTCTCAATTTATAACATGTGTCAATTCATTATGTTCCTCGCCGTACAATACAAGACGAGTCCATGTCATAGTTTCATATGTGATACTCATATAATATCAGTTCAACATAGATATATATATATTGCGGCAAAACAATCAATTTTAATTCTATAAAAACCTCACAAAAATGAGTAATAGAATCCCTACCTTTCAAGCTTATCAACAATCTTTTAATCCTGGAATCAATTAACGTTAGCTCCACACATCCTTGACCCTAAGGCATGCATAAGGACAATTAAAACTAAAGCACAACGTATAATCACATTCATAAGTGAGTTATGTGTAAACCCGTCTACTAGTGCCATTAAAGTATTTTTATGCATTAAACATGGAGAAAATGCATACTAAAAACTAAGTTTAGATTAAAGAAAACCTACCTCAAAACTTCTTTGAAAAGCACCAAAGTTTGGGTTATCAATCAAGCTTGAATTAACTTTAAAACCGCCTCGATCATCGTTGGGAATTATAATTGTCTTGGCCACAAAGAGAGCTTTGTGCTCTATGTCTTTAGTTAGAAATTTGAAGTGAGAAGGGAGAGAATGAGAACTAGAGAAGAAGGTGGTGATAGTTAAATAAAAAGATATCAAAATGCTTAAGAGGAATGAGATGTTTACGGGGAAAAGTTGTAAGAAGAAACAAAAGAGTCTTAAAGGAAAATATCATCTTGTCTCCCATGAAGACTTTTAGCAAATAATGCCAACATAATTGAGGGGATAATTGGAGTGAATTATAGAAGAAGATAAGGAAATAATTAATTAGGTGGTTGAGAAATATCTCCATGTCTTCTATGAATTGACGGAAAATAATTCAATGTCCCCTTCGGATACCTTTAGCAAAATGAGAAGAAGTCTATATAATTGAGCAATAATTTAGGGAGACAAGATTGGTAAAAGTAAGTGTTGGTAAGTTTTGAATGTTTCTTAGGAAGACTTGGTAAGAAAATACTAAAATGGTATTTTTTTTAAATGATCATAAACAACTTAGTAATTTTAAATAGTCACATTTTATTCATTAAATTTTACAAAATTATGCCCGTTAAAAATACGGGTGTTACACCCCTGCAGTTTGCTCCTAAATTTATATGTGTTTCTATAATTTCAAAATATTGATGAATTTTCATCATAGTATGAATATAATATATTAAATTAGTAATATTTTTGGAATGAGGAAGCGAAATGATATTGCCTAATTGTGTGATTTCGTCTCTGAGGAGTTGAGGATTGTTGTGCATGCAAGGAGGGTTATTTCCTCTTCTTTTTTTTTCCCTTTTTTTTTAATTTTTGTTTTTGTGTGAATAAGGGTTATTACTTTTGTGCACAGGCCTGAGATGCATGTCAATCTCAATAAGCATTATAATAAAGCATTGTTATTTATAATACTCGCTATTTTTTTCAGGATGACAAATTCAATTGAGATCTATATTGTAGTCTGATAATTACGGGACAATGCTGCTAAATAAAACTATATTGCAATAAAAAAAATGAAAAAAAAAAAATCTTTGAGATGTAGACCATTGTACATACACATTTAAGACTCAAAAAAATAGATCTCCTCTCTTACTATCTATATTGGCTTTAATATTTGAAGTATGTAGGTAGTCCGGTTTCACTTTGAGGATAATTTGGTGCTTTGGCCGAAATTACAATGGTCTTAGAACATTGGAATTGGTATACTCATTACAAATTGTTTTGAATCACCTTTCTTATAATTTGATTAAATTCTCATTGCAAAGTATGATAGGAGGAATTTTTATTCTATTTTAGAGTTATAAAGATTGGTCTTTAAACTTCATGGTCTTTTTTACTTTTTCCCTAGAATTTTTAAATCATTCTTTTACCCCTCTTAAATTTTAAAAATTATCGCTTTGTCTTTTAAACCTTCAAAGCTACTCACTTTGCTCCATAAATTTTCAATTTTTCATTCAAAGATGAGGACATATTGTTTCAATCACCACTTTACTCTTAAACTTTCTAGTACATTCTGCTCCGATATCTATCAAGTTCGTTCTAACACCCCTTAGCGGCAATAAGAGGCGCTTGGTATCTTTTTATTTAGAAAAAAAAAAAGATATTTTGGTAAATTTTGTTTTAGCATTTATCAAGTTCTGCTCTGGCACCCTCCAGTAGTGATCAGAGGCTCTTAGTATTTTTTGTTTTAAAGAAAATATAAAACAATTTGATAGATTTCACTTCGACATCTATCAGTTTCCATGGTATTTTTTGTTTTAAAGAAAATATAAAACAATCTACTAGATTTTGCTCTGGCATCTACCAGGTTCTACTCTAGTGCCTCTCAGCGGCAACCGAAGTAGTCTACCACATGAAAGATTGAGAAGGAAAGGTAATTGGACTTTTAATAAATCATCTTTTTTAATTAAAAAATAATAATAACTTGGACTTTTAATAAATCACTTTGTTAATTAAAGTGAAATTAGCTTTTGAAGAAGGCAATTTTAAAAAATGCTCCTTTAAAAGGGTATTTTTGTGGTTTTTCTTTTCTTCTATGGGATAGACTTGAGAAATATCACTTTTGTGGTATTGTTTTTCAATTCTACCACTTATATTAGAATGTTTAAAACATACCACTTTTAATAAATGAAAAGATATTATTATTTTTAAATATTTTAAGTTAGGGTTTGATAAATATATATTATTTAAAAGTATTTTAATTTTTTCAATTAAAAAAATTGTATGAATTAAGGGGAGAGAAAAATGAATCATCACAAACGCAAAAATGATAGTTAAAAAAGGGGAATCCACCCAACTTACTCCTCATGTCCCATATTTAGTTGGGCCAAGAAGTGGACCTCATATGGCTCAAAGGCCCATGAATTGTCAGTGCCCTATGACGTTCTAGCCACAGAAACCCTAGTCGTTCCTCTTCTATGTATTATATATATTCTCCAATCCTCCGAAGTCGACCATATTGCGTGCTTCTATTTCTCTCCATCTCTATCTCTGCCCGCTTTATCTTGATTTTTCTAATCACTGGGTTCATCAGTCAAGTTCTATCATTCAAGCGCTTAGAATTTAAGACTTGAATAGTTTTTTTTTTAAAAAGGCAGGGATTGTGTGTATCGGCGTTGTGCTACAATCAGTGCACTCTGTTTCCGAAAGAGTTCCCTGCAAAACCAACTTCTTGGAGGGGGAAGATGGGCAGTTGTATTTCATCCTCCTTGTTGAAATTTCAACAATCATCTTCCCCACATTGAACATATCATTTTCCGTGTAAATTTATGATATAAATTTCTCCTTTTTTTTTTAAGCTATGAAATTAGTTATAATAATCGGTTTAGGTTTTTACAAATAAAAGTAAACTTCCATGATAACATTCTTCTAATTCGTCGACCTGGTTGAGTTTATAAATAAAAGTCAACTTAATTTCCTCTTTTAGTTTTGGCCTACAAAAATATGCCAAATGCCCTTTAAGAAAACCTAATAAGAGGCTTACATTTTCAAAAACGTGAAGGGCGAATTTGAAATGTAAAGATATAAAGGTGTTACAAATAAAAATTACCCTACTAAAACACCCCTCAAAGGCCGCGGTTATAATCTGTCAAGCCAATTTTTCAAATTGAAATGTAGAATAAAACTATATAAAAAGTAGCAGCAAAACTTATCAGCGCGATGAGATCTCCAAGTGACACCAAAAGGCAGCTGAGGGGGGAGATATGGTTGTTCGTAAGGATGGTGCAGAATAGGCCCCGACATTGGGAGTTTTATAGCGGCAACCATGATCCGACGGCCGCCAAAGGGCGATTTGAGAAATGAAAGATATGTGATTACTGATATGTGATTACTAATTGATAAGAGTGAATCCAAAATTGTAAAAACTGACTCCCCTCAAAAAATAAAAAATGAAAATAAAAGTTTCATATGATTTAATTCTCTCTTAAAAATCTAAAGCAACCCTATTACATTTAAGCGTTAGAACAAAATATTGTGGGGAAAATCATTATCAATTAGAATCATTCATGTCAAATTATCAAGATAATTGATAAGATGCCGAAGTCATCCTGAATACATTGATTATTATGTAATTTCTAAATCTGAAGGTTGAGAATCTTCTAAGTATGGTACGCAAGTCCTCCTTTGGAGAATGCTCTGTAATCTTTCTATATATGAGTAACAGAAAAAATAAAGTACGTACTGACTTGTGATCACAGCCTCTTTATATAACCTAGGGGTAAATAGCGGGCGGTTTGACTGTTTTTTGGCAGGTACGAGTTGGTTTTTTTAAATGACGGGTTGGCGATTACCCAACCCATAAACTGCCAGTGGAATGGCGGGCGCTTTCGGTTTGGGTGCAGGCAGGTTGAGGCGGTTGGGGCCTACACTAATACCCAATATAATTTTTTGAGCTTTTTTTTATTAAAAAAAGTGAAGAAAATTTGTAAAAAATATTAGATGATAATGTATGAAGCATTCCCAACAACAACCAAGTTTGATGACTAAAGACAGTGACCATATTCACAATAAATTAAGAAACATATCATTCATTGCAACAAAAAATATCAACTACAGATGAAGTGATAAACAAAGTCAAGAGTTTTTGTTCTTCCATAAAATTTGTTCATTGGATTCAAAAATAACAAGATACTACAGATGAAATGATGAATAAAGTCAATTGTTCTTTTTCTTTTTAGGGCTTTTTTCTACTAACTTGCCCATGCCCGCGCTTGAAGTGTTGGATTGTTCAATCATCTCTAAAATAAGAACAAAATCAAATAAATGATAAATTTTAAAAAATAAGCAGAATTGTAACAAACTTAAAAATTATGCAATTACCTATCTCAAGATTCTCATAAGTCTTAAGAACCTCCTGCTCATCCATATACTCCATCACAATGATTGGTTGATGAGACTCGCTCAACTAATTCTTCAAGCAAATCAATGCCTCTACTGTCTTAGGACTTAACAAGCTCCTAAAAGGATCAAGTATGCGGCCTCCCATAGAAAATGCAGCCTCATATGCAACAGTTGTCACTGAAACAACAAGTACATCACGGGCAATATGAGAGAAAACTTTCTATTTCACATAATTCACCATCCACCACTTCAAAATGTCAAAATCATCAATATTAGTTGTGTCTATATCTTCAGGAGGCTCATTCAAGTACCTATCCACCTCATTCTTTGTTTTGCCACTATCTTGATTACGCCGTTGTTGCACGAAACTATCATGCCTATTAAATTTAGTAGCTCTAGTAAGCATAAAAGATGACGACAATGAAGTTTGCTTGACAATTTCCAATTGACTTGCAGCTTGAGCTTGAGGTTCTATTGACTGTGGCAATACCAAACTCTTTCTCGTTATAATAATCAAACATCTTCCTCAAATCATCTTCAACATTGTTTATTATAGACTTACATGTCCTTGAGTCATGAAAAGCAGTCAAGCAATGATGTAAATACTCAAGCTGGTATCGAGGATCAAGGACAGTGGCAAGCAACAAACATCCATTACTCTCCTCCACTTTTCCCCAATATTTTTCATATTTGAGTCTCATGTTAGAAGCCATTGATGCCAACAAAGAATTCTCAGGAGCCTCGTCACTCAAATCATACAAATGCTCTTGAATTTGACAAATATCTTGAAAAATATTTATTAGAAGTGACATAAGTGGAACCACTAAACCTCAAAGTGATCTCATAAAAAATAGCTAAATATTGCTCAAAGATTTTTGCATTTTCCCAATCAAGTTCATCTGGTGGCCTGTCCCTTTTTTTGCCATCCTTTTCAACCTCCTCAAAATATTTGAAATAATTTTGATCAACTTTCAACCTTTCAAATGCCTTTTGAAACTTCAATGCTTGGTTTAACATCAAATATGTAGAGTTCCATCTAGTAGTAACATTTAAGCATAAAAGTCCTTTACAAGGAATTCCCTTCATTCTCACACACTCCTTAAACGTCAATAGTCTTGCCGTCGATGACCGCACATATCTTACAGCATTTCGAATACTGTTTATTGACGCTTGTTTTTCTTTCAAACCATCCTTGACAATCAAATTGATAATGCGAGCACAACACCTCATGTGTAAGAACTTACCATCAAGTAACAGCCCCTCCTTTTTCTCTTCAAATTTCTTCTTCAAGTATTTAATGGCCTTGTCATTGCTAGAAGCATTGTCAACTGTCACCAAGAAAATTTTATGGATACCCTACTCAATTAAACAAACTTCGATTGCCTTAGCAATGGTGTCTCCATGATGATTTGTAATTTGACAGAAATTAATAATTCTTTTCTACAAATTAAAATGATTATCCACCCAATGAGCTGTGATTACCATGTACCCAATATTTTGAATTGACGTCCAACAATTGTAGTAACAGAAACCCTTTGCTTTTTCAATATGTCTTTCAATTTTTTCTTCTCATCTAAATACATCTTGTAAATGTCTCTAGCAATTGTCATCCTTGATGGGGGATCAAAGCTAGGTTGAAGCTTTAGACAAAAACGCTTAAACCCCTCACTTTTGACATGCTTGAATGGCAATTCAGCCAACACAATGTACTCAGCAACAGCTTCCTTACAAGCCTCTTTGTTGTAATGCTTAGCCACTAATTGTCCTTCATTTATTGCATTGCCTCCTTTCTTTGGTTCAAATACTAAGACCTTTTGTTTCTTGTCAACAGGTTTATTGGGATTTTTCGAGCAACTTTTCAAATGATTCCACAAAGTACTCGTCCCAAGCTTTTTTGCTTGACTAGCAAAATTTGCCTCACAATGTTTGCACTTCGCTCTTCCCTCCCCTTTCTCATCAAAATAACGAATGAAATCCTTCCAAACCTCACTAGTTTCTCTAGGAGCATTTTGGCCTTTCCATTTTTTGGAATTTTTTCCATCTACTGTCTCTTCATCCGATTCAAACTCATTCTCAAGATCAACTGGATTTGCTTTTTTAGAAGCACTATCAACAATGCCAAAACTTGAAGAGGCTTGAGATTGACTAGAACTACCGTCCATTTTTCACCTAAAGTACATCATCGAATAAGAGAAAATCATACATGGATGCAAGGCAGTTATTTAAAGTTTGTTAAACTGTAATTTTCTTGTTAAACATGATGAGAATACCGATTTCTTGTTAAACTAATAGATATTGTGTCCCATTTACAAGAACGCTGAATTGGGTGGTAATACGCGAGGATCATAGAAATTTTACTTCTACCACGTGTTTAGGCTTAAAAAAATTCCATCTTCAATACTAAGCCATCAGCGCTAACCTACTTAAAACCAATCATCCTCCAAATTTGATGTGCATGGTCCAAAAGGAAGTTGGTATAATTCTGACTGTCACAATCACCATGCTTCAACTTTGTAAAGAATCTTAGCCTCTCAACTCACAGCATGCTGCATGAATTTGAAGTTCTATGGTTCTGACTAATACATCATTAAAACATTTTCATCAGAAGCAACTCAAAACCTAGCCAGCATAAACCCCCACCTCCAAAAGAGGATGTACTAGAAATTACCCTTTTTTAAGATTTAAAAGACTTGAACCTAAGGTGTATTCCAATCCTATGACAAAATCACTATCTTATCTTAGACCCAAGACACACAGAAAATTGGGAATCCAATTCCATAATAAACTAAACTTCCTTCAAAATTGACATACTACTTTCCTAGAGCCAAACTGAATTTCTGTACCAAAATATTGACACGATCTTGAAGAAGCAAATACCCATTTGACCGAAACTCACAGTAAGCAACTTCATTGAAAATGATATGAAGTGGCATTTCTTTAATTTTTTAGGAAAAAAATCATAAGCAGAAAAGACTTTTTAGTCAGTTATTGCCATTCTAAAACTAATATAAAAACCAGCTGAAAGCTAAGCTGATATATTGAACTAATTAGTAGAGATGTAAATGAATGCACCAGAGACATATGCTATGTCTCATCAACCATAATAACTAGATTTTTGAGAATGCATATAGAAAAAGCAATAAACATACGCAAAACCAAGTTTCAGTTAGACGCTAATAGATACCGATTTTATAAAAAATGAAACAGTTCGCACCAGATCTAAATTGAAAAAAAAAAAGTATTGATTCAAAGAAGAATTTCATATACACAACAACCTAATGCAAAGAAAATACAAACTCTACTAGAATCTAAAAAAAAAAAAAAACTTTGAACTTTACTAGAAAGACAAAGCAGAGAAGAATCAATGGAGGACGACGATGTCGGCGGACGAAAGAGGAAGATAGCCACCGGAGGGGAACCAGTCAACCACTGTGCCACTGTTGTCTACCACTGAAGTCGAAAGACTCAGAACTGGAAGTGGGAAGAAGAAAAGAAAGGGGGGAAATTTGAGGGTGAAATCAATTGTTTAGTTTAGGTTGAATTGTTGAAGTTGTGAAGATGCATATTTAGGTTAGAATTTTTTTTTTAAAGCATTAGGGGGGCGGGTTCGGTTTGAACTCACCCCCTAAAATTCTAAACCGTACCAGCCGGCCAAAAAATGCAGGCGGGTGGGTTCAACCCGCCCATTGGCGGGTTGCTGACATGGACCCCTTTTTTTCGGGTGGACCGAGCAAGGGCACAGGCAGCCTGCGGTTACGGGGTGGTTTTTGTGCAGCCCTAACCGCTAACCCTAACAGTTATCCTTAATTATCAATTTAACCCATCATAAAATCAGTAATTATATTTAGGTTAATGAGACATATGACACTTTTTTACTTGTAGAGTTAAAATATATCTCTAGTTTATTAATATTCTTTATATGTCTCAATATATATGTATAAAGACATTAATGACCTTAATAATGACATTGATAGTTTAATTTATTATTTTAGAATAATGATAATATATGTATTTAAGATTTCAAATAGATTATAACATCAATATATTAAAAAAACCGTGAAATTAAGGTGTTTGTTTCTGAAATTTAAATTGGTATCCAAAACAACGATTTTAAAATTCCCTCAGCTGAAAGATAGAATTTTTTACTGAAAAATTGGAATCACGATGTTAACAAATGGGAATTAGAGTGCTGTAGTTAAATTAATGATATAGTATTTATTGAGTTTTTTTGTATATCTTACAAGTTATATAATTGATACAGCGTTAAGTTAATAATACGTAATGATATTCATTTTTTAAGACTTTAACTGTTAATGATATTTCAGTTTTTTTTAATATGTAATTAAATCAATGATATAGTATTTATTAAGTCTTTTTGTGTGTTGTATAAGTTATATAATTGATATATCATTAAGTTAATAATATGTAATGATAATAATACTTAATGATATTTATTTTTTAAGACTTCAAGTTATAATGATACTTCATATTTAAGTTGTGTTAACGTTATGGATTGGTAATATAAATAATATTACGTTGAGTAGAAATATTTATTTTCTATTGCTTTTTGTATTTTTTGAAATTATATTGTAAGTAATTTAATGACATTGATAATTTTTCTTTGTTTAAGTTATATTGTAATTAATTAAGTATACGTATATTTTTCTAACATCAATTTTTTTTTTCAATAACTCAACTATGAGGAAAATAAGAAGATCTATCTAAAAAACTAAATAGATAATAAAGTCTACTTTGAGGGTATTTTTAGATCCTCAATAAATATAATTGGAAAAAATAGACATATTAATGATATTTGTGAAACGAAGACAGATTTTAAATCACTTTTTAAAAGCTGCTCACATTATGTAATTTTTATATTATATTTTTTATCTCTACACATAAAAGACCAACACTTAAATGATGCATTAAAAGTCAAAACTTAAATTGATCATTTAAATTAGACTAATCTTATTTAATAACCTTTAATACATGTATATTTAATATATTAGCTATATTAGCCTATATTTGGATTAATTCTAACATTAAGTTGATTTGCATACTTTCTTTGTTTCCTAAAAATTTGATTTGGACACAAAATTATTTTTCTTTCTTTTCTTTTATTTTCCTTTATTTTATTTTTGAGAGAGAGAAGAGTTGGGCAAATGTTTTACTTTGACTTGTAGCTGGTTCTTGCAAAAGAAGGCATTGTTGGAAGAACGCCACAGATACCCCCCCAAAAAAAAAAAAGAAAACTTCCTGGTGTGTGCAGAACTTCTAGAATGGATTTTCTGTCCTTTTTCAGAGCAAAAAAAAAAAAATAGTCCCTTTTCCTTTTTTTTTAGGGATAGAGTACCTTTCTCTTTGAAAAATTAATGAAACATATGGTTTATTTTGAAAAAGATGGTGACTCATAAATAATGTGGATAACTGACTAGATGGCTTCAAGGATAAAGAGCTTATCCTCTTTTATTCGTACATTAAGAAAGGTCAACAAAGTTAAACCATGTGAGAAGATAACGAGGAATCTTAAGATAAATGGAGAACAAAAAGAAAAAAATAAAACAATTTCAATGAATAAAAAAACTAGGGACATTTCTTGGAGAAAAGTTGAGTGCATGAAATTTGGGTACTGCCCAATGTGGTTCATACAAGTGTCACTTGTTTATTTTAAAACCATGCAACTTCCATGCCTCTGGCTGTCGTGGACATATTGGCGTATTGGGAGCCAACCATTCTCATCCATTGAATTCAATACCACTTGCTTTTTTGTCTACAATTACGTCTCCCCATACAATTCCTTTTTAAGTTTATAGGACATGAATATATATATATATAGAGAGAGAGAGAGATATGCGAGTTAACTTTTTGAAACACAAACCACAACGACCTTGTTCTTCTTCCTTCTTGTTATCGTTTCTCTTTCTCCTCCTTATCCTTGCTCAACTGTTGCTAGAAATCTAGTATTATCAATGGATGAATGTACAAAACAGATCATGCTACAAAATCAATTCTCAATGAATTGCATGGTGATCATGAAAGCGGATAATGATCATGATCATGATGGTGATGATAATACCTACGACCCCACCACATCTTCATCTTCCATTGGGAATTCCACTTCTACAAACAGATCAACATCCAGCTCATCTGACTTGGTAGATGATGCATCTTCATCATGTTCATCCTCACACTCTAATGGACCTTTGTATGAATTGTCAGAGCTCATGGCCGAACTACCCATCAAGTAAGTTTTTTACACACACGCACACACACACACATATATATATATATATATGTATATACCTTGAGACCAAATTTTTCTTAGGAGGGTGAAAAAAAAAGTGTAGAAAACTGGCTTTTTTCTTCATGTTTTGCTAAATTGCGTGATTTACATGCAGGAGAGGTCTTTCCAAGTACTTTCAAGGGAAGTCACAGTCATTCACATCTCTATCCAAAGTGAGGAGCGTAGAAGATCTTGCCAAGAAAGAAAACCCTTATAATAATAGAAGAAAAATGAAGGCGTGCAAGAGCTATGGAGGTGGTTTAGACACCCACAAACTACACACTCTTCCTAAGGCCACTATTTCTAAGAAGGCCTCAAGAGCTGGTTCTTTGTCATTTACAAGTAGAAGATCTCTTAGCTTTTTAGGTACTAATAATAGGCTCCCTCCACTTCCCGCACAAAAGACTTCTGATGCATGTATATAATCTTTATATATATCATGATTCAGCCAAATTGTCTCCTTATCTTGTGAGGAAATAAATTAGGAGCATTTTTGTAACTTACATGTTTTTATTATTTGTTATTCACATTGGAAATTTTGTATGCGTGTATATACATGATTTAATTATTGAGAGAGAAGCAAAGAAGGAAGAACTTGAAGTAAAAGCCGTAAGATCCCTTGTCAGTAGATATAGATAGTAGTGATTCACTTGTCAGTTGTCACACATACAAAGATGGACATATGAACTTATGATTTCTTAAGAACTCGGAAACAAATTGATTTACTGTAGATGATACATGCATACATACATACATAGATATAATATTTTTTAAAGGGGTGATTCTATGGCTTTCAGAATTGCAGCCAACTGAATATCCCATTATATCTCAACAATGTTTTCTTGCTAATGGAATCCACCTTGTGATCACTGAAACATTTTCTATTTCCACTATTGGCAAAGGAGCAATGATGAGAACCTTTACTTTGCTAGTGACAAAGTGACAAAAAAAGCGATAGATAAGATGAGAAAGGAGCGATGAACAACTCACTAACATAAAGAAAATAAGCATATGAACCATGAATATGACAGATTTTGTCAAGTGTCGATTACTATCAGTAATTGATCACTCTTTTGCCTAAGTTGAAACACAAAAGGAAAATAATAATAATAATAATGATGATGATGAATTAACAACAAAAGCTTCTTCTAGTGGATTAAGAATAGCACTTGTGTTCTCTACGGTGAAGCTAACTAAACAGCACAAGTTAGACAATTAGAGAGGGAATTATTTATGATCATTCATAGAGACGTTAGGTTGCGGATTCTGCCTGATCTTCTAACTGGAGTTGTTGCCGTGAGTTCTCCTTTTCTGCTTGATCTCCTTCTTGAAGAAGTTATGACATTTGCTTCTCCATCCCTACTCTCCTATTTTGATACAAAAACAACGATACAACATGACTATTGGCAGAAAGAAATGATTTAGAGAACTATCTTTTAATTTTCTCAATAAACAAAACACTGTTGTAACAAACAAAAGTGAAAAGGAAAGAAGGCTCAGCACTTTCTTCAGAGTCTCCTTTTCTGCAGTATAGCTTCCATATGAAGGTGAATCGCCGATAGAAAACTCAGAGCGAGCCTGATGAGCATGAACCGAAACCGAATGGGACTTGCCACTGAATATTTTGGCTGAAGAAACTGAAAAATTGCTTAAGCTTTCTTCTTCAGTTTCTTTGCTCATGTTTTCCTTACCAGTGCAGCTCCTGATCTCTCTGACAACAAACTTACCAAGAAGTTCATCTGTTGGTGCCCAGCTTTCGGAGTATTCTTCTTCCTTGGGAGCTTTCTCAATCGAATGAATTGAAGGCGAATAAGAATTCTTCCCAAAAGAGTGAACTTGACCAATGTTTTGCTCTTCTCTAGTGGCATGTACTGATCTGCGTCTCTCTTGTATCAAAGGCTGTGAGGGAAGAGAAGAATAATCCTTTTCTTACCACTCACTTTTTCCTTCTTCACTAGCATAGATTCAAAATCTTTTTTCATGGTTTTCTTAGGCCTTGAGCGAAAACACAACAATAAGGACGTGGCGATTGCAGAAAATGTCAGAACTCCAATGAGCATTTTGCATGAGAATTCAGTTTTCATTTGCTTCAGAATCCTTTGAGGCATAGCAACTTCGACCTTTTCGAAATCTCCCACTTCCTCATTGTGAACTTCTTCATCTGGATTCACTACAATCCCACAAGAACTCGAATTATAAGAGCCCGGATCACGCTCTTTGGAGGAGAATGTCGTCTGATTATCTTCAGAAAATTCAACTTTCTCAACAAATTCAACACCCTGGTACTCAGAATTTCCAACAATCTCACTAAAGACTTCTTCGTTATCTTCAATTTCGGGCTCTACTAGTTCAACAAGATCATCAATTTCAGCCACATTCGCAGCTTCTTTCAACTCATCAGTCCACTCATTTTCTTCAAGATTTCCTTCTTCAACAACCTCTTCATTAACAGCTTCTTTCAACCCATCAGTCCACTCATTTTCTTCAATATTTTCTTCTTCAATAACCCGTTCATTAACAGCTATATTTTTCCCTCCCATTAAGAAATTTCCGCTTTCAAAATTCTTCGCTAAATCAGCTCCGAATGTGTGATTCTGAACCTTGCAGTAACCATCTCCAACACCCTCATGAAATCTCAAATCGCACAAAGGTGTTGTTGAAGAGTTGATGGAAGTTATGAACATGGTAGAGAATACGAGAACCGCCAGCAAAAGCAAAGTTTTGAACACCCCTTTCAAGTTGCAGCCCTTCTCTTCCTCTTCCTCTTCTTCTTCGATTTCCTCCTCATCACTTTCCTCCATTTCCTCATCATCCCCCTCAATTACTTCATCTTCTTGTGCCGGAAAAGAACCAACTCCAGATATCGACGAACCATGATCGGAATCGGAAGCAGCCTCATCGGAACTGCCTATGAGGGAATCAAAAGAACCACTTCGATTAATTATCCCCTCTGCATCCTCCCCAGTCCCATCTTCTAGGCCTCGAAAGATCTCCCGGCGCCTGTTCGCATTATAGCGGAGGAACCGAGGCCTAGGAGAAAGGTAATTAGTCAATGGGTCGTAAGGCTTGGAAGACAACTCAGCATCTTTCTCATCACCATGGGATTGAGAAACTGAAGGAGATTTGGTTTCAGTTTGAGACAGGTTTTCATGACATTTCTCAAAAGCTGAGATCTTTTGAACATTGGTGTCCAAAGAACTCAGTTCCGAAGCCTCGTTCCTTTCGGCTAAGATCTTCTTCCTAGGCGCAATTGCCTTAGAATCTGCAGATGTGGTTGACGACATGTAATTCTTCGCCATTGGTTTCTTTTGGTTCTGCAAATTGGCTTCTTTCCGCTGATAGTTTTGTTCATTTTCATCTACCAAAAAAAAAATTTTAACAGTTCTAATTCCATAACAGCCAAAAGGGTTCAATAATCTAGTGAAAAATATAGAATTTCTATTGATCTTCATTCAATTTCCTGATGTTCACATTGGTAAACCAAAAGGGCAAAAAGAAAAAAGTTGTATTAGAGGCATAAAAGAGTTACCATTTGGAATGACAGAGCTCTTGATTGTGGGTGACGATGAGACGCTGTGATGAGAATCGTCCATTTACTCTTCAAACTTTTCCTTTTTACTTGAAAACAAAAGTGGAATTTTCCGACGCTAAAGGTGGTAATCTTTGAACTTTGTGATCAAAGCTTTTAGCGGCATTGAGTGAGAGAGATAAACATTTTGCGTTTTTTGACCGTTGGGAGTGCCCCAGCGGAACGAATGGCCCAATCGGTTCTTGAATCACCCCGTAAGGGCCCATTTGCAAGCTGCACAACTTTGAAAAACGACCCATTATCAGCGATCGATCTTTGGGTTTTTAACTCAATAGCCAAATTACTAGGGTTAAGGAGGCAATTGGTTCAATTACGTTTATTAAATTAAAATATGACTTTAATTTATAAAAATTTTATAAATGTCCCATAATAATATCATTAAAATTATTTATATGTAATTATATAGTATAATATGTAATATCATTAAGATAATTACTATATCAATAAGGATATTTTTAAGATATTTTAAATATTATGTTAGATTTTAATTTCATAACAATAATTTAGATACGTATTGTAATTTTTTCCAAATTATTATTGAAAAAATTACAATATGTGTCTAAATTATTGTTATAAAATTAAAATCTAACACAATATTTAAAATATTTTAAAAATGTCCTTAATGATATAGCAATTATCTTAATGATATTACATATTGTACTATATAATTATATATAAATAATTTTAATGATATCATTATGAGATATTTGTAAAATTTTTACAAATTGGAGTCATATTTTAATTCAATAAACATAATTGGGTCAATTGTCTCAATAACCCATTATTATTATGAAATTAAAATGCAATCTAATACTCAGATTATCTTAAAAATATCCTTGATTACATTGTAATTATTTTAATAATGTGATATTTTATACTATATAATTACATATTAATTATTTTAATGATCATTTTTGGGACATATATATAATATTTTTGTAAACTGGAGTCATATTTTAATTCAATAACATAACTGGGTCATTTGTCTCATTAACATTTAAATATGACTCTGGTTTATAAATATTCTATATATGCTTTAAAATAATTATCATGTCATCAAAGATATCTTTAATTTATTTTGAGATTATGTTAAATTTTAATTTCATAACAATAATTTAGTCATGTAATTTTTTTCTATGAAAAAAAAGACAACCCATTATCAGCCCGTTGAACAATGAGCTTTTTATCCAATGTAAGTTGAGATATAACAAATTTTTTGAACGTACAAAAATTAAAAACTAACATTGAAATAATTATTGTGTAATTATATATTGCAAAAGATGATGTCATTACAATAACTACTATTTCATTTTTACTATATTTTTAATATTTTGAAAAAATATTTATGTTTCAAATATACCATAAATGTTTGCCATCTAAGTATAATTTTTTCTTGATCTTTTAGTTGAGGAAAATAATTACACTACATGACCAAATTATTTTAATAAAATTGAAATTCAACACAATTTTCTAAGCATTTTAAAAATAATCATAATGACATAGTAATTATCATAATTATCACTTTTCTTATATAATTATATAATTATATAATAATTATTTTAATATTAGAATAATTACTACTTGAAGTCATGTTTTAACTCTACAAATATAATCATGCAATTTATCTCCTCGACCCTTGAGAAGATGATCCAAACACATTACCCTAAAGTCATGATAAAAATGACCAAAAAAAAAAAAGGTCAGGACAGAGAAGTGACTTGATCATTCTAGAGGATCAACTAGATAGATGTCTTCAAGAAGAAAGAGGCCAAAAGAATGAGGCAAATAGTTTTTTTCCTTTTCTGTGGGGAATAAAAATCAGCCGTAAATTTTTTTAATAAATTAGCAAATAAAAGTAAATTCAAGATTTAACATGAGTAAAATTTTAGTAAATTTGAGATATACTGAGTTTGTCATTACCAATATAGTTATAAAATTTTATAAATTCAAAATTTGCAGGATTTATCCAATAAAATCCAAAATATATAAACTTTTGATTTCAATAATATTTGTTAATTTTCTAACTGATAAATCCATTTTTATCAAAATAATTTTCTTTCTAAAATGGAAAATACTATTATCGCCAAATTATGTCAAGCAAACAATATACTACTACACCTATTCAAAATTAGGTTAGTAATAACATTAAAAAAGAAGAATTATTTTCTTCTTTCCTTTCGATAGATTAGACAAGTATCAAGTCTCTTTCTCTGCCAAATACTATATTTTGCTTAATAAAAATGTGTGGGAATTCTTTGATTACAAAGTCTGATGTTAATAGATTAAAAACCATTTTTATTCTTATAGGTTGAAATTTCATTATTTATAAATTATAAAATTATGAGTCTTAATATCTTTTAAATTGAGACCCATTGTTTTGTAACAGGGTCGTAATCCAAGAGGTTATATAGGATTTTTTATTTTAGGAGCATTTGCTTGTTGTACACTCGGACCTTCCCACAGGACGGGCTGTGACGAACCATATCCGTGGTGCGACTCTTCCCTCAGGCCAGAATTCCCAGGTCATATGGTTTTGAACTTATCCTTGTAGTTTAGTACTGTCGTTGGAAAACATTGTAACAAGTGTTGTCTGACTAGGTCACACGATCTATTAATTCATGTTGTTATGGGATAAAATCCGTCCCCACAACCTCGAAACAGAAGATTAGGGCCTTAAAAAACAAGCAAACTCCAATGATCGCTAAAGCTTGATTACACACGAACCTTCCAAATTATTACAACACTAAATTGTAAACCCAAAGACAATGCATATAAGATAGGTCTGACAGTAACATAATTAGAATGATGACCCATAACATTGCTAGTAGAGTATTTGGCACATTGGTGAGAATCATTGGTTAAAATCATAAACATTGTAGTATGTGAGAGCTTTATACTATAACAATTTTTTTTGCTTTTATTACAGCATATGAGAGTTTTATACTGTTTTAATTAAAAAAATTGGTTATAACTAACTAATGTCAAACAGACTGATGTTATCACGCTTTTATATCGAGGGAAAAAAAGTTTTTTTTTTTTTTATGTGATATATACTTGAGGCAAAAAATAATGTTAAAACATGTATACTTGCTTTGTCTTTACGTTGTTGTATTGGATTGGGTCCACAAGTGAAGTTTTGTGAAGGTCTCAACCCAAAACCTTTTAGAAGTCTAAAAAAAATAATGAAAGGCCGGTGGGAAAGTTATTGGAAGATGCATTTCAATTTAAATAGTGCTTAGCACATGCAGGATGCAAGGCCAACTTAATTAACATATTAAACGATAATCAATGCTATAAATACTTGCATTGTTTTTTTTTTTTAAATAAGGTTTTTTAAGCTTATACTTGTATTATTTCTATATTATCACAAACAATAAATGACTATCCTCATTTCTCTCAATGCCAAAGCCATACATTCCAAGATGGTCAAAGGAAGTCCGTTTCCTTCAAACTTTCTTGGTTCTTTTCACTTCCTCCGTTACTAATTTCGGAGCTCTAAAACCTGCAAAAATCCGAATGGAAGTTCGTAGAGTGATTAATGTAAAATTTGACTTAGACCAAGCGGCCTATTTTCTCTCTCTTTACTTGTTTCT
Organism: Artocarpus heterophyllus; assembly: GCA_025403435.1. NCBI lineage: Eukaryota > Viridiplantae > Streptophyta > Magnoliopsida > Rosales > Moraceae > Artocarpus > Artocarpus heterophyllus. The sequence continues at coordinate 6,096,002 of CM046349.1, forward strand.
CTCAAACAATACAATAAGACACTAATGGCATTAAACACTATACATTAATAAAAAAAGATCACACAACAAATTGTAATACTTAACACCAATAATATTCCAAATAATTTTCTTTTTTTTTACATGAATCTTTGCCGATCTTACTTTTTCAAATTTCAAAAGTTTCAAAACCCCACAAAGCTATAGAAAGTAGATAAAATATAAAATATAAAAATCGGAACTAATCCTAGATTTGTATCAACTGATTTGATTTGCGGACAGATTAATATATTATTATTTGATACTAATGCTCTTTCTTAATCATAGGGACTCTTTTTAAATTTAGGAAGACGCAAAAGAGGATAATGAAAGCGTAAGGCTCTCAACCGAACACATTAGCCTCCACGTTCTTCGAGCAAAGCACCTTCTGAAAAAAGAAAAATAATGTTTCTATTAATATTATTTTTTTGTCCCCCAGTAGTGTTTGAATCAGAAGAGACATACTGATAATTAGGGAGAAATTAGTTGTTTAATCTTTGATTTAGCCGTTCTCAAACGTCTCTTACTTGCGTTCAAACCTATACCAACTGGGATTCTGACAAGCCGGAAAAAAATAATAGTAATAATAGTTTTTTAAAAGGCCCTTTGTATGAAGGGCATCAATGTCATTTTGATAAGAGTTGAACTTCGCGCTCAACTTAACGTGTTCATAAATATGATTTTTCTAAGAAAGTGTTTGGTTAAAAGTGGTTTATAGTGTAAACTTAGTTATAAATAATATAAAATTTTTATATATTATAGTAAAAAAAAAATTTATATTGTAAAACTCTCACATGCTACAATAAAAATGTTTTTATTAATAGTTTTTATCACTATTTAAACACCCTATAATTTTATTTTTTTTTTTCAGATTTTCAGTAATTGTTCTGTATCAAATCTAATTATTACAACAACCAATGGTTTGGATACTTTGGGTCTGCACAGTGGAGTAAAACGTAATTCAGGGAACAGCACAAGGACAGAAATGGAACGAAGAATAATTTTTGTCGACGACAATACTGTAGAAGACCTTATCCACACGCTAAACGAAAATGTCCTTGTGGATATGCATGGCTTTGAGCAAAAGGCATAATGATTCAGTCAAGGACTTGCCCAATTACCGAAATTGCCCCTCATAATGAGGCTTTTTACTCCCCATGATGATGCAAGCAAAGCCAGCAAAATCGGGTAGAATAGCAGGAGGACTTGGCAGAACTTACACAATTCCCAAGAGAAGCAAACCCAGAAAACCCATCAATCAAATCAAAGGCCTAATCATTGTTGGATATAAAATTTAAGATCCACACTACTCGCCGACCGCTAACTAGAAATTGGAAAATTAAACAAAATAATTTGTCACAATTTTTTCCTGGTTCATATTTTCGTTTTGTTGATTTTTGATTGACTCATGTCTGATACAAATAAATAGCACTAATATTTGAAAATTGCACGATTCTCAAAAATTTTCTAAAAAGTTTTTTTTTTTTTAAAAAGGCTCTTTTGGTTCCTTAATTTGAACCTAATGGTTCGATCTTTTTTGGTCTTATATATATGTAGTTTGAAACATTAGTTCAACATGTAAAAACAAGAGGTATTTTTAAATTTAGCTTGCCTTCTTTAGGTTTAAATTGTCGAATCAATGATTCAAATTTAGACTCAAACTTTATTGCCAATCATTAATTCAAAGCTAAATTTTTGATTCAAATCATATAAACTATCTAATCAAAAGCACCCTTGTAATAAGAGTGAGGAGTCCAATCTTTTATCATTGTTATAAAAGTTTGAACCCAGACCTTTCCTTCTTTCTCAAAATCCACATGCACCCTAATTATGATGTTAATATTACAAGATATTTGATAAAATCAATTATAACTAAAACTTTTAACTATTATAGTATAAAGCTCTCATATACTACAGTGATAAAAATAAAGTGAACTATAATATAAAGTCCTCACATGTTATAAGTTTTAGTTTAAAAATTTTAGTTCTAACTATATTTTTCAAATACTCTTTTAGAATTATACATTATTCTATTAAACAAAAAAAAGAAATAAAATAACATCAGTGCTGCATGAACCCCTTGAATGAGTTGCATTGTTAAGATGAAAAACTATTTATAACCTCCATACTAATAAAATAGTAGACCCTAATTTAAAATGTAGTATTTTTTTTAAACCAAAACCTATAATTTTATTAATGGTAAGGTTGTAACCGAATAGGCCAAATAGGATTATTCTATTAAGAAATATGAATATGAGATTTGAAACCACCAGTGGGTGGCAGTACTCAAAAGTTTGAAAATTTTAAATAAAGCAATATCAACTCGTATTAGCTATTGTGGGGAAGATTCCTTTACAGATTCTTATCCGAGTCCAGCTCAGCATTTCAAACCGTAAATAGTAAAAACGTATATATGGTGGAAATTTTTTTTGGGTAAATTATATATGCTAGAATTTATTGAGCCTTTTCATTGGAAGGTACACGGAAAGCTACCTGCCTTGCCCTTGCCTGCCTCAACTCTCTTGGAAAAGCGGGAATTTGGGCATTTCAAAATTATGCCTAACCTAATCCTTTTTCTTTTTTTTTTTTCATTTCTTTTTCTACAAACGACCAAAATAGATAGGCGTCTTGTTACTTGCTAACCGTCACACAATCACGTACGACGCCACGTTTCCATACGGCCCCCATATATGCTAAACCGCCTGACAACACTTATTTGGCTGTGTAGCTAAATGTTCTCTATATTTTAGCATGTGCGGAAAATTTCAAAGTCTAAACCAAAAGACTTTTGGCAATTCCATATGATACCAAGAAAAAGAAGAGGCTCCATTGTCATATTTAAAGGCAACATATATAAATATATATATATATTTTAAATAAAACACATGAAAGTAGAAAGGCACAAAAATTATAGGGGGAAAAATCATTTAATGGGTATTTAAAAAAGTAGTTTAAATTATTAATTTGACTTTAAAATTATAGCATATGTGAGTTTTATATTATAGCTTCGTAGAGTCTAAACCAAAGACTATTAGCAATTCCAGATGTCACCAACAAAAAGAAAAGGCTCCATTGTCATATCCAAAGTCAAAATATATATATGTACATTAAATAAAACACATGAAAGTAGAAATGCACAAAATCATAGAGACAAAATCATTTAATGGGTGTTTGAAATAGTAGTTTTAACTTTAAATTTTGAGACTGTAACATTTGAGAGTTTTAAATTGTAGCTTATTACTGTTGTATGTGAAAGCTTTACACTATTTTTAGTTCAAACCACTCTTCCAAACACCTTATTAATGTGGTCCGCCAACTCTGTCTTAGTTTAGTTTTTGAGTGTTTGTTTTTGTTTTGCAAATCCGTGTATGGTAAGGGAAATAAACAAATTGAAAAGACTCATTCGTTTCATTGCTCGGAAGAGACTTTAAAGGAAAAAAAGAAAACTGTAATTTACAGAAAGCACTCTGTGTTCTACCCTATTCATTGTTGAACCCAAAGTGGGAACAAGACATAGCTAGGGAACTGTATTATCTTCTCTAGACCACATATTTTAGCCATCTAGTATGCATATCCTCCCTCATTTTAGACCAACCAAACACACAGGATATTCCTTCCAATGCAAACTTTCTCAATAGTTGAAAGCCTCTTCTTGGAATTGACCATACGACCGGTGCATTCTGACACTGCTTATGCTGTTTCTTGCAGCCATTATTTCATTCAGTGAAAGCCTCTTCTTAGCCCCGGGTTCCGGCCTTTGCTTCGGGGCACTGTGAGATCTTAATTTAGCGTTGAAAGACCGAGTGTTCGCCATGTAGTTGGGGAAGTTTGAGTAAGGCCTAATAAAGCCGTCCCCACAGACGCTCTTTGCCGGCGTAGCGGGCGCATTGGACCACGAGGGGTTAGCGAAACGGGGTGTGCTATGTGCTGTTGAGAACTTGCAGTTGTTCCCGCTGATGTACCATTCGAAATCCTGAAGGTGCTGGCAATCGGGGATGGAGATTCGAGCAGGAACAGGACAAGGCAGGGGCGATGAAATCGTTTGGTAAGGCAGATCCTCACTGCATTCTGATAAAACTGTGCTAAATCTTCGAGATCTCGATCTGGGCTTGTAAGTGTCGATCTCGACAACCTTTGGGCTCTCATCGAATGCGTTGATCGACGCTTCATAGGTTGTATATAGCCTCTTGCTATGGAATTCACTTCTTGGTTCATCAAATCTTTCCTGAAAAGTCGAAGCAAACAAACGTTTCAATGAGCAAGACGTCGAAAACAACAGAATCACTTTCTTCGAGCAAGTGAAATTCGATGGATCTTACCATGGACTTTCGGGGATGGAATTCAGGACCGAATCTGTTCTCTTTGTTGAACGAACGGCGAGCGCGTTGAGTTCGAACAGCAGTTTGTGCTCTGATGAGAGCCTGCATACTATGAAGAGTAGCAGCAGCCCTTTTTCGAACTAGATAACCTCTAACAAGAGCTTGTATCTTAACAAGTCCTTTTAGAGCGCGCAGAGCCCTTCGAGCCTACAATTAGAAAGGCAAACTTTTTGTATTCAATACAGCAGTAAAGACCAATTAAATTTGATAATTATGGGGCATCCCAAATTTGCAAAAGTATCGTACAACATTTTTATCAAAAAGCCAAATCTGGCAGATGAAAAGAAAAAGTGCCGTTGAAATAGTAACATCTTTAGTAGCACTGATAGATCTCAACAAAAGAGAAAGGATAGTAAATCTGAAATCTGATAAATGATTACCCACCCACTAAGGAAAATGCTTGGGTTTGAAATTTCAATTTTTTAAATTCGTAATAACTTAGAAGAAAAAGGAAAAGAAATGAAAAGGAACGCTTGGTCAACAAGTGAAGCAAACCAATATACTGTTTCATTGACCTAGAAACCCTTTTGTACTTGCTGTTCCATACAAATTTGAAAACAAAATTTCAGACACAAAAGTGAAAACCAAGCAATGTACTTCCACCCAAAAAGAAAAAAGAAAAAAAACCTCTACATAGATTTTCTGCTTTACAAACAGTAACATTTTCATAATCCAAAACCATTCCGAACACAAAACACTCCAATAGAAAAAATAAATATATTAATTAATTAATAAACAAAACTCTAATGAACTAATCAGAATAACGGTAACAGAACACAAACAAACATACCAAGTAGCCCCTAAAAACGGTTTGAATCTTGACGGCAGCCCACCTCTCCCTCTTCCCATTGAGCATCCCACTTCCCTGGCTGGTCAGCCTGACGACAGCCACCGCAGCCTTAGCGGCTGCCACGGCAGCGTCTGCGGCTGCGGCGGTGGCGGCCGCCACGGCGATTGCGTGCTTGCTCTGCTCTGCGCCGGACTCGGCTAGATAGGATCTGAGCCGAGCTGCATCAGAAGCAGATATACTTGCTGGAATAAGATTATTATTATTCTCAATCCCATTTGACGTTCCTCTGGCAGATTTGCCTCCAAAGCTCCATCTTTTCTTCTCTCTCCTGTCAGACGCGCTTGGACTTGGGCTCTGGAGATTTTGATCCTTGTCTGATCTCTTCATTCCCAGCAAGCCCTTCAACCATCTCGTAGCTTTTCCCATGGAAGACTCTTTCTCTCTGTAGAATTTGGAGTTGTGATTGAGTCCTAGAGAGAGACAAATAGAGATTTGAGACTTGCCCACCAAGGGAACGAGCCAAATATTGGAGATTTTATTTTAGAAGCAGACACCAAGAAAGGAAAACCAGTACTCTCTCCATCGTATGTGGGGTGTGTGATAAAGAGAGGGAGAGAGAGACAGACGACGACACAAAATGCGTTAAGGAAAGAAGTGAAACTCTCAGGAAAACAACCAAAGTGGAGTGATTAATGCACATTGAACCAAAAACGACACGTTAGCTATTTCTTCATACGTACTTTCTGCACCGTACGTGGGGTGTGTAATAAAGAGAGGGAGAGAAAGACAGACGACGACACAAAATACGTTAAGGAAAGAGTGAAACTCTCAGGAAAACAACCCAAGTGGAGTGAATAATGCACATTGAACCAAAAACGACACGTTAGCTATTTCTTCATACATATGTTTTTGTTGGCACTTTATATAGTGGAAAAACCGTAGAACTTAAAATTAAAAAAAATAATAATAAGAAAAAGAAGTTTGAAAAATATATCTGTTACGAATCCAAACACTCAGGTGGGGTTGGGGGCCTATTGAGCAGAAATGTTCAGAGAGGTCTTTTGGAATCTTTACAGGTTGCGAGCAGAGAAGTGTGGAGCAAAAGATTAACAAGCAAAAAGCATCAAGAACCTTAAAATAAAAAAGAAAAACTCGGAATAAGTCTGGGGGGGGTTTATCTTTGTTGTTGTTTTTTTTTTTTTTTTGAAAATAAAATTCTGACAAGACCTCGTGAAGAACTGCGTTACAAGACAAAAAGGGGTCTCAGAAAGATACAGGGCAGGGGTTCAACTTCAAAAACCCAATTGAAAAATAATATTATATTTTTTAAAAAAAAAACTTTAAATCTCACACCAAGCAAACAAACAAGAATTTACAGACAAGCGAACAAAATGAGAGTTTTTGAGGAAAACGGACTAACAAATATTTGCATGAAATAAAAGCTTCACTCACTCACCTTTCTCAAATTCAAAAAATAGCGCCGAATTTGCACTCCCACGAACAAAAAAAGCACTAAAAATCTCTTACTTTTATTTTGCTTTTCTTCTCTAGAAAAGAAAAATGGATGGCTTTCTCTCTCTCTGGAGCAACGTGTACTAAAATTTAAAAAGATGCCCTTAACTGACAATCAAGAATCAATCCCGTGAATCTCTTTCAATCTTTAAGCTCAAAAATCTTCTCTTTTAATTTCTTTTTCTTTTTGGGAGTGATTATTACACTTGACTTGAATTTGATCTCTTAAAAGCAAAAGCAGAGTGTTGTGACAAAACCCAAGCCCTTTTTAAAGCCAAAACTTTCTCTCATTTCTCTCTTTCTCAATCTCAGTCTCTCTCCGTACTACAAAAATGAGAGTCTACAAGTTCGCTGACCAGGGCAGTAACGCCCATGCCCAACAAAAAGGATGCCTTTTATAGCCTCACTTTGTCCCAAACACAAGCCTGACACATCGCTTTCTTTTTGGGTTAGAGAAAAAAAGTAAAAAAAAAAAAAATCAGTTTCCGTATTAGTTTCTCTATCAAAGGGGGAAAGGTTTTACAAGAAAGATTTTTTTTTTTTTTTCTCAGTGACTCTCCATCATTTCTAGCTCAGTTTCTCTGCCTCTTTCTTTTCTCTGCAGAAAATCTCTGAAACAATGTGCTTATGGTGGAAAAGTGGTCTTTTCCCCAATTGAGTGCAGTCAAGCAGCTCTGACAATAGATTTGGAACAACATTATAATATTTTTGCTTATTTAGAGGTTAGACTACGGAGAAAGGGAGAGAGAAAAGGGGTTTGGATAGATTTTGAAGGCGATCTTGGGATTTTAAAATTTCTTCATAAATTTGTGGCTTTTCTAAAAATTTTCCAAACGTTGAACAAATGCTATTATAAAAATGCATGTTCACAGGATTCAAGTAGGAAGAGGTTTTTAATGCAGATCTTGCAATTTTGTTTAGAATTTATACATTGGACCAATTGTTTGGTTTTATTGATGAATAGTAACTTGGAAAGTGTTTTTTTTTTACAGAAAGCATAAGAGTTTGTTTGCTATAGCAGTTCAAACACAAAAATTATAACTGTTATAATACGTGCATTATAAAACAAAATTATACTACAATATAAAATTTTTATATATTGTAATATTTTAGTTCTAGCTCAAAGTTTAAACTACAGTCTCAAACATACTTCAAATTTATTTTTTTAACTTGGTTCTTCTTTTCCTAAAATCATTTTCTCTTCAAAATTTGGACCCATTTTTGGGTACCACAATCAGAGCATGTGTAATGAAAATGTTTATGAAACATTTGTCTAAAAATAAAAGTAGGTGGTCCATCAATATTATAAACATCTTAACTTGGTAATCTCAATTTTTTCTCTCTTTTTTTTTTTTTTTTTGAACTGGGGTAACCTCAAAAAATTCATATCATAATACAGGATAACTAGCTACCCGGACTAAGTTTTTGTCGGAATTCACCGTTTTTAAAGAAAAAACATACACTATAACAACACAAAAATTGCATCCTCGAATAGCTTTCCTTCATCATGAATCTGTAGGGAAGTAAAATAAATGTGTAGATTATTAAACAAATGTTGAATATGAAGTATTCAAATTCTCTGCTAATAAACTGTAAGTCCAAATTAAGATGTTTGATATTGTGATTGCATCAACAGATAATATAAAACTCTCACATCTTACAGTATAAAGCAAAATTTTGTTACAATACAAAACTCTTATATATTATAATACATGGATGAAACTTTGTAATTCCCACTTTCTCCCAAACACTACAACTATATTAATGGCAAAGCTGATTGTAAAAGAGGACCATACTTTTGTGCAGTTGAACTTGAAGATGACAGTTAGTTAGCCAGAATTTACCCAAAATGTAGAATTAATCTGCCGGACCACACCCCCAAGAAGTTCATAAATTTTCTTGCGGGGTACAGAGCGCCCGCTTAATACATTGCTTCTTCGGATCCACCAATGGCATCAATTAAATCTGTAGACATATGATAGGTTATTTAGTTAGTGATAAAAACTATTTTTATTATAACATATAAAAATTTTATATTGTAATAATTTTTTTTATTTTATTATAATATATAAAAATTTTATATTATTCCTAACAGAGTTTTCAGTAAAAACTACTCTTTACAACGTATAAATCATGTATATGGGACCATTATTTGGCAACTTTTGGCTGACCAAGCGCACAAATCTAGGAGGCCCAATCTAAGATTAGGCCAGGCTAGCCGCTACCTCTATAGACCCAAATTAAAGGCCCAAAAAAAGCGTTTGACTTGATGAATTTGGGCAGAAACGAGCTTAAGAGTTTGTGATAGGTCTAGGTGGCGAAGAATCAACCACAAATGGCAGTTTATTGGCAAAACTCAACACCGTTACCACAAGTAACAGTTTTTGGTTTTATTTGTTTTTTATTTTCATAGTGCGAAAACTCTTGATTTTCTTTTCTTTTAAGGAAACTAAGAATTTGCCATTTAAATCCAACGTTAAAGAATGAGAGACTATAGGAGTCTCATCTAACCAAATACTAGACTTGAAACCAAACTTAGCGCTAATAAATGAATTACGTTATTAGCAGATCTCCTAATATGAGACAGATGGGCTATGAAAAGCCGATGCTTTTTGGCATAGTCCAACACTAAGCCAATAATATGAAACCAGGCTAAGCTTTTATGATGATAAGTCGGAGATTCAGCAAGAGCCCTGCAAGTTAGCTGTGCATAGTTTCTAAGGACCACACCCACCCTATATGATTGACGGATCTCAATGCCGCAGCGTCAATATTCAGCTGGAAAAATCCACGTTGGAGAGGGTACCACGGGTTTGGCATAGGCGAGATCATATGGTCCACTTATTTAGCATGGTACAACGATCTCCGTTCCTTTAAAGCCACAACACTAAGTTAAAAAAAAAAAAACTTGGTTTAGAGAGGAGGTTTCCTGTTGTGAACTATCTCATTGTGTTCGTACCAATAAGGTGTTTGGGAAGTACAATTAAAGCTGAAAACTGTAGTATGTGATAACTTTACACTGTAGCTCATTTTTTTAACTGATTACTGTAGTATGTAAAAGGTTTACACTATAACGACTAATGGTTCATTCATTTGATGTGCGGGTTCGAAATAGTATGGTTTATAACTTTATAGTTTAAACTATGAGTTCTAAATTGTATGGTTTAATTAGTGATTTTGAACTATCGTCTAAAACTTAAAGGTTTAAAACGAGAATAAAATATCACAAAATAAGAACTCGTGTTTGAAAATTTATGGTTTTTGAAAGAAAAATAATAATGAGAACGATTTTCACTGTTGAAAATAATTTAAACTGTGTGAACTTGAGGGGAGACAAAGTTTAGATTTTGGAGGTTTTGGTTAGTTTTAAAACAGCCTCTATGGTTTGAATTGGTTTTAGTTATTATTCTACCAAATGTTGTTTGAACCATCTTTATGGTTTCAACAGCCACAAATGGTTTTGAACTTACATAGCATGCGGCCTATAAAAGTCTTAATTAGAATTAATTTTGTCAAACACCTTATAGATCTCTAGTCGAACCAACAAAAAAAAAAAGGCCAAATCTTCAAGTTGTTCCACAAATAACTGTCTTGATAAATTTGCGGCGGGAATTTTGCATCACTTCTACTACCAAAGCGAGATAACAACCAAGGGGGCGTTTGGTTTGTAGTAATCAGTATGAATCATATTTCTAGGAAAATGATTGTAGGGAATATGATTCCCAGGAACTAAGATTATTACGTTTGGTTGCACATAGGAATCTTCAATTAGATTTCTATGAATAATATATTACTGTGTTTGGTTATACATAGGAATCTTGTATAATTGACAAAATAATTTATTGTATTACCATTAAATGTATCAATATAATATATTAGAACTAATCTTAAATAATAATAATATAAATATAAATAATAAAATAATATTATATATAATTTAACATTAATATTACTATGAATATTAATGTTATTATTATCATTATTATTAAATAATTATTATTTTATATTAATATAATACTTTCTTTATCTTATATAAAAATATTAATTTATAATAATCATAGAATTATTATTTAACAATATATTAATATTAAAATGTTGTATATAATATAAAATATATTGATATGAATATAAATAACAATAAAAATACAATTCTTAATAATATATTAATATTTATATTAATATTAAATAAACATATTGTTATAGAAAATATTAAACATATTTAGTTATATTTTATATTTATAATTATTATAATAGTATTTATATAGTTTAATATTGATATTGCTATGCATATTAATATTAATATTATACTATTCATATTGATGTTATATTATTATGTTTTTATTATTATTGTTATTATTATTCTTATTATTAAATTATAATTTTATATTGATATAATATTTATATGTATATCATATATTAATATTAATTTATAATAATAGTACAACATTATTTTATTTTATTATTATAGTATTTATATATATTATATTTAGATATTGTATATGTAATATATTATATATGTTTATTATTATTGTTAATGTTATTATTATCATTATTATTAAATTATTATTTTATATGAATATAATTTTTATATTTATATTGCATAGAAATATTAATTTATATTATTATTATTATTATTATTTAATAATAATATAATTATTATCATCATCATCATGGAAACAAATATGAGATTTTTATAGTTTTAAGATTCCCAAAAATAAGAATATCACCTTGTGGGTGGGCTTCATATTACCCCAAAATGAGGTAATCTAAATCCCACGGGAATTAGTTTCCCAAGAATCCAAAACTTAGATTACTGTATACCAAACATGGGAATCTTATAGATTCTCATTCCCATCTCAGGATTACTACATACCAAATGCCCTCCAAACGTCCATAAGATACAGGCAAGTAGCCAAAGCATGAGTTATTGTTTGAGGATTCTTGACATATAGGACATTAGGATAAGCACTTTATACGTAGACGATTTAGGGTCCTTACAATGGGAATTATATCATTGAAATGCCTTAAAATGAAGATATAAATCTTGCTTGGTAACGGAAGTTTCCACAAAATTTTCTTGATTTTAGTCTGAATAACTTGTTTAATTTTGTGAGAGAATTCGCTTTGAGTTTCGACACATTCTAAGAATTCTTTTATTGATTTTATGAGTAAGACATGTATAAAACTCCGACATAAGCAAGTGTGTATGAGAACAAAAAGAGGTAAGGCATGAGGATGTGCAAAGCGTATCTGCCTCAGTTGCAATGCCATATTTAGTAACACATACGTCTGTTTTAAGAGGCATTTCGGTTTAAAAATATCACAGAGCTATCCAAATGAAAGGAACCCAAAAAAAAAAAAAAATTGAGAATAAAGATAAAAGCTTCAACCATGCATACATCATGTCATTGTCTATGCTTTTGTTGTCGTTTTAGGCTCAGCCACCGACTTAATGGAAGCGCGGCACGCACCAACCAAATTGATTACTCGCTCTTATTCTATTTCAACCAAAACAAAAATCACTAACAAAATTACTTGCTGTCCGTTTGGTAAAGATATTTAAATTATGGTGATTTTTAGATTTTTTTAAATAGTATTATGATTTAAGTTATTGTTTGATTGTTAGGGTTTAAAAATTCAAATTGATTAAAAGATTCAAGTATGTATTTGATAAGTATTTGGATATTTTCTAGAAAGGACTTTCCTTTTCCTCTCTTTCAATCACTCTCCCCAAAATCTCTCCGATCTATCCCTCGCTCTCTATCTCCCCATTTCTCTCAACATGTAAATCTTTGTTAGAGATTCCTATGCATTTGTTACTGTAGCTAAAGAATTAGAATTCCCAAAAAACTCCAAATCTTGCATCAAGAGAACCCAAAAAGTGATTGAAAAACTTTGTAAATTTTAGCTATCAAACAAGTTTTTGAATAACTGGTGATATCCAAGTTATGTTTTGAGTGATTTGAGTCAAATTAATGCTCAAACTAAACGAGTTATTGCTTTATTTATCCTTGCCAAGTGGGTTTTTTTTTAAAAAATAAAAAGAAAAAGAAAGAGAAAACAAGACATTGATTAATCTCCAAATCAGGATTACAAATTAGGGAAGAAGTTGAAAAAAAGGCCGGCTAAAAATTTTAATTGGGGAAATGATCTTTTTTTTTTGCACAAAAATTAAGCTTCTTGGGTAGGAAAACTGTTTCAGTTTCTTTTTAGAAAAAATAAAAAAAAAACATTATAAGCAAAGAAAAAAACCTCAACAAAATAAAAACATAAAATTTAAACCAGTTTTTCTCTCCAAAAAATTTAATTTTTAATGAAAAAAAGAGATCATTTATTTAATTTTTTTTTTCTTAAAGACATTTATCCAAAAGCCATATGCTATTAGCAACCCAAAAAAAAAAAAATCCATTAAGAAAGAAATATATATTTTGCCCAAAAAAAGAAATACATATTAAAAACGAAAATATAAATATAAGTTCCTCTAAAAAAAAGAAAATATAAATATAAGAATAAAAAAATCCAACCCCCAAAAAATCTAAGATCCTGATTGATCCCAACGCTACACGAAACGCTATCTTTCCCTCGGAGTCCGCCGTCACGACAGGCGCTCCCTCCTTCCTCCTTCTTCCACATGCCCTCATCTTCCTTCTAGGGCTTTCTTTCTCTCCATAAATTTTTGCTAGGTTTTCCTTTTTTTTTTTTTGGTTCCCTTTGTTCTTTGCAATTCTTGATTTATTATCGCAAAACTTGCCTTATTTTTCTCTAGGGTTTTCGATCACCTCCGATATCTTCGATTTTCCTACACTTTCCCGGAAACTTGTCCCTTTTTCCTTTAGTCACGTGAAGGCCTTAGCTAATATCGTACCGGGCGTCAACCGATTTCGCCTTTTTTTTTTTTGGGGGGGGGGGGGGGGGGGGGGGGAGGAGAGGGCTTGTCATCCATATTTGATTTCTTGGTTACGATTTTTTTATTTCAATTTGTGTTTCAGCGTGCGTTTTTTTTTTTTTCAACTTCTTTTATCAGAATCATCTAGGGTTGCCTAATTCTTGTTTTGGGGTCTTCTGATTCTCGTTCACTCCTTTCCCTTCTTCATTTTTTTTAAAAATTTGTTGGGAGATGAGATGGTGATGGCGGAGGGATTGAGTGCCACACCGCTGCCTCCGCTGCCTCCGCAAGCGGCGGCGAAGCAGTACGGCGTGACAAAGCCGATATCTACAGCGGGCCCTACGGACGCCGATATTCAGAGGACTTTGGAGTTGGAGAAGGTTTCACTCGACATTGTTCTTATTCTTATTTGTTTTTTCTAAAGGGATGAATTTGTTTATGTTTCTGAGGCTTCATTTGAAGTTTTTATTTTTGTGTTGATGGGATACGAAGTTTTTGGTTGACGTTGGGCTACATGAGAGCAAAGAGGAAGCGGCCAATAGAGAAGTTGTTCTTCATCGTATTGGACAGGTGATTAAATAATGATTCGGGCAAATTATTTGTTAGCGAGATAGTAGTTTATGCTTATTTCTAAAACTGATGGGCTAATCTGGAATATTTCAATTGCAGTTATGATACTTTTACTTTGAAATTGTATTCAGTAAAAGTTGTAAAGCATGAGATCGATGTAAGGTAGCAAATTGTAGGTTAGATGTCATTTTACTTTGAAATTGTATTTAGTAAAAGTTGTAAAGCATGAGATCGATATCAGGTAGCAAATTGTCGGTTAGACGTCAAGGCAGATTTTTCCGCCTTGATTGATGTAGAAGAAGAACATGGCACTCATGTGAACTGTACTTGTTACTGAATTGTAATCGGTATCAATGTTGTTTCAATATTTGGACGTCGGAATTGAAAGTTTTGAACTTCTTTGTGCTTTGACTTACTACAGAGTTCTTTTGATTTGCCATGTGTTTTTGGTAGTATGATTGAAAACGTAGAAGATATTTTTGTTCTTTACTATGCCTTTTGTAAATTTATTGTGCTAACTATTCATATCTTTCTATCTGTTAGATTGTCAAAGATTGGGTGAAACAACTTACTAGAGCAAGAGGTTACACGGATCAAATGGTTGAGGATGCAAATGCTGTCATTTTTACCTTTGGTTCTTATCGGCTTGGGGTGAATATATTCTCTCTATGTTAAATGACGAATCTTGCCTTGTGGTTTTTGATGAGTTGAAAATTTAAAACGCAATGTTACATATTGTAAGTTTCCTTTGTTTTTAACCATCTCCCCTCACTGGTTATGAATATTCGAAAGCTCTATTAATTATTGGGTCTGCCAGTGTTTCTTTTTTCCAACCATTTCTTCCATATTGGTGGTGGCAACTTGGTTGTTGCTTTGAGCGCTAAGTTGCAAAGGAAGTTCTGATTTGCACTTGAACCTTTCTGTTTCATCGTTGATATTAGCAGGGCAGTAGGCTATTTGGATACTTGTGCAGTTTGCTTGTTTGATTTAAATTCCTGTGTTATACTTGGTGGGTTTGCCAGAATTTTTCAACCTTTTCCTCCTCCTCCTCCTTCTTTGTTGTTGTTGTTGTTGTTGTTCATGGCAACTTGGTTGTTGGTTTTGGGTGCTAAGTTGCAAAGGCAGCAACTGAGTTCTAGTTTGCCATTGAACCTTTACCATTGATATTTGTAGGGCAGTAGACTATTTAGATACTTGTGCAGTTTTCTCTTCTTAAGTAGGTGCCTGGATTATACTCGTATATATTTTATAGGTACATGGTCCTGGAGCTGATATAGACACATTATGCGTTGGGCCATCCTATGTAAATCGTGAGGTAAATAGTGCATGCAGGAGATTTGTCTTAAATGATGTGAATATGTTCTCTTTTTCTGTGTAACACTTAATTTTTTTTATTACTGCTACAGGAGGATTTCTTCTATATATTGCATGACATTTTGGCAGACATGGAACAAGTGTCGGAATTACAGCCAGTGCCAGATGCTCATGTCCCAGTAATGAAATTTAAGTTTGATGGCATATCTGTTGATCTTCTTTATGCGAGCATTTCTCTCTTAGTTGTACCAGAAGTAAGATCTCGTGTATAATTATTATTTTTTTTAATTCTTTCTTGACTCTCATCTCAAAGCCAAATATCCTGCAACACTCTCTTGACCGTACAGTTAACTTATTTTTGGATGAAGAAGTTTTTTGCTTAGATTTTTTATTTAAGATTCCTTATATGGATGAGATACTCAGTATAAAATCCTTATGCATGTGTGCCAATGTTGGATTTTTTTTGGGGTCGTTTATGTTACTGCTTTAGAAGGGAATTATTTGGTGAATTTTACTTTAGCTGTTTAAGATTTTTTTTCGAGGTGTTCTGGTACTTTTTAATGTCGATCATGAATCGTATGGTGTCCATCACTCATTTCTTGTATGATTTTCCGCAAGAATGAAGTACTTAACTACTAATATTTTTATAGTCAAAGGCTTTTAATGGCATATTACCCTTTTTAGTTTCATCATCGTTGTTAGGGTGCCCTTTTTTTAGTTTCATCATCGTTGTCAGGGAGATGGTGAGATGCTACCGCAGCATTCTATTGTTTATGAAGATCTTCATGTATTTTGTCCGTTGATCTGCTTCTGTATATGTTGAACTCTTGTGTTGTACTCTGTTAGATATGCCAGTCTTGAGTCAGTTCTCTATCGGTGAAAACGTTTTGATTTACCTTATTGTTTGCTTGGAGGTTCATATTTTACAATATCAGTGATGAGTGCTATAATTTTTTTATGGGTGGTTTGTTGCATTTTAGTATTGATGTCTTCCCTGATTCCATTGTTAATTATTGAGGTGCGTTAATGGTTGGAAATTGTAATTCTTGCATGAACTTTCATTTGCCGTGGTTTGGGAAATTTTTCGAAGTTATGTTGATGATGAATTCACAACAGAACTTGGACATCTCGGATTTGTCTGTTTTGTACAATGTCGATGAGCCTACTGTTCGAAGTCTTAATGGCTGCAGGGTTGCAGATCAAATTCTTAAGCTTGTTCCAAATGTTGAGGTGAAATGTTTCCTATGTAGTTCATTATTCTTCATCAGGAGGTAATTTAAACATGCTTGTTTGTAATTGATTCCATACTTATTTTGGTCGATTATTATTTGTAGCATTTTTGCACAACATTGAGGTGTATGAAGTTTTGGGCCAAAAGGCGCGGTGTGTATTCCAATGTGAGTTCTTCTCGCCTTCCCTCCCAAAAAGATCTTACACTTCAATTTGTAATGTTGGTTTCCACCTTTGGTTGTCCTAATCCATTCAGGTGACTGGTTTTCTTGGGGGTGTGAATTGGGCCCTTCTTGTTGCTCGAGTGTGCCAGCTTTATCCTAATGCAGTTCCAAGTATGTTGGTTTCTCGATTTTTTAGGGTCTATACACAGTGGCGATGGCCAAATCCTGTTATGCTATGTGCGATTGAAGAGGATGAGCTTGGTTTTTCTGTTTGGGATCCTCGTAAAAATCCTCGTGACCGAACTCACCATATGCCAATTATAACTCCCGCCTATCCTTGTATGAATTCTAGCTATAATGTTTCCACAAGTACACTCCGTGTTATGATGGAACAGTTTCAATGTGGTAACCTGATTTGTCAGGTGGGTGGTTGAGTTTGTTTATTGTTTTGAGTAGATATTTATCTGTTTTTCTTTCAATGACTATTGTTTCCCCTCTCTTTTCCATTGACCAACTCCAGGAGATAGAGCTGAATAAAGCCCAGTGGAGTTCTTTATTTGAGCCGTACCTGTTCTTTGAGAGCTATAAAAACTATCTCCAAGTTGACATTGTTGCAGCTGATGTTGATGATTTGCGTGCTTGGAAGGGCTGGGTGGAATCTCGGCTGAGGCAACTGACTTTAATGGTATTTTCTCAAAATTTTCTAATGGCTTTCTATGCAATATAATGGGTCGAGACTCTTAATATTTTTACTACAAAACAGATTTGGGAAAAAAAAAATAATTTCTCCCACTTTTTTTTATTTTTTTTTTAAAACGCTTGCAGATTGAGTGGGACACTCTAGGAAAGCTGCAGTGTCATCCTTATCCACATGAGTACGTTGATACGACCAAGCAGTGTGCCCATTGTGCTTTCTTTATGGGTTTGCAGAGGAAACAGGGGGAAACTGTCAAGGAGGGTCAGCAGTTTGATATACGTGGTTCCGTGGATGAGTTCAGGCATTCTATAAATATGTATATGTTTTGGAAGCCAGGTATGGAGATCCATGTATCTCATGTTCGCAGAAGGCAGGTTCCGTCTTATGTGTTTCCAGATGGTTATAGACGGCCTCATCCATCAAGGCCCATGTCGCAGAAGACTGATAAGCCATCTACTGAAGATGAACGTTGTCACAATGGGTCTGGCATACGTCATCTTAAGCAGAAAAAGTGTACTAAGGCTTTGGATGATAAAGTAGTTTCCCCAGAGAAACATCAGAGTATTGGTCCTCAACGGAACAGTTCAATTTCTCCTGTAATTGTTGATAGCAAGATAAGTAGTGTATCTCCTGGCCTCAAGAGGAAAAGGGATTCTGACGCACTGAATGATAAGCTGGGTACTCCTGGGAAACAAAAATGTACTGGTCCTCAACACGACAGTTCAATCTCTCCTGAAATCATTGCTCACAACTTGGGCAGTGCATCTTCTCACCTTAGAAGAAGTCCAGATGTACTCGATGATGGTGAATCAGGTTCTCAACAGCTCAATACACTTTCGACCGATATTGTATCTACAGAGCATGTGCCTTCTATAGTGGAAATTGCTGTTGAAAACAGGAATACACCCCATGCTGACGCTATGCTTGGGGAAGATCCAGTGTTCAATGCCGCAAGTAATGGGACTGACTTTATTAAGGGAGTGTCAAGATTGGTGGAGACAGATAAAAGCTCTAATCTGGAAGTTGTATCATCAGAGACTGACCCTGGATGTACCTCAATTTCCAGTGTTATCACAAATGTCACAAATGAGGGCAGTTCTTGTGAGAATGTCGAATTTGAAACTGTGACCGGCAGTGGGAGTTCTGAAGGCAGTATTCAAGACAGTAATGACCCTGGATTCTTGCTGGGTGATTCATGTGAGGCAGACTCTGAACAGCTCTTGCAGAATGGATTTGTAAATGGCATCGTGGTATCTGAAGATGGATCACAGGAAACGTTAGAGGTTTTGGATTATGTTCATTGCCTATTTTTACTCTCAAATTTCGGTTCTATTTTCATTGTGTTTGGTTTCTACCGCCTCACTTTTCATGCTAGTGCCTCTTATTTCTTCACGTCCAACTGATGGGTTCTCCATAACCAGATGAACCGATGGGATATGACTGCATTTCTTTTAAAACAAAATACTGGATTTTTTTCTTGGTCCTCACTGCTGTCTTCGTGATGGACATTTTGAACGCTTCTGATGCAGGATCCCATGGAAAATATGTTTACGCCCTGCCCCTGTCATGTTTGCATTTTTGTTTTAACCTTTTATATGTCTTAAGCTTAGGATATGTACCGTGCACTACAGGTCTACCTGATTTCTTGTATTTGTTTTCTTTGATTTATATTTTGAAGACAAATGATACGCATGGGATGTCACTTGACTCCACCAGTGGTGTTGTTGACTCAAAGGCTGCGCGGGAGGCAGTAAAAAGGCACGTGTTATGAACTTCTAGATGTTATTTCTTTGATGTATAACGTAATTGATTATCTTTTTGTTACTTTTTCGTTTTGGTGGTTTCTTTGGTTATTTTATCAGCAGGGTTGGTCTAACATCTACGGCGTAATCAAAGAAGGCGGACTCAATCTCAATAGCTTAGAAGAAACGAGAAAGAAAGCCAGCAGGTCGGGTAAGTGATTTTTATGGCTCGCGTTCATTTCTTTCCTTTTTTTCAGGCATGATTTGCGCTTTCAAATTTGTCTGGACTGAAGTGGATCCAATGAAGGGTGATCCGAGGATGCAAGTTGGCAATGTTTCTGAAGGACCAAAAAGAACGTAGAAGCTTGACCCAATTTCTGTACAGTGCTTGTTATTTATTTGCTCGGAAACTTGGACTTGGCAGTGCATTTTTTTTTTTTTTTTTTTTGAGTGTGTGAGGGACAACTGTGTAGGCTTTGGGATCTTGTTTGTTGAAGATTGATTCGATGTGGGTATGACCACGGTGTGCGTGTGCACCTCATGCAACGATTGTATACTTTGTCCCGTCCATAAACAACGTTAAACTCTCTCTCTCTCTCTCTCGCCATGCATTTTACTTGAGCAAAAATTACATAGTGGAAGCTAGATACCTGACAAGATTATGGTAATGAATAACAGAGCGTTGAATCCATATGTGGCAAACCTAACCAACGCAAATAAGCAATAAGATGGTTTCATCGACAAATACTGATATGTTAGTACATTTTTGTTGGCATCTTCAAGTAGATAGCCAATGACGAGCTTCCGACTTTCCAATAACCGTCCTATTTTCTATGTGGCAACTGACAATGATAAGTGAAGAAAAAGAGAATTCGAGAATTGAACTACAAAATTCTAAAGTTCTTACTACGTGATTACACGGACTTCTTTAGAAGAGGAGAGAAGTTCAAACTTTACTGGCAAATACGATTATGAGTGGTGCAAGGTTTGATGTGGAGAGATTTGTTGGTGTTCATAATTTTGATATGTGGCAGTGTGAGGTGTTGGACGTCCTGTGTCGTTAAGATTTGAATCATGCTTTGGAAGAAAAACTAGAAAATGGATGACAAAGGATGAGCGAGGATTAACCATAGGGAATGTGGTACAATTTGACAATTTCTCTCGAAAGAAAAAAAAAAATCTATACATGTGGAAACAAATGGGAACTATTTACCATTTATGAACGGCAATATTAATGCTTTAAATATATTTTTGACTGATTTGTTGAATTTGGAAAAGAAATTTAAAGATGAAAATATAACTATGTTATTGTTGGGTTCTCTTCTTGATGAATATGAACATCTCACGACCACTTTGGTTTATAGAAAGGACTAAATAACCTATGATAAGGTTTGCAGTGTTTATAGGTTGTTTAGCAACATTGGTTAAAACTATGATTGTAGTAACCAAATAGTGTAAAACTCTCACATATTATAGTAAAAAGAAAAAAGTTACTATAGTGTAAAGCTCTAACATGCTACAGTGTGTTAAACTACAACTATGGTTCTAACCACACCTCCTAAACACCCTATTAATCTACTACCGAAATTTGAAAAGAAGATAGGAAAGCTCGCAGGGATGGAGCAGGAGAAGCTTATATAGCAGGAGGTCGTTCACAAAGCCAGAAACCGGGAAATAGAGGAAAGTCAAAAAGAAACTTGAAAAAGATGAATGTGAAGGGGCACTGGAAGAAAGGCTGTCTAAAGTTAGAAGAAAAGCAAAGGCAAGGGTAAAGCTGAGCTAGATGCAAATGTAGCCGAATGTGAAGATTTGGACTCAAATTTTGCATTGGTTGGTCCATCATAAACATCCCACTTTTATGAGTGGATTTTGGATTCAGGATGCACCTATCATATGTGTCACAAAGAGGATTAGTTCTTTAATTTTGAAGCGCTAATAGAGGAGTTGTTTACATGGGCAACAACAACGCATGAAAAATTATTGGGACGGGTTCAATCTGTTTGAAGAGTCATGATAGGACAACCAAAGTTCTGAAAGAAGTTCGGTATATGCTAGGTTTGAAGAAGAACTTTATCTCTTTAGGAGCTTTGGAATCCAAAGGCTTCACGGTAACTATGCTAGATGGAATTCTAAAAGTCATATCTGGTGCACTCGTTGCAATGGAAGGTACTAGAAAAAGTAACTTGTATTATTTTCACGAAGACAATGATTGGTACAACAACTACAATCTCAGAAGGAGGTGTGGATCCGACAACCATGTTATGGCACATGAGGTTGAGACATCCAGGTGAAAAAGCTTTGCAAGGATTGATAAAACAAGGCTAGTTGAATAGGTGAGAAATCTTGGAAATTGGGTTTTTGCAAACATTAAGTTATGGGAAAGCAAATGAGAGTCAAGTTCAACACTGCAATCCATTCCCATGAAGGTATTTTGGATTATGTTCACTCTGACATGTGAGGACCTACCTGGACAGCTTCATTAGGAGGTAAGCACTATTTTGTGACTTTTGTTGGACTTTTCTAGACAAGTTTGGGTGTATTTATGAGAACTAAAAATATTGAAAACCAAACTGGTAGAAAGATCAAGCCGATTGAAACAAATAATGATGGTGAGTGCAGTGATCCACTTTTCAAGTACGTCAAGATGACTGTGTTGTTTAAAACTTCACAATGAGAGATACACCATAACAGAATAAGGCAGCAGAACGCATGAACCGAACTTTGCAAGAGAAAGTTTGGTGTATATTGTCCAATGCTAGGTCAGACAAAGCATTTTGTGCTGAGGCAAATTTGAATGCACGCCATCTTGTAAATCATCGATGGTCGACTGTGATTGGACGAAAAAGTCCGCAAATCCTGCAGCTGATTATGATTTTTTACATGTTATTAGTTCTATTACCTATTAGCATGTTAAGGAATAGATATTATATCTGAGAGCTAAGAAGGCTTTGTTCGTGGGAGTCGGCTCAGAGGCGAAATGGTGTCATAATTCCAAGAAGATAATTTTAAGCAGAAATGTTACTTTTGATGAGCCTGCTATGTTGAGACAGTTAACAAAAAAGGCTTCCTAAGAGACAAACGAGAATGATAGTACTTTGCAGCTGGTCCATTAGAGATTGTGTAGACAGAATGTGATACTCCAGTGAGAAGAGGACTGATGAAGAGGAGATTTCAACCTAACAACAAGACTCAATAATAGCAAATAGGCCGAGAAGAGAAATTCTCAAACCTGCTCGATTTGAAAATATAGTGGCTTATGCACTTCCAGTTGTAGATGATGTTCCTTCCACTTACAAAGAAGCAGGAAGAAATTCAGAAGCTGAAGAGTGCAAGCGAGTAATGGATGACGAAATGAAGTCCTTTCAGAAAAACCTAACTTGGAAGTTTGCAGGAAAGCTATTGGGTGCACATGGGTATTTGTAAAGCATGCTTCTATTCAGATTTTGTTGGCCTTAGTAGCACAATTCGATCTTTAAGTAGTTCAACTTGACGTAAAAATTGTGTTTCTACATGGTGATTCAAAAGAGTAAATCTATATGTCCCGGTAAGAAGGATTCAAGGTTGTTAGATAAGAAGATTAGTAGGCCATTTGAAACTTTAGTTGTAACTAATGTTTTATATTTAAGAACCGTAGCATATGAGAAATTTACACTGTAGTAATATTTTTTTTTTTTTCTATAGCTGTTAAGAGCTTTATACTCCTTAAAGTTATAACTGATGTATTGGAACTAAAATTTCCAACACTTTATAGGTTTGCAAATTGAAAAAAGCATTGTATAGGTTGCAGCAGTCTCTAAGGCAGTGATATAAACGATTTGATTTGTTTATGATTAGGCAAAAGTACACAAGAAGCAAGTTTGATCACTGTATGTATTTTTGTAAGCTACTAGATAGGTCCTTTTATTGAGTTACTGTTGTATTGGTTAGACGCTTATAGCTTCAAAGAACAAGGAAGAAATTGAGGTTCTAAAGGCTCAATTGGATAAAGAATTTGAAATGAAGGATCTTGGTAAAGTCAAAAAGATTCTCGACATGGATATTTATAAAGCCAAAGCAAGAGGCAAGCTTTGTTTGACACCAAAGCAATATTTGAAGAAGGAGCTGAAAACTGAATAGTCGAAACCTGTGAGTACTTGTCTTGCTCCTCATTTAAGATTAGTGCATCTTTATCGCTTTGCATTGATCTGGAGTGCGAGTCTATGTTGCAAGTTCTATATTCTAACATTGTGGGTAACTTGATGAATGTGATAGTGTATACGAGGCCAAACATTTCACAAGCAATAAGGGTTGTGAGCAGGCACATGCATGATCCTGGTAAAGGACATTAACAAGTTGTGAAATGGATTCTACAGTATCTGTTGACCACTTTGCATGTAGGTTTGATTTTTGAGCGGGATAAAAAACTTGGTCAGAATATAGCTGGATATATTGATTCTGATTTTGCTAGTCATCTCGATACGCTTTGATCAACTACTGGATACGTATTTATTCGTGCCAAAATTTTAGTAAGTTGAAAGTCTACCTTACAGTCTACCGTGGCTTTGTATATACAACAACAAAGTATATGATAACTATAGATTTTGTTAAGGAAGCTTTCTGACTTAACGGATTGTTGGAAGACTTGAGAGCTATTCAGAGTTACTATAGTATCAATTGATCACTGTGAATACAGGTTTAGTTTTTGAGCAAGATGAAAGATTTCTTCAGAATATGGTTAGATATGGTGATTCCATTTTGCTAACAATCTTGATAGTGTCGATAAACTACTGAATATATATTTATTCTCACTAGATTTTTGGTAAGTTGGAAGCCTACCTTGCAGTCTACAATGGCTTTGGCTGCAGAGTATATGGCAGTTATAGAGGCTGTTAAGTAAGCTATTTGAGTTAATGCTATTTGACTTAATGGATTGTTGGATGACTTGGGAGTTGATCAGAGTCACATCAGTCTGTATTGTGACAGTCAGAGTGTAAAGCATTTACCGAAACGGACGAAGAACATCCACGTGAGATATCACTTTGTGTGAGAGATTTTTGAAGAATGGGAGATGCTGCTTCAGAGACAAGCTTGGACTTGATCAATGTCTTGCAAGCTCAAACACCTTCGACCTGCCGGCGCATTTGGAGGTACAAGTGAAGATAACTTCGTTTGCTTAAGGAATCAAAAAGTTGAGCAGGACCAACGGATGCACCAAGGATCAGTTATGAATGAGTTGTAGTTGGTCTCTAGATCTAAATCAAGCAAGCAGGTTTTAGTTATATGTTTTTTTTTTTTTTTTCTTAAATTGAGGTACGGAGATTTAAACTTCCATTGTATGGTAAAGTCGAGCGTAATATGACTTCTTACTATGTTCATAATTACTGTTCTTTTTTCTCAGTGTGCACATGCTTTTATCCTTAAATTTAAGTGGCCATTATTGATAATTTTTTCCATTAAAAACTAAATAGATGTCATTTGAAAAGATTTATCACATTGGTTGAAAAGGAACGAAAATATCTCTAACTGAGGGGAGGAGAGAGAGAGAAATAAAGGGATTTTTTAGTTAAAAAAAAAAAGAAAAAAAGACGGAGAGTTTGTACCCAAAAAAAAATCAATTATATTAAATAACTTGCTAGAATGTTAGTCCTTGGACTAAGTTTAAGCAGAGGATTTGACTTTTTTTTTTTTTTTTAAGTCTTTCTCCTATCCTGGATTAATTTCTATTGGCTTACTTTTTATTTTTCTTAGAAGCGGCTTAAGAAAATTCCTTCTTTGTTCTTTCCATTTCCGTTACGGTTGTTTTCCTTTTATAATTCTCGTTTCCTGATTTCCAAACCAAAAAAGTCCTTGTTGGTTATACTTTGTAGACAAAAGATGTCCGTTAAGACATTTCTAGTTTGTATCACAAACAATTATGGTTTTTTGGTAAATAATTTCAAATTATGTTAATGGATTGTTTTAATTTAAATTGCTATTTAAATTGATATTTAGATATGAATTTAAAGTGTTAATTTAAATAAAGAATATTTAGAATTTATGTTTGGATAGATAATGAAATTTTTTTTGATTTATTAATAAATCTAACAAAATTTATGCTCATGATTTAAAAAATAAAATAAAATATGAATCTTTATTTATTTTTCTCTTCATTAGGAACGCAATAACATAAGAATCGTCTAAATTGAATATCAAATGAAGAAGTTATAATTTTTTTTCTCAAACATAAAAAGAGAATTTTAACTTTTATTATAGTAAATATATCTAAATTTAAAGAGTTCAAGAAAATAAAACTTAAAAACTTGAATTTAAAAAATTTATTTATTTAAATTTTTTTAAAAAAAAGGTATTAAAAATTTTTAAAAATTTAAATTCAAATAGTTGATCGTATAGGAGAAACAGACACCCTTACAGATCCTCACCAACTCGTAGTAGTAATAATAATCGTAAATAAACCAAAAAATGATAATAATAATAATAATAATAATTCCTAATAATAACAGGACTACAATAATAATAATAATAATAATATTATTATTATTATTATTAATATTTGGAAACGCCTTTTATTGTGTTCCCAGAAATCGAGGGATCTCTTTATTCGGACTGTGAAGTTTTTGCCTTTTTGCGCCTCTTTTTTTTCTTCTTCTTCGAAAAGTGAGTCAGCCGCAGCGGGAAAATGGGTAAGGCGACGGTGGGAGTGGCAGTCATATGCGCGGCGACGGTGTGCGCGGCGGCGGCTCTGGTGGTGCGCTACCGCATGCGGAGGTCGGCCAGGTGGGCCCGGGCGATGGTGATCGTCTCGGATCTCGAGGAGCGATGTGGGACCCCCGTATCCAAGCTGAGGCAGGTCGCCGAAGCCATGACCGTCGAGATGCACGCCGGCCTCGCCTCCGAGGGTGGCAGCAAGCTCAAGATGCTCATCAGCTACGTCGACAATCTTCCCACCGGGTATAAATTCTGTTTTGATTTGTATCTTATCGTAATTTGATAATGGCTTCGGAAAAGAATTTTAGTTATTTCGATCCGTTTCAAAGTTCGAGTTTTTATGCGTCAATATTTCCGATTATCGTAATTCGATCCGGTTGTTGACTGAACTCATCTGTTTTTTTTTTTTTTGGATACCGATCAAAGACTAATGCTTTATTATCAGTGTTTGTTCATTCATAAACAATCTCAAAATTCAAAGGCTTTAGGTAGCGTGAAGGCCTCTTTTTGATGCTAAATTTTCGGCATGTAGTTATCAATTATCCAATTTATAGTCACTGTGTTTAAGCTTGGTCGTTATTACGACTCAAACGCTGCTTATCGACAGGCCTGAGACACCTGAATGTGGCCAAACAGAGCTTAAAATCCTAAAGAGAGAATTGGAATATCAAGCTGTTAGTCATGTTTACATGAATGTGTTGTTTATTGTGATTTGTTGTATAATTGCTAACCGTAAGTCGAAATTTGATTCTTCTGTTATAAAGTTTAATGGGTCAGTTAGTTTATTTCTGCTAATGAAGGTATGTTTCAACAATTGGTTAGTTAGGTCCCATTTGTCATTTGAAAAGTAATGATCTTGTGAGAGTAAAAGAAACTAGGAGTGTGATTGGGAATATAGTTGGAACTTGAAGTTAGAATTTAAACATTGTAACATGTGAGAGCTTTACACTGTAGGACATAATTTTTTTTCCCATATTTTTTTGTTTCAAATTGCTATCTATATGCTTACGTTTATAGTTTGAAAGACGCTCATGTTGAATTATTTGCCCTATTTATTGTTTCTCCCTATTTAGGAATGAAAAAGGGCTATTCTACGCATTAGACCTTGGAGGAACAAACTTCCGGGTGTTGCGGGTGCAGCTCGGGGGAAATGATGGTGGAATTGTCAATCAAGAATTTGCTGAGGTGTCAATCCCACAGGATCTGATGGTTGGAACTTCAGATGTAAGTACTTTATAATTACAAGTATTATAATATTTCAAGCTGATTTTTTTTTTTTAAGTCTCAATATTTATTATCATTTCAGGCACTGTTTGACTATATTGCGGCAGAACTTGCAAAATTTGTTGCCCAAGAAGGTGAAGATTTCCAGCTTCCTCCTGGCAGACAGAGGGAATTAGGTTTTACTTTCTCATTCCCCGTGATGCAGACATCAATTGATTCTGGGACCCTTATTAAGTGGACAAAAGGCTTCAACATTGACGATGTGGTGAGTATTAACAACTTTGCTTCATTTTCTCGTCTTTTTTATATTTACTTTTAGTAGATGTCAAATCTTTATCAAACTAGTCTATTAGAAAGGAAAAGCAATTGTTTCAATTAGCATTTTTAAAGTCATGAGTCAAGATGGAATACCTTACGGTTTCAAGCATGAAGAGCATCATGCTTAGAAGAAAAATACAATTCAATAGCATGTGAAGTTTGTAGGAAATACCGTGGCTTGCTATGTGACTGATGACTCCACTGTGTTTTTTCCTTTATTACCCTTGTTTAACCTGTTTTATTTTCTGCATTAATAGGTTGGGCAAGATGTTGTGGCCGAATTGACAAGAGCCTTGGAAAGACAAGGCCTTGATATGCGTGTATCAGCTCTGGTAGGCTCAACTTGCTAGCTTCTTAGGAATGCATTTACTGTTCCTTGTTTTAGATATGTCTTTGTTTGTGAAATCTTCCTTCAAGTATATATCATCATTAACTTTTCGAAAATAATCTTACTAGGTGAATGATACAGTTGGGACACTAGCTGGAGGTAGATACAACAACAAGGATGTTGTTGCTGCTGTGATTTTAGGCACTGGCACAAATGCAGCTTACGTGGAACGTGCGCATGCAATACCAAAATGGCATGGCCTTCTACCTAAATCTGGAGAGATGGTCAGTGGCAACTCTTTGGCTGTTTTCGCTCTCTCACAATTCAATAGTAAAAATAACTTCCTTTTTCTCCTTTAATTTACTAGTAGACATGCAGAACTTCCAAAGGTTGACTGTTGAACTTTAAAGTAATGTCAAATTTTAATACAGGTTATCAACATGGAATGGGGTAATTTTAGGTCATCACACCTTCCACTGACAAAGTATGATCACTTTCTGGATGCTGAGAGTCTCAACCCTGGTGAACAGGTGTTCTATTTGACATAGCTATTGCTTTCTTTTCTTTGTTAAGACTGCCATACGCTAAAACCTTTCCACTGTTTACCTCAGATTTTTGAGAAGTTAATCTCTGGAATGTATTTGGGGGAGATTGTCCGCAAGGTTTTGTGTAGGATTGCTGAAGAAGCTTCCATTTTTGGTAATACAGTTCCACCAAAACTTAAAGTTCCGTTTATATTGAGGTTTGTTTCTCAACTTATGTAGTGCATAGCGTTTGTTATGAATGTTATTCCCTGGCCGTTGTTGGTTCAACGTAGAGGTTGCATTCTATTCCTTAATGATAATCAATTTCCCCATGATCAGAAAGTGCCTTTAGTCTTTTATTTTTAATACAATGTTCTGGCTTAAGCCCATGACTTTCAGTCTTGGAAATTCGAAACTTTAGCCTTTTGTCCAGGTTATGACGTTTTTATGATCACCTTTGCCCTAGCTTTTAAAATTTCTACTCTAAATCGTTCAAATTTGAGATGCTATTAGAAATATAATTTGATCGGTCCCACCGGATATTTATATCGTTGGCCATGAAATATGCAGGACGCCTCACATGTCTGCAATACATCATGACACATCCTCTGATCTTAAAGTTGTAGCGGATAAATTGAGGGATATCCTGGAGGTATTTCTCATCATTGGCCTGGATTTTAATTTGGTCGAACTATTCTTTTTTTTTTTTTTTTCCATCTTAGTTGCTCTCTATTGGCTAAAATATGGGCAACGTAACTCTCTGCATTTTTTAAAAAATTTTAGGCAGACCTTCTGATGGAGGAGATATAAAATATAATAATAATAATTATACTTTATAGCTCTCTTACATAATGACAACTAAATACTTGCAAAGACAAATGAACGATAAACTAATAAAATAAAGATAAAATATAAAATATGATGATAATAATAATAATATTTATTATTATTATTATATTTTATCGTTATTTGTCTATTATGTCGTTTGTCTTTGCAAGTATTTAGTTGTCATTATGTAAGAGAGCTATAAATACTCTTATTAGCTATTATAATGAAGACTAGAATATTGAGTGTTGAATACAAAGTTTGTGTTTTTTTTTTTAATTTGGGGAATTTTTGGTGTGGGATTTTTTTTGGTGGATTTTAGAATTCTCCATCCAGGTTAGGTCTGTAACTTCTATCTTTCCCAATTCCACTGCATCACCTTCACAATTCTCACATTTTGCTCTGCTGAATGCCTTTTACACACTGTCTGATAATCTGTATTTTCCTCGAGAGGCACCAATGTGGTGATAAAACTCTTGTCCATTGTCAGTGAAACTGCTTTAAAATTTTTATTGTTGTTTTGTTTTTTGCATATATTGATTTCTAATGGATGCTTTATTTATAATTCAGATAACTAATACTTCCTTAAAAGTAAGGAAACTAGTTGTTCAGCTCTGCGACATTGTCGCCAGACGCGGAGCCCGCCTTGCTGCTGCTGGGATTTTGGGCATTCTGAAAAAATTGGGAAGAGACACGTTCAAGGATGGGGAGGATCAAAGGACTGTAATAGCAATGGATGGTGGGCTCTATGAGCATTACACCGAATATAGCAAGTGTCTGGAGACAACCCTAACAGAACTGATTGGAGAGAAAGTCTCAGAAAGCATCATTATTGAGCACTCCAATGATGGGTCAGGAATTGGAGCTGCCCTTCTTGCTGCTTCTCACTCCCAGTACCTTGAAGCTGAGGAGTCCTTTTGAAGTCCATCAATAGTTGAGTTTCTTTCGCCCACAGAGATTTTCATGTTCCTTGCATTCTCATCCTTTTTCCTGTTTATGTCCTACATGCGCTCTTTTAACCATTTTTTTTTTTTCACATTGTTTTTATTTTCTCTCTTTTCAGTGTAGGAAATCGTTCTCGTGAGTTTTTAAATTATGGCTGTAAGAAAAGGCGGAGCGAATGTATAAAAGCAGGGCCTGTAAGCAGCAATGGTGGTCTGCTTCGGCCTGCATTTTTTTTAAAAAAAAATTTTAAGTTAAAAAAAGGCTAATAAAAATAATGAATGTTGGTCCTTTGTCAAGTAACATCCGTTCTTGTGTTTTAAAATAAAAATAATGAATGATGGTCCTTTGTCAAGTAACATCCGTTCTTGTGTTTTAAATATTCTATCGAGTTAATTGTGTGGAGTAGATGCCTCATGGTATGCTATTCTTCTCCTTGGACGTATTTCTTAATGGCTAAGTTTTTTAGTCATTATTGATGTACATTAATCAAACCCTTTTTTATTTGTGACTGCTTAAAGTTATTTAGACATGAAATCAAACATTAAACCGTTGTAATTTATAAATATCTAGCGACGTTGTTTGAACAAAATAGGTTAAATGGAAAAGGCAAAATTTAAAACATGTATAAAAACATCCATTGAAGTTTGGCCAAACAGAGACTTGTCCATCAGGACCTATATAAATTTGAGCGGAGGTTCTCCAAATCTTTGGCATTCAGCCTTCCATATATTTTAAGATGGATTTGTTCAAAAGGGGAATGAGTTCCCACGTTGAATTTTGTGAGAAAGAGCTTCTTCATCACCTCCACTTGCAGCAGAAGAAACTTCGTGAAAACTGATGGAATCACATATTTTTATCAAAATTAAAAGTCCCCCAAGTTTTCTGTAATTAAAAATACTACCATTTCCCCATTATTGTGTTGATATATAGGTCCCTCAGTTTTTTATATGCCGTCGGTTTTGAGTTCTTTTCCTTGTTCTCCCTCCTAATCATTATTTATTGAATTTCATGCAAGAGAATCTATCACCATCACGACTATTCTCGATCCAAAAATGTCTTTTCACCCTCACGAAGATCATTATTGAAGTTCATGAAAACTCGTTTGTTTGTTTTGTTTGGGACCATAAGGTTTGTAAAAATCAGATTATTGTTATATGTGCCTCAAAATTTGCTAAAGGGACTCCCTTCAAACCCTTTTTTTTTCTTCTTTTTTTCTTTCTTCCTTTAAACAGCTTCCTTCATCTACTATTTATGGCATTCACACGTGAGTAAATTAGGGCTTTTTTAAGATTAATATTTATAAGTGAGTTATACATATATGTAGGATTTTAGAATTAGAAAAACTGCCATTAGGTAGAAGGTTGTGATCAATAGATGAATCTTTTGTCCAATGAGTGGCAGCTAATAATCAAAATCCATTTTGGTGGTATTGGAAATTGGAATAATAATAATAATAATAATAATAAAAGAAACCCACCAGCTAGAAAAATTCATTTGCATGTTGACTTGCTGATCAATCTCTCTTTCTAGCATGTGGAGTCAACTTCTTTGTCATTATAACCTGTCATTTAGCCACTACAACTTCTGTACGCTAAAAATTTTATAAATACTTGCATCTTGAGGCATGATTTCTTAAGCAAGTCTAATTACTGATCCATAGACCTAATTTACAAAGATAATACAATATATCCATGTTGTTAATTACACGCAAAACAAGCACACATGCACCCCAACTACTAGAGACAATGATGAAACCTTGCTGTAATTTTCTTGTCCTTGTACATATGTGTGCGTGTATGTGTGTATATATATATTGAGAGAGAGAGAGAGAGGGAAAGACGTATAAGTGACGTGGATATTAAGAATATAAACGGCCAGATCTAGATATAGGAAGGAAAGTGGGGAAAACACGATCAAATTGATAAATATATATATATAGTGACTTATATGTATATATGTCCTTGCTATGCAGTATAGGACGTATTATATGTATGTCATAAAATGGCACACAGGGAAAAGCCAGGCAGAGCAAAAAAGAGAACTAGGGTTCATCAAAACAGAAGGAGATTCAAACACCACATGATCATAAGCAGCTTGCAGAGCTCATCTGTGTATAATAAGGCTCATGAGAAAGCCGCCGTCACGACCGCCGTCGGTCGTGATCATCATCCGGATTAAGTTAGAAAGAAAAAACTACTGCCCTCCTCTCTCTCTCTCTCTCTCTCTACTTTTTGTGGCTACTGAAGAAATTAGAAGAAGTAAAGACGACTGAATTTTCAAGATCTAGGTTACTCATAATTTTGGTTGAGTAGATAGAGTTATGATGGCAAAAACTGCTGGCAAATTTAGGGAAAAGTGAAGGCCATCTGATCATGAAGAGTTGCCCAAGTAAGAAGCTGATCTCAAGATTTAGATTATGTTTTTATATGGCTAATTAAATTTAATTAGATCTCCTTTCGTGTAGTCCAAAATATATATCAATTAAGTAAGTAATTATTGGATCCTTTATATGCAGCAAAAAAAAAAATTGTTATATATATTTCTTAATATTGTTCCTAAAGATCCGCGCATTCTTATCTCACAATTTCCGGGTCGTGAAGAGATAACAGTTTATATTTTAATGTACGAATTCCATAACTT
Organism: Artocarpus heterophyllus; assembly: GCA_025403435.1. Taxonomy (NCBI): domain Eukaryota; kingdom Viridiplantae; phylum Streptophyta; class Magnoliopsida; order Rosales; family Moraceae; genus Artocarpus; species Artocarpus heterophyllus. The sequence continues at coordinate 6,128,789 of CM046349.1, forward strand.
TTAATTCGTAATGCTTTTGTGGGTACAATTCGAAAAGTATTTAGCTATGTTAATGCAAAAAAAAAGAAAAAAAGATCTGTTCAGCTTCAGCAGAATATTATTTACTTTGTGAATTATTTGACCTAATTGATCTCTGAATGTGAACGGTTTGTATATCAATTCAATTTGTTTGGAACGCCTTTGACACCGGCCTATTTCTATCTATATTGAGTATCTCATCATTTTTAGTAATGTTTTCTTCTTCAACATTTTGTTATCCTTTCATACAGGATATAAATGGAAAACCAATAGAAATCCTAGGAGAAAAAAAGAAAATATATATATATATATATATATATGTATATATATGTAAAACCAGAGCACCATGTTTCCTAATTTGGTTGACATTCAAAAAAAAGAACTAAAAAAACTTGTAAAACATATATATGAAAAACAAAAATGCCCGATTATAATTTCGTACAACATCAGATAAAATAGGATGTATATGGCAGTTTTTGAAAATGGTTATCACTCATTAGTTGTAAAAAACAGGTGATTCTTACGTGGCTGGATGTGGTTGCTTCGATCGAAGGTTTACCGGGAATATTATGAGGTTTTCTTTGGACGCAACGTGCGTCATTAACATCTTTACCTAAAGAAATGTAAAGGAAAAGTTAACAAGATTGGAAAAGAAAAATAAAATAAAGAGAGTGAACATCATTTATTTTCTTTTTAATGTGTAGTTATTTAATTCTGTAATGAAAAATAACCATATTCTATTTTTATTAGTTATTTACTTAAAAATGAAGATCTTATTTAATATAATTACTAAAATATCATTTTTATATGACTAATAGTTATTAAATAATAACATTTGAATTTAGAGATCTAAATAAATATGATATTCATTCCCCACAATAGGGAATCAATACTAAAAGGCATGGGAGGAGTGATATTCCCTTTTCTCATTTTTTATATTATGAGGAGCCCATAAAATTCTGATTATTAATTTTGTAAGTAAACACATTATTTAAAGAAAAAGAGAACCACTCCTTACTTTTCCTTTCTCTTTGATGCAAATTAACATACTCTAATTGGATTAGCAGCAAATTATCAAAAACATTAATTAATATCTCTCATGCATGACATGACTAAGTGGTTTCAAAGCACAAAGTCTGTCTGTGTGTGTGAGAGAGAGACAGAGAGAGTTGGGAGGGTTGAAGCTGAAGCTACATAGAAAAGGAACATCAGATGATAATTTTGATGAATCATCGTGGCTATGGTGCAAGACACGACGACGTTTGCCTTCTGACCCTTCCCTTTTAAACCCATATATTTTTAATATAACAGATACACACACACACACACACACACATATATATATATATATATATATGCATATATAAACACACACACAGAAGAAGAGTAACGTGTAGAAACTTGGCATGGGAGTTCGGATTCCAGAAGTTTTCCAACACAACAGTAGAGGGAGGCAACAGGATTAGGGTTTCCTTAGGCCGAGGCTGAAGTAAGAAAACGTGTTTCGCAGGGTGGTTAGAAATGCTAGTTAGAATTGTTTTTATTGTAGTATATGAGAGTTTTATAATTTTTTTATTGTTACTGTAACTTGTGAGAACTTTACAGTATTTGTAAAGTGGTTTAGACCACTTTTGTCAAACAACTTCAAAAGGACGAACAACAAAGGCAATAACCTCAATTCAAAACAATAATATTTAAAAAGGATATATTGCAAACATTACCCTAAATTTTTTATCATTTGTATGGTAAGTCTCCAACTTCTTAGTTTTAACATTTACGGACCTAAATTCTTACAATTTTTCGCAATGCGGTCCAATTAATTAATAGCCGTAGTTAACTGATGGACAGCAATTGGGGTTGAAAATATCAAATAAAAAGCCTAGTGTACAAGTTGCTAATGATTGAAAAGTTTGGAGTATTTAAAAAGAATAGGGCTCTTTTCATTTGGACCATGATTTACAACAAATTTTATATTCATCAAGGTCTTATTTATCAAAATTGTAAGTTTGGAGTCTAAATTGTCAAATACTAATAGGATCAGGCTTTCAAAAAATATATTGGTATAAGCAACAACATTATTATTAAACACAATGTATATATTATAAACGGCCATAACAAATAAATGGCAATTTTACACTTAGTTTAGAAAGTAAGTTGAATTTGAAACTAGAATTTAAACATTGTAATGTATGGGAGCTTTACATTATAACAAACTACTATAGCATATAAAAGCTTACACTGTAACAAGTTAGAACTTAAAGTTCCAACTTAAAAGAATTGACATCTTTCACTTACAAATAACTTATTAAGGAAAAATTATATAAACATCCTTGTGTTTCAATGAAATGTTAATTTAGACCATGTTTTTCTAGAAAAGACAAAATGTACTCATGTGTTTAACAAATAATGTGACAAATATCTATTGTTGCTAGAAAGGATAAAAATTTAGGGGTACATTCACACATTTACCCTTATTAAATGTAATGGTGCTTTTATGCTTGAACCTATATCTACAAGTATTGATTTTTTTTTTTTTTTTGAATTTGCATGTATAAAGTGATGCATATCAATGCATACTTACATGGCATGTTAACACTAGGCACTGTACACAAATGCATTAATAATTCTGATCAAGTCACACGATGCATAGTGTCAAAATTGACATGAAATCAGAATCTCCTACTCTACACACATGCCTCTCAATTTTTGAAACTCACTTTTCATGCCTTACCATTTATAGAAATGTCTCTAACTTTATCCCATCCTTAAAATTTATCTATTTTTTGGATGACAAGTGAGATGCACCAACCAGGGGCAAAATTTCTTAAATTTACCTCTACGTTTTAGATTAAGCCAAACAAATTAGGGCTTTCTATTTTGAATAATCTATCATGCTTTGTAGAAAAAAAATGAGGGTTTCATGTGTTTTTTTTAATTAGTCAAAATCATCCATGTGTTTTTCTAATTACACCCATGATGTCAAATTCGGAAAAAATTAACTAGGTGTGTGAAAAAACACAATTACGTTCGTAAAAGGAATAATGGTTCTTTGAGAGAGAAATATCAAAAACAATAACTTTGATCATCATTTAAGAATAAACTACTTTGGTTTTTTAGGAACATTTATTTTTGTTGATTTTTGACGGTGTTGTTGTACTTAGAAATACAAAATTTATATATATATAAGAATATACAAACTATATATATATATATATATAATGGAGAAAACAATTTTTATGTGTTAAAAGAAAAAGGAAAAATTTATTTTTGTTAAAAGAAAAAGAAAAATTTTATTTTTGTTGATATTCGACAATATTGTTGTACTTAGAATATACAAACTTTATATATATATATATATATTTATTGAAGGAAACATTTTTTTATGTGTTAAAAAAAAGGTCTTTTTCTCATAGATTATTTTGACCAAGTGGATTTTATATGATTAGCAAAACTTAAAAATGAAACCCACAAGATCAATTATATATTTCGATTAAATAAAAGAAAGTTTTTTTGTCGTCATTCCTCTTTAATTGAGACATTACCAAATAGATAGGAAAAAACAAGCATGAACCAGTAAAAATTATAATTCCTAGAATCGATACATCTTTTGTTAGCGATAATAGTCAGTGAAATCGATAATGCCGGAAAAACAAAATTGAACGACCAAAAGTCTAAAATGACGTTAACGAATGAGAACAGTCTAGTTGGTTATAAGTTTCTCTACTTCAGTTATAAGTTGAGGGTTCGAGTCACGTTGAATCTCACTCGATAGTAGTAGTAATAAATCCAAATTCGATACAAACGACAACATTTGTAAAAGGAACGACGACAAAATTTGTAAACGACAACGAGTTAAAAGAAAACAACTCTTGTAAAAACGAGAATAATTCTGACAAACGACATAGCAGCATCTCTTGGAAACGATATGTAGTATGAAATTTTATCAGCAAATTGCCAGAAAACCCAGTGAATTCACATCCCAAAGTAAACAAATATTTGAAATGAGCGGTGTTAGAAGGTAATAAAGTGATTCAAGTCAACAAGAGGCATTAAGATTCGCTTACTTTTTTTTTTTTTTTTTTTTTTTCTGTGATCTTATAATTTGCTTTTCTTTCGTTGGAAAGATTGTTTGTAAGTCGTAATCCATAGAGACACATGGCCTCGAGGCTGGGGACTAAAATGCAAAAGGCAAAAGTTTGAAAAGAGCTTCACTATGAACTCCAAACCAGAGAATCACACGCAGAATTTGCTTTTGGAATCAAAGACCAGTCTGATTTTTCGTCCCAAAGTTAGGCAGCTCTCAACGACAATGACCCTTCAATCCTCCCCAAAACCTCCTCTTTTATTCCTTTCAACCCTTGTTTAGGCCATAATTTTTATACTCCTAAACCTAAATTAGAACATCCCCAACAAAACCAATACTTACGTTGCTATAAATCACTTATCTTTGACATCGCACTAACAGAAAGTGGGTCCCATGCCAACGATGCTCTGGTTTGAGCACGGTGGTCATAATATTCTAGCTCGTGAGAAAGTCATTTGTTTACAAATTAACATAAAAAAAAAATAGACATACACCGCGTCTATTTTTATGGTTAGAGATCTCTTCTCTGTTTTTTAGTTCCTTTACACACGTGTGGTAAAAATAGCGACCACACATTACCAATAATGATAAGTAAGTACATTATTTTTAACAAAGTTTTTGGCACTAAAAAAAGTTTGAAATGTTTTAAAGAAAACAAGGGCCTTAATGAAAAAGAATTTTAGTAAGCACCTAAATTATGGAGGTTCAAGGCACAGGAAAGATCATTATCAGAGGCCAGTGAGGTGTTGTAGAGGATTTTGGGTTGGGTCTACTCTTTTTGAGCAAAAGGGAAAGGGAACATATATCTACTTTTACCCACCCAAAGCTTAAAAAGGACACCTTTGAATACTGTACTTTGAAGAGCTGGCTTGTATGGAATCACAAAAGAGAAAAAGCGTAGGAGCTTTACAGCTGATCATTCCTTCAATATATTATTATTATTTTTTTTGGAAATTTTTTTGGTAAATAATGCAATTTTGCTTCACCCGTAAACAATTTGATCTGCAACTGTCTTTTAAAATTTACACACTAAACTGCTCCCAATCACAGATCAAAACGTCAAAAAAAATAAAACTAACGGTTAAAACACTCATGCCCGTTCCACCGATGGAGCAAAATTGCTTCTCCACTGTAAAAATTGGACTTTTTAGGGGTTTAGAGAGTTTTGTTAAGCATAGATGAAGAGTTCGAGCTATGAACGTTGTTTGTCTAGCACTTGAAAAAATAAGTCAATTTTAAGTCCTCACTTGGTACAAATCCCTGTTTGGATTCCCTTGTACATATCAAAAGGAAGGTCCAGCAAGAATTAGGTAAATGGCTAACATCATGTTGAAGACTGTCTGATAATAAGCACAAAGATCGGGCTTGTTTTTGTGTCCCATTAAAAGAACGCACAAAAGTCCAAACTCCCCACTAAATGCCCCTTTTGCCTTCTTTTAAATTCCGGCCGTAACCAAAATTTCAACTCAGTGCAATAAAAAAATAAATAAATGAAGCAAATTTTCTTGGACCAACTTGGGTGTGTTCTTTTTTTTTTTTTTTTTTTTACACATTATTTGCATTCTATAACACATTATTTTCAAGGTTACAGAAAGCCCAGTTTCACATTAAATTTAAATCACTCCTTGGACGAGCCAAAAACACACTGGAAGGCAAGCAGCATAATAAGAGACAAATTCCGGCTTTTTTTTTTTTGGGTTTCTTTTCTACAAGGGCAGAGAGAAATTAACAGCATTTTCAACAACAACAACAAAAAGAAAAAAAAGAGCAGAAATCAGCCAAACATTACATGCGTTCAAAAGCCAACATTTTTTTGTTACTCAAGAAAAACATTAAACAAAATGTCACATAGGAATACAAACAAGTCTCTTCCAAACTTTTGGAGCTGTTTGGTGGGCATTCTTAGGGTTAAAATTCCCACTTTCTTCACTTCAATGAAGAGTCAAGAGGCATCCTGTCTTGCTTTCCGCTAACTACTGAAAACATAAAACAGAAAATGAACGTCTAGTTAGAAGTTAAAACCAATCAACAAATAAACCAAGAATTATATATATACACATATACATATATATATACATATTTATATAATTATAAGCAGGTATATCAAAACTCACGGCGAATAGCAGAGAGTTCAGAACTCTTGAGCACTCGCAGCCTCTTCACTGTTGAGACAAACATACTGCCAACCAAAGCATAACAAAACTCAATTAAAAAAACAACAATATATGTGTGTGTATATATATACACACACTATGAAATATGCACACAAAGAAGGAAATATATAATGAACAGAGCCAAGATTGTGAGACTTAAAAAACTCGGCTAATACTTTTTTTTTTTTTTTTTGCCTTAGGGAATGACTAAACAAAATAAACCACACAGATTGATGGTATAGAAAACAAGGAATAAATATAAACAAAATTGAGAGGATGCTTACTGCCACGGGACATCCCCAACAAGCATTCTGTCTCCTTCATTATCTTCATAAACAAGAGTGTATTCCCCAGTTCCGTCCAGTAATCCTGTTATTGCTTTTGCTTCCTCCTGCTTGATTTGGATTCCACCTCCACACGAATCTCTTTGAGCTACAAAACAAAATAATAGCAAATGACAAAACCAGAAAAAAAAAAAAAAGAATAAAATTAAAAAAATGGTTCGGTAAAATGTGGATTGACCATTTGTCACAGATATGCCAATACCAATAAAAAATAAAATACGTGTGTAAATAAAATTTTTTATTTCTTATTTTAATTTTTTTTACCAGCAAGTAGGCCTCGGAAGAGCTGATCAACGGCGGAGGAGAGCTTTTGATAGGTGTCGTAAGCTTTGAGGTCGACTTTTCTTCCAATAGGGACGCCATCCATGTTGATCTTCACGAACAGGGTAGTTTTCCCACTGGTTTCAACCGGTTTGTCCCTTGGAATAATCTTGTCGTTTTGAGATTCTGTTGTCGTTATGATGGGTTTTGATCCTGTACTCGTGCTGGCGAGGTTCTTCCTAAACGACCGGATTGGAGGCCAACCCACCACTGGTGCTGGGGCAGTTCTGTTGAGAGAGAGAGAGAGGAAATAAAATTTCACAGTTTTCATTAGAGAAGATGCTGATAGAAAACTAGATTATTACATGGAAATGGGAGGTTATGGGGATAAAAGGGTGAATTTGCCAAAACAAGCTAAGATAACGTGAGAAATTATGAATGGACCACCGAACAATGAGAAACAAACGTGAACCTCTCAGAGTGAATATGCTCTGCGAAAAGAAGACGAAAATAGAAACAAAGAAAAGAAAAGAAAGGAAGAAAGTTTACCTTTTCTGCGAGGTGGAGGTGTTGGGCACTGCTGTATTAACTGCAGGAGAAAATGCCTTCTTCTCTGCATTTTTAACCTGCAAGTTCTGTGACGCGTCTTTTGCCACAACGGGCAACTGATGAAGAAACGACACCGCTTTCCCAGAAGAAGAACGCCATGGGGCTTGGAATTGGGTTTGGTTTTGGTTTCCATAGCTGAGAGAGAGATCATCACCAACTCTTTCTCTGTTGTTGTTGTCGTTTTTGAGAGGCCAGTTTTCACCAGGTGGACCAAGACCAAGCCTCAGCTCAAGCTTTTTCTCATCTGAACAGCACCCATGGCTGCTTTTCTCTTCATTCTTAGCATTAGTTGAAATACTATTGTCTCCACTCATAAGCCATTCTCTGTTTTTGGGAATCAAGTCTAGCAGCTGCGGACAGATTTCTTCTCTTCTTGTGTTTCCTTCCATGTGTAAATAATCTCAAACGAACAGATTTTAACAAACCCAGATGGAAAAATCACCGCTTGTTTATCTTTATCGCAACAAAGGAGCAAATAGGATAAATTCACTGGGAGATTTTTCAAAAAAAAAAAAAAAGTTAGAGGCTATATATCAGAATCAATAAAACTTGCCCAAAACACATTACACAGGGAAAGGGACACAACAAGTCAAACTAAAATATGGTAAGGTCATGTACCTTTTCTATGTCCTCAACCAAAGCTTAACATTTTGAAAACCCAACTTCCTAATATTGTTTAACATATGGATGCGCAAGTAAAAGAAAGAGCTGGAATAGAGAAAGGAAGTTTTGTTAAGAAACAGCCTCAAGGCAACCTCAACCCATGAAATTCTTAAAACTGAGAATACAACTCCCGGAAATGAAACTCACAACATGACCATATGATTATAAGAACCCACAAAAGAAACCCCACCAAGAGAAAAGAATAGAGAGAAGAAAGGAAAAAAAAGGAAAAAAAAAAGACCCCGTATAGAATAACAATCCAAAAAGCAAAAGAAAGAGAAGGGGGAAGCTATAATAGAGGTGGTATTGATGTCTTGGCTTTTCTCTATTAAAATTTTTAGCACGCTTAGTGGGCTTCTTTCTTTCTTCTCCTTTTGGGATTATATGAATGAGCAAATCCACACACACAGCGTTTCGCACAAAGAAAGAAAGAATGTCAAAAACCACGGGGAGAGAGAGAGAGAGAGAGAGATTCCCCTTTCACTCAAAGAAGCGGAAAACAGGAAGGAAATTGGAACAAAAAGCACGCAAGCAGAGCAGAGGCTTTTTTTTTTTTTTCTTGGAAAAACGACTTTGGGTGGTTTTTGTTGAGCTGGGGAAGCAAAGCGTGCGTTGCTGATGTCCTCCCCAAAAGATACTACTCTACGCCTCCCTGATTTGTTGATGTGTCTACCACACTCGCCAACGCATCGCACATTTAGCCCCTTTCTTGGCGGACACTATCCAAAACATCGCCCTTTATTAGAGTCTTGTCCAAGAGAGAGATGAGAGAGAGAGGAAAAAAAAAATTTTTCCTTTCTTTTTTTTTTCTTCTTTTTTTTTCTTTTTGCTGTGAAACTAACTAATAATATGCTTAAGGATGATATTAATATTAGAGTCCTTGTGTACTACATCACCCTCAAAACATATTTACTTCCTTTCTTTAAAGTGTCATTAAAGTCATCGGCTTAGGTAGTGGCTTAATTAAATTGTCTTGTGATAAGAAACACTTTATTAGTTTAATCAAGTTTTATTTTTGATTAGGGTTTTTGACTTGGATTGCCTTTTTAGTATGTCAAGAAAGAGGAAATTGACCTTTCACAAAAAAAAAAAAAACCAAAAAAAAGGAAACAGGAAATTGATGGATGGATGGGATGCCATCTGCCATTTGCCACTGATTAAGCTTATTTTCAATTATTTTATTATTATTACTACTTCTAGAGAGAGAGAGAAAGGTGAGAAAGGATTTGCGTGATCATCTTTGCAGTGGCAAGTATATGTGCGATAAAAACATGCGGATTCCATGATCTTGTCTGCACTCTCCCTCAATTGCAGTACACCACGAGGGTAAAATTAATCGCCTATCAAAAAAAACAAAAAAAAGAGAAACGAAATAAAAAAGAAAAAAGAAAAACAGATCCTAGTCGTTTGATCAAAAATACCGTTTGGGTCTTGGGATGCGAACTGAAAATGCTTAATCTGACACAAAGCTCAAGAAAACACTCTGACCCAACAGCTTAAAGGATAGCTGCTTTTGTTGCTTTCCTGTTTGTGTTGTGGTCGAGGGGGAAGTTTAAGCTCTGTCCGTACACTAATTTTACAGTTTTAAAATTACTCGGCACAGTAATTGTCCAAATTTATATACATCATAAAAAAAAAATTACATATATATATAAACCCTCAAAGCTACGATCTCGTTCCCATTAATCTTCAAAGTTCAAATTCTCTTGTATGACTATTCTGCCCCTTTGCTTCTTTAGATAAAACACTGCTTTTTTAATTATTTTTTTATTTGTGCCTTCAAACTTTACACATATTCTCATTTTGTTCCCTAATATTTAAAAACTCTCACTTTACTACTTCAAACATTGTTAGTCCCCTTTAACCTCAATTTTAAAATTCTCATTAAAAAACAAACACTATAAATTTGAGTTTTTAATGGAAAATTTGAAATTTTAATTTTTTTGAAATTGAAGAATTTCGACATCTATAGAACTTGCAACTTCGCCTTATAACCAAGTGGACAACCCTGTTTACTTAATCTACGTTATGAATCCTTGGTTTTTTTTATTTCAATTTGCCTTTATTAAATATAGATTAAGGATGGTATATGGTGAGATTGTTATTAAAGATGCGTTTAACAACCCCGTTATAATACATGATTGTAACTGTTATAGTATAAAATTCTCACATATTACAATATAAAATAAAAAATGCTATAATAAAGTTGTTTTAACTTAGTTTTGACTACGTTGTCAAACGCACTATAAGTCTTTTTTTTAGCCTCTATGATCACTTATGTTTTATATGTTTAACATAAATCATGTCAAAGAGTTAATACTAATTCAAAGTTTAGAGCAATGAAGTGAAAGTTTTTGAAGAACATGGGGCAAGTGAAAATAGATGAAAAGTTGAACACAAGTAGAACTAGTAGAGTGTTAGGAGAATTGTTAGAACTACTGGTTAGAACTGTTTTTACTGTAGCATATGAGAGCTTTGTACTGTAATGATTTTGTTATTGTTACTATAACATGTAAAAGCTTTACACTATTTATAACTAAAAAAATAGTTTAGAACACTCATTCTTCAATTTCAACAGCGGCTACGATTGATTTGTTTTTGTCTTGTTTTGTCTTTTCTTGAGCATCAACATGGATAACCAATATTTCTATTACCTTTTCCATTAGCTTAAGCTTTTTTCTTACCAATTAGTTATATATAGAGGACTTCAACATATTTAGCAACGAAAATTAGTTTTCGAACCCATGTTTGGTAAGAACTGGAGAGGATAATATCTTCAACAAATACCAAAACGTCATGAGAAATGAAAGGACATTTCCTATGTTTATCAAATGAAAACGTGTACAAGGGATGTCAATGTGCGATTAAAAACATGTTTGTTTTAGGTATTTTTTAGATTTTATGGACTTAAATTTAAATTCAAGTATTAAAAATCTTTTAAATATGTGTTTGTTTTCTTCAAAATCTAAATTAAATAAGTATCAAGAATATAAGTTTTTAGAGTTCTAACTCCCCTAAACTTCTGATACTCGAATATCTTTACTACAATAAAAGTTAAAATTCTCTCTCCTATATTTGAGAAAAAATCATAACTTCTTCATTTGATATCCAATTAAGATGACTTTTTTTTCATCATGTTCCTAATAAAGAGAGGAATAAATTAATATCATATTGCTTACTTTTTAAGATCATCAACATTAATATTTTACTAGATTTTTTTAATAAATCAAAAGCTATTTTCACTATCTTTTTAAACATAAATTTTAATTTTATTCTATATTCAGATTAAAACTTAAATGCACATCCAAAAATTAATTCAGACAATAATTTAAATTAGTAATTCAAATCACATAACTCAAATCAAATCACTAATTTAAATTTATTTATTAAACGGACCTTAAACTAACAAAGCATCCCAAAAATAAAATAAAATAAAAATCGACAAGAAGACTATTCCTAGTCTAATATTTAGTTGGGAAATCCTTGTTACATTTCTGTTATATTTCAGACCCTTTTTAGTCCTACTTTGAAAATTTTAAACAGACTGACCCCACATCCCCACGTGCAATTTCGGCAAAGCATTAACTTCATGAGAATGATATCAAGGAATTTTGACCATTCCCAAGTTATGTAGAATTTTGAGCATCGCATTTCGCTGTTTACCAAACATTTGTCCATGGTCATAAAGAAGCATATTTTCTAGCAAATTGACAATCACTCGCAAATAAGAAAACCACATGAAAATGAAAACGATTCTGATGTATATATGCCCTTTTGTGCATGGGGTCCCGGAAAACTATATCATTCAAATATACTATTTTTGGGTGCAGATTTTCTTCCCTTTCATAGATGGGGTACAATATTTCTATTTGTATGTTTGGGAAGACAACCAAAAAAAAAAAAAAGTTTTGTAGATTTGTGTAAATCGGTGGAGTGGGTCGGTGAAAATGTTACCAAACTCTAAAAAGCTAGGGAGAAACCATTCTCCAAAATCCAGATTCATGTTTATCTAAAATGGCACAAGCGTAATATTGCCATTCTAATTGAAGCTATTACGCCATTTAAACGAGGGATTTTGATAAAGGGTTTCCGGTTAAAATTTTTTTGGTAAATATACCCTTTTTTTTTAGACAGATTTTGATATAAAAAAAAGGTTTTTTAGACTTCAAAACTGTTTCAGTTTTTTTTTTTTCCTGTTGAGGTTTCTTATTCTGCTACAGTCATTTTTCTTATTTTTTTGAAAAAAACTGAGACAACTTATCTGCATAGAAAAACATGTTTTTTGGTTTAAAAAAAAGAGACCATTTACTCAATTAAGATTTTCTTTTGGCCCGTTCATCAAAATCTTCCCATTTAAACCATCACTTTATTAAAAAGAAAAAAAAAAGACTTTTTGAAGCTTTTTTAGGAACGCAATTGATTAAGGCAAATTCCTTAGTAGGAAGTGAAAATATGCTTATTAGTAGATATTTATTTTTTAACAGTTAAATGTATATATAAAAAAGAATAAAAATATTTTGTATGATAGAAAAAGAAAATTTACTCCATCAATAAAACTTGATGTATTAGCCATTAAATTAAGATTTTAATAGTTGATATGTGGCTGTCTATGTTAATTATTAAAAACGCGTAATACAAAATTGTTTTTATCACAAATTAAATCATTAAAAAGTTAGTCTAACAATTAAATACTCATATTTTACTAATAAAATAAAATTATTTTTTATCATAAAATTTTCAATAAAAAAGTTAGATTTTAATATTAAATTTTCTAAGACGTATATTACCAATAAAAGTTTCTGTCCAAAAAGTCTCCTATTAATTAATTTAATGGAAAGGACATTTAAGAGAAAGGCTAAACAAAAGATTACGAAAGCATGTTTTCAAATTTAGTAGAAGAAACAAAGAAAAATTAAAAGGAAAAAAATAGTTGGATTTTTAATCAAGGTGGGTTTGATACACTGGCCGAGAGAGAAGTGGTCGGCTGGTCTGGGATTGGATACTGAGAAATGCATCCCAACAGAGACCTCCTAAAGTAGACTACCATGTGGCTCTATGTTAACACTGACTGTCACGTGTCACTCGGTTAAATATCCTACTTCTTTTGTGGTCCCCACATGCATTGAACTCTTTTATCTAGCGTGGAGTGCACGTGACCCTTTGGGCCTCCGACCACCCAACAGCAACATGCTCGATCTTTAACGCCCCAATAATCCTTTTTGATTTCTCTCTGAGCGAATCGGCGGAATCAAACGTATGTAGGTCCGATAATAATTTAACAATTTTATCTATTAATTGCACTGCATTAATAATTATAATCAATAATTTAATAAAGTAGTTTAAAAATTTATAAATTTATCAATTCTATTATTCCCTTTGATGGACATAATTGGGATGTTTTGTTATCAATTTGTTGCCAGCACTATTTATAGGGTATTTGAAATTGTGTTAAAAACTATTTTTATTGTAACATGTAAGAGTTTTATATTGTAGCATATTTTTTTATTGTTACTGTAACATGTGAGAACTTTATATTGTTCATAACCAAAATTATGGTGAAAACTAAGTGGTTCTTACCACTGTCAAACATCCCCTTAACATTTTGTAGTGACGAGTATTTTTCTTTTTAAATAGTAATAGTATTCTATATTAGATAGTTACAAACATCAATTCAAAATCAATGTCAATTATTAATATTTTGATAACTAGTTTAATAAATGTAGCGGATACAAGGATAGATTCCCACTGAACTCAGTAACATTTTATTATTGGAATAGAAAATATTTTATGTAAACCATTTGATTTAATTTTTAGAAGTATTTAATGGTGATAATGAACTATTTTTTGCGTCTACATTTATAAATTAAGCGGTTAAAATTTAATCAAAATGAGGATAAATATTTATTCCGCCAATACTACAAAATAAGAAAAGAAATTATTGTGCCCGCCGTACTAAGCTTTCAACCAAATACACTAACAAAAACGTGGCCTTTGATTGAACTTACTGTGCACATGACGTGAAACATGTATGGTTAAACAATTTGAAAGAAATATAATAGGCTATAATTGCTTTTAAAAATTCCTAAAAGTATTTCTTTCTTACCATGAATAGAAATTGTTTCCTAGTTTTGCAAACACAATTATAAAAAGAAGGGTGTAATCTAAAAGTTCATACAAAATCAGGATATTTATCTCTTTATATCTTACTATTTTAGGTCAATTTAAAACTTAACGGCTGTTTGATTGAGTGGTGAGAACCACAGTTTAAACTACAAACTCAATTATAAACAGTATAAAGCTCTCACATGTTATAGTAACAATTAAAAAAAAATTATTACAGTGTAAAACTCTCACATACTATAGTAAAAGTGGTTCTAACCAACTGTTCTCACCACCATTCCAAACATTCTCTTATATTTTTAACTTTTAGTCTTATTCAGATTAAATTTAATACATTAATTTATACTTTATCATAATTAATAGTTGATTTTGACATTTAAAATAATTAAATTATTCTTAAATAAAATAGGAAAAAATTAAAACTTAAAAAATAAAAATAAAACATACAAAACACCTATTTTAAAGATTTTTTAAATATATTTTTAAGTTCAAAACCTTAATATAAAGTTTTTTTTTAAGTTTTTCAAATTCTCTTATTTTTCAATTTAAAAATATTTTAGGTAACTTTTTAAGTCAAAATAAAAAATTAATCATAAAAATATATATATTTATATATTAAATTTAATTTTAAAAATATAATATTTAAATAAACTTAAAATAAAAATATAAAAAAACAAATAACCTCACAACATAAAAAGCACACGATTATTAGATTTAAACAGTGGGCGCTCCTACATGGTTACTGTATTAACGAGCAAGTGGAGTCTCGAATCTTTTACTAAAATGAAAAAGAAAAAAAAAACTTATTTCTTATTTTTATCAGGTACATCACGTACCACAACAGTAAATGTTCGCAAGAAAACACCACAAAATCCAACCAATTGCCGTGGTGGTCCATGCCAAACTGTCCGTATTGGAATCATCGAGCTGTGTGCACCAGAGCTGTGCAGAATTGGGCAAAGAGATTCTGGCCGTTGATCTTCCAGAAAAGAGCGATGAACAGCTCGTGATGTAGGTGTCAAATCGGTGTAAGTATTTTAGGAGATGGAAAGAGAAGGATAGAGAGAGAGGTCGTACTGGCAATGATCTTTTGTCCTCAGCGGAACATAGAATTTATTAGACGCATATCAGACAAAGGAGCACTAAAGGCTGCCTGTCATATCATGCGAGTCTTGTTGATGGGATAATCCCGACCGTCCGATTTATCCCTTGTCCTAATTTCTTTTCTTCCCTCTCCTTTTATTTCTACTTGGTGCCTTGTTTATCATGATGTATTTTTTCTTGCTTGATGATATTGGAATTCAATAACTGTTCCGAAGGTTGTGTTTGAATGCCTTTTAACTCGTCATCCGATTAAAAGAAACACGTTTGGGGACTAGTTCGAATTTTGAAATTAAAATAACAAGAAATTTAAAACTAATAAGTTTTAACGATTTTCTCGAACAAAATCATCATAAACAAGAGCAAATTATGATATGATGTTTACGAAAGATATCTTTGCATGGTTGTGAAACAGAGTGTAATATATTTTTATTTTTATTTAAAAAAAGATTATAAACATAAGGAGACATGTGAATTATTCACAAAAGAGATTGCCTATATACCCTATTCATCAATAATAAGATTAATAGGGTTTTTGGGTTTGTAGTTCCAATTATAAGTAAATGGCTTTCATATAGTACAGTAGAAAATAAAAATTTATTATAATATAAAGCTCTTACATATTATAATATATGGTTTCATTCATACAATGTCAACTCTTCTTCCAAATACCATACAATTAGACAAAAACCCTTGTTGAGAAGAAAAAATATTCTTTAACACCCCACCAAAAAACCGGTGCTCCTGGAAATTTTATTTTTGTATTATATTGATAATAAAAGTGAAGACCTTTTGATTAGAGATTAGCTTGAAACTTTATCCTTTAAAAAAAAAATCCATAGCACGAAACTTAGAAATATGGTGAAGTATGAGCAGGTGCTCTCGGCTAACTTGGCCCAACCTGTTCCAATAGTTTCGATGCGAATTTTCCCCTCCAAGTATGCTCGACCAATCAAAGCTGCTGGTACAATGCACCTATAATTCTACAAACAATAATCATAGGCTTTGTTAGAGAAGCTGCTTACTTTCAACAGAAAACGACAAGATGATTGATTGGCTCCAAAGGCGTCATCTTATTCTTAGAAATCAGTTAACCATTAACCAAGTCAATAACATCATAGATTAAGCATGTAATAACTTCGAAAATTTACGAAGGAGCAATAAAGAGCCACGTTGGTTAAAACCTGGTTAAAATCCTGGTTAACCAAACCATTATAACTGTATATCCTTCCTCAAACTGCATTCATTAATGAAAATTCTTTTTTATCTTTGTTAGTTAAAACCTTATCATTTATAAAGCTGTTGGCTCCAGTCTAACGTATAGTGTATTTTTTTAAATAAAACTCACTTTTTGGTTATTAACAAAATTGTAACCAGATGAGATTAAAGAAGATTGCTCTAGCTCAGCTAAATAGCCTTAACAAATTTGTAGCTTTCTTTCCAATCAATATTGTAAGGGGGTGTTTGGAAGGTGGTGGGAACCGGTGGTGGAAACCACTTTTACTGTAGCATGTGAAAGCTTTACACTGTAGCAATTTTTTAAATTGTTACTGTAGCATGTGAGAGCTTTACACTGTTTATAACTGAGTTTGTGGTGGAAACCGTGGTTCCCACCACAATGCCAAACAGGGGGTAAATGTGTTTTTAAAGTTTACAAACTTCAGGTGGCATTTAAATATTTTTCACTTGATGGGCATTCTTACTTAATGTCAAAAACGACGGCTTTCCATTTTATTTCAAGTGGGTTAATCCACAGAAAGTTATATTATTGAATATTAAAATTTAAACTCTAATAGCTTTAAACAACTAATCAGTTTTTTTTTTTTTTTGGTCAACACAAATGTTTGTGATTCCATGTCTCTAGAAGGAACAGCGTAGCTTCTTTCATGAGTGGCCGAAAAAAGAGCAATAACAACATGTGAATTATCCTTCCACAGCCAAACAAAACCTTCCCAAGGTGGCCTTATTAAGACAACGTTTGATGTCCCAATCTTATTGTGCTTTCCACATCAATTGTTCCCCCACCACCCTCTCTCTATATAATGCTTTAGGCACTTCTGAAAGCTGCGGGTTAAAATGAAAGGTCCTTCTGCGATAAAATCTTATGCTCATATTGCACGTTTTAACAATCAAATTTAATCAAAATTACTTCAAAGTTAAAAAACATATATATAATAAACATTTTTTATTACATACTTAACAGTTTTAAAAACAGAACCCCATCAAAAGTGCATCTTTTAAAGCCCTATCACATAAATCTCTTAAAATGAAATGAAAATTCTATGTTACCTGTTGAGATTTTTTTCCCTCGACATCACGTATTGTCCGGCTCGGGCAACCCCGGGGAGACCCAGGAACGAACCGGCACGGTTTTGCCTCCCGCGGGAGCGCATCCCCCAGGGGTTGAACCCGTGACCTCTTGTATAAGAAGGTCTTAAGGTACCCCCAGGTGATCAGCGGGATGGGTACCTGGGGGTTACCTTAAGGCCTTCTTATCCAAGAGGTCACAGGTTCAAACCCCTGGGGGACGCGCTCCCTTGGATATAACTAAGGGGGACAAAACCCAAAGACCTCCCGCGGGACACAATTCGTTAAGGGTGGCCCCCCCTGGGACACAAACTCGGGGGTGAGTTGTCACCTAAAAACGCGCGTTTAATGTTGAGAGTTTTTCCCTCGACATCACGTATTGTCCGGCTCGGGTAGCCCCGGGGAGACCCAGGAACGAACCGGCACGGTTTTGCCTCCCGCGGGAGCGCGTCCCCCAGGGGTTGAACCTGTGACCTCTTGTATAAGAAGGTCTTAAGGTACCCCCAGGTACCCGAGCCGGACAATACGTGATGTCGAGGGAAAAACTCTCAACATTACCTATGGTGGTACTACCTTTGTTTTTTAACTTTTAAATTTTCTTTGCCACATTTTGTTGAACATCAAAGTCCAACATCCACACACAACAGGCAGGCACCAACTATAAAGCGACCACCACCACCATACAACATTGATGTATATCCTTTTGGTTTGTGGGAGACCCCACCAATAGTTTTCTTCATGTTAAAAATCCTTACACTCTACGATATTGAAAGTATAGTGTTTGATAAACATGGTTAAAACTAATTTTTTTAATTTAAATTATTGAAATAAGTAAAAACTTTATATTATAATAATTTTTTATTTTTCACTGTAACATATAAAATTTTTATATTATTTATAAATTAAAAATTAGTTCTAACTATTTTTACTAGGCAATTAGTTGTCACCTACGTCTCATTACCTCCAATTGATATCTCTGTCTATCTATAATGCAATACATTCCCCCTTGCTCTTTTCTGGGTTCTTCTTTTTTTCGTTTGTTTTTCTTTTTCTTCCTATCAATTCAATATTGATTGCAACCGTCACTGGTTTTTGCATAGTTTTTGTTGCCTTCTTTTTGTTTTTTTTTTTTTGGTCCTTTTCGCTCTTACGTTGTTTTCTGTCACGCGCCGCCTAGCTACTGTGCCAGCTCTTCTCATTGGGTAGGTCTATTTTTGGTCATTTTTCTGGTATTTTTCTTTCCCTTGAAAAAAAAATTAATAAAATTAGAGATTGCCACTATGACTATGGGTCCTCGGTTCCTCGATCCTTCAAATTAAAAGACAATTTCAGTCGATACATTTGTCTATCTCTAAGGGAAAAAAAAAAAAAAAAAGAAACAAAAATTTTAAAACTCAATAGATTGTATTTTTTTTAAACAATTTGTTACATTGCCTTGTATTTGTAATGAAGGTGCCATATATTGTGAAAACAGATAAGTTGTTCTCTTATGGTAATACCAGAAGATGGTGCATATTTTTTAACTATTAGATATAAAAAAAATCTAATCGTTAAAAAATAGATAACTATCGATCTGTTGTTTTTTTAGTGGGAGAAGAACACCTGGTAATTAATATGATTTTGAGCAAAAGGATATGGTTGGTGATTGTGATAATTAGAAGCATGAGGTTGGTGGCTGGAAAAGTAGATATACTCATACCGACCACCATAAAGTACTCCAAATGTTCTATTAATTAATTATTGTTGTTGGGTTAAGGATATGGAATGTATTATGTGTACCTAATGATGCAATGCTTTCCTGTGATTCCCCACTGCAGCATGTTTTCCACATAAGTAGGCGACCAAAATCTAGTCCCCTATACATATATATATATATATATATATATATATATGATTTTTTAACAATATTTGATTAAAGCACTCTCCATGCATGATTATGGTTTGCAATAATATAACCTAATAATCCACCATTCATTTTTGCTTTGAATATGAAGATAACTTTATTTTGGATCTTGATTCCGATAGCGAGTTTTGTAAAGATATGTCATGTGATAAAGATAGTTGTGACACCTACAGTAACTGTCAGATTTTTCTATAATGTTCATGAATGTGAATTTTACACAAAGAGTTTACTACAATGATGAGCGATAATTGAAACCTTAATAAAGCTTTTTCGTCGGCCAAATCACGACGTACCATAATAGGGGAATGATAAGACTAACAATTGGGCTAATCCTAATCTTAATCCAAATCAACCAAAATCAATCTTATAGATTATATAATAATTAACCATGTTCATATCTTCTCATTTTTTCCCCTACTTTCCACTTATTGAGCTTGCTCAGCATGCCAAATTCATGAGTTGCAAATTGCTGCCTTTCACATGAGACGAGATGTCTTGGTAGTTGACACCATGAAAGAGAAGTTTTAAGATTGATGCTTGGTGAATTCCTTTCATAAAATGCTATATAGATAGCCTATTATTAGATAACTCATGAATATACACCTTTCTTATTAATTATTGAACATTAAATTGATAAAAACAACTTATGATTGGCTTATGAGTCTTTAGAGTATGCAACCAACTTCTCTTTGTGTGGAAAATATAACAGGTGTCTAGCATTTTTAGTTTCAACCAAAACTTTTAGTTGTTAAAAAATAAAGCTCTCGTATACTACAATGTAAAGAAAAAGTGAGCTATAGTGTAAAGCTCTCACGTGCTACAGTGACAATAACCAAAATTTGTTTGAACCAATGATCTCAAGTACCCTATAAGATTCTAAAAAAATAAAATACCATAGTATGTGAAAGTTTTACACTGTGGATAGCACATATTTGGTTTTTTTTCTTTTTTTTTTTTTTTTGAAGGGGACCCTATTTGTTGTTTCATGTTCCTCTATTTTTTTTTTCTCTTGCTATTAGTGTATTACTCTATACACAATCTTAACACATGCAAGTATAATTAATGAGTGTAACATTCCTTTATAGATATGTATGCGTTAAATTTGAGAAGTGCTTCACCAACAAAGCATCTGTCCTCCTTTTCCCAAAGCCCATATGCTCGGAATGAGTAGCGAGAACGCACTATATGCCGTTATTTTATTCCTTGTAGAGAACCATATTGAATAGATATTATTCTATGATCAATAGAAAGAAGAGAAAAAAAATTATATATGATAATGATGATAATGATGTTGAAGTTGATTGAAGGGAAAAGGTGGGTGCCAATAGAGCATGCTTGCTTGCACAATGCTTGTTTTTTTCCCCTCTTTTCTCTGGTACAAATTTATGTCGTTTAACTTAATTGGGACTCAAAAAGAAGTGACTATTATCAACATATAATAAGCTAATAAACGGAATATTTTTAATGTGCCACGAGCTCTATAGATTAGGTTAAAGTTTTTAATTAATTTCCCTATTGCTGCTTTCCATTGAGTATATATTTTCCTCATGAAAATGATAACAGAAAAGAGAAATGGATGGGCCACTAAGAGGCTGCAAGATGATTGTTCTTCTAAAAACGTGGGCAATTTAATCTGGTCAGGGTACAGTTATTCAAGAGATCTTCTGAAGAATTCAACAAATGGGTTGGAGAGAAAGGAGAAATCCAAAAGAAAAGGGAAAAAAAAAATGCAATTATCTTCATCTCTATTGCAACTTCAGCGGCAGCGCCTCATCAACTACCCAATAACCTAAAGAGTAAAAGGGCAAAAAAAATAAAAGTAAAAATAAAAAGTTAGTTCTCAAAGTTTCTTTTTCTATAACAGCATTTGATCTTTACTGTTTTATCAGTTATGGTCAGTTTGAGTGGAGACCCCTAAAGCAAACCAAAGTTTCTCCAAAAGGGTGTCATAATTTTATGATTCTTGGGGTTACTGATAAGATTTACTAAAAAGGAAGAGGAAAAAGAAAATATTTGTTGGTTGCATAGGGAGCACTTGTTTATAAGGGTGTATATGGGAGTTTCATAGTCAATATTGGCGGTCCTTATGACAAATATCCTTGACTAAAATAATAATTACAAAGATTTTAGTGAACTAAATAGAGATTGAAAAACAGTTACTGTTTCGAACCATTAAATATAAAAATTATATTAATTGATTTGTACGTTTTTTATTTTGATGGAAATTTCAAAAACCATGAACTATCAAGGGGTAAATTATGTTTGAAAGCGAGCGAAACTTTGTCCTTATTAAGGTAGAAGATTTTTATCCATTTTTTCAACTTGCATAATTAAGAAATGATTAACGGGTGGCACGCGCCGCAAGCTTGATTCCTGGTCCGAGTACTTGTAACTGTTTGATTTGTCATGTATATCGTCTGTACACGCTTGAAGTTGAAGGTTTGAAAATCTGGAGTTTCTTTGGTTGACAAACAGAAAATTGGGAAAAGACACACATATCTTTAGCATTAATAATTTCTTCTGCATTTTTTTTTTTAAATCTTCATCTTATATTTGGCTTTAATGTAAGAAAGAGATTAAAGATTACGTCACGATTGAGAAAGCATATGTTGCTTACTTCAAATGGAGAACTATACCTTTTACCTCCGGTAAGTTGACTATCTACATGAAATTATAAGTTCCTAGAGTAAGAGTTAAAAAGATGGGTCACTAGAACCTTGTTTAAAGATTTTTATTTGACTTTTTTAACAAAAGTACATATATACTGCTTTTCCCTTAAAGAAAAAAGTACATATACTCCTGTGTCTTTACATGAGGACCACAATTCTTGTGGATTGGACCTTTTCTTTTGGGCTTCTGTTGGGAACATGGCCCTGGGTATCGTTAAGGTGAGGATTGCTAACGCCTACCAAAAAAAAAAAAGCATAGATAAATATTGAAGATTACTAAGTGGGGGTGATTATCAAGTGGGTTGGATAGATTTTATGGATTTTTTAACCCATCTAATCAAAGTTTGAGTGAGTTGATTTTAAATCTAATCCACCTAATGAACCCAAACTTTAAAAGCAACCCACCCAATTAAAGTTCGAGTGGGTTAATCGGATTAAGCATCATAAAAAAGGAAAAAAATTCAAACTCATAATTTACTAAAATAAGAAATATATAAAGAAAAAATTAAAATTCATAACATATTTGATGTCTAACAAAGTTTAAATACATAAGTCATACCTAGCAGACATAATATAATAAAAACTAAAAAAAATACCCAAGGGCCGACGATGCCGGCGAGAAGAAAACCATGTGAAAGAGAGACATGACCGTGGAGGTTAGCAACGATCAACTAAAGAGGCTTTTTTTAGACTTTGAAGTAAAGAAATAGATACTTAGATAAGTAGGGTTGTGAACGGAATGCAAATGGGTCCAGGTGTGTATATTGGAGCTGAAAATGGTGAAGGCTTTTTTTTGTTCTTTTTTAAGAAATTATGTAGTGCGCATTAGAAACTAGAAACTAAAGAGTAAAAAATTAAAGTTTGGAACCAAATACACGAAGTCTTTATAAGCTTTGTTACTATTTTTTCAAGAGAATAATTTTTTTTAGTATAAAATTATATTAAAATTATGACATTAAATATATATAATAAATATTATATATATATACTTTTTTTTTACATTGAGTGGTTTGGATTATTTTAGATTTTAAAAAAACTCAACCCAAACCCACCCAATGAAAAATTGGATTGGGTGGGTTCATGGAAATTCTTTTTCAGATTCATCGGACTTGGATTATCTCAGATTTAATTGAGTAGGATCCATCAGATTCGTTGGATTGTCGGATTTTTATTGTCGGATTTTTAGTTCACCCTTAGTGTTAAGCATTATCATTAATAAAATGTGAGTTTCACATCCATCTACTAATAAAAGGTGGGTCCCACAGTGTGAGACCTACAGGTAGGCCACCTTTTATCAATGATAGTGCTGAACACTAGTAATGCCCTTAAGCATTTTTCTATGACCAAAATCGAAACCACAAAAAAGTTGTAACGTAAATTCTAAAAATATATAAAAACTATAACATGCCACTTAATTTTCTCTAAAATATATGTTGATCTTATCACACAATATTAAACGAGCTGGTTTTTCTGCACTTGAAAAAAATGTGCATCAATTCAAGATCAGCTCCTCTTTTTTTTCTCTCTTGTGATAACAACTCTTTACTCTTCCGTCCTTCATTTGTATTTAGCTCAAGATGTTTTTTATAGGACTCCCTTTTTTTAAACTCTGTTTTGAGGTTGTTGCAGCTCTTCAGTCATGTTTATTTTGATAGAAAAAAAAATTGTAAATAAATATCATTTTTTAAAACTAATTGTAGTAAATATCTTGTTTTAATCTATCAAAAAAAGCAGTTTTAAAAATATTTATAGTAAATAGTAGATCTATGGTATAAATAATTTATTTATTTCTCTTTATGGTGTAAATAATTCTTATTTTATATCGTAAATAAATTATTTTCACCTTAAAGTTATTTACCCTCTTGATTATAGCGCACGTAATTATTAGTTACATAACTATAAATTATTTGTATTGTAAATCTATTATTCACTTTAACCATTTTTAAAACTTGCTATTTACTTTGAAAGTTTTAAAAGTATGTTATTTGTTGTGTTCTAAAAAAAATTGTTTCTTTGATTTCCGTCGATGGGCTGCAGCTAATTTGGGCTCATAATGGAAAACATCTGGCCCATTAGAATCCGCATTATAAGTTTCACATGAACTCAAATCCTAACGGGCTGTAAGAGAGATCCATGGTTAAACTGCTTGTAAAAACACGGGTCGCTTTTGTGGTGGCTCGAGCAGTCACGCCTCGACATACCAATGTTGTGTTGTAAGCATATCATTTCATTTTACAATTCTAATGCTGGAAGTAAACAAGTATTATCTCGTTTTTAATCTAATCCAAAACATGAATGCTGAAAACTAAGCAGAATTGTTAAAATTACTATTCTGAAATGTGAAATTAATAAAATATAATCTCATTTGTTTTTGTATTGAATGACAATTTGATCGCGTGAATGTCATTTCAAAATTGTATGGGATCGTTATGTTTATATGTTGGGAATTCTTTTACATGTAACAAAGAAGAATTCAAAACACAAGTCCTCTTTGACAATCTTTAATGCATAAATTTAAATAAATTTGACTTTTTAAGAACTTAATATTTCATCTTTAAAAAAGTTGACCTATTAAATTAAAAGCTTTAATATGTTTATAAGTTGATGTTTATTGTTCTATTTTAACTATTAGGGACTTAAATTTTTCAACCTTTTCCATAAACAACGTCGATGTAAACAATTTTGTATTTTTCGCATTATTTGTTTTGACTTGGAATTTGCTTTCTTACTATGATGTGCCAAATGCCCAAAAAAAAAAAAAAAAAGAGTGGAAGGAAGAAATAATAAAAACACTCCAGAAGTTACACATTTCTGGTTGCCCATGATGGTTGGGGGATAAAGTTTAGGCTCATGTCCAAATCGTTTTTGAGTCTGTAAAGGTCTCGAGCAGTTTCTTCGCAAATATATTTTCAAAGGTTTCATGCCCAATATTAATAATTGCGAAGCTAAATGAGTAAGAACCATGAGATATAGCACAGATATTTACTCAAAGTCAGATTTCTTATCCTACCTGGTAAGGTCTAGTCCGATCAAACCTACGAGTGAAAATAAGGCCTCGAAGTGAGGGGATATTGGTTTAGTTTCTGACAAGGAGTTTCTAATACTCAAGTCAACATACCAAGCAAAGAAAACGAGAGGAACGACATAATGTGGGCAAAGTTAATTACCTTAATAGTGGAACTAATACTTCTATTTATAGAGTTTGGTCTAGATCGTATGTGAACCAATTTTTGACCTATAAATTGGATGTATGGTACAACGACGTGAAGCTAGCTCTATTTTGAGGGCTGGTTGTATGATGTCCTTGATAGGTTGTTTTCTCTAACAAGAAAAGTGTTGGTCTAATTAGACAATGTCTTAACTGGGGACTAGATAGGCTAACTAGTTAGGGCTATTGATTCGGGATGCAAAGCTAGCCTAGTCCATTGAAGACCCGTCGGTTTGGCGTGGTCGATGGTTAGCCTGATGAAATGGAAGATATGTTGCACCCACTGCCAGCCAGTTGTGAGCTGCTTGGCCGAAACAACGAGATTGTCTGATAGGGGTGGTTAGACGCTTTGTCTGGATACCCTCACAAAAGGCACAAGTTCCTTTTTCCTTGGAAAAAAAATAAAAATAAAAACATCAAATGTAATTTATTGTGATGTTCACCAAGTGGATGATTCTTCATTCCACTGTCTTGGGCTTCTAGTCTCAGAGGAAATTTGATTAAGAATCAAATGATCAACGGTCATTGTTTTGACAACCCTAAAAGTTTAAATAAGGTTATCAAAATCATTATTATGCTTTATCATACCTCCAATTAAAAGTGATTAAGAAAAATGGCTCACCTTCAAAGCAAAATGGAAAAGTCCAAACACAGACAAAGATCCAAGTGTTGTGGGGCCTATTTCTATAATTTAGCATATTTTGTCCTGTAAAAGCCACTCTAGATAATTGATTACTTATAGGGTTTGGCCAGTAGTGGGAACCATTGATAAGAACATTTTTTTACTATAGCATATGAGAGTTTTACATTGCAGTAACTTTTTTTTTCTTCATTTTATTATAGTATGCGAGAGCTTTATATTATTCATAACTGAGTTTGTGGTTCACATCACCCTTAGCCAAACGCCCCCTTAACATAAGAAAGATCTTTTTAGCAAAAAAATATATATTTAAAAGACCTAATCTATTTTTTTAATTCTCAAGATTGACGCCATATAGAATGTTTGATAATGTGGGACTCTATTCAACATGCTACTATAAAATGCAGATTAAATCGAAGCAACGTTACGTTTTTGTCCCATAATTAGAACATTAACCAAATCCCACGTGCTCTCTACGTGAGCATGGGTCCCACTGTCTCGTCAAATTTATATTACAGAAAATCAGTTTGGTTTCTAATCAAGACAAGCTGATCTTTCTCCCAAATGCCCTTTTGAAAATGTTTTTGCCCTAGATTTCTTGAAGGCAAATAAGTGTTGTTATCCTTTGAGATTAAGAAGATATTAAACTAACCCATGATACAATATATGTGTTAGGTCGAACTCTAATTAGAATCTATTACTATGGTGAAACTGTAAACTGTAATCAAGTTATTTTTCCTTTTTTTAGCAAAAATGTTAATTTGGATATTTTCATATTCGTACAACATTGATGCGTCTCTTCATGTTTTTAGCAGAGGGACAAAATAAATTCCCCAATATTTAACCCGAATCTTGGATTTGATTTGATCGAAAAGAAACATAATAAAAACAAATATTTACCAATGTGGGCCTATTGAAAAAGATAACGAAATCTGGTTAATATGTTTGGTGAAGTTGGTTTTAACTAATTTTTTCAGTTAAGAATAATATAAAACTCTTACATGCTATAATAAAAAAAAATTACTATAATAAAAAAAATTATTATAGTATAAAGCTCTTACATATTATAATATTTATAGTTTTAATCGCTATGTTAAAATTAAAAAAATTTCACATATCTAATTTTCACATGGCCTGCTGTTACAAGAAAATTCAATAAATTTTTAATGTAAAAATACAAACAAGGAAAAAAAAAATAGTGCAAATATAGAAAGGGAGGGAGTAGGTAATGGTGATGTTTTTCTGTTTAGGGGTGTTTGGTTTAGTTGTCTTTTGGCGTATGCATCCGGTTCAGATCACTCTGTCCCCTCTTTGGACTTTGGCCCCTGAATATTATTATTATGTTTTTTTTTACAGTTGTCTCTTCTCACGTGCGGTCCTACATAGTCAATTCTCCGGTTATGTTTTTCCCGTGCTCTCTCAATAAATCGCCAAACTACTCGCCAAGCGTGGCGCTAATTCTGCTTCTCTGTTGTGATGACGAACCGCGTGAATTCATGACCAAACATACACGGCGTTGATTCTTTTCCTTTCTCCACCTCTCAGCAGATTTGCTTAAAATTCAAGACAACCGTTTGTCTTAGCTGGCTCAGTGTGGAAGGAAAAACTATTTTTATTCTCGTAAGATTATAATCTTATTATTTATAAAATTATAGACTATAATTTAATATATAATGTATTTTTATATTAAGTTTTATTATTTTATTAATAGTGAAGTTGTAACCCAATAAAGTAAATAAGGTTGCTCTTAAAATAAAGTTTAATATAAACTTATTACTTCAAACTGTCCATAATACAAAACTTTTAATAGCTACAATATAAAAGCTCTCATATGTTATAGTGAGAGTACAATCTAATATGAACTGATTGATTTGTTTTAGTGATTAAAGAAGTATTTTAGGTGCTTAAAGTTTAGAGTACAAATGAATATTGGTCTATTTTCCAAAAAAAAAAGAATATAGGCTCGAGGGTGTTTAGCAATTAGTCAAGACGTCCTTTAAAATCCTTTACTTTTGGTAAATTATTCCTTGAGTAAAGTAAGATTGTAGAGTGATCTCATATAAAAAATGTCTATTCAATTTAAATTTGGAGCATAACACCCTGTGCATGTTATAGTATTTTGAACAAAAAAATGATTTAAATTAATAGTTTGAACCACTCTTCCGAATATCTAAGATAAGTTACCAAACTTATTGAAATATTAATTATGTTGTTAATATATTAAAATTTAAAGTTGTGAATTTTGTTTAATTGAGATAAACAGGTCCCTGTATGGTGACTAATAGCATAATTTTTCTTATAGTGTATTTTATTTTTAACATTTAGTTTATATTAGAATCATACTAGATGTTAATGACTCAAAAAATAAACGCTATCAATAGAACTTTTGAATTACACAACACACAAACAAGTTGTACCATTTCCTTCGTATTTTGACACCACAAGAGTAATTTTTTTTTTTTGGATAATGTATGTTTAGCTTATTGAAAATACATATTATACATTTTGAATGATTTTGAGTATGTTTGATAATATAGTTGGAATTAATAAGTTGAAATTAATTTACCGTAGTATGTGAGAACTTTATATTGTAGCAAATTTTTGTTTTTATTGTAACATGTGAGAGTTTATATTATAGTAGCTTGAATTAATAAGTTTTAACGACGTTACCAAATAAAGCCTTTAATGTTATATTTTTAGATTTTAAATTTATATCTAATTTATACGTGCTTTCGTTCAAATATTGATTGGAATACTTAAATGACGGCTTTATTGCGAGATATTGAGTTGTCGAACAAGTTAATAATTTTAAAGAGTAAAGTTGTTATTTAAGCAATTGATGAAGAAAATGTAAAAATTTAACACGTGATTATGTTAAACCTAAAAATACTTATTAGTTGGTATCTATTTTTTAACCGTTGTATTTAGTTAAAAAAAATATTTTAATCAGATTTTATGATTTCAAAACTTATACAATCAATGAGGATTTTTCCGTAAATAAAATCAAATGTACGAAATTGAGAGCATGATATATACCATTTTTATAAGCTCACGGCACAAGGATATAAGAGCAAAATTATTTTTTTAAAAAAAAACCGGTTATGCAATGTCAGTCCGGTTGATGTATAAATGTTCTTTTTGGCGAATAAGATTGATCTCTTAGTTTCGTTACGATGGTGCTGGAGCAGGGAATGAGAGACTCATGTGTCACTGTCGGCACCGCTGGTCAACGAATTTTTTAACCTCGCCAAGTCAAGGTCCTTGTCAATCCTCAAGCACAAGACAATTGAATCGGCGAGTTTTTGAGATTTTGGCGCCACATTTTGTGGGGCCAACAAACTGTCGGTCTCATTGCCAGCTCTTCGCAACTTGTGCTATCCTTTCTCCCAAAACCTCAGTTTATAATACCGCTTTTGGACTTTATTTCCGCTTTTGCCCTTGCTTATTGGTGAAAGACAAGTATTTCCTTCTATTTTGTTTTTTTTTTCCGGGAAAATTTTCCTTGTATTTGAGTGGAGATTATTGTGTGCAAATCATTCTCCACAAAAAAGGGTATGATTTTGAACATTTATTCCCTTTTTCAATATCTTTTGTATTTATATATTTGTATTTTTTTCCAAATATGTATTCATTAAATAAATAATTTGTCATTTCCTAGTGATGGAAAATAAAGGGTAAATTTGTTGAAGTTTATTTTAAAATGTGCAGCCTTTATTTCCTAAAGGTTTTTTCTTTTAATTTTTTACACAAATTGACATTTGGTCAAGTCGTGCTCAAAAGTTTTAACATTTGACATATATATGGAAATAAATGTTAGTGGGGTTGTACAGTAGTTTCCATCAATGATTGTCGAAAGTAGTTAGAATTATTATTACAAGCTATGCTGGGTGGCTGGAAATTCTCTGACAAATGGGCTGAGTTGTATTTTGGTTCCCCACTTTCTTACCCTCTTTCTTGTTTTCCTTCATTTTTTTTTTTTTTGGTTTTGGTGAATTAATTTTGGTCCCCAAAGACGAAATTGGCATAGTTACGTAACATAAAGAGAAACAACTTTGATTTTTTTTTTTGGTGAACCCCCGATATCCAAGCCTACCATGAATGTTACGAATCTTTAAGGGCCCTTGACGTTTGTGTGTTTTAACCCGATTAATTCGAAGTCGACTTATAGAGAACTCGAATACAACAAAAGTCTTTCAACATCGACAGCTACTTTCACAACAATTCAACAACTTTGAGTTAATTATTCCCGCCAAATTTCCATTTCTAATGTGCCTCTCGTTACTCTTGAACTACTGTTTAGTGGCTTCATGAACGTGCTTTTATTGGAAATTTGGAATGCTAGTGATATCATTAATTACGAAGAAACTAACATATTAAATAATTCCCTTTTCTTTTACCTCATAGAAAAATTTCATCACATAAAATTAGCATCACCATTTTCTTTACAGCAACGAGGAAATATAAAAAGCATATTTGACCACATATAGGATGTTTGGCAAAGTAAATTAAAACCAATGTTTAAACCAATTTTGTTTAACAATACTGTAACATATACAAGCTTTATATTGTTTCACTTTTTGCTTTTTATAGTAGCATGTAAGAGCTTTTCACTCTTTGAGTTAGAACTCATAAGTTCTAACTTATTTTGTCAAATACACTCTTAGTTGGAACTACAAATTTATAGTTCGAAATGATTTTGTTATAATATTTTCTCTTACAAAATTTAAATTATAAATTGTTGTAGTAAACATGATTTGAATTATTGGTTTGAATTATATTCTCAAAAGAACAAAAATAAACTACTAAAACTAATATCAATGCAGGTTTCCTCCAATTCACATCTTTTTTTTTTTTACTAATCATCAAAGAAAAGGGTGTGAAATAATAGAAGCTGGCATTTGATACCTCTTTTGGATATTTATCAACACAAAAAAGAGAGCGTTTGGTAACACAGTTAAAACAAAAAATTAAAATAGATTTATTGTAACATGTAAGAGTTTTATATTATAGCTTGTTTTTTTTTTACATTATAGCATATGAGAAGACGTTGCCAAACAAAACCAAAACCAACTAAAATGAAAAAAAGAGAGTAGAAAATTATAAACTTTGTGTGAAAAATAATTACATAACCAGTAAAGGGCAGTTTAGTCCATAAGAAGAATTGGGTCCCCATCAACAGCAATATCTCCGGGTGGGTGGTCATCCCCCCCTTTGCAAGTCGCTTTCCTTTGTTTTTTTCCCCTCTGTCTCTGTCTCTGCCAACGGCTTGAGCAGTGTTAACTCGTTGGGATCAGTAAACATCCACTGAGACAAACACAGTCACAAAAAAAGAAAAAAGAAACAATCTCGTATTATTATGCAAAAGAATAGGTACATACACAGAAAAAATGCTCTGTTTATCCCTTAATCCCTCCCTCCTTCTCTCCCTCAAACCCCCTTGAGCGATCTTCTCACTCCTCGTACTTCCTCTCTCCTCTCCTCTTCTTCTTCCCCAAAGCCCTCCTTTCTCCTCACCATTTTAGCTCAAATCAGATAAAGTTCTAACCATTAGATCAGAGTCCAAGACCATGAAAATCGACCCCAGAACTTCTGGGTTTCTTCTTGTTTTTCTCCTTCTTCTTCTACAAGTTCGGTCTATGTTTTCCTACCCAACGCCGCCCATGAAATGTACGGACACCTCCCGGCTCTGCACTTCCTTCCTGGCTTTCAGGCCAAAGGCGAACCAGACCCTGGCCGTGATCCAGAGCATGTTCGACGTTCTGCCCAGCGACGTCACCGTCGAGAACTCCGACGTCGGCGGAGGAGGACGGGGACACGTGTTCGTGAGGAAGAACTGCTCGTGCGCGGAGGGGATCAAGCAGTACGTGACGAACACGACGTTCACGGTCAGGTCCGGACAGGGTTTGGTGTATGACCTTGTCGTCGACGCCTATGACGGGCTGGCGCTCCTCCCCAACACCACCAGGTCCGCCAGGTACGGCGCCATCGTCTCGCTCAAGCTGTTCTGCGGCTGCTCCAGCGGGCTCTGGAATTACTTGATGACCTACGTCTTGGAGGATGGCGACACCGTCGAATCGCTCGCCAGCCGATTTGGGGTCAGCATGGATAGCATTGAAAAGGTCAATGGGATTGAAAATCCCGATAATGTCACTGTTGGTTCTCTCTATTACATCCCTCTCAATTCAGGTCAGTTTCTTTTCTTTTCTTTTTATTATGTTTTTGTTAACAGTCTTTATTTTGTTTAATTCAGTTATTTTTTCATCATTAATGTCAATTTCAGAGCTATGCGTCATAATTATTTGGAAATCTACTAAGATTGGCCTTGATTAAAAAAAAAAAAGTGTAATGGTTTCTTAATTGGGAAGGTAGTTGGACTGGCCTAACTTGTGTAATAAATTTATGAGCTGTGACAAGGATATGATCACGCTGAAAAAATTGGATGCATGAGATGTCAAATTGACTCCATCACATAATGCCTTGCTGTTGTATGAAGTTGATGTGTATTTATGTGAATATCTAAATTCTTTCCTTGTTATTAGTGTTCTCGTTTTTGGCGGATTGGAACTAAGAACAATTCCTTTCATGGCATTTGTTCAATGGAAAAACTCTGCAGAAATAGTTGGAATCTTGGCACTTTCTGCTAGTTTAGTTGTGGGCATTCCTTAGTTTTGTCCTAAACAATAGTTCTCAAAAGATCAGGTGAATTCAAAACGAAAAAGAAAAATTGGCATGTAGCTTTTTAACAAGAACTTGACTTTTTAGTTGTGAACTTAAGCTTTGACGTGGATGGGTTTCGTTAAACAAAATGATGAATTGCTTAAAAGAGTTGAGAAGAACTCGTTAATTTTTATTGGTTGAATAAATTTCTTAATGAATGAACTCAAAGTTAATTCAGTATAGCAGTGTTGAGCTCTTTAAATATTATCTTTATTCATTTGATGCTTAAATTTGGTGTATTGTCCTGGTCATTCTTGATAGGTGCTTAATTAATAACAAATTCTCTTATTCTAATAGGAATTTAAACATTTACTAATGGTTCGTCTCATAAATTATAGTTCCTGGTGACCCTTATCCTCTAAAGGCTGATGCTCCTCCCAGTACTCCTGTGCCAGCCCCATCAATTCATAATTTCTCAGGTATGGAATTACATGTCTCCATTAAAGGAAATCAAATGGGTGTAACTGCTTATTTTTTTTCTAATGAATGTAAAATTTTTAAAGTTGAGAACTAGTAAATTATGGTATATAGCCATCTTATTATCTGGCATCTAAGTTAATGTTTGACAATTAAATTTTAAACATAACAAACTGAAATCATGGTCAAATGTTTATGTTTGTGTTACATATCTTGAGAAAAAGAAAGGGTAAGAAGTTGCTTGAGTCACAATGTAAAACAATCCTTGACAACCTTTATACAAGATGTCATGTGTCTGCTGTGAAGAAGAGACAAAAAGAGTTATCGGATATTGTAGTTGTTTTTGATTTTCAGTCTTACCTGAGAGACTCTTCTTTGTGCAATGCTTGATTGATCCATTTTGTGTCGTGGTTCTGCTTGTACAATTCTAATTTCTTTCAAGAAAACCTAACTTAAAAGTAGTGCTTATGGCGTTCACAATTCGTACTTTGAAGGAAGGATAAACATTGTCATAATTAAGAAGGATCTCTTCTGATTTTTCCTTGATTCTTCGAGGGGAAAACAAATTTTCTGCTGAATGATGAGTTATAATAACTTGTTTGCTACCTGTCTGCAGAAAATCAAGTAAAGCATAAAGCTCATGCACCATATATATGGATTGTTGGGAGTTTGGGGCTTGTTCTTGCACTTATTGTAATAAGTATAGTTTTATATCTTTCGATGAGGTCATCGCGCTGCTTTAATGAGGCACGAAGAGGTCATCCAAGAGATTCAGAGAGCCAGAATTCTTGTAAGTTTCAGATTCTTCGGAAGCCAAGTTTTTGTTGCGCTTCAGGAACATACATCTGCTGTAAGTCTGGATATTGCAAGCAAACTAACGGAGAACCAAAAAGCCACCAAGTAACCATCCCTAAAGGTTGACTTTCAGAACGATCTCTTTTCTTCTGCTTTTTTTTTTTTAATTTTTTTAATATCAGAGTATGCTTTAGAAGGGAATGAGCAAATAAGATTGTCTCCTGATTACTCTATTGGTAGAAAAAGACTAGTCTCCTGGTTACGCTCTTGGTATAAGAAAAACCACAAAGTCATTAGTTATTTGGTTCTACGTACTTGTTGGGCTCTTTCTTTCTCTTGATAGGATAAAAGAATACCTGTTTGTTGTGGTTCTCAGATGAATGCCCTAACTTGTCTCTCAACTAGTTTCTTATTTTAAATGTCTCTCTAACCGAAAGGCTGAAATGTATTGACAGTGACATAGGAAGATTATATCCATAGTAGTCGTTCTTTTATACTTGCACTATCTTTTGTATTAGCTTATTTACTTAGCTTTATTTGTTTTATATGTCGTATGCTTTAGTTGTTATTTTCGTTATTGTTTTGTAAGAGGGATATAAATACCCTTCTTAGCCAATTGTAAGGAGTCTTAGAATATTGAGTATTGAATACAAGTTTGAGTGTTTTTCACCTAGTTGGGGATTTCCCCCTTGAGGGGCTTTTTTTTTAGGTGGATTTTTGAATTCTTTGTCTATGTTAGGCCGGTAAAATTCTGTTTTCCAATTTCGCTGCGTCAATAAGCATTTGATAAGATGTTAGGCTGCTCTTTTCTTCCTCATTTATGTAATTATAAGACCCCTTTCTCCTCAAGTTTAAGTTGTTTGACTGGTCTTTATTTGTTGAAGTTCTTGGGACTGATGTATTTGAAATCGAGAAGCCTGTGGTCTTCACGTTCGAAGACATCTTTTCCTCAACAGATGGATTCTCAGATTCAAATGTTTTGGGGCATGGGACATATGGTTCTGTTTACTATGGGCTCCTTAATGACCAGGTTTGCAGCCGTATCTATTTTGCTTCTTGTAAGACACTTTGACGCATTTATATTTATATATTGATCATTGGCGTAATGGCAACTTGACTTGATGTTTCAGGAAGTTGCTATTAAAAGAATGACTGCTACAAAAACTAAAGAGTTTCTTGCAGAGATGAAAGTTCTATGCAAGGTTCATCATACCAATCTGGTAATACCCACTGTTGGTTGTTGAATAATGCCTTTTATTGGATTTAGAGCCTCTTAATTGGAGTTTTTTAAACCATTAACTTCTATTTGGCTCGTTATATTCAGGTAGAATTGATTGGATATGCAGCTACTGATGATGAGCTCTTTCTTATATATGAGTATGCACAAAAAGGTTCACTTGGAAGTCATTTACATGATCCTCAAAGCAAGGGTAAGACTAACTAGTTTTATGAGTCGCGTCTTTCTCCTTTTGATGAAATTCCTTTTTCCTCGTTTGCCGTCAAAATTTGATAGCCAATTTGGATGATGGAATTTGGGACTTTGGTATATGTCATGCCATGCATGATGTTGACTTTGTGAACCATCTTTATTGCAGGTCATACATCACTTTCCTGGATCATGAGGGTCCAGATTGCTCTTGATGCTGCTAGAGGTCTTGAGTACATTCATGAGCACACCAAAACTCATTATGTCCACCGAGATATTAAAACAAGCAACATCTTACTTGATAGCACCTTCAGGGCAAAGGTCAAATATAACGTTCTAAAACTTATTGAGATCATTTGTTTGTCCTTTTTACCATCTCACTGAATGTTTTCTTTTTTCCTTCTCGTATTTAGATTTCAGATTTTGGCTTAGCAAAACTCATAGGAAAACCAAGCGACGGAGAATCTACTACAACAAAAGTTGTTGGTACCTTTGGTTATCTAGCTCCAGAGTGAGTAAATTAAATTCACTCATCGTTAGCTTAGCTAGTTTGTCAACAAGTTCTTCAAGGGCAACAAGTTGCTAGTGCTTAAATCACTGGTTCCTTGCAGATACTTGAGTGATGGCCGTGCAACAGCTAAAAGTGATGTTTATGCCTTTGGAGTCGTACTTTTCGAGATTATATCAGGAAAGGAGGCTACTATTCGAACTGAAGGCTTAAAAAATCCTGAAAGGCGTTCATTGGTGTCCCTTGTAAGCAAACATCTAATCTTTTTATCAAAATAGTTGGTCAGTCATTTGTATTAACACAATTTTTTTTTTTCGTACTTGTAACTATGTCTTCGTAAATGTCCCTTTTGTGAAAATTACAGATGCTAGCAGCTTTAAAGAACTCACCCGATTCCTTGAGTATGTCAAGCATTAAAGATTATATTGATCCAAACATGATGGATTTATATCCACATGATTGTCTGTTCAAGGTAACTTTTATGGTCCCTTTAATTATTTGACCTCACACGGTTATATGCCTTTGCCTTAAAGCTTTCATCCTTGAAATTGGTTTCGAAAGAGGACATATACCCTTGTTAAATGAACTATTTATGCATGACGAAATGAAGCACTTGATTGGTTCTGAAAACGCATTTTAAGTTGCATAGTGTTGAACCGCCTAATTGTTTTCATCATTATGTAGACTGCCATGCTGGCGAAATCATGCGTGGAAGACGATCCCATGCTAAGGCCTGACATGAAACAAGTCGTGATTTCGTTATCGCAAATCCTTCTCTCCTCTGTGGAGTGGGAAGCTACTCTTGCCGGAACCAGCCAAGTTTTCAGTGGTCTTGTACAAGGAAGATAGTTGATTCAGCCAACTTTCTTTCTAAACCCCACCACTTGAGAATCATGCCCCCCCGCCCCCCTTTTTTTTTTTTTAACTTTTTGACCACATTTTGCACCCTCTCATCATCTATCAGCCTGCGTGATTATGCGTGCATAGTAGCATCATAGGTAATATTGTAGCATGGTAGTGGTATCTATGGGCTACCGATTCTTTCATGCTTTTGTGTCTGTTTTCCCGATTTATTTTTCATATTCTTTGTTGTTCCATTTGTTGGAAAATTTTGATGTAATGTAGACTCTGACTTGATACAAAAGGCTACTTCAGTAGTAGCGTGATTCTGAAGCAAAAAATGAATGTCCAAAGGTTCACATGAAAGATCTTATCTTATTTATACACCTCTACGTGTGTGTATATCTAAACCATCTTCACAACATTAAGGGTGTGTTTACTTTTCAGTAAGGAAAAGGGATTATGAGGAGTGATTTCTCTTTTCCATCTAATCATGGATTTACTTACTAAATCAAGAAATCAAGAATAGGAGTTTAGTGGCTCCCTCACAGCATAAGGAAATGAGAGAACAAACACCATTCATTGCCCTCTTCATATCGATTTCCTGTTGAAAGGAATGAATGTTGTAGGAGACATTTTAGTAATTACATTAGTAGGATTACTCTTACTAAACTAGAAGGGGAGAAGTTGGGACTTTTTCTATTTATGCTGTCTAATATTAAACAAGTAAATACTAAAAAGGAAAACAATGATTCTTATTGTTGTTGCTTTCCTTTCTAATTCAGTTCTTTCTCCATTATATTCCTTTCGTTAATGCACCCTCAGAGTTGGACACATAACAATGTGTCAACAAACTCAATTGTACATTATTACTTGCAAAGGGACGCAAGTACTCGGCGAGGTGGAGTGAATGATCTCCTAGAGTGCAGGACAGCCAAGTTATCGATGAGCAAAACATCACCTTTCTTCCATGGAATGGCAACAGATTCCACTTCAAGTATTCGGAGACAGTCGTGGATAATATCACCTGGCAATGGCTTCCCATCA
This sequence comes from Artocarpus heterophyllus, assembly GCA_025403435.1. Classification (NCBI taxonomy): domain Eukaryota; kingdom Viridiplantae; phylum Streptophyta; class Magnoliopsida; order Rosales; family Moraceae; genus Artocarpus; species Artocarpus heterophyllus. The sequence continues at coordinate 6,166,619 of CM046349.1, forward strand.
CCAAATGTTACTGCCTTGATGGGATCATTCCTCCCGTCTTCCCATCCCGTGTATGCTGCAACCATGCTATTGAACCAAATCTTGCGCTGCCTAGTCTCGTCATATTTTATGGCTGGGATTGGACCCATTATTGTCTTCACTCCATCTTCTAGCCATTCCAACTTCATCCCTAGCTTAGCAGCCCTGCCAAAGTCGCCCAAAGAATGTTAAAAGAATCCGACGCTCTAGTTTTATACTACAGAGAACAACAAGTCACATAAGACATTAAAAAAAAGCACACAAGATATATAATAATTCACCCTCAATGTGAAAACTACCTCTATTTTTAGTATGCATAAAAATTCATTACAGTGAAGAACAAGATTACAAGAGAAATCACAACTCCTGCCTCTCTCTGTTTTTTTTAACTTCAACCTCTCTAACAGTTACCGTAAAAACAACGCTGACAGCTAAACTAACAAGTGTTAAAAATCCAAAATACCCTTTACAAGGTTTTTGCTCTAAGGGCTCCACTCCCAGCAACCTTTTAAGGAGGGGGGGGGGGGGAGGTTCTCGCCCCTTCCTTGATCCACAATGCATCAAGGTAACAATTATGGTCTACAACTTAACAAAGAACTCTTAAGAAGCCAATCTTAGCTTATTAATAATCACAAGTCCCTAAATCACCACAAAATTGCTTTTGTTCGTAAATTTTAAGTTCGACAAAAATTGTATAACAGAACATTATTTCTCTATTAAATATACGATATTAGGACTAAATACAGATTATTGTGACCACTTCGAGGTTATACGCTGTCTGTATCACAAACCTTTGCTCAGCGACGGCCTTGTCTTTGGTCAAGAATGTCGACTTCCATCCACGGCCAATCGGAGACGAAGGATCGTCGTCTTCCCCCAACACACGTGTGTATATCAGACCATGTTCCTCCAAACGACGTACGAAATCTGGATACTTGTCCTTGATTAACTCGTATACGACGTGACTAAGAACTATAGGAGTTTCTCCTCCACTTCCTGGCTCTGTTTCGCAGAAGAAGAACAACTTTGATGGAAACTCAGGCACCTATTGATCAACACACACAAAAAATCATAAACTTCATTAGTAACTAAACAAGCTTATTAAGAATGTTAAGTTGTGGACCGATGAATTATGGAACTATGATTTCTAATTCTCAACGAAAAGATGATTGAAAGGGGGATTAAGAGGAGAGACCTGAGCCATCTCGTGGTGAAAGGGGATCTTCTGGTCGGGAGGGGACTCGTTGGCGGTAAAGACCCGACCGATGACGTTGGTACGAGGGGCGGCGCCGCCGACATAAGGTAGCTCCTCGAAGCCGAAGGCCTCAACGACGTCGTTGAAGTCGGAGGCTGAATTTACGGGGAAGCCCCTGAAGAGTACGGCCCCTGATTTGTGGAGCAGGGGCCGGAGGGAGGATTTCTGGGCTTGTATGGTTTTGGTGAGGAGAGAGAGAGGGGAGAGAGATTGTGAAGTTGGAGATAATACCGAGGGGAAGTGGACTCCGTTGTAGAGCTTTTGTTGTGGGATTTGGATTTCTACCCAATTGATTTCTGCCGCCATGGTTAACGAACTTGCTTTCCTTGACAACTGGATTTTCGTTTTCTGCTTTTATGGCTTCGAATCAAACTTCTAGGTGGCGCGTGTGTACACGCGGCGGCGACCGTTTTAGATTTTTTCGAAATCTGGTTAATGTCGATTGGACACGTGGGAGATTTGTCTTGTTGCGGATGACCAGGTTCAATGAACATGGTATCTTCCTCGGTTTTCTTGAGCGGATGAAATGGGCTTTTTCTAATAAAGGCCGCGTGAACCCAAAGTTCAGTTTCTGATTGGGCTATCTAAAATCCTAACCCAACCCGCCTACCCAGCCCATCATGAAAACAAACGATAAAACGACCAACGAAAATGAAAAGAATATTTTCTTACACAAAGTAGAGTTTTAAAGCGAGTATTTTTTGAATTTCCCACCGTGATCAGCCTGTCCCTGAGAAAACATCGTTTTGGACACGCAAGTTATGGATTTGGATAACAGATGTTCCCTCGGGGTCGACAAAATTGGTTTAAGCTAAATTTTTTGCCATTATATTTTGACGCTTTCCGTATATTATATAATATAAAACTTTTATATATTGATTTAAATTAACATTCTCAAATACATCATTTAATCGAATCTGATTTAACATGATTAACTCTTAATAATAGATTTATTTTTCTAAAAAAATATGGATAAATTGATTTAGTGTCAATTCATTAATGATTTATTATTGATAAATCTGTAAAATTGAATGAAATTAATTAAACACCAACCAATATTGATTAATCACGGATTAACTTGATTGCTAAAACACAAATAAATTACTAGCATATTTGGCATTAGTTGGTTCTAACAAACTTTTCAGTTAGCAACATGCAAAGCTCTAACATATTATGGTAAAAACAAAAAAAATTACTACAGTGTAAAGCTCTCATACATTATAGTGTTTACAGTTTTAACCATCGAACGAAACACTTTACATTATTAATCAATATCAGTAAATCAAACTTTGTTTTTAATTTTAAAAAAAATCGATCCTTTACTTAAAAAACCTTAAAAACAATCCGTTACCTCTAAATGATAGACACATATGTATTTAGAGTATGCTTGTTTCATGCATTCTTGGAACTTAATAGACTTAAATTTAGATTCGAGTATCAAGAATCCTTCGGATACGTGTTTGTTTTCCCCAAAAACTAAATCATTTGAGTATCAAGAATCCAAGTTTTTAGAGTTCTCATCCCCTTTAAATTTTTGATACTCGAAAATCTTTACTATAGTAAAAACTAAAATTCTCCCTCATATATTTAAGGAAAAAAAATCATAACTTCTTCATTTTGATATCCAATTGAGATGATTTTTTTTTCACTGTGTTCCCAATGAAGAGGTGAATAAATTAAGTTCCATATTGCATATTTTTTAAGATAATTAACATTAAGATTTTATTTAATTTATTAATAAATCAAAAACTATCTTTACTATCTCTCCAAACATAAATTCTAATTTTATTCCATACTTTGATTAAAACTTAAATGCACATCTAAAAGTCAATTCAAATTACTAATTCAAATCACACTAACTCAAATTAAATTACAAATTTAAATTTATTTACCAAACAGATCTTTAATAGATTTGAACAATTCTATTCAACCCACCGGCTACAACCCAGGCTGGCTGGGACTGGGCCTGCCCAAGTAGGCCGGGGGGGTTTGGCTCGAGTAACTCAGCCCCGAGAAGGTTCCTAGGTTATGCACAAATTAACCCGCCCGCCCCACTAGACTCCAGAGAGTCCCGCCTTACATACTGCCCGTTGGAGAAGTTCAAAAAACAAAGAGAGAAGCCAAAGGGCAAAGTAAAATCAAAGTCAGTTCGGAGGCCGCTGAGGGACGTGGCGAACAACATCGGTGGCGGAAGATCCTCGAGAGCCATTGCCACCGCATCGAAGAAATTGACTCAGAAAGAGAAGCTTGACAGGCCTAGGGCTCAAGAGCAAGATGACGACGAAGAAGAATAAGAAGAAGAGCTTCTTGTCATTCAATCAGACCTTTCTTACATCATTCGCAAGGTGACTATTTCTTTGATCATAGGTCAATAAGATCCTTTACTAAAATCGTTGTGTATTGGATTGATTTGCATCATGTTCATTTAGAATTGAAGTCAAATGATCGTTGTACGCCTTTGGCTTTCGATTTTCACATCTATGAATAAAAAGGAACAATTTTTATTTCTTATGACAGAAAAACCCTAATGCACATGTTTATAGATCTTTGTTAGAGGAACTTAAATAATACTTTGAATACTGCAACACAATTTTTTTTTTCTCTTTTTATTTGTGGAGATTTTCTTAGACTCGGACATGAATTTGGGTTTTTGGATGCAAGTTTGATGAATCTGTTGTGAAAGCATCGAAATTGAAGTTACCGAGCAAAGCTGAGAGAAAAGAGCTTGAATCCTTCACTCATGATTTGTCTGAAATGAGTTCCTTTCTAAAGGTTAATTCTTAGTCATGTTACTTTAGTAAATTCCACATCCATACATTGTGTTTCAGAACTATTTTTTAATGCTAATGTTCTATATATTCAGCCGTGGGTTCCCAAATTAGGGAAGGCACTCTTCCATAGTTCTTTGGAGTATGAGAATCAGTCGAGAAAGTATTCAGTAAGTCAGATTGTTTCTGCTAAAAATGAAGTTGACACTGAAGCCCCCAAGAGTCCAGAGAAAAAGAACATAGACTTGTTAATTTCTGTTTCACCTCTTGTGTCTTCAAGTAAGTGAAGTGGGATGATTTTGATGAAAGGGCCAAAATAAATTCTTAATTGGATAAATGGTCCTTTTTTTTTTTGGAACCAAAAAACACGTTTTTCTATGCGGGTAAACTGTCTTAGTTTTTTTCAAAAAAATAAAGAAAATGACTATAGTAGGATAAGGAACCTCAACATGATAAAAAAAAAAAGGGAACCATTTTGATGTTCAATTCAAAATTATGCAACTTATTTTTGTGGTGCAGTTTATGTATTTTTGCTTCTGGACAATGATAGTTAAGTCTGTTTAATGTGTGTGACCGCAGGCTGCTAGCTTGGACTATATCACTTCTCTTGTAAAGAATGACTTATTAACTATTGAAAAACTGGTATTGGTGATTTCCATTTTATTAGGTCCTCGACCATTTATTTTTGTTGCTTATATCTGTAATCCTATTTGTAGGTCAGAGAGATGGAAATGTATCTGACCACTCCAGATAATGTCATCCACGCAAGAGGTATCTTGAATTTATTATTCTCTGTATATATACTGTATACAGATTAACTCTAATGGTCCCATTTCAACATTGCACGCATGGTAGCTTTTGGTGAAGTGTTTATTTTTACATAATTTTGGCTGATTGTTTAGTTTGTGCTTTTGAATCCCCTCCCCCTCCCCCTCCCCCCCCCCTTCCCCTTCTCTTATATTTTCCCTCATACTAGAGTAGTACATTTGGGTGTTTATTTTTTTGTTCTTCATAGAAAATTAGAATTTAGAGAAGATGTTACTCTAAACTTGTGATAGTTGAATTTTTCTTTTTGCTTTGTTTTTTCCCTTATTCACTATAAGTGATATTAAAAAAGAATCTTGAAATCTCATGAAACATGGTATCCATCTTCAGGTACTCTTCTTCTTGCAGAATTGCTTGCAAATCTTGCATTAAAGCCACTCGACAATGTTACAATTCATAGCTTAATTGATTTCTTTGCAAATAGGTCGGTGAGTTGACGTTCTCTCTCTCACACACACACACACCTCTTACTGGTCTTCAGACGTGTTTTATGGTCCAGGGATTTTATAATCTTTGTCCTTTGGTTTTGATTCTATCTTTGGCAGATATCTTGTTCTCCTTATATTTTCTTATTTCTTTAATCAATGATGAACATATTTTTGTGATATCTATGTACGTGCAAGAACAAAAACAAAGCGTTCTGTTTTGTTGGTATATTCTGATCGAGTTAAGACAATAGGTTCATATATGCTAGCTATTTGAACTAGTTACAAGCTAAAAGATTTGTATCATAATGCTTAGGTTTCCCAGCACTAATACTTAGTAACTTTGCAAAGTATAATTGACAATTCTTTTGACATTTTTTCTCAAAGTATAATGGATAAATTTTCACTGATATTAGGCAGATTGGAGAGCCTTACGTGGGGCTCTTGTTGGCTGCTTGGCACTGCTGGGGAGAAAAAGCAATGCCGGTATAGTCTCTGCCAGTGATGCAAAAGCTTTTGTTCATTCTTTCTTAAGGAATCTACAGTTGCAGTCTTTAGGTCGGCATGATAGGAAGGTAGGATATTGTGCAACCATATTATCAAATTTGAAAAAAAAAAAAGTCCTAAATTGCTTTTGTTACAGCTGGTGCCTTTTTAGAAAAATTTTCTCCTTTAAGTTTAATGTCAAAATTAATTGCAGCTCTGCTTTGAACTTCTGGAGTGCCTTTTAGTAAGCTATCCCAACGAGGTTGTGTCACTGGTGCTACTTCCAAGCTTGTATCTCACATTGGTGCTGGTGTTTGGTAATTCCATAGCGTAATTACATGTCATTGCTACTCCCTAGGTTTAGATTGGGCACTATAATTTGCATATAATTGTTAATCATCATCATCATCATCATTATTATTGTATTTAAGTTACATGTTCTTCACTAATTTTATATCGCTGCTAAATGTGTTTCTGTTCCTGCATCATCATGACTTGTGTATAGAACTTAAGTCTCGTGCTCTTCTCTCTCTGATGAGGCATGCCAATGCTATAAAGGCTTCTCACAGAACAAGGAAGTCCTTATAGTTTTAGGTTCTTTTGGACTTGTATCCTTTCCTTTTTTCTCCTACTTTTGTTGCTAATGAGTTTCTTTTGGCATTGTCAAGGGTGAAGAATTTGTGTATTTAGTCTGTGAATCCATGGATGGAGAGAAGGATCCTCAGTGCTTGATACTAGTATTTCAGATCATTCCGGTTCTGGTTCAATTATTTCCAAATCCATGTGCATCACTTTCAAGTTTTTATGGAGTTCTTTTTGAAATTTTGGCTTGTTACTCTCCCATTCATTTTACTCATGTAAGGAAATTTTTATGTCAAATCCTGTTGCTGTATTATTTACAATATTTTTTTACTTTTTGCATACTTGTATAATTATTTTCATGCCCAAGCTTTTGTCAGTAAGATATCTAGGTTTTTTTTGTTTAGGAAAAAAAAAACTTGGCCACAGTATACAGCAAAAGCATATTCTGTTTGAGGTCTTTTCTTTCGGTTGCTTTCGTTCCTTGCTTAGCATTAACATACCTTGTCTGTTCCTTCATTAGGTTTCCATGTTTGTTCTTTGCTTTTTCTTATTTTAACATTGCTTCTATGTAATTTGATGTGGTTTTCAATCTTAACATTGTCAGCTCGCAGGAGAGGATGCTGATGTGAAAAGAGATGACCTCTCAAGGGCTCTAATGGTGTGCTATAACTGAAATTGGTGTACTTTTTACTGGAGTATATAGCTATATCTTTCTTGCACTGGGGAGTTTGGTAAAATGATCTTCCAACAACCAAGCCTTAATCATTCGAGCTGTAAACATAAATGATTTTATGAAATGCATAATTGTCATGGTCTCATAGAAGCATGAGAGGAACGTCTCAGGTGCAGCAGAAATATTAATGATATCCCATGATCCATTTGAAGGTGGAGAAGTTGCCGATCAATTCATCCTAAATTTAATATCAAGAACACATGTTTAAACAATTTTTTATGCCATTCCACTCCAAGAATACTTCTATGATCCTGATAACTAATGAGTGATTTCTTTTTATGCATAAATCATATTGCTTTTTTTTTTTTTTTGTTCTGCAAAAAGCGCAAGGCAAGGTTTTCACTCTTGTCATTAATGTATTGTTAATTTTGCATGTGACTATGATAGTTTATTTTCGATATGTGATCTTTACATTTGCAAACAAATTGAACTGTATAATTTGTCTGCAGATAGCAATGTCATCAACGCCTCATCTGGAGCCAAATGTTATTCCCTTGCTTCTTGAAAAACTCTCTTCTTCTCTGCCATCCGCAAAGGTTGGTACCATTTGGATACTGAAGCTAATCAGAGTATTTCTGAGATTGAATGATAATTCTCATTGATATGGAATGAAACAAGTACAACCTATTTATGCTTGTAAGATAAAATAGAAAAATACTAAATTACCTCCTTAAAAACAGATAGGCCTAATCTTAAAAATAGAATTCCTACTAATCCTAATATAACTCTTATCCCTACAAATTCGGATATCAGTTGTTACCAACTAATATCCGCAATTCCACAGATACATTTCAAGATGGTTGTGAGAGAAAGGAAACTCATGATTTTGTAGGGCAAGCACCTGATATATTTAAATGCTGATTTTTTATTTTGGCAGGTTGATTCTTTGAAGTATCTAAGCTATTGCTCAATCAAATATGGAGCAGACAGGATGGCAAAACATGCAGGACCTCTTTGGAGTTCTTTAAAAAACACAATAAGTAGTTCATTAAAGGAGCCTTCTGAATCTTTTTTCTCAGGATCGACAGATGGTCTTAGCTTTCAGGAGAATGAAATTGCATCTGAAGCTCTAGTACCGTTGGAAAGAATTGTCATGCTAAATAACAATTTACTTTTAAATATGTTTGTGGATGAGGAACATATAAGTGCCATTTTTAACACCATCACAAGTTATGGGAGTTACAAGGATATTCCTTTGCAAGGGAAACAGAGGTTACACGTTGTTGGTCACATTCTATATGTTATTGCAAAGACTTCTATTGCTTCCTGTAATAGAATGCTTGAAACGCTCTTTCCCCCCTTGGTGGATATCCTACAGCTTTCCATGAGAAATTCATCCAGGGATTGCTTTCTAAATTTTGGAGCCCTCTATCATTTTATGGAACTCCTTGCAGCATGCAGAGATTTGATTATTTACTCTAGAGGACTTGAGTCAAACTCTATTTCAGCTCATGAGACATTTTGTTGCATCGTTCAGAGTTCTTATGCTTGGCTAATTGATGCCCTTTGTTCTATCCTTCAAACAACTGCTGACGGAGTTGCTCATGATGTGGATATTTACTTCCGAGGTAAATGCTCTAGTTTCGTGAGATCTTTTACTTGTTTAGACAAGTCATTGTGGGTCACGTAAAATTTTTAGTTAAGTTCTTTGACTTGTTAAGACAAGTCATCATTGGTCATGTAATAACTATTTCTTTGCCCTTCACTAGTGTTTCACTTTTTGTATTCTCAGGAATTCTTTTCTATGATAATCTATAAATATAAAAGCTTGTTTATAAAAGTAACATGAGATTGGTTCAGAATATCACAAGAGATTTTTTTTTTTTTTTTTTTGTTCATGACCTGTCACCCCTTGAATGCACTGTGGAATGAAATAATGTGTGCTAAATACTTTTGTTCGAAGTTATGTATATTTGACATATTTGTAGATCCTCTCTTTGGGATAATCGTCTAGTAATTTCATGTCCTAATGAGAAACATGGAACGTGTGTGTTGGGATGCATATATTGGGGCAGTTTTGAATTCTTTGTCTCGCAATACCTTCTTTTGAGCCGTCGTGGAGAATTTATAAATCTCATCACAACTTATTTTGGTTCCAAATAGGTAATTTTTTTTTCAAATAATTTGTGGATGAAATGGCGTGATATGCTAACTAGAATCCATTTTCAAGTACTAAAATCCTACATGTGTTATTTTTGGTGATTTTTTTTTTCCTGCTTCTTTCAAGTTTTTGTTTATACTTATTTTGGTAACGAGCAAGCGAACTTTTAATAGCATTGTTTTGCAGTGAAGAGCTTGGAGATTTTGACCACATTCCCAGAAGATCTTTTACCATTGTCAAAAAATGTATTCGAGAATATTTTGACAACACTGATGTCAATTATCTTAGAAGATTTCAACCACAAATTTTTTTATGGAAGCTTGCTTTGAAGGCACTAGTTCATATTGGCTTTTTTGTTAGTAGATACGACTCTGAGAAGACACTGAGTTATATTTCTAATTGTTGTTGAGAAGTTGGTTTCCTTAGTCTCTGTTGATAATTCTACCTCACCTTTTCCACTCAAACTGGAAACAGTCTCGGAAATTGGTGCAAGCGGGCAAAATCATATGCTGAAAATTGTTCAAGGTTGGAAGGGGCTATGTTTTTCTACATTTCTGATTTTTATGTACGTCAATTATCTTTAGTTCTTTTAAAGACGTAAAAACTGTTCCTTTGAAACGTTCAGAATGTCCTCAGTCAAGAAGTTGATAATTAATAATTTGATTCTTTTGACGTGGGATGGGTTAAAAGGCAGATTCCAGTTTCAAATCCTGTCAATCCTGCTAACAGTCACCCTTGTATAATATATATGTATATGTATATGCATACATACGTGAAGAGATGTGATTGTGTTATTGGATATTCTGTTTCAACGTCTAAGAGAAATAGTTATACCTAATATTGCGAACTGAAAAGAAGTGAAGATATTGAGTTTTTTCTTCAATCATATTTTTTAGGAAAAGAAGAACCTGATTGCCCTTGTAATTTGTATTCTGTTTGTTTAGGTACATGGAAATGTGAGGACTGCTGAAATGGCAATTCACCTTTTGCAATTCTATTCTGAAAAGGTTGTTCCATGGTATGTAATTTTTACTAATGTTTGAAGATATTTTGCACGATCTCCCTCTTGTAAAGCTAACTGTCACCACCACAACCAATAATTTATGTCTCTTCAACGTTGATATCTTTGTTTTCTCGTCATAATTTCCAAACATCTAGTGCATCGTAACATTATTGTAATATTATTAGATTTTTCTTCAGTCAATCTAAAATATTTGTCTAAATGAACCCAGGATCCATGAAACTGAAGGTCTTGAGGAAGTCCTGTTGCATTTCACCACTAACATTTGGGACCATGTTGAAAGTTGGATATCTTGGGATGTTAAATTCCAGGAAAAAGTGTGTGAAGATACTACCTTTCTTTCTTTCTTTCTTTTCCCATATTTATTTTGTTTTTGGTTATTAAAAGCATCTTTGATTTCACTTCTACATGTTTGCCTGGTTTAGTTATTTATTAAAAAAGGGCTAAATGTACTCCAAGAGGTGGTAAAAATGTATTTGTTTTTGGTTTAGGGGCTTCTTGATACAATAATGATGGCAATGAAGCTTACTGTTGGGAGTCGTTCAGAGGAAATCCAGGACACCATACTCCAAAAGGCCTATGCTGTACTTTCTTCAAATTCATCTCTTCCATTCAGGAAATCCTTGTTGACTTCCATTCCTGTCCAACTTGAAGAGTCGCAATTTATTCAACATATAGATGATATTTCCCAAAGGGATGAATTGGTTTTATCACTATTTGCTTCAGTAATTATAGCAGCTCAGCCTAGAACAGAAATTCCAAATGTGAGGGAAATACTTCATTTATTTCTGACAACCCTCTTCAGGGGACATGTTCCATTAGCTCAGGCCTTGGGTTCTATGATCAACAAATTTGATGCAAAACCCAAAGGCACAGAAATCGCTAGGGAGTCTGCTTTGGAAGAAGCAGTTGACATGATTTTTAAAACAAAATCATTGAATTCCCATGACAATGAGGTCTTGAAGAGTAATAGCAAAGAAACGGGTCTTACCGATTTATGCCTTGGTCTTGTGAACAATAGACAGGTTCAAGTTCATGCCATAGTTGCACTAGCATTGCTTGGAAAAGGTTTACTTCTGTGTGGTCATGAAAAAGTAAAAGATGTAATCATGACTCTTTTGGAGTGCTTAATGCCAGAAAGCGGTACTTGTGCCTCAAAGTTGAAACATGATTTCTCTGGAAACGTTCCTGAGCAGGAATTGCATCACTCCATAAGGAGAACTGCTGCAGATGCCTTTCATATTCTTACGAGTGATTCTGAACTTTGTTTGAATAAAAAATTTCACGCAATTATACGTCCACTCTGTAAGCAGCGTCTTTTCTCTTTAGTGATGCCTCTTCTGCAGTCTTTGATAAAGAAGTCTTATCCATCTTTGTCAAGGTACACAAACTTCCCAATCTGTATCACTAATTCCTGCAAAATTCTAGTATTGTATCGTATTATGACATGATTTCACAGTGGTTGTCTCTACTTTCCATGAGAAAAATTACTTAGAGAAAACTCATGTGTTACTCATCTATGTCAATGTTCGGCTTATGTTCTATGGGACACAGGCTCAAAAACGTTGTTGACTTTGAATCATGGTTTAAAAAGGAGTTTGAGGCGTGCGCCTGGTGCCTCAGTTTGAGGCACTCAATCAAAATTTCTAGGCTTAGGCCTTATGGCTTAGACGAGGCTTGCGCCTTTTTTCATTGAGGCGCGAGCCTCGAGGCTTTTTGCCTCAGGGCTTATGAGGCGTGAGCCTCAGATTGAAGGCTATTTTGGGCCTGTTTTCAACCCAATTTTGTTCCCCTTTTAAAGTCAGCCCAATACCAAAATTGGGCTTTAATCTATAAATTAGGCTTTCATCAAATTCTGCTGATTTTTTAAACCCTAAGTCTACCATCTTCTTCAACACTTCTTCGTCATCAACCCCTTCTTCATCATCGACCCTCTCTTCGTCATCAACCCTGCAACTTCTGAGTCCACTCCTTTCTGAGCAGCAACTAGGGACTGGAGCGACAAACCACTGGCGACAGCCACCTCCAGATTCCGACCTCCTCAACCCTTACTCCTTAGCTTTTTTTTTTTATTATTATTTTCTACTGAAGGCTGGCTCCCCCCAATGTTGTATAAAATGAAAGTTATATAAAGAGAGCACCATAGAAGAGCAATAGCATATATATTATATTGGATGTGTTTTGTGCACTGTCTTATTGTGTGTTTTATGTTTGTGATGAACTAAGTGTGTGTTTTATGGCATGTTTATGAATTTTATTCAATTTTCTGATTTTTTTATTTTACATTCGAAGCATACGCCTCGCCTCGCCTTGATTAGACAAAATGCTTCAGTTCCCGTTTTCGCATTTAAAACCATGCTTTGAATGATGGTTCGAAGCATTGCACCTTGAATAATCCCTTGTCAACCAATTTAAGCTTTCAAGTCCTGTCTGAAAGCAATGTTCTAATGACTACATACCAAAAGTGCTGCTTTAAAAACAGATCTGTGCTGTATCGGGCCTCTGCACATATCATCTCAGATGCCCCTCTGATAGTTGTCGTGAGTGAAGCCAAGAAGGTTAGTGGCGAAGAAACTTAAGCTTCCTAGGATTATGTATGCCCCGATTTTTTGTGTATAATGAACGACTATGCATTAAATACCACCAAACTCTTGCAGCTAAGGTCATTACTGCTGCAGGGATTATCTATTTTCAGTGACGATATTCAAGATAAGGACCAGCCCTACAATCTTTTGCTAGTCTTATCTGGAATATTGACTGATAAAAACGTTAAGTTTAAGATGCATTTTGCTTGTCTGCACACTTTTTATGGTTCAGCTAGAGCTTACATTTGTCTTGTTGCAGTAAGCAAGCATAGATGTCGCACTTTGTTATTATACGTATTTCCTTAGTCCTAGTAAAATTCTACAAAAGAAAATAGAGAAATGGTTTCATGCTGTCGGAAGGTGTATGGGGAGGAAAGGGGAACTTTGCGAGATAAGTTTAGGTTTCTGTTCGTAGGACCACTTACATTAATATTTGGCCTGGTCTAAATCTTTAGAGGAACAAGCTCCCTTTTCTTTGCTCTTTTGTTGGTACGACGGATAGGAAAATTGAGTTTTCAAGGAGTCAATCTGGAATGCAATATTTTTCCTTCCTTCTTGTTAGAAATTGGACTAAATACATTAAGATGTGTTATACATCGACATAGAGACTAGGGAGTTTAGATAAACCGAGATGGAAATCTCAGGTGAAGAATTGAATCACATTCCAAAACGCAAAATGAAAATGTGCGCGGCTCTCAGAAGGACAAAAAATCCCCTGCATCAGATATTTTGCCTGAACTAAGAACATGATGGTTGTAAGATAGTTATTTTACTATACATACAGCTCCTCCGGGGGAAAAAGAGGGGAAAAAAAAAAAAAAAAAACACGTGTCAATACTGGCTTATAGGCAATAATGTAAATGTAATGCTTACTTTTTGACATGTCCATGCAGGACAGGAAGCTGTCATAGAGAATGATCATTCTGTCATCAATTGCCTAATTGGGCTGATTACCTATCCTCATATGATGGTATTGTATATTTTTCATAGAGAAATTTATTCTGTTTCTGACGTATGCTTCAAGTTCTGTTGCTAAACTTTCTCAAATTGTTTAAGTGTGGTCGTGGATTTTAAATCCCTATACGTTATAAAATTTGCTAATCAGTTGTGCATTTGTGTATTAATTTAACTTTCCAGCTCGTTCGGGAGACAACAATTCAATGTCTTGTTGCCATGTTGCAGTTGCCTCACGCCAGAATCTACCCCATGAGAACAAAGGTTAGTAGAGTTTCATCGTAAGGGGTTTGTGGTGAATACTAACATTTACAATTATTGCCGAGACAAATACGTTAAACCCTTTGGCATGGTAACATTTATGCTTAAACATTTTAATTTGTCATTTTTATTAATATGACTACTTGTTCAGGTGCTTCAAGCTATGTCGAAGACTCGAAGGCACTTGATGATCCGAAGAGGGCTGTTCATCAGGAAGCTCTCAGATGCAGGAAAGCGTGGTCAGTGCTCTGGATCCATGCTTTTGCACCTTTAGAAGAGTCATACTGTTGTCTTTTTATGTTTTATTTTTTGTTTTCGTTGGTTATAGTTCACCATTTAAGTGGTCTTTTATGTTTTGCTCGGACGTTTAACAGGGCATCAATTGCATAGGGATTAGAGAACCTTCCATTTACAAGGACAACAGAGCTTTGTAAGACCAGCTCAGAAAATTAGATCTCCTGGTGAAAGGTTGCCAGTTTCAAATCTTGCTTGTGATTATTTAGCGTTGTATATAAATTAATCAATACTAATTATCCATTATAGTGATTTTGCTTCTAGCTTTTCTCTTTATCTGCAAAATACTTGTTTATAGTTGAAATATTCAGTGGTGGTTTTTATAAAGAAAAAAAAAAGAAAAAGAAAAAAGAAAATCTACTGTTTTATTCGAACCTCTTTTTTTTTTTTTGAAATGTGCTTTATTCTAACTTATCCCAACGGCTGCTCATTAATGATTAATGACGTTATTTACACAATAATATAATCATCAAGTTTTAATGGTTCTAGCTTCGGTATTTATATCATATCATATCATCGTGACGTGAGATAATAGTGACATAATGCAATCGATTTCCAACTACTGCACACATATCTAACAACTATATTATTATAGTGATTTTCTTATTGGTGTGTTTGAATTTACCGTTTTAGGAACGTTTGATTATTGTACCAAGTTTAGCATAATAACGTGTGATAATGATTATATATCACAAATTTTCTAGTACTGCACATATCTAATTACATTTTCATTGTTGTAATATATAGTGATTTTGTTACCGTAATCTGTTTGAATTTACGTTGGAAGATTGATGCTCATGGTGAGCTTTTTAGAAGTAGGGGGCCTTTACGACCTTATTTGGAACAGGATCTGTTCTCTAGGGTGTGACCCTTTTTTTTTTCTTTTAAGTGTTTTGTTTGTGCCTTTTGTTTTCAGATTTCTTAATTTACAAATCAGTTTAAAAATTCCATGACTGATAATTAACGATGTCATTATCTGATTTAATGGCGTTTTTCTAATCTAATTTTAAGGAGTCGTTTGTATAGTTATCATTTAGACCTAACATACTGATCATTAACGATGTCATCATCTCATTTTGATGGCTTGTTTTTTTCTTCCTTTTTATTTAAGGAGTCTTTTGTTTAGTCATCATTTTGACATATCATTATATTGGTTGACAATTAAGCCGAAAACATCATTATAATTTGTTTAAGTTTTACTATTTCCAACTTCTTTTGCTACATTTTAAAATGCATGGTAGGATTAATCAACCCTCATATTGCAGACCTGAGAAACTTTCAACTTCTTGAGATGGAATATGGCAAACAGTTACTTGAGTGGAGGGCCTTTCTATGACATCCATCTTCTTTGTACAATTGTTTTTTTTTTTTTTAATGGTATTGATGAAAAAATCTACAACAAATAAATCCCTAATCCAAAAAAAAAAAAAAAAAGACTACATATAAGGTACATACAATATGGCAATGAATAACAAGTGTGGAATTCATCACTCTGGTAGCATTGGGAAAACATAACAGCCAAACCACCCACTAAAGCTACAAAAATTGAGAAACTCCTCTTACGGCAAATTAGACAGACAAATCATCGTCTCCACCACTATACTCGTCAACATCTTCATGTCGCCCCACCTTATGTGATCTCTCCAGGCCGTCTTCAACATCAGACCCTCCTCTTTTAAAATTTGAAAGACTTCCTCTCGGATTTGAGTAAGCCTAAAAGCATCATATCATGTCAAATTATAAAGCAATGCTCGTTATAGTACTAATTATTAAAGCATCAAGAAATAGCTTCAGAGTCATACCTCTGCATCTCCCGATTCTATCACAGTAAGAGTAGGTCTCCTCCTTACAGTCACTCTTGCGGGTACGGGAAAATGTTCCACCTCATCACCAGATCGTCCTTCTTTAGCCCTCTTTTTCCTTAAAACAAGCTTGGTGGGAAGAGGCTGCATGCAGAAAACAGGAAATGTATAAGGACCCACTGATCTCATATGCCTGAGTATTTTCATGTTTTTCCCCGGTAGAACACTAATTTTCCACGTCAGTCTCCAAAATGAGACTTTAACTAAACTGTCGTGCACTCATACAAAATGATAAAATAGATACCAAGTAGCGAGCTTCTGTTTCATCAAATGAAACCAGGTAAGTTGTAGGGTCATCTGCATTATCTCCTCGTACCTGTTGTTAAGTTACAAGCAGGGAAAAGAAATCAGTAATCGCTCAAAACCGTGTATGTTGGTAGCTTTAAAAAAAAAAACAAAGGTCCAGATCCTTGCACGCACATCCCAATGATATTCACGAACCCATGAATATGAAATATCTTCATGTTCATCATAAATATCCTTTGAAAGCTGCAACCAACAAAAATATAAGAATAAGTTAATTGCTTAAGATCTACAGGTTAATCGTCTCATACAAGATGAAAACAAGAATATATCTACCTCATCCAGAGAAGGGACCATGTAGGCCAAAAATTTCTCTATCCCTGGACCTGCCTTATAACTTCTCAAGATGGCCTGCGTAAGAAATAGCGATATGAATAACAAGAACACCACTTTCTACAAGAAATTTGTTAGTGTAGTCACATGAACAAGCTCCATTCAGTAAAACTTCCCCTCATGACGAGGTGACTTGTATACATGATTCTTGCTGTTCTTGTGAGAAGATATATCAATATGTTTTATACGACAATCACGATTGGTATATTTATTTCTTTGCATGCATGCCTTAGACCAAGTGAATTACCTGCGATTCATGAGCATCACGGGTAGAATTGTCCAACTTGCTGTAGATTTCTGAATCAGCCGTTGGAGCACTATCAAATGCCACGACAACAAATTGATCATCGTCCCTATAAAACCAGCATAGAAGGCAACATTTTTGCATTATTGCGAATATATCCAAAGGCTATCCATAGTAACTAACTAACGAGTAATGAAGTTGACAATAATAATTTAATTTTTTTCCTTCAAACTTAAATATATATATATATATAAATGCCGCTACCAATTGGAATTTTTTTCCTTGTGAGTGATGTTGACAAGTATGCTGCATGGAAGCCTATGTAATCAAGCTCTTTATTTACTGATTAATTTAGCATAAAAGAGATCCATACCGATCAAAATCAGGTAACAGAGGCAGAATCTCAACAGGATACAAGTTCTTATTGGTAGCATGAATAGGGCGAGACTTGCATGCCTCGAAAGATGCCTGAATTTCCTTGATTTGTCTATCCCTGAAAAATGACTGATAATTTTAGTAAAAGAATTAGATCAAGGTTTCTTCCCGATGTTAACACTTCATGTAGTCATGTTGGGATTAAGCAAACCTGTCATTAAGGTTCTCCAAAATGTTGCGGCCCCCCTTCAGCTCTCGCAGTTCTTTCGCTTGTTTTTCAGTTAAAGACTGCATATGTCAAAAGATTCTCGGTCATAACATAGTTTTAGCTTATTCTCTCAAGAAGGTAGTTCTTGTGAAGTTGTGTGCTGATCTATTACCTGTTTTGTTGACTCCATGCTCAAAGGAGATATATACTGCGTCTTAACCAGCCATGCAACTCCTTTATCAGTAGGCCTTTCTTTTCTCTTAATGCCATCTTTCTTTACAGGGGTTACAGCTTCTTCATCACGCAATAATTCCTCATCCTCTGGATCAAGGGGCGGTCTAACACTGGGAGGACTACACAAACCAATAACAAACAGTTCAGATTTTCCAACCCACAAAAAAATTCCCAAACCTTCGTAGCTCAAAGTTGTTAAGAATGATACTTGTATACACTGAGGTCAAGTAGGTCAAGAGGAATCCCAAGATCCGGCTCAACAAAAAGCTTTGGCTTGTATGTTTTTTCCAACGACGTGATTGTATACTTCGAATATCTGCAGAAAAGGATTTCAAAATTACCACCAAAGATGTGTAACAACATAAATTAGACTATGAAATATGGTCAGAATCCACCAGCTTTAAAATGTGAATAATACTCGAGCCAAAAAACTTATGAAATACAGTCAAAATCCACCAATTTTAAAATGTGAATAAAACTCGAGCCAAAAACATTTGGTTCTGGCATAGCAAAATTCCGGAACACATTAAAGACTTGAAAAATATGACATACTGATCTTTCTCTCTCTTCATAGACATGAGCTTCGGTTGTGCACTTGGATCCGGAAGTTCATTACGGAATCTTCAAAGAATGTACAAGTTAAATGTCAGCAGAAGGTGTAAAACTTTACATATTTGACAGATTAGGCGAGGAAAGAATATACATATCTAAGAATACTTGGATGATCGTTAGCTCATTTTTTAGGCAATATTATCACATAATGGAGCATATTCAAGATAATCTGAAGTACAATTCAGTCATCACGAGGGGCAAGAAAAGATGCTCACTTCAACTTGCATAAAAACGTCGTCGGCTTCTTAAGCCTATTTTCAATCCTCTCACCGCTCAAGAGTGAAGTAGCCCTCCTCTCTCCCATTCTTGATCCCGCAATCGAACCGTGCCCCTTGGCCACAGATAACATCTGGGTCTTCTGCAGAACCGAGTGCTGCGATTCCTTCAAATGCTGCCTATGCTTCTCTTCTAGCTTTTGCTTCTCAAATTCCCTCCTCTTCCTCAGCCTCCTCTCTTCCTCCGTCTCCACTCTCCCCATTGGCCCATTTGATTTCTTTGCCGGCACCGAAGGCACCGGATACTTCTGCTGTTTATGATGATAAGCCCCATGGTGATTCGAGTGCCCATGTTCTCGCCTCCCAGACCCGGAGGCCTCCTTTGAAGCCCCTCTATCCCGCTCTTGCAATCCCCTATCCTGAACATTCTCCTTGCCGTGGCTCTGCGGAGGAGGAGGTGGTGGGGGCGAGCTCGGAGGCGGAGGTGGAGACGAAGGCGGTGGCGGGGGTGGCGGGGGCTGTTGCAATGGCTGCATTGGCAGGGGACTGTTGTACTGCGAAAACTGCAAAGACTTCGGGTGGTACGGCATTGCAGGGGCTGGCGGCGGAGGCGGAGGAGGGTGCGAAGACTCCGGCGGAGGAGGAGGGGGCGGATAAGAGTACTGCTGGTGAGGCAGCGGTGGAGGAGGGTGTTGACTTCTGGGAGGGCGGTACGAAGAGGAAGAAGGCCCGTAGCCACTATTGTTGTACGGAGCTGAGCCCTCAGCACCAACGCCACCATTGAAGCCCCAATTTTGGTTGTACTGATTTCCTCGCTGCTGCTGCTGCTGCGATGGCGGAGGCGGGAACGGCCGGTACGAGGCCATGATCGATCCTCAAAACACAAACCAACAACACTACTCGATCAATTCCCAGCCTCCCAATTTCTCTCTCTCTCTGAGAACTAAATCGCTGCGAAAACCAAACGAACTCTAGGAGAGAGAACACTAAGACAACTTCCTCGGACTGAATCAAAACGAAATCGGAACCTCGGATTTGTTTATTTTCATGCTTCCGAACAGATCAAACATGGCAATCAAGAAAAGAGAGAATTTTGATATACATCTATCCAATCCAATTCAATCGATCAAATTATAGATTAATTCGGACCAAAAAAAAAAAAAGAAAAAATATCTTAGTTGAAAAAATCTAACCTAGAAGAGAGAGAGAGAGTTGATAGTGACGAGATTGAAACTAAGGATTTAAGGAACGTTACGGAAGAAACCCTAGCCTAATCCTAGGTAGAAAGAGGAAGAGGGTAGTAGAAACTAGAAAGTAGAAAGTAGACAGAGAGTAACCGGAGAGAAGTTAAGACGACAACCTCGGCCAGCTCGGTGCGTGTCTTGTGAGATCTCGGATTTTGTCTCCCACGTCACGCGCCGTCAGAGACTGCAATTTATTGGAAAATAAAAATAAGAAAGAGAAAAGAAAAAAGAAAAACCAGACATATACAAAAAGGCAAATAAAAAATTGTCAAATTTTAAACTAGCTCCGTCGTTCTTATGACCTTTTATTTTTTCGCCTGGGTGCATATTTTGGATGAGGTTGCGTCATTTTTTATATTTTTATTCTTCTAAAAATTCGTCCGTATTTTTTAAGGACATGTATAAATGGTGTAGCATAATAAGTTATAGTTGTAATTTTGAGAAAAATAGAGAGTATAAAATGGTTAAAAATCTTATAACTAGTGGCAATTTCACTTAAAAGATAAACCTTGGTTTTAGTAAGTCAGTTCAAACCAACGAGAGTATAAAACTTTTAATAGTTATTGTTAAAAAACTTATATAGTGTAAAACTTTTTACATGTTATAATGTATTGAACCAATTGGTTTAAATTAAAATTCCTAACCGCCTTAAAAGCCATCAAAACTACCTTCAACTCTTTAATAAATGCCTAATGTCCGAGAAAAGAGGATTTTTTATAGCTTAAATACGCGGATAATTTTCAAATTTAGCAGCTCTTTTACAATCACCTTGTATATGAGGAATAAACCACATTTCATAATCAATAAAACTCTTACCCTAATTGCAATTACTTTAACTATTAGGATAAAAAAACAACCATTTACACAGAATCAAACCCTCGTAATGTAACGCCATGAAATTTATTTAATATTATTGTAATGTAAAATGATGAATTAGTGTACCATAATTGATGTTTCAATATTAATTTGATTATTTGGTTAAATTTTAAATTTTTGGTTCTTTTGTTTATTTGATAAATTCAAATGATTTCTTATTGTTTTAAAATGATGTTTTGAGTTTTAAAACACAACAATTTGTAAAATGTTAAAAATATTCAATTTTACAAAACCGTGGGTGGCATTTGGTTTTCGCACAGTAAAAACCGCCCACCGTTTCTCTCTATTTATTCTCTCACCTCTCCCTCTCTCTTCACTCTCAGCTCTCACTCTCTCTCTCCTCTCTCTCTTGCCCGTGAGCCCCCTTTCTCTTCCTCTCCTTGGTTTCTCTCAATTCTCTCTCAAATTTTTGAATCAAAATTCGAATCCAAGCTTCGGGTTAGCAAGGACGAAGCTCAGGAGCGTGATTTGGCAACCAAGAACGTGGATTGAAGCTTTGATTTGAGGTTAGATTTTGAAATTTCTAAACTTTTTTCAAAATTTTTAATTTTGTGCATTTTTGAGATTTAAGTTCGTTTGAGCTTAGAAAACCTTTGATTTGAGTTAAATGAACTTAGAACAACTAGAATCTAAGCTTAGATTGAAGAAAAACGGATTGGATTCAAGATTTTTCATTTTTCCTCATTTTTCCCCATTTTTGGATTTTTGAGATTTTTGTGTTTGAATTTTGTTTAAATGAGTTCAAAGGTGTTCTAGTATGTTTTTCTATCATCTATGATTGTTTTTCATGCCTAAGATTTGAGAAAAACATGTTAAAATCAAGATTTGGATTTTGGGGGATCAAAAACCAGTGGCTGGAATTTCTGGGTTTTCCTAGTTCGGCAGGCCGGATTCAAGGGATCAGCAGGCCAGATTGCGCCGTTCGGCAGGCCGAACCTGGGGAATGTCCCACCGATCGGACCTGGTTTCCGGCAGGCCGAACTGCACAGTTCTGTCGGCCGAAGCAGGGAGTCCGGCAGGCCGACCAGGCATGAAAAATTTTGTGATTTTTCACCCGCTTTTCACTGTTTTAAACCTCGATTTAAATTCCAACATTGTAAAATGATTTTAAAGATACAAATGGCACACTAAGACATCATGAAATGGTTTAGTAACATAGAATGTCTCGAGTTAGATATTGATCGACTTAGTGTGTATCTAGAATCGTTCGTGGTTCCGCGGAGCTAACGTATAGCAGACCGGGATTACGGTATGGGGCACCGGTACGAGTATCGAGGTAGGACTTCTACCCTATTCCTTGGTAGCCTAGTTTCAAAATGAGTTGGCTTTGAAAATGAATTTATCGGTTATATTTTAATATACAGTGAACTGAAATGAACTTCATAATAAATGTAAATGACAATACTCGGTAAATAGGTTTTGAATGATGATGAAAATAAACACATAGGCATGATGCCATATCAGAGATCGGGTCGTGTAGCGATCGACCTTAGGGGCAGGTCCCGAAACCCAGCTGGGCCACTACGGTGGTGATATTCTTATGGTTTGCCTAGGAAAAGAAAACGATATTTCTGGTTGTCCGAGTAAACTGTTTTGGGTAAGAACGGATTTTATTTAAATTTATTTATTTATTTATTTATTTAATGTTTCTTTTAAATAATTTGATAAAATATTGTCCTACTGAGCCTTTCGCTCACATTTTCTCTGTTTTTAAATTTCCCCCCCTTCTAGGTGGTTTCCCGTTTAGGTTCGGAGAGGATCCAACGGACCGAACTCAGGAGCAGTAGAAGGATTTATTAGATTGTTTGTATAAATTAAACAAGGCATGTAATGTTTTTAACTTTCTTTGCGCTTGGACTGTGGTTGTATTATTATTACTATATTGTCAGTACCATGGGTGTGCACAAGTTGTGGGTCAGTGGGACCCATACTCTCTACGTTTATCATTTATTTTTCATGCAATGGTTTTCTTGAACTTTTACATTTTATTTTTTTAATTTAACCCCTAAACTCTTGATTTTAATTAAATTCCCTCTTAATTAATTTAAATAATTCGTCACATCACCTCCCGTACTCCGGGGCGTGACAGAATGGTATCAGAGCTCAAGGTTATGAACCTTGGGAATTGTGCACACATAAGTATGACAATGAAATACCTCTGACAGTCCAAAATTTTATTTTCAGAAGTGAGAGAATGGCACCTAGGCGTCGTTCGACAACTGACGTCGAGTTCGAAAACGATGAGTTCTATGTTTGCGGCTTTTCGGCAGATGGCAGCCAGGGCTAGACCGGAGGATTCTGATGTTGGTCATCGACATACGTATTTTAAGGAATTTCAACGTGCGTCTATTCTGACTTTTGATGGTAATGGGGATCCACAGTTGGTAGAATATTAGCTGGATTCGATCGTAAAGCATTTGATACCCTTGGTGTGCCTGAGGAGTACCGTGTGGAGTTTGTTGCATATAAGCTCGAGGGTGGTGCTAACACTTGGTGGAAACAGACTAAGCGTTTGGAGTGCGGTGGTGATATCAGTTGGGACAGATTTGAAGAGCTGTTATATGATCGATATTTTCCGCAGGGGTATAGAGATTAGAAGGCAGCTGAGTTCTACAGGTTGCAGCAGGGTGATTTGTTAGTTCGGGAATATGAGGCAAGGTTTAATGAGTTGGCCAGGTTTGCTCCATCGGCAGTGGCATCGAAGCGTGAGAGGTGCATTAAGTTTCAGGAAGGGCTTAAGGCTCCTATTCGGCGACAGTTGGTTGCTCTGCGACTTAAGAGTTTTGGAGAGCTTGTGTCGTCAGCAATATCCGTGGAGAATGATTATGTGCAGTATTGTGAGGATCGCGCAAAGGCATCAGGAGGATCGCAGATGAGCGGTAGGAAGAGCACTAGTAGCCGTCCGACTCCGGGAAAGAGCAAGCAAGGTGGCGCAAACAGTGGTAGCAGCAGTTCATCTGGCAGCGGACGCAGCAATCCCTACAGCTTTCATTGTCATTTATGTTAGCAGCCCGAACACATCAAGAGGAATTGCCCAATCAGGAATGCCCGTCTTGGATCTCAGACCGGAGAGGATCCAGTCGTCAGTCTCAGCCTCAGACCCTACCTCCGCCTTAGCAGTACCCGCAGTTGTAGTATCCCTAGTTCTTTCCTCAGCAGTTTTCGTATCCAGTACGAGGGCAGCAGCAGCAGCATTTCCAGGGTAGCGTTTCTCAGTATCAAGCGCCGAGTACAGCTAGTGTGTAGTCGTCTCCATCCCAGCAGCATCAACAGAATAATCCTGGACTCAGCAATGTTGGTAGAGGAAAGGAAAGGCACCAGTGCAGGTTCATGCAATGGCATCTGGAGGTTCAGATTCTCAGACTAGTAACGCGGTTGTTGATGGTACGATCTTAGTTTCTCAGTCCTTAGCTCGCATTTTATTTGATACCGATGCCTCTCATTCTCTCATTTCGAGTTCTTTTGTACATGCCTTGGGATTAGAGATAGAAGAGTTTAATGAACCCCTAGTCATAACTTATCCCTTGGGGCGGGTGTGTGTGAATTGTGTTTGTAAATCTTGTAAAATAAATATTGGGGATGAGATTTTGAAAAGTGATTTGATTATACTCCCTATGAGCTCATATGATGTAATTCTAGGGATGGACTAGTTGTCCAGGTGTAATGTAGTTGTAGACTGTCAACTTAAAAAAGTGACCCTAATGTCTGACAGGGGAACGATGATCACTTACCAGGGTGGTGGTGATTGGTTAACGAGTGAGCGTCTCATGAAGTCGTGTCTAGGAGGGCGAAGGAATCTGGGTTGTTGTGCTTTTCTTGTGAACCTAGAGTGCGAGCCCTATGCTTTGAGAGGAAGTGTAGTGATTCCGGTGGTTGATGAGTTCGAGGATGTCTTCCCCGATGAGTTGCCAGGGTTACCACCGCATCAAAAAATTTAGTTTGGTATCGAGTTGTTTTCGGGGACAACACCGATTTCTATGGCACCTTATCAGATGGCGCCGACGGAAATGAAAGAATTAAGGAAGCAACTTCAAGAGCTTGCTAATAAAGGGTATATTCGGAATAGCACATCTCCGTGGGGAGCACCGATTTTGTTTGCTAAGAAACATGATGAGCCTCTCAGGTTGTGTGTAGATTATCGGCAGCTGAATCGTTTACAGTGGAGAATAAGTATCCCTTGCCTAGGCTTGATGAGTTGTTTGATCAGTTGGGAGGTTCACGGTACTTCTCAAAGATTGATTTGCGTTCAGGGTACCATCAACTCAAGATTAAGGAAGAGGATATTCCCAAGATAGCTTTTAGGACCCGGTATGGACATTTTGAGTTTTTGGTTATGTCGTTTGGGTTGACAAATGCTCCGGCAGCTTTCATGGATTTGATGAACAGGATATTTAGGCCGTATTTGGATCAGTTTGTGATCGTGTTCATCGATGACATTCTTGTGTATTCTAAGACTTGGGAGGAGCATGAGCAGCATCTTCGGATCGTGCTTCAGACTCTACGAGGGCACCAGTTGTATGCCAAGAGGGAAAAGTGCGAGTTTTGGTTGACTGAGGTCAAATTTCTGGGTCATGTCATCTCAGAGCATAGTATTTATGTGGATCTGTCTAAGATTAAAGCCATAGTGGAGTGGGAACGACCAAGGAACGTAGCGGAGATTCGTAGCTTCTTAGGTCTTGCTGGTTATTACAGGAAATTTGTAAAGGATTTTTTGAAGTTTGCAGCTCCGTTGACGAGATTGATTAAGAAAAATGTCAGGTTTGAGTGGGGTGAAGAATGTGAGCTTGCTTTTCAGGAATTGAAGAACCGGTTGACTTCAGCTCCAGTGTTGGTTATTCCTAGTAGTGACGAGCCGTATGAGGTTTACGCAGATGCTTTAGGACGCGGGCTTGGGTATGTGTTGATGCAGCATGGATGTGTGGTTGTGTATGGATCGAGACAGCTACGACCTCACGAGCAGAATTATCCTACTCATGACTTGGAGCTCGCGGCGGTGATTCACGCGGTGAAGATTTGGAGGTGTTATTTGTATGGAGCGTCGTTTCAGGTCTTCTCCAATCATAAGAGCTTGAGGTATCTGTTCACTCAGAGGGATCTTAATTTGAGGCAGCGTAGATGGATAGAGTATATGGAGGATTATGATTTTGTGTTGCAGTATCATTCCGGGAAAGCTAATGTGGTCGCGGACGCGTTTAGTAGGAAGTCTTCAGGGATTCTCGCTTATTTGGCTTTTGAAGACTGGAGCAGAGATGCGACAGTGAGTGAGTATGGGTTACGGTATCATGAAGACTATGATCGAGTTTCAGTATATCATGTGGAGGCGACCCCAGCTCTTGTTCAGATGGTGAAGCAAAGTCAGTGGCAGGATCAGCATTTTGCAGGGGATTTGGTCGCGAATTCAGAACAGAGAGCAATTTGAAGAATGGAGCGTGCATGCAGATGGATCGCTTTATTTTTAGGAGAGTCTTGCAGTTCCAGCTATCGCCGAGGTGACGAAAACCGTTTTGGACGAAGCCCATAGGTCTCAGTTCGCTATTCATCTAAGGAGCACAAAGATGTATCATGATTTGAAGAGGCAATATTAGTGGAGAGGCATGAAGAAAGATGTTCGAGAGTACGTGGCTAAGTGTTCGACGTGTCTTCAGGTGAAAGCCGAGCATCAGAAGCCCGTAGGTCAGCTTCAGCCGCTTCCTATTCCAGGGTGAAAATAGGAGCATGTAACGATGGATTTTCTCAAAGGTTTGCCGAGGACGGAGCAGCGGCATGATGCAGTTTGGGTCGTGGTCGACAGGTTGACAAAATCGACGCATTTCATTCTGTTCAGGTCGACATGTTCGAGAAGGATTCTCAGGGATTTGTATCTACAGAACATTGTGATGTTGCATGGAGTTCCTTTGTCCATCACTTCTGATCGAGACACCAGGTTTAATGCTAAGTACTGGAGGAGTTTTTAGGAGGCTTTAGGTACGGATTTGAACTTCAGTACGGTGTTTCATCCTCAGACTGATGGGCAGTCTGAGTAGGTTATTCAGATTCTCAAGGATATGTTGCATGCCTGTGCGTTAGACTTCGGCGGGAATTGGAAGCAATATTTGCATCTAGCCGAGTTCGTGTACAACAACAGTTATCAGGCGAGTATTGATATGGCACCGTTTGAGGCATTGTATGGGCGACCATGTCGGTCACCAGTGTGTTGGGCCGAGCCAGAAGATAGGGTTATTTTTGGGCCGGATGAGATCCGTGATAGCAACGAGAAAGTCGCTGTGATTTGAGGTCGATTGAGGGCAGCTCAGAGTCGACAGAAGAGTTATGCGGATAGGAGACATAGACCCTTAGAGTTCGCGGTAGGAAATTTCGTTCTCTTGAAGGTATCGCCTCGTAAGGGAACTATGCGGTTCGGAGTGAGTGGAAAGCTCGCGTCGAGGTATATTGGGCCGTTCGAGATCACTCAGCGTGTTGGTGTGGTTGCTTATCGGCTTGATCTTCCGCCCGAACTTTCTCATGTTCACGATGTGTTTCATGCGTCGATGCTTAGGAAGTGTCCGCCTGAGCAGGGTAAGATAGTTTCATTTCGCGGTGTGTAGATTCAGGAAGATACGATGTACGAAGAAGTGCCGATTCAGATTATCGATCGGAAAGTAATTAGTTTGCGTCGTCGGGAGATACCGTTGGTAAAGGTCGTGTGGCAGCATCACGGGGTTGATGAAGCCACTTGGGAACTAGAGTCGAGTATGCGGGAGTTGTATCCACATTTTTTTTGTTTCTGAATTGAGTTGTAAATTTCGAGGGCGAAATTTTTTTTAGGGGTGGAGAGTTATAACGCCCCGAAATTTATTTAATATTATTGTAATGTAAAATGATGAATTAGTGTGCCATAATTGATGTTGCAACATTAATTTGATTATTTGGTTGAATTTTGAATTTTTGGTTGTTTTGTTTATTTGATAAATTCAAATGATTTCTTATTGTTTTAAAATGATGTTTTGAGTTTTAAAACACAAAAATTTGTAAAATATTAAAAATATTCCGTTTTACAAAACCGTGGGTGGCATTTGATTTTTGCACAGTAAAAACCGCCCACTGTTTCTCTCTATTTATTCTCTCACCTCTCCCTCTCTCTTCATTCTCAGCTCTCACTCTCTCTCTCCTCTCTCTCTTGCCCGTGAGCCCCCTCTCTCTTCCTCTCTCTCGGTTTCTCTCAATTATCTCTCAAATTTTTGAATCAAAATTCGAATCCAAGCTTCGGGTTAGCAAGGAAGAAGCTCAGGAGCGTGATTTGGCAACCAAGAACGTGGATTGAAGCTTCGATTCGAGGTTAGATTTTGAAATTTCTAAACTTTTTCCAAAATTTTCAATTTTGTGCATTTTTGAGATTTAAGTTCGTTTGAGCTTAGAAAACCTTTGATTTGAGTTAAATGAACTTAGAACAACTAGAATCTAAGCTTAGATTGAAGAAAAACGGATTGGATTCAAGATTTTTCATTTTTCCCCATTTTTTAATTTTTGAGATTTTTGTGTTTGAATTTTGTTTAAATGAGTTCAAAGGTGTTCTAGTATGTTTTTCTATCATCTATGATTGTTTTCCATGCCTGAGATTTAAGAAAAACAGGTTAAAATCAAGATTTGAATTTTGGGGGATCGAAAACCCGTGGTTGGAATTTTTGGGTTTTTCCAATTTGGCAGGCCGAACTACGTGTTCGGCAGGCCGGATTCAAGGGATCGGCAGGCCAAACTGCACCATTCGGCAGGCCAAACCTGGGGAATGTCCTACCAACCGGACCTAGTTTTCGACAGGCCGAAACAGGGAGTCCGACAGGCCGACCGGGCATGGGAAATTTTGTGATTTTTCACCCGTTTTCACTATTTTGAACCCTGATTTACATTCCAACCTTGTAAAATGATTTTAAAGATACAAATGGCACACTAGAACATCATGAAATGGTTTAGTAACATAGAATGTCTCGAGCTAGATATTGATCGACTTAGTGTGTATCTAGGATCGTTCGTGGTTCCGCAGAGCTAACATATAGCGGACCAAGATTATGGTGTGGGGCACCGACACGAGTATCGAGGTAGGACTTCTACCCAATTCCTTGGTAGCCTAGTTTCAAAATGAGTTGGCTTTGAAAATGAATTTATCGGTTATATTTTAATATACCGTGAATTGAAATGAACTTCATAATAAATGTAAATGATAATACTCAGTAAATGGGTTTTGAATGATGATGAAAATAAACACATAGGCATGATGCCATATCAGAGATCGGGTCGTGTAGCGATCGACCTTGGGGGCAGGTCCCGAAACCCAGCTGGGCCACGACGGTGATGATATTCTTATGGTTTGCCTAGGAAAAGAAAATGATATTTCTGGTTGTCCGAGTAAACTATTTTGGGTAAGAACGGATTTTATTTATATTTATTTATTTATTTATTTAATGTTTCTTTTAAATAATTTGATAAAATATTGTCTTACTGAGTCTTTCGCTCACATTTTCTCTGTTTTTAAATTTCCCCCCCTTCTAGGTGGTTTCACGTTTAGGTTCGGAGAGAATCCAACGGACCGAACTCAAGAGCAGTAGAAGGATTTATTAGATTGTTTGTATAAATTAAACAAGGCATGTAATGTTTTTAACTTTCTTTGCGCTTGGATTATGGTTGTATTATTATTACTATATTGTCAGTACCATGTGTGTGCACAAGTTATGGGTCAGTGGGACCCATACTCGCTACGTTTGTCATTTATTTTTCATGCAATGGTTTTCTTGAACCTTCACATTTTATTTTTTTAATTCAACCCCTAAACTCTTGATTTTAATTAAATTTCCTCTTAATTAATTTAAATAATCTACCACATCACCTCCCGTACTCCGGGGCGTGACACGTAATTACACCAATAACGTAGAAGGTTTCTTTGAAAGTAACAACCGCATCGAGTTTACGACAAACCCTTTGAAAAGTGGTATCTAGTTATGCTTTTGAATGTGTCATTTATTTTGATAAGTATTTTATTATTTATCTAAAATAAAGTTACTATTTTATTGTAGGAAAAAGAAGCATTTGCTAAAAAAGAGAGAAGATGTAATGTACTATAATTTTTGGTGGAGTAAATTCTTTAGAAAAGTTAGTAAATAGTAAATATATACCATATTTAAAACATGATCAAACCGATAAAATTAGGATTTATTTAGTAGGTCACGGATCTAGCCATGACTAAAGATGATAAATTTAATCTTTATCCCATAAATCTTAAATTTACCCCATAATCAAATTTAAAAAATCCTAGATTTATTGAATTTACTCGCATGCTCCAGATTATATACGTTTATTAATATTTACAATTTTTTTTTTACATAATATTTTCAAATTGTTTCGCTAGTAAATTATTTTTGACTCTTTTAGAATTAAAAATACTAGTTATAGTAAATAGGCTATTTACTGCAATAAATATTCAAAACTGTAATTTTAACTACAATTTTTGAACCAAAAAAAAAAGAGAAAATTTTGTTGCTGAAATATTTGCGTACAATGACCGTAATTTTGTGACTGAATAGCAAAAGCGACAAGAAATGGTCGCCAAAGGTTTTTCTTTTCATTTCTTTTCATTAAGATAATAAACTTATTTTTAAGATTGGAAAGAGGCAAAAACAAATACAATTGTAGCAATCAATATATCATACATCAAAGGCTGAAAATTTTAATTTAAGAGATTAATTTGTTTCTTCAACTTTTTAATCATTCAACTAAGAATTTATTAAATATTATTACTTGAATTACCTGCTATTATATTAATAAATTCCTAATATACTAGTTAGTTATTGATAAATAAATTACGTACATACTAGCTATTAATTATTTATTATATTAATTGCTAATATTATAATAAAAATTAGCCGAAAAAATTCACGTGAAAAAAAGTCTATAATGGCATAAAATTTAACGTCATAATGAACATTTTTCATCAAATAAAAAAATCACCATGAAACTTGAACGACAATGAACTAAGAAACGACAACCAACATAAACTACGACAATAAAATAAAACCAATGTAGAAAAAGATAACGTAAACAATGACCACAATTAAAACAAAAGTAGTTATATACATAATTTAGCAATAATTCTATACCTGACCACACCACAAGCATAAGAATTCAAATCCTTTCACTCCTAAATTCAAACAAATAATACTAATAAGACAAAGGAATAAAAACGACGACAAAGAGAGTGATCAATAAATAAGAACAGAGAAAAAATGACAATGCCCTCAACCAACGAGAACAAACTAAAATAAACTACGGAAGAAACGGAACCACAACCAATTGAGAAACGACAAAGAATTACAAAAAACAATCAACTTAAGCGACAATCAGTGGAGAACAACAAACAACTGAAAAAAGAAAAAAAAATTAGAAACAACATTGAAGAAAAGGGCAAAACGCAGCAACGTAAAACTACAATCACCTTAAAACACGGCAAAAAATTAGAAACGACAAAAGATTGAAAAACGAAGCAAAAAAACGACGAGGAATGGAGTGGCAAGAAAGTGGAAAATGATGTGGGATACCAAACGACAACAACGTAAATGAAATGTTAAAAGTGGGAAAAAAAAAATCTAAGTAAGGATGACAATTTGGTAAACGACAATCACTTCATTCAAGAACAAAATAAAAGCAACAAAAGAATTATAAGCAACAATAGAAATTAGAGTGAAAACGACGTCAAACACTACTAGAAAAAGGCTGTCTAGCGGTGCGACCATATGTCTTTAATGTGTTTTCTTATAAATCCAGAAGGAATAAAATATAATTTTTGAGTAAAAATTACAAATTAAAGAACCTTTTTTGCTATAAAGTAAAAAACTGAAGATTTTCAGTTGGAATATATATACATATATGTATATTGTTTTAAGTAAAATGAAAGCATGTACTTTATAAGTGATTCGGCAAATTACATGTTAATTTGCAAGTATTAATGATATTAGAGATCAAGATATATAGTTTTCTTCATGAAGTCCATGTATAGTTTGTATCATAATATTTGGAAAGAGTTACATTTTGCAGTCATGAAATCAACCATACTGCAATTATAACATAGCTTACATAATTAAGACTAATTATCTAAACTACTCTAAATACATTGTCAAGTAAACCCACGGTTTTGCACATACTGCTTGTAAGAAGATTCTTGCTTATTTATTAGCAAATTAAAAAAAAAAAAAAAAGAGAAAAAAAAAAAGGAAAGTAGCTCCTTGCGCTAGCTGCTGAACATTTCATACTAATCCATTACTTGGGGCGACATGCAACCTGAGTTGGCCCAGCTTGCCTTACCATCTATATATGATCAAGATAAAACAAATATTTAATAAAAGACCAAAAAAAAAAAAAAATACACGTTACTAAATGCTTATAATACACTCTCACTGCATATATATATATATGTATGTATATACATATTCAATATTATAAAATAATATGACATGAGCACCTGAAAATAAGCCTCAAGCTTCCTTTTCAATAGAGCGTATTCTTTCTTCAGCTGTTGGAAAGTCCTCACGCATCTGCATGATTATGGTATCAAATTAGAGTTTCTCTAATCCAACTACCAATGGTAACACATGCAATATATTGGCAAATTGGAACTTTTTCCTTGTAACTTTTGTTTCTTCTTTCTTTAACTAGTACAAGATCACATTTAGCTTCGCTTTTTAATTACTACTTTCTTTTCCAATCCCTCTAAGAAAATTGTAAGAAGATCACCAAATTGCAATTTTAGAGCTATATATCCTCATTCTCCATGCACACACACATATATATATATAAATTATAATGTAGTAAATTAGCAATGTGTGAGGAGGAAGAGATTGAGTTAGGAATAAGGTGGGTGATTTACCCTTCTCCATGTCCTGCCCTACAATATTCCCTAAACTGAGTGCACTCAGCTTGCACCTTTTTGGCTCCAATGCTGCAACCAGTGGAAAGAGGTTTCCGATTAAAATTTGTCGTTTTAAACCCAACACCGACTATACTTTATGATAAATTTCTATCAAGAAGTACTCTTTCTAAACAAGGACAAACACACACAATCATTTATACATTTTCGTTTACACAAAAGAAATTTTCAAGTTTTTTTTTTGTTATTTTATGTTACCTTGTGCTACTTCCTTTCAACTGCTGCATATAGTTGTCTAACTTGTTAAAATCCAGAGGACTTTTCTCTCTGCACAAGCACATATTGGTCTTCAGCGACATTACTAAATTGTATGTGTGTGTATATGTAAATATCAATTTGTCGTCGTTTTATTCTCTCTATATATGTATATATGTGTGTGTGTGTGTGTATTTCGTTTCTAGTTTTTTTAATGTTGGGTTGTTGGGGAACTCACAGTGCCTGCTCCAGGTTATTGATTTGTCTAGATGAATCTCGGTAGTACAATGTAGCGATTTCTTCCACAAAATTTGGATTAGCGTCATCTTGTAACTCCTCCAACTGGACAAATTGCTCGTCGAGAAATCCCTGAAAGAGTACATGTTCCCTCATGAATTTTCCATCACAACCACTAATTAAAAAGGAAAAAAAAATTGAAACTGACTAAAAGGCTGGGACATATGATGATCTGCTTTTGTTCGCATGCATGCATGCATGATACTTCACTCACAAATTGAAGTACAAATTTAACTTACTAACTAATACACGCATACAGGAATATTAACTACTCCAACATAGTAGTTTTTACTCAAGATGCATTTTGTTTGAAATTTAAGGTGTTTGGCAAAACAGTTTCAACTCAAAAACTAAGTTCAAACACTATAATATATTAGAGTTTTACACTGTAACATATTTTTACTTTACATTATAGCATATATAGCATATAAGAGCTTTACATTGTAGACGGTTCAAACTTATAAACTTGAACTCATCTCCTAAACAGAAGGTCAGAATTCTTGCATGATATGTTTTAGTTGAATTACATGCATGCATGGAGCTAATGGATAGAAAAAAATTGCGCTTAATAGCTGTATAAGCATATGTAATATCGAGTATTAATTTCAAGATAATGCTTTAGAAAGCAAAGTAGAAGGATTATATCAAGATTAAAACAACGAAAAAGAGCTAATATTCAGAGAAAAACCTGATCAAAGAGGGACTGTCTCATGACAGCAATCTGCCTGCGCAACTGATTTCTCTCCATTTTGAGAATGAATACGATGAAGAAAAGCGAAGGAAGAAAAGGAGAGAGTTAGATAAAGAAAGATACTCCTAAAGGGGTTTGTGGTGATGCCAAATGACGAATGATAAGTTGGTTTATATAGTAGGGGAAAGTAGAGAGAGAGATCATATAGTGGGGGTATAAAACCTTGTAATATAATATTTATGAAGAATACTTTGAGTGTTTCGAAACCAAGTTTTAATTTCAAATGCTACAGTGTAAAACTCTCATATACTATAATACAAAATAAAAGTATGATACAGTATAAAGCTCTCACATACTATAATATTTAAATTTCAACTTCAAGTTTCAATTTGATTCTTAAACGCTCACTGGCGTACCACATGCAATGTATGTACACAACTATAAGTTGCTGTGATTGAGATTTTTCAGCGTAAAGTCAGTGGGGGCTTTTGGGGGGTCAGGCGGAAAATTTGATTCTAAATTTATATTAGTTCTATATAATTGAGGATTTGTGAGTGTCAATCATATATATTAAACTTAAATTATTATATGTATGCAGATTCTAAATATGTTTATCCCTTTTTCTAGATATATATACCCTCTTTTAAGTGAAATAGGTTGTAGCGTTTAATGCACTCAAATCCCAGTAAGATTCTTTTGGAAAAGGCATGCTCTTATTAGTAACATTAAAAATAAAAAAAGAAGCATTAACGACGTCATTGTACAGCACTGTGGCCTTATGACATTGGGAAAGTGCTTAATTGACGAATATTATTTAAAAATTAACATATATTATAACATGTGTTATTCAGAGATAAAAATTACAAGAATTGAGATCGAACCCAAAACTCTACCCAAACTAGAGGAATTTGGCAATAAACAATTATATATTTTATACACAAAAATAATAAAATAATTAAAATGTTTGATGATGCATCATGAGGGATGACAAATATCTGGTATGAAATATATTCCTTCTGGCTATTTGTGAGCTGTGTTTCACTGATATTTTCAGCAATAGGCAATGAGACACAAGATGGACAAGAAAAGATGAGCAAATTAGAAAGGGAATTGGCCTTGAAGGAGCCACGTGCTTATAAACCAGAAGTTAAGCAATATAATTTGGCATATGCCACTTTTGCTTCAATTTATTAATTAGTACTTTCTCAATTCCCAGCAATTGGCAATGATTTATTGGGCATCGCATGTGAGACAAGAATTTATCCTCGAAGAGCCGAAAAGCTATCAACAAAGTTGACATTTATATATTAATTAGTGAAATGAATCTTGTTTATAGCAATCAATTAATTACTTTTTTTCATCAATGTTTCTATATGTAGCATGTCATTGATCAAGTAAACATTAACCAATAGCTATCCGTCACATAAACATGTATATGAATGTTCTCTGTCTTCTTTCAACTTTGCATCAATTTTTTTAACCTAATAAGTCAAAACAAACTTACCACATGTCACAGCGATAAAATCTTCACATACCTAATTTTTTCTTTATGCCAAGTTCCTATATAGGGGCGATAATTCGTCAATGCATTGCATGTAGAATTTCTACTATCTGATATGATCATGAAAAAATGTTTGCCCTCTATCTCAATGTTTTTCTTATATATATATATATATATATATATGTATATATATATATATATGTATATATATATATATGTATGTATAAATGAATCTGGCCGTTATGATAAGCAGTCTTTCATGTCTTTTGTAGTCGAACGCATTGTTTGAGGTGAAGCAATTAAAAAAAGAAAGACTTTTTAAGGTTTTATTATCATTATTGTGTGTGTGTGTGTGTGTATTACTTCTTTCTGGTGTTAGCTAGCAATTTTTTTTCTCAATGCTCTATGACCTAATTAACGATGTATAATCTAATCTTAGCACTTTGGGATGTTTTTCCCTAATTTCCTTAATCTATGATATGAAACAAAGCGTATTTCAAGGAAATTGACAACGGTATCAGTATATCAAAAAAATGGCATGATTTTTCAAACGAACGAGCTAGTTTGGTTTGTAAGTTTACACAGAAAGTTTAAGTAGAAATTTAAATTTTTATGAGAAAAAAATATTATAACAAAATAGTTTAAAATGTAATTCAAACTTATGATTCAAACTCCACCGTATATATACTTTGATAATTTTGGGTTGATCAGTTTTTTCACTATGACTCACCATTCGCTATAAGAAAGGTAGGTTCCCGCCGTCAAGTTGATTAACGAATAGGAATATATACATAGTATCAGATGACACGGGTCCCTTTTTACTGTTGATTAGGCGTCATTCGTTTCTCTGTAACATCAGTACTACTCATCATAAAACCATTGATAATCAGGCAGCAAGAGGATTAATTTTATACAACCTCCATAAGCATACATATGTACATATATATATATATATATATATATATATATGCTAAGGGAAGGAACGGAGGGCCCAGATGCATCTTGTACAAAAGTCAACACCTTTCACTTCACTAACTTTACGGATACACGTGCCTCAGGAGTTCATATTGATGGTCACGTGCCTTATGAGGAAGTAATTCGTCATTATTAAATGCATGGCCTATTAGGTATGGTGATTTGGTTCATAAATTGATAATGAGACTAACACAGTTTGTCTAACTAGCGATGGCTACATATATACGTACAATTTGCTCACTGTTGTTGGCTTAGCTGGCAAGGATAGAGTACGTTAAGGGGAAAAGCTGAAGTTTAAAACTAAAAGACGGCTGGTATGTATGTATATATATGATTTATGCATATATAGACAATAAGATGATTAATTGGATGACAAATATCTCATTTGGATATGACATGAGTAAGCTCCGATTAGAAGCCACTTATCTTTTTTAAGCAACTTTCTAAATAGAATGTTTGTTAAAAATAAGAAGCGCGTTACTCCAACCCATTAAATCTGTTAGGCATATATCAATATAAAGGGGTTAATCTCAAGCCTAAATCGACTACTCAACTGGTAGACATTATTCTTTACATTTTAGACCCTCAAAGAGGGTCACACAACACACGAAGCCTTGACAGTTCAAGGCTGCTAGGCCACCCCACCAGGTGGTACTTTTCTTTATAACTAAAGTTTTATCATATCATATTTATATATCTTTGTTTACTGTAATCGTTCCTTCTCATAATTAATTTATACAATATGATCTGCACTAGGTAAAAGTATTTGACGTAAGTAGATATTTGGTGGGTGGAGAATAACAAGAGGAGAATCATATTGGGGGGGTGCCAAAAGAGGAAGATGTCACAGAGATCAAAGGGGAAAATCCCAATAATGATTGAACATAAGAACTTGCCTTGCAAGTCGGTTCTTGTCATGTCTTTCTCAATATCCCTTCCTCTCTGCCTGCAATTTCAGCAATCTATGTTAAAAGGAGAAATAAGTGTTTTACAAGAGATTCTCTCTTTATTCCACTGGCTCTTCCACACCCAAGTGAGAGAAAGAAGAGAGAGAGAGAGAGAGAGAGAGAGAGAGAGAGAGAGAAATTGTGTATAATATTTTCATTTTTTTTTCTCTCTCTGAAGTTTTCTTCTTTTGCAAATGTGTGTGTCACATCAACTACTTTGCTAAAGAGTTAAGGAAAAGCCGAAGGATTTAAGTGGGTGGAGTGGGATCAGAATATATATGATTTTGATATTATTGTTTTTTGCTGTCATGGATTATGATTCTTCTTTCCCATCACTGTACTTGATATACATTTTTATGTTGATCTATGAGAGTTTCTACGCCATGGACATTATGATGAAACAAGGTTAATTTGTGTTTGCATCATAAATCTGATTTTATATATCAAATCCACCAAAAAAAAAAAATTACATCAGCAATCCTGCAATGAAGCTTTTATTATTTAGAGGGTTACTAATATCCCATTTGTTTTATAAGTCAAATCATAATTTAAACGAATTTCTGCTATAATATTTTTTTTCATAAAAATTTAAATTTCTGTTTAAATTTTTTACCTAAACCTATAAGCCAAACAAGCAATAAATATGAGAATGACTTCTGCATTATTATATCATTACAAGGTCGTTTAATGTCTCAACACAACAAACTATGAAAAATTGTCATAAAGGACGAAACAACGTGGGTTTGATAAAAGAATTCACAACAGAAAGATAATATCAGAATGAAAAACAGAATGAAGAAGTTAGAAGAAGAAACAAGGAAAATGGACAGCAAGTAAGGAAAAGAAAGGCAACTTGTACAACAAATAGAATGAATTAAATAAAGAATCGTGCAAGTGTTATAAAAAGGACGAGACTGATCTGTTGTAACCAACATTTGCACCCCTAGACGCTTATAAATAGGGGTAGGGGACACTTGAGAAATAATGAGAATTATCCCCTAAAAAGAAAGAATTAATGAGAATTATTTTATGAGGTTTTTCTTAATTTTCCACTTCAATTAGGCTAAAGTATTATGTTATTTGTCATTTGATTATTTTTCGAGAATATTAAATATATACGTTTCTGGAGTAGTACTTTGAGTTTATTTAGATAAAGTTGATTAGCGAACCATTTGACAAGTTGTTTAAAACTAAAGTTTTAAGATTAAATATTATAAATGGTAAGAGTTTTATATCTTCGTATTTTTTTTTTACTATAGCTGCTGAGAGCTTTAAAATGTGATTAGTTAGAACCTATTAGTTCTAACGAACATTTCAAACGCATGCTAAAACAATCAGACACTATATATATATATGTATTTATGTAAAAGGAAATTTGAATATATTTGTTCCCACAGTGTATAAACTATGTAAGGGCCTTAAAAAATATTCTATTACAAAAAGAAAAGAAACTGATGCAAAGCATGCTTTGATGCTCGGTT
The DNA here is from genome assembly GCA_025403435.1 of Artocarpus heterophyllus. Lineage (NCBI taxonomy): Eukaryota > Viridiplantae > Streptophyta > Magnoliopsida > Rosales > Moraceae > Artocarpus > Artocarpus heterophyllus. Next base: position 6,205,467 of record CM046349.1, read on the forward strand.
ACTGTTAGAAAGAAACGTATAAAAATCTAGGAGAAATAATGTTAACACTTCAACCAACTTTTTTTATAAAATTTTACTGACCACTATTTACTAAGCTTAGTCATAACAGTTAAATATTATAAACAAAATTTGATGAAACCCAGAGTCTCATAATTCTTGAAAGAATGATTCTAGCCAATCACTTTGTTAAGCATGGTCTTTGGCCATTGATATATGAGATGGATGAAATAGTGCAATATATACTTAATTCCATCTCCTCTTTTAGGCATGAAATGTAATATCAAAGGTAAAATTATCATTTACTTAAATAAAAAAAAGATACAATGAACTGTTGTAAGTTTGGATTATTTCAATTTAGCATCTTAACTTTAAGAGCTCCCATTTTAAGTTTGTCAAACAATTATAACCCAAATTGATAAGGTTGTATAATGGAATCAATTGTCAAAATTAGAAGTTCAAAAAGACAATTTGCTAAGGTACGAAAAACTCAGGGATTAAAGTACAAAAATTCCATCATCAATTTAAACGGTGTTATCAATTTGGGCGAAATTACAATGACTTGATAAAATTAAGAGGATCAAAGCACAAAAAGTCTAAAGGGGATAGTGTCTTTCAAGTTTTCTATGAGATGATTTTTATTTTGGTGCGCAATTCAAACACTTCTTAGCCTCCATTTGGCAACTACAATTTGTGAACCGTTTTTTTTTTTTTTTTTTATGGTTTCAATAAATTTTGTTATAGTATTTTTCTTACAAAATTTAAACCAAAACGTACCTGTTTAGTTTATTAGTTTGAACATAAAATTTAAAAGAAAATTTAAATTTTTGTTAGTTCAAACTGTGGTTCAAATCTACAAACTAAACGCTTGTTTAATTCATTAAAAACGATCTAAACCGGTCTCCCAAATGGAAGCAATGAGCATGTGTAATGTGTTTTTTTTTTTTTTTTCTTGGTTTCTTTTTGGGTATCAATGGATAATAAATAGCGGCATCCGCAAATAATTTTGAGAAACAAGACGTATATATATAACTATCTCTCTCCCGCACACACATAAATATATATATAAATCCATCTCGAAGTTTCTTGCCTTTATATTTTGCAGCTCACTGCATGGACTAATTTAAATCCATAACATACATCTTGAAACAAGTTTATATATATATATGATCGAAGGTATAAAGAACTATATCATGGTCTGTTGTTTACTCTCCAACTTTTTTTAATAATAATAATTTTGGAACTATCTCATGGTCTTTTTTTCCTCTCCAACTTTTTTTAAATAATAATAATAATAATAATTTATGATTATTATTATTATAGTTAAACTGTGCAGACATTTTTAATTGCGTTCTCATGAAAGAATGTGCTCCGGCGAATAATCCAAACTTTGTGGGGCATTGATGCAATCATACAGAAGTTAGCTTTAAGGTTTGCTTTTTTTTTCCCCTCATTAACTTGAACTTTTCACAGATATTCATTATTCTCCCTCTCAGCATCAATTCTGCCCATCTTTTGTAGGCATTATTGAAAGCAGCATCCACACTGTAGGATAGCTGTTTTTGCCTTGTCCGCCAAATTAATAAATTTTTTATCTTCCCAAAAGAGGGAAAAAAATTGTATTTATACATTTTGAGCAATATCGATCCTCGTAGAAAACCTGAAAAAGGCAAAAAAAAAAAAAAAAAGAGAGAATTTTATAGAAATGGAGCACCATATGTGAGATATGGTATATAGAACATTATTGGCCAAAAAGGGAAAAATCCGACAATGCTAGCTACATTTGAACCTTCGAGGGATCAGAAAGAAAGTCCATGATATTGGGGTCATGTGTGTGTATATATGTATATGTGTGTATGTATGTATGCATGCATGTATATGTCTTATAAAATGCCTAATTAGGAATTGCGTGCCAGTAAGCGTAGTCTTGTTTGTCCTCAAATATTCTTAAAAGCAACATAAAATTTATGATAGGGTATGTTTTTGTTTGTTACTCGTAAGTTTTGTTATTTTAACTATTTGATAAATTTTTTAACAGTTTGATTTATAACTGAAAATAATTTTGTATGAAGTGTTGTAAATTATTAATATAGTAGTTGTAAATTAGACTGTTAAAAAACTAATTTAATATTTAAAATAATAAAACCTACTAATAAGATTAAAATGCATGTTCTACCATGAATAGTCCTAAAAGCAAATAGGAGAGGCATGAAAATGGCTTAAAAGTATATTGAAAGCTTTCCCATGCATATATATAATCTATCTCCATCATCTTCACAAAAATATAAGTGGTGAATCCCAGCATGTCCACCTATCATGATCAACCTTTGTTACATCACTCCTTACTTCTTCAATGTGTTACTTCGAAATAATACTTTTTTTAAAGGACTTTGACGTAATACTTCAGGAATATTAATGCCCATAAAAGATGAGGATTGTACAATACAAAACTACGAGCTCGAAGACCATCCATTCATTTGCCTTATTCTCGTCTCACACGTAGCATTATAACTACTACAACCAGTATATCTGATCACTTTTAGGTTTTAATGTACTTTTATTATGTGACATTTTGGGTGTTTTGTAACATTGGTTTAAACCAAAATTTTTGGTTCAATTATTATAGTTTATAAAAGCTTTATATTGTAACTATTTTTTACTTTATATTATAACATATAAAAATTTTAAAATGTCTTTAGTTTAAACCAATGTAACATACACCCTATAAATTTGTATAGTAGCAATATTACGGATTAAACATCGTAATCTTATAGTAATAAAACTAATAATAGATAAAAGAGAGACAACAGTACACATAAAATAACATATATTTCATAATACGAGAGTAACATTTTTTTTAACTGCAGCAGATGATCACACTTTTCCAACTCACTATCTTTCTCTATTCTAACAGTGAAAAAGGCCCCCCAAGATTGATCTACATATTAACCTTGTGTCAAGAGAATAATTAGACTCCACATGCCTATAACAACACATCTAGATATGTGAGAAAATGAACTTTTTTAAAGTACTATTGTCTTAATAAACATATTAAGCCTTGTCAAATTAGAAAGTTTTTAAAATAAAAAATGGTCAATCAATGATTTGGTGGTCAATCACTAATTGATCAATATCATTAGTGTATTTAATTTATACGTGTTAATGGTTTACTAGTCAATCACTAATTGATCAATTACTAATTGATAAGCTATCGACCTTTTAAAAAAAATCAAATGTTTATTAAAAGAGATGGCCAAAATTGGTCATCTCGCCTAATCAATTTTCTGAAATAAAAGGTTTGAATTAACTGGGTATTTGGAAGGATGGTTTCCATCACTTTTTCAGTTATAAACAGTATAAAGCTCTCATATGCTACAGTAACAAAAAAAAAATCGCTACAGTGTAAAGCTCTCACATATTGCAATAAAAGTGATTCTAACCAACAATTCCCACCACCCTTCCAAACACCTTTTAAGTGATATTTTATGAGACGACAACAATCAACAGACAAAGCAAAACAAATTTAGACGTTGTAAACTAGAAGGAAAAAAAAAAAGCCGTTGTGCCTCTATATGTGAATCTCACATGAAAAATGTGAGTTTAGCGAACGTATTATGCTGAGTACATGGTCCAATCTTGCAATACGTTTGAAATGAGAGTTGATAAATTTAAAAAGCTAAAAGTGATGATCATATATAACGGTTACATGGTCCAAACCAATTCTACGAAAATCACGGGCTGTTTGGACCATGTGAAGAATGGTCCACCTGGCAAGCGCATCCACCTCCGCGCAGTGGGAGCTCAATTTATGTCCATTTCCTACAAGTTTTTGCCAGATATTAGGGCATTTTGGAATTTGCAAAGAAGACAGAACACATCATTTTGGCAGATGTCTTGCATTTTATAGTTCCTTTATATCATGCCTATTGTCTGCTTTGGGACTAAGCGAACTCCAAAGCAAACACAGTTTTGCTCTTGAGTTTCAAGCCAAAAGACCTCATACTATTAGAATGTGGTGTCGTTCCTTATGAACCACTACCTATGTTTATTTCCAGAAAATGTGAGATTGCACAACCTACCATTTCTTGACGCTCTTCGCCTCAAGAAAATTATGGTTGTTACATAATTGGTGTGACAGAATAATACGAGACAAGACAGCTGAATATGTTTTGAGGCAATAGCCAAATCAATTGCAACATGAGAGTCGAATCTGTTTCGACTGATGGACGGTCCATGAAATGAGAAAAACCTGCATAGCACTTAATGCGTTTCCACTCGTTGGCCGTGCTTGAACGTGCAGCTCAAACGCCCCTTAGCTTCAAAACATCAGTAGAGCCTAATAAACTAATACACGAAGAAATGCTACAATACAAGAATTCTGAAGGAAATGTCCGCCAGAGAGTCGAGAGATGAGCAATATGCATGGCTGGTCGGAGTTCATTGACACTGCGTTGCCAAATTCCTTAAAATAACTATAACCTCTGATTGATTACAGTTAGAAAAGAATACATGTCCAACAAAAGTTAATCTAGCCTATGTTTTATAAAGATTTGGGAGACGACATACGGTAGGGAAAAAAAGAAAACAAGACATGCTTTAGAGAAAATATAATTTTACAAGGGAAAAAAATTAATAGGCTGGAATGAGGAATCGAAGCAGTGCTCCATCCTTTCCTATTTAAACAGCTTGAATTGCGCTATTCTTGCCCTCGCTCAAGTCCGAGCCACTAACTTGGGCATTCGTTTGAAAAGCTGACTGTCTTGAAGGCTCTCCAAGCCATTTTAAAGAGAGCGGTGAAGGCTCTTTATGGCCTATCTCACCCTCTCCTAGACTGAGTTGAGACATGGCAACGAGTTCATCGACGTTGACATGGTTGGCAACGATTGGGATTGGCTTCAGCACCTGATGATGAGGCATCTCAGCACTCTTTTCTTCCTCCAGAGGGGCTGCAGCACTTGGAGTCCACAATGGAAAAGGGACTGGGCACAAAAGCTGGGAAGAATCCGTGAACCATGGGGTGGTACCCATTTGGTTGGATCATGTTCATGGGTTCGTTAGCTTCTTCGATAGTTGCTTCATGAGTAGCTTCCATGGGCTCACATTCTGATTGAAGAGAGAGGTTTAACGAGGGTAGTCGTTTTGCATTATCAGATTCTTTTTCATGAAAAGGAGGCAGCAAATCTTCTTCTGGAACTGGGGGAGTATCAGTGGCCTGCAAGCGAATTACCAATTAGTAAGTCCACAAGAATAAGCAACATTGTTTAGCCACTCTCTCGTCGCTAGTACTGGAGTGACTTGGACCAATTCCAAGCTCTGGCCTTAGCCTCCTATACGTGCTAATAATTTCTAACACAAAATTAAACAAGGTTATTAAACAAAATTGTAGAAAAGAAACAATAACCTTTTCCCAACAATGCATCATCTTATCCAGTAAAATGATAATATCTAAGGCCTTTGTTAGCAACCTTGTGACACTCCAGTTAAATAATATTTCGTGTTCCAAATAACTGGCAAGTTGGGAACACGGGTTACCATCTCTTTATCTGATCAGTGCATGCAAAATGAAAAAGATGATATAAAGAAGCAAAGGACAAACCATATCAGGAACCATATCAAAAAGGCTAGAGCGTCTCTTTCTTCGGGTAGCATTAGTCTGGCGGATAAAATACTTCTGGGCATGGCTTGCCACCTGGGTAGGAGTTCTAGACACTACGTAATTTCGAGCTATCCCACGCCAGTCCCCCTTGCCCAATTTCTGAAGGCCAACTAAGAACAATCGATGCTCCTCTTCTGTCCATGGGACACCTGGAAAAGGGAAAAATATGGCATAAAAAAGTTGAAATCCACAACTTTAAAAGAAAAAAAAAAAAAGGAAGAAGAACAATGTAGATTGTTAAAGGACAGAATTTATACTAACTGCCACAATATCTGGATCATTTACACAGGTAGCAAGTATTTAGCATCCTAAGGAGGTATATTAAAGAAAGCTATAACGATTCAGATATATGGAATCCAGTCAAATGTGCTACTCTGTTCGCAAGGAAAGTCTATTCTGCATTTTCAAACGTATAGAATGCACAAAACTACTCAGGTAACCACTTCAAAAAGCTTGTAAAAAGTAGCCTAAGCACTTCAGCCGTGGTAAAACTAAGCCATGTGCAACCCTATAAATCTTAGAAAATCTTCACAGAAAATTAATGCCCCGTATTTAGCATTCAAAATTAGCAGCTCAAACTTTGGTGAATTTTCCTTCCTGTCACCACCACAACTTGATCACCACTTTGTAGAACATCGTGTTCTGTGATAGTTCATCGAAAGGTGCGATATTAATTCCTTGAGCTTGAACCAAGGGAAGAAGTCAATTTTGAAGATCTCTGTGGTCTCCGATGTCTAGGTTAATCTCTTAGGTGCCAGCTAATTCAGCACCTTGTAGAGCTTATGCCACATAAATAAAGAATCAAATTCGTCAATAAGACAGTGACCAAGAACCAGCAATGCTCAAACATGTTAAAACTAGAACTTAGTCCTTAGTATTGCCCATATTAAGTTTTACGGGGCACTTATTTTACGAACAAAGAAATAAGAGGAGTTTCCTATTCCGACCTTGACTAAATTTGTTCAATGGAAGTTCCCATCATATAGTAATCTATAAATCTACAAAAGCTATAAAAGAAACAAATATGACTCCTTACGTCATAATGACGGGGAAAAAAATTATAATCTCCAAAACTGCAAGTTTCTTTTACCAACCACATGTGGAAATGAAGAATTCAAATCCCTTTGCCACGAAAGAAATTTCTAAAATTTGATAACAAACAATTTATAAGTTAGCTATTTCCAGCACATGCAAACAGAGAGAGGAATATCTGGATCTTCTGCGATTACATTCGAACAAAGGAAACATACAAAAACATACGAAAGGAAAAAAGGGAATCTCCTGCTCTGCTCATCTACCTTAGAACGAAGAACATTTCCAAATAAATTGAATCAAAGCTTTAACCCAAAAAAAAAAAGATGAATAACAATAACAACAAAAAGAAAAAGGTCAAACAGATCATAAAACAATGATAAGAACCTCAATAACCTTATCTAGAACAGATAAATCCAAATCAACCAACATCACCAAAACATATCAATTTACTCTTATCCAAATATCAAACTTGCGATGAAAAATAAGATTGAAAGAAGATTTCAAGAAATGAAGTGGAAGAGAATATAAAAAGAATACCTTTCTTACGCTCGCCGTGGCGATTGGTGGAGCAGGAGGCGTGGGAAGGGTCGTCGGACAAGTAGCCGTCGGGGTCGCGGTGGTGTGGGTCGGAGGAGGGAGAGTCCGGGTTGGGCGAACCGGCGGCGGAGGACGACGAATGGTGATGCGCCGACAAGTTCCCCATGCTGGCGCTCTTCTTGATGATCGAGCCGTCCGTCAGCCTCACGCCGAACAGCCTCAGCCCTCCTCCGGTGGAGCCGGAGGCTCCGCCGCCGCCACCACCGGCACCGCCAGCGCCGCCTCGAGAGGGGCACGTGCGGGAGTTGTGGCCGTTGTTGCTGCAGTGCGAGCAGCGCCTAGTCATCGTGTCCGACTTGGCCGGGTCACCACTTCCGAGTTCAAACGAGTCGAGAGAACAGAGAGAGAGAGATAGGACAATTTGCGTGTGTGAAAAATTTGGGGAGAGAGACAAGGATTTATCTGGGAAGCGTAAGGGTAATTTGGGGAATGCAAATTTTGGGAGGATTAAGGTGGCTTCGAAGAACCCGGTCGTACGTTAGTTATGTTGCTTTTTTTGTGAAATTACTATTTTGTTCTTTCCGAGGATAACGTCCTGCTTGGGCTAGCCGGTGACTTCTCTTTGGATGTTATCTTTTTCTTCATTTCTTTATTATTTTTTTTATTGAATTCTCTATCTTTTTTTATTTGTTTTAGAGTGCCTATTTAAAGAACGTTAAAAATATTTTACGTTATATCAGTTAAAATATATATATATATGTACACACAAAATTGTGCATACAAATTTAGCGCTAAAGAAAGAAAGGTAACTTATACGGAGTGTGTGTAAATTTTATGCCTTTTTTATGTTGTATTAATCCCAAAAAAAGGATTATTATTTTTGGGGAATTATATGTAAAAGTGTCCACAACTTGGACCGTCGTTTGTTGCTACTTTTTTATGGTTTATTACTTTAAGTAAGTGCAAAATTAGATTTTTTAGGCTTAGCAAGGTTGATTCAAACAATGGTTGAGTCGATAATAAACAATCCAAAAAGTCATATTCAGGTAAAAAAAAATAAGAGTGAAAAAATCCAAAAATCCTCGAATGCATATGAGTTTTGCATTTTTGGTAACAATTGGAAGTGTATTCTTGATATTTTTATGGTAAATCAAAGCAATTTTAAACACGATTCAACATCGGATACATGACTCTGACTCTTATATGTGTTTCGTTTTGTATATATTGTCTGGGGCATGCGACACGATCGCATCCGTAAGCACATATGTCTTATGCCTATGCATGGAAATGTCTCCAAGTTGTTAGAATTGTTATAAAATGAAAAAATATATATATACTAAAATGCTAAAATAGTTACGTTGCTATTTATGAAAAGAAGAGAGAGAGAGATTTAAAAAAAAAAAAAAACCGACAACATTGTTGATTTTCTTCGTAGATGCCAAATAAATTCTTAGTGACTATTGGATAGCTTATATGTTTAAATCACATGGAGACAAACATCATGACCAAAAATTTAAAATAACAATTACAAATAAAAAACATAAGCAATATCTCAATTCCTTTTTAGGAGATCTCTAAAATATATGCGCTTACATGTTTAGCATGATTAACATGCTGGATTTATGGGCATAAATGTCATTTTAGTTTTGTAAAACATATCTATATCAGGATCACAAGCTTGTGTTAGATTATTATGGAAACATGATTATCAAATCTAAAGAATAATATGAAAACATATGATGGGAGATAAACACGAGTGTAATACTCGTCCAAAAGTACGAATTTAAAAAGGGCAGCGGATATATATATGTAATATTCTACCCAAAGAAACTGGATATATATGTAAGGATCTGGTCTTCCTTTTAGGGCAACCCATTGGTCATTGGAGTATTCACTGAGGATTTGGTGGCCACGTTCAAAAAGAAATCTGCCAAAGAAAACATGAGGAGAAAGCTCCCTTCAAGACCCTTATCCATTCCAAAAAAGAATATAATTTCCATGAGATTAATTTTAGGATATTTATCTTTTTATATTTTTTATATTTTTAATTAATTTAATAATTATACTTTCTATTTTTTATCTTATTAAATGTATAACTTCAGATTAAATTTAATACACAAATTTATACTTTATTTTAGTCAATAGTTTTTTACTTGTAAAATAGCCAAATTATTCTTAAGTAAAAGGAAAAAAAATAAAGACTTTTAAAAATTAAGAAGAAAATAAAAACACAAAATACCTACTTTTGAGGGTATTTATATATTTTTTAAGACAAAAATCTTAATATAAAGTATTTTAAGTATTAAAAGTTTTCTTTTTTTAATTTGAGGGTGTTTTGAGTTATTTCTTAGATCAAAACTAAAGATTGATGAAAAAAATTAAAGGTATTAATTTGTACACTAAATTAATTTGAAAAAAAATCAAATAAAATACAGCGTATTAAAAAATAAATAACCAATTATCTTCTGTAATCCTGTACGATTTAATTTCCAGTGATAAATAGTGTGATTCTAACACTTATCTTATTATAATGAAATTATAAAAGCGAAAAAAATTGACAGAGTTCTCTCTCTTTTTGTTTGGGATGCTCGAGTGTAGAGCATGATACGGGAACTCTACCGGCCAAGGAATATTTACATCAAGCATAAGTGTTGGTGTTAAGAGACAAAGAGCGTCACGTATCATCAAAAGTTAAGGAACCTTGATTCAATAGTGTAGTCTCAAACACTTCTCATAAAACTCAAAATAAAATCTATAAATGGCTTTAAAACTCAAAAGAAACTATGATTTAGGAAGTAGGGTTTTGTTTTGTGTAACAATATCTGACTATATAATCTTTGTGGCTGTTTGACTCATAAATTCAGTTATAAACAACATAAAACTCTCACATGTTATAGTAACAATAAAAAAATTACTATATTATAAAATTTTTACATGCTATAATAAAAATGATTCTATCCAATGATTTTTATTTTTTTTTAGACGCTACATTAATTATTATTGTATAAAATTTTTATATATAAAATTTTCGTATGTTATTATGATTTATCGACATGTGGTGCTTTTAAAATTTGATTCATTTGGACTTTCTAAAAAAAAAAGAAAAAGCAATCTTGTACCGACGCACAAGATGCCACGTGGAGTTAATAGTCACCCAAGTTTACTTGAATGTGCGGCTAAAGACTTTATGAGAAGATAGGAGTCTTGTTGAATAGATAACCGTACACGTGTACAAGACAGCAATGCCATGTCCTTTTCTCAGATTTATTTACCTAATCTATTAAAAAAAAGAAAGAAAAGAATGATCCACTGATAGCCAATGCTTTTGTCTCCCAAGAAGATCATATCGCTTCAAAAGCTTGATCACTGTAGGTATGCTTGATTGTTCACACGTCCATAGCTTTTTTTCTTTTGTTTGCAAATGGAGCAAAGAGATTAATTGGCTCTCGATCAGGTGGGTTCACATTGAGCCAACTTTCTCTATGAAAATGACATCTAAAACCTCAATTTGAACAATTGTTTACTTGTTTAATTTGAATATTGTATTCACTAAAGATTGTTGGCGATGGAGACTAAAAAGAGCTTTAAAACTCATTGCCCAAAAATCAAATCATAGATTAATTTGTAATTATTTATTAACTAATGGATTTAAGACACAAATTTATTAGGGTGTTTGGAAAGGTGGTGGGAACCAGTGGTGAGAACCACTTTTACTGTAGCATGTGAGAGTTTTACACTGTAGCATATTTTTTTATTGTTACTGTAGCATGTGAGAGATTTACATTTTTCATAACTGAGATTGTGGTGGGAATTGAGTGGTTCCCACCACTGCCAAACACCCTATAAGACTCAATTATCACCAACCGACCCAAAAGCTAGCATTTTTTTTTCTTTCCCTTTCTATTTAATTAAGACCTAGTGCCAAACAAATTCCAGAAGGTATTATTGCCCCATGAGTTAAACACTTGCCTTGAAAATTTTGACCATGTAAGGTTATCATAAATGAAATATCTTAGATAAGCAAAGTTTGTATTTTAATTTATTCCTTGACTTTAAAAGATTACAAAGCTTACTAATATTTTAATTATATATAATTGTAACTAGTAGAAAAAACATATATTATAAATTTCTCAATCAATGGCTGAGATTGTGTATTCAACCTCAGTGGTTTATGAGAGGCATAATTCTGTTTAATAATAATTTTGTCAACTCATCACTTGATTCCATGATGCGTTGATCACAAAGCCATCCCATTATCTAACAATATTAAACTCTTGACGGCCAATCACGTGGGTGCATAGATAGAGATCCTAAACTCGTCTTTCAGATAACAAATGTTGAAAAATATCATCCTAAGATTAAATGACTTTAAAGATTAATGTTGACTCGTACGGACATGTGGGGTGCGTGGGTGGGTCGCTTTCTGATTTTTTCACAAGTGGCAACACATGCTTTGGATTTGAATGGTAAAGAGATTAGAATGGATGAAAGCAAAGTCAAGATTTGCAGACTTTTTTTTGCTTTTCTGTATTCTATTAGGGTAACACACAGCCACCCCTTTTATCCCTTCCATGAAGATGGATTGGAAAAAAATGTTATCTTGGAGATGCACTTCCACGAATCTGTGAGTGAAACTTCATCATAAAACAGTGCATGATTTTTTTTTTCTATTATTTTGTTTTCTTTTGATTGTGAACGTGGGCTGGAATACTTTGCTTCCTAGGACCCATTTAAAAGGGAAGAATTTGAAGAAATGGCAAAAAAAAAAAAATTAAATTGAGGAAATGATCTCTTTTTTTTTAACCAAAAAACATATTTTTTTATGCAGGTAAATTGTCTCAATTTTTTTCAAAAAAATAAGAAAAATGACTATAGCAGGATAAGGAATCTCAACAAGATAAAAAAAAATAGAACCGTTTTGATATCTAAAAAACCTTTTTTTATGCCAAAAACTGACCCAAAAAAAAGGGTCATTCACAAAAAAAAAATTTCCCGAAAAGCAATTTTTACAAATCGCCCGTTTAAAAGTGGTGCATAGAGAGCTAATCCCAAAAAAAAATGAAGCTAAAACCTAGAGCATTGGCATTTCAACGTTATTTGAATTTCACGACTTTTTTCTTAAAAAAAAAATTATTGAAGAAATCGACTGATGTTAGCATACTTTTTTAGGAGTTATTTAAAGGGTTTTTATAAACATTAATAAAAAATTTCGTTGAAGGCTCTATGATCGGGCCTTACCCTCGACGATGGGTACGTCATCATATACTAGCGCTTATAGATAAGGATACATAGGGATATGATCACAAGCATTCTAAATTAGTTTTTAATGGATAGATACAAATGTTTACATTTAAGACAAATTAAGTATTAAATTGATAAATATAGACCTTTTAAATTAAGATTTTTGTAGAAGGCACCTAATACTTAAATCTTTGACCACGAATATGGCTGGGTGTTATTTAAATTTTACAGCTGTTTTATACCTTCCCTGCCCGTAAAGCATTTTCCTCTAATCACTCTCTAGTGTTCTCATTTTCCCTTATTTGAATCAAACTTAAAACGACACGAAGTTTGTGAACAATACTAAAAAGCTTAAATAATTAACAAGTGTTGACCCAGCAACCATAACACGAAGCCGCCGCCACGTGACCACAAACATGAATTATCAGACACCATTGACTTGCCACCTCCAAATTAAACTACATTAAAGTTTTAAATTACACAAATTCACTTTTAATTTTCCTTGTAGATTTTAGTTTTCTTTAAAAAAAAATAATTAAAGGGCATGCTTTTTTTTTCCCCTTTTTTTAGTCTTCTGCTGGATTTCTTTTTTTCTTTTTTTTTTTTTTGGGTAGTGTAAAGACTTTTGAGTCTTGACCCTTTGTATTTCTTCTTAATAATCTCAATGCAATTAACTCCTTTTTTTCTCTCTCTCTCTCTCTCTCTCAAGGATGGTGCAACTAGCAACTTAATCAATACGTTTTCATTTTCCAAGTCTTTTATTTTATGTGAAGTTTTGCTGAAAAGCTTGCTATATATAGAGTATTTGAATGAAGATTTAAATTTTTGTGAGAGAAAATACTGTAGCAAAATGATTCAAACCGTGATTCGACTATCGAAACAAACGGGCCCATAATAACATATGTAAATCCAAATATTTACAATTAAGTATTGCCTTCTGCTAAAACTATCATGCAAACCATGTATATATAATTGACGAGTGAGTAACCCCAAAGATGTGGGCAAAATGAGTTCTATGGTGCACAAATTTCCTGCTACATTATGATTTTATGGACTATTAGACAATGACCCATGGCCATGGGGGCTCTCTTGATGGATTTGCATGATCTCTTTGTTGACTACTATTGGTTTTATGTCACTCTCCATCATCTACATATCCTCACAAATTCAAACAAAATATGTGGACAAATCTTGTTTATTTGGGAGTTAAGCACTAATGAGAAACAAACAAATTTTTGAATGTAACCATTAATTGAGGAATTCTAAGTACCCCCAAAGATGTTAAAATCAAGTGGATTTTATTAGTTTTTTTTTTTTTAAAAAAAAACTTGGATGTAACACTTTTTTGTGGCTTATGGATGAGGAGGATTCGAACCTTTCATCTTTACGTAAAATTGTGTGTGATTTTACTGCTAGACTGTGCCTGCAATTACAACTTTTAAGTTACACAATATCATAATTCTTTTGATTTTATTTCATGTTTGCCCAGTAAAACACAATATTTTTTTTCCTCGGTGGAGAAATGAGATTTTTTTTCCCTCAAACATAGAGACAGGGAATATTTTAAACTCAAAACCTTAGTGTCATGATCTATGCGATTTTACATACGAAACCTTGTTTTCTTTAGACATAATGAAGTTGTGGCTTTTTCTTTTCATGATCTAAATTTTTCTTTAGTTGGGATATGTGCCCATAGATTGTTCAATTCAACTTTTGCCATAAACTTCTTATCCAATTTCTGTGCAATTTCTGCGAAAATATGTTTTCCTTACGTGATCCTAATCTTCATCTTTATTTTATTTTTTACATCCATGATTGCTAAATTTTAGTCACCGTCGTTGTCTACTGCTTTCTTCTTTTGACTCGTAAAAATCAATTGTTATTGTTCCTTTAAGAAAAAAGATGTTATGACATTACTTGCATGTGATGTCGCGCGACTTAAAAGCTAAATGTATCATACAAATGGACCATTCGATTTTAATCAGGTGCTCCAATAATTATGCCTCATGTTAAGTTGGAGTATGTGATTATCCTGATGATTATTTACTTTACCCAATGACAACATAGAGATTGAGGTTAGAAAAAACACATACAATAATGAGGTGTGCAATTTTGTTTGTAATTTTTCGTTTCCTTATAATAATAATTTTCCACAATACTGAAAGTCAACATAACTTTCATATTAAATGGTAAAACATATTAAATTTCAAGTATTCTTACTTTTTGCTTTTTTGCCCCGATTTTATTATTCTTGGTAGTGTACAACTTAGGGGTTTAATTCTTAACAATTTATTTGTAATACAAAAAAAAAAAAAAAACCCAATTTTTAAGAGAAAGTTTTTCACATGAAGACTATGACGGAAGCTAGAAGTTGGAGAAAAAATTAGCAGAAAGTCTTCATATAAGGTGTAGTTCCAGGAAGGAGGTGGTTGGAGAACTTGTCGTGAAAATGGACACGTCTTTTTTGTCTTTTTGGCTCAATGAATTATGGTCAAAGAAAGATAAGGTAAAGGACAACACGCAAACGTCTCTAGAGGGCAAAATCTTCTTAACATTCCATTTGCGTGGAAGGTGTGATCGAATTCGGAGTGGGCCTTTCGCCGTGAGAATGCCGTAAGAAAAGTATTTTATAGGAGGCATGTGGAAAATATATATGCATATTTCCAAGTTAGGAGGCCATGTGGGCTCAATATGACTTTGACACTTCGCCAACGATGCCTTTTTCTTTGATTTGATTTTTATTTTTAAGTTGTTTTAGCGAAACATGCTTGTTTGATTCTAAACTTCTATTCACTTCTTCCTTGTAAAGTCGATCAAACATAGTGTTGCTAATTAACCTTCATTAATTATGCAGTGATGTAGTAGCCACTATATCAGGCACAAAAGAGTGCTATAGCAAATACGCACGCAATGCGGGCCTAATTAAAATAGACGATTGTGCTTTTTGACAGCCTCGGTCGGAATCATCGTTTCAATAGTTAACGCTGCTGCAGTATTTTCAGTTTATAACACTTAATTTTAATTTTGCTTCAGTTTAAAAAATCAGATGAAATATGTTTTAAGTTTAAAAATTATAATATATGAGAGTTTTATATTGTAAAAATATTTTATTCTTTATGTTAAATGTTAAAAGCTTTACACTATTTATAGTTGTAATTAATAGGTTAAAACTGATATTTCAAACATGGTATTTGTATCTTTTTTCCTTCTAAGCAGAACTATTAGGCACAGAATTACACAAGTTGGGCTGGATCAAGAGTCAAATTGGGCTATCATCGGTTGGCATAGAATGTTCTGTTTCTAACACATATCAAGCAAAATAATTTTTTTTCACCTACAAGGTTATAGCGCACGTGACTGTTTTCGGTGCCATGCAACATTTGTTTCCTAAAATATATGAGAAATTTTAAGAAATTTTCTCCGTTTTGTCAAGTGTTTAGATAACTTCCGACGCGACACTTGGGCGAGATAGTCACTGATTAGTTAAAATTTGGGCTGTAATTCATTTGGAATGTACAATATATTTAATTTTACTTTAAACGAATTCATTTCATTGTCATGTAAAATTTATAGCAGTTTCATAACATTGCGGCATTTAACGTCTAATATTCACCATGATAAGATAAAAAGAAAGTGGAAAATGAACAAAAGAAGAAAAGAAGAAAATAATTAAACCATTCTAGAAACAATTAAACACGACAACTAATGACTTAATAGATCATAGTGAATCCCAATTCAACATAAAATAGTTCACCGGTAGCTTCTATAGGAAGGGCTGTACATACAGCTCTCGGCGTACTTCACCAGATCTTTTGGCTGGGGAAGGCGAGTGGCCAAACCTACAAAAGCGAGAAAAAAAAACAAAAATCCTTTTTAGCTTTATACATAACAACTGATATTTTTATTTTTATTTTTACTTCTAGGAGGAAGAAGACTTACCAAGTTCATAAGCTTTAGCAGCAACATTAGCAGCAATGTGGGCTGAGATCTTTCTGATGTTAGCAAACGGAGGGTATATCAGTCCCTTGTCGAAGTTCTCCTGTGTTACCTGCGCTGCCAATGCTTCCGCTGCTCCAACGAAACAGAACACGGCGAACGAAGTTAATTAGTTATCATGGAACAAAAACCTCTGAAAAGATCAACTATCGTGATTTGTTCTCCTTTTTAATCAAAGTGGTCAAAAATAACTGTAAACTTACAAGCTGCCAGAAGCATCTCATCGTGAACACGGATGGTACCGGACATTAATAAACCCAGACCAAATCCAGGAAAGATGTACGCATTGTTTGCCTGAACAAAAGCAAAAATAATGATTATTTGATGTTAGTCCGCCGCGTCTCACATATAGAAAACGCTTCAATAATTCTACACGGTACAGACCTGCCCAGGCACGAAAACCTTTCCCTCGTATTCAACAGGTGGAAATGGGCTTCCACTGGCAAAAATAGCGCGACCCTGGAAGCAGCAAAGCGGATTAAAAAAAATAACTCGAGTCGTTATAGGTTATGAGCTTTTGATGAAATGATACAGAAGGCATCCAAATTGTGAATTTTTGGTATTTACCTGACTCCAGGTATACGCTTCTTCAGCAGTACATTCAGACTGTGACGTTGGGTTGGAAAGAGCTAGAATAATTGGTTTCTACAAATAGTTTGAAACAATCATTTAGGGTTAGCTTCTCCGCGTACACATGAAACTCATCGACTTTTAAAAGTCCACGGATAAAAAGACGAAATACCTCATTGATGTTGGCCATAGCCTCGACCACTTCCTGGGTAAATTGCCTTCCTACTCCAGATGTCCCGATTAACACTGTCGGCTTGATTACCTGACAGAATAAAATATGAAAATAAACGCAATTAGAAACGTCATCTGGATGCGACCAGAAGCAGAGAGAGAAAGAGAGAGATTTCATACATTGATAGCATCTACAAGGTTCTTAATCGGTTCGTGTTCATGAGCCCAGGGCTTCTTGAAATGTTGAAGCGATTCCAGACGAGAACTGACAATCAATCCCTGCAAAAAGACTTCTGTCAAAACTTTAATGATGCAAAAGAGATAATTCATACAGCAAAAGGGCAAGAACAGTTTTCACAACCTTTGAGTCTACAAGCCAAATCTTTTTACGGGCCTCCTCCAGTGGGGTATTTGTCTGCACAGAAAATAGGAAGTAACTTACGTATGTGTTTAATATTTTATCATATTACTCCGATGTTTTCTGATATAATTCAAGAGATACAAAAGAAACTGAGGAAATAATTGTATTAGGTAATAACCTTTTTTGCAATCTCGAGGGCTATAAGTTCTGCTATGCCGGTGCCAGCCTGTAACCAAATTGAACCATAAGAACAAAGTGGCAGCATATAATCTAATTACAATTACAAGATTGTGGAAGGTCTCTGAAAATATGGAAGTGAAAAATTTTAATCCTTGTTTTTTTCGTCTTCTGGCATATTCACCAACTTTAAAAAAATCCAGAATATATTACAGTTTGATATACTTGTTGAGAAAGAAAGCAGATTAAAATTCTTTGCCACGATATATAAAATGACCCACCTCTCCAGCACCAAGGAATAAAAACTTGTGGTCGGATAAGGTTCCTCCAACTAACTTCAGAGATGCAACAAGACCTGCAAGGACCACAGATGCTGTCCCCTGGAAGAATTTGATTACATACAAGTCAGCCATGTTAATATATATGAATATATTCCGTTGCCAACACATCAGGATCAAAGAATTGAAAGTAGAAGTATCTACCTGAATGTCATCATTAAATACAAGGTGTGTTGTTCCGTATTTCGCAAGCAGATCAAAAGCATTGTGATTGGCAAAGTCTTCAAACTGCAAAGTAAGGTGAATTGATTTAGACAACAGAAAAACTACAAGAAAATATATAATTTTAGTCCAAATATCCAGCCAACTAGTTTAACAAAGCCTTTGTAGTAACCATATACCTGAACGAGAATTTTCTCCCCATAGATCTGCTTGACGGCTGACATGAATTCATGTAAAAGCTCAGCATATTCCTGTTGCGGGAAAGGGAAGTAAGCAAACTAATTTCAGTACCACATAACAAGATAACTTGTCTCAACGCCATAGATGAACATCAGCTGAATTGAGCACAAAAAATTAACCTGCCCAGTGGCTCTCCTCTGCCTTAGTCCTATGTAGAACTCATCATTCAAAAGCTCCTCATTGTTTGTACCCACATCAATGGTTACGGGCAAGCACTGAAACAACCAACATATAATTAGTATTAAGAAAGAGAGACAATTGAATCATAAAAGACCAATTAGAGCAACTAATCTGAACTTTAACATCTATGCAGTCTCTCATTTAGACAACATAGTTTTCTCCTTTTCTATTTGTTTACACTGAACGTTGTAATGAATAATTCAAAAGAAAGAATCGCATTGCTTTGTTTTTTGGATACATACGATTTTTGACCTGGGCATAACAATAACAAGCAGAATGGATCAAGTTGAAACTCACCGCTGAAGGTCGTACACCTCCAAGTGCTGTATACAAGGAAAGCTTTCCCACAGGAATCCCCATTCCCTGAAGAATATATAAACATTGCCATCGGCTAACTCAGTTATGTAGGTGAGAGGGAGAACTTGAATAAATGGAGGGAAGATGAAAAAATACACCAAAACCCAAGTTCATACCTAATACTTGAAAACAGAGATATTTAAGTAGAAAATCATAAACAAAGCATTTGCAAGAAAAATGTCCATCCAATTTACCTGACAGCCCAAATCTCCAAGCCCCAGAATACGCTCCCCATCAGTTACAACAATGACTTGTATATTCTTCTCAGGCCAGTTCCTCAAAACCTCAAGAATCTTCCCCCTAAACCCAACAAAAAGAAGAAAGAAAATTGTTTCTCAGCTTATGAACAAAATAAATGCAAATCGCAAATTATACCCTGGAAATGGTATTTGATCAGGAAAAAGAACCAAAAACAAGATCCTTAGAATTAACCAGTAGCACAGAGAACTAGAAAGAGGCGCGATGGTACATACTTCTCTCTCAAACTAATATAAAGACCCTGAGGGCGCATAAAAATGCTCCCATATTTCTGGCAAGCTTCACCAACAGTTGGGGTATAGACAATTGGGAGTAACTCTTCAACATGGTCAATTAGAAGTTTGTAAAACAACTTTTGATTTCTCTCCTGAAAAGCATTAATATAATTAACTATTTTTACTAGTATCATTTGTTGAAAAAAATGCACACTACCAATCTTCGAGCTCAAAATTGAAACGAATCATTTAGATGGCTACCTGAAGATCCATCATGGCCATGTACTTCTGCAGCGGCAATTGATATTGACGAATATTGTGCATCATTTTCTTCACCTGCAAGTAAAGGGAGCATAAATTTCAACTTCCAACATCCAAATAATATTTCTCCTCGTTACATCCATGACAAATTTATTCAAGAAGTGAGAGCTAAAATCTAAAGCTGGGGAGAAACCTGAAGCTCCTGTGAAACGACTGTTGGAGGTAGAAGACCACGCAAGTAGTGTGCGTCTCTCTCTTTATCATTGAAGGCAAGCCCTTTGTTGTGGTGCGGATCCCGCAACAATGTATACCCACTGTGAGCCAAAATGAAAAGCAATGAGCTAAGGGAAAAACAAAAACAAAACAACAAACAAGAATGTGCTCTGTATAGCACCCGCCGCACAGTTGCTTTGTCTATGGTCTTTCTAGCTAGTCCCAAAACAAAAAAACAAAAACAAAAACAAAAACAAAAACAAAAAAACAAAAAACAAAAAACAAAAAAGAACAAAACCAAACTTTTCCTCAAATTAAGGTTTTTGAATTTCTGGCATCATTCTACAATACAGATTTTTAGCCTATGAAGAATAATCTTTAACTCTTTACCATTTATTTATGAGATAAATATTAGGATGTATGTTATCTGATACAAGGCCCAGACCAGTATATTTTATTATTTTGGGATCACACTCACGAAGAAATAAACAAGAAATTAATCATAGAACTTTAAGAAGACAAAACAAAAGACGAAAGAAGAGGAAGAAAAACAAAATGGTCACTCTTCCATCCCATTATAGTGACTTTCCATTTATACACATCCAACTACTCTTCTTCTTAACATAAAAAAAAAAAAAAAAAAAAAAAAAAAAAAAAAAAAATTATATAAATAAATAAACTCAAAGCAAAGGTTCAAAATATAAAAAAGTAAATAAGAAGATAACCCAATTTCATGATTTTTTTATTTTTTTTTCTAATGCAAGCTCTACGCTTTATAACAGCAAAGAACATCGAGATAATTATCGAAACCCATCTTATCAAAAACCATCATAGCAAAATAATAATAATAATGAATTGGAAAATAAAGAGGGTAAAAAAAGACAGATGGTGGTGGGGAAGACCTAGCAACAGAGATGCTCCAGGGGGTGACGAATTGGTCCTCGGTGGCTGTATCTTCACCGTAGACATCGTGGACCCCACCAGCAACGGTGGATTTGTTGTCCACCTCAACCACCGACGAAACGTCCTTGCTCTCCTTCAACACGCTTTGACTTTCCATCACAGTGGCGCCGTTTCGCTCACCCGCAGCCGACGCCACCACTTTCAGCGAAGCCGCGTATCTCTTCTGCCTCGTTGAGTTCGCCGGGCTGTACAACCCCGAAACCCCCGCGTTGCTCTGCACAAAAAAAAAAAAATAAAATAAAATAAAATAAATATTTCATCCAGATTAATACCTAATTATGGAAATAATTATGAAGATCGGAAAAAAAAAATCCTATCTTTTTTGTACCAGATTTAATTAAAAGGAAAAGTGGAGAGCTTTTGGAAAAAAATAAAATAAAATTCGCGATTTCCAATGCAGAAATAAAAAAGTGGAGAATGGTGATTGAATTGTGTGAGTTCGATCTAAATCGTCGTATCTGAGAAATGGGTTTTGGTGAGTCTGCTTATATTTACCATGAAGCAGGTTCTGGTGAGGGAGATCATGCCGACAAATTTGTGAAACGAGAGAGCTTTCCCCTTCCGCAGAAGATACTTTAGAGAGAGAAAGGGAAGAGAGAGAAACAAGAGAGGAAAAAGATAGAGTCTTTATAGAAGGGCAAGTCTCCGAGCTTTTCTCCGACTCCCTGTTCTCTCTCTCTTGTGAGAAAGCAGAGATTTTTAGAGAGAGAGAAGACAGAGATCGGAATGGCAATGAACTGACAAAGGTTGCGAGGGAGAGTTTAATGATCGTGTCTCTGTTTATATAGCGTTTGCAACTGACTCTGTCGCTATGTTACGGAAATGCCCCGTGGGGGGAAGTTTGGTTCCTGTGAAGGGAATAGTTGTAACGTGGAGATGAGTGTAGGGGATCAGATCACGCTAGATCGCGGAAAGTGGGACCCGATGGATGTGGGCCCCTGTTTTTGGGAATGTGGCTGTGATTCTTGATGGCTAATGCCACTTTAAGGGAGTTGATATTGACAAGGCAAATGCTCCATCCTGCAAGGACAAGTGCCCTTAAATTGACATGTGCCCATTGAAAGCTGAGTTGAAGGTTTGAGGGTTCTTTTTAGATCTGCTTTCTAAATTCAGGAACAATAATACACAGTGCATTAACAAAGCTCCGGATTATTCTCAAAAATAAATAAATAAATAAATCTCGTATTTGCTTTACATATTTTACAAACCTATAAAGCGTTTGAATTCTCCTATTTGAATTAAAAATACTATAACGTTGCTCACCCAAAAAAAATAAATACTATAACGTTTAAATTTTGTGAAACAAAATATTCTAATAAAATCACTTCAAACCTATTTTCTTTTTTAAGTAAATTTGTTTCTTTTAATACAAATAAAAATAAAATTTGTTATGGGGTGAGCATTAGGTAAGTTGATAGGGTCAATTAAAACTTATAATTCAACCAAAACCTATATATACACACAGAGAAAAATAAGCGAAATTTCATCACATATTGATCAAAGAAGTTCTGACATTGACTTATACATGATAAAACAAAATAAAAATAAAAGATGCACAAAATAGGTTCAAATACATAAATCACATACAACAATAAAAACTGATAAAATGAAAGTGAACTTTAAAATATATGGATAGGATAGAGTTTTGTAAATTAAATATGTTTTGCATTAAATTTGTATTCACATATAAGTATATTGGATGGACTCGGGTTATATTGTCATAGGAAAGGCTTAACCCAAATCCATCCAATCAAAACTCATGTTGGGTTGATTGGATTTATGTTGGGTAGGTTATTGAGTTCTTTTTATTCACCTTTAATTTTTAGTGTTAAAAAAATATGAATATTGGCCTTTATAGTATTTACAATGATTAAAAAATACAAAATGCCAATATATTTATGATTATAGTTACTTTTTTTAAGGGAATTATAGTAATTTTTACTAAGATCATAATTATTAAAAAATCTATTTTTAAAAAAGGAAAGAAAAATTAGCAACCAAATATTTAATTGAGACACAATACCAAAATTATTGAAATCTTGAACCCTTAATGGGTAGCGGGACAATTAGAATGTTTTTCTTTGTACTTCTTTTTAAATAAGTTCAAGGTTCGACACTCTATAGCTTCATTTTAAGAACTTTAAATCGTTGGACTTATGGTTTAATGGAGGTGAAATGTTTAGTCCTAAAACTAAATCAAGACTTTTTGTTCCATTTGCGAATCGGTGAATATAAACGGAGGAAACGAGAAACGGGATGAAACTCATGATTTTTGGAATCTCGGATGGCCATTAGTTGTAACATAAGAAATCAAAGACAATAGTGTGAGGACAAACGCAATGTAAAGAGCTCTTCCTTCTTGGCGGCCGTAGAATTTCGTGTTTATTATAGAAAAATGCACATGGGACTTTGTCTTTTTATTGTAAACCTCAATTAAGAACGCTCTTCATATTCAGTAATTTTTGACGGCGGTCCTGCAGATATCCTTCTCTTTCCCGGTGCGATGTGCGATAAACACTTGCCCAAGATTGTCAGACTCTCACAAACCACTCTTTGTTTTTTCCGCGTATTTTTTTTATAATTTAAATGGTATATAGAATTCCTCAGAAATTTCTCCATACAATTCTTTAATAAGAACATATTTTCACACGGAAGCGCCCACCAAAATTTATTCAACGGGGACAGTCAGAGTCCACCTTATGATTTTATAATGACCAATCACGTTTATACCAAAGTTTCAAGAATGTTTTATATATGAAAAGAAAAAAAATGTAAAAGTAGTGATAATATATGCATGGCTAATATTTTACAAATTCGTGTACGTACAAGGTACGAACGTATTTGTACTGTGAAAAATATGTACATATTTGTTAGAACAGTAAGTGTATAGCTTAAATTTTCATGTAAAAACAAATATTTTTTCTTTTTTAAAGCTTAAATAAGGAGCTTCTTTTGGTGAAGATCTATTTGATGGTTAGAAATAGAACTCTACCCATAAAATTTTTTTTATACCGATCATAAAAAAAAGAAGAATTTTTTATACCGACCTCTAATTATCCTAAAAATAAAACAAAAAAAGTTGAAACAAACACAAATTTCAATTATAGCAAACAAAACATAAGTATTAGAACAATATCATAGCCTTCTATTCATAAAGGTCCACATCATTTATCGTGGCAACTTTTCACAACTCAAGGAAAAAAAAATGATAATATTGAGCAAGCTTTTCACGTGCTAATAATTAAACCAATGCATGAAAAAGCATTCACGATAAATTAAGAAATAATCCAGGAACATCCATTGGATTGAATGGTCCATGTTTTCTCGATGAACAATGGAGATGGGCCTCAGGAAGTGGGGCCCACCTCCCACAGACAGAAGACAAGCCCTCATAAAGACTAAACAGTGGAAGCCAACATACCAGTGGGCTACAATTATAATTATAATTATTATTTTTTGCCAGTGATTTTTTTTTTTTTTTTTGTGGGGTAAGGGTCAGTGGGTTACAATTACATATCATGACAAGCCACGCGCGAATCTGGGATTGTGGAGGTTTCGTCGCTGTCTTTTCGACCTTGACTTTGTCCACTTTGGCCTTTGGCTGGTCTCACAATCTTGCGTGCCACCAGATGTGAACTTATCCCATCCTTTCTTGCGGTGTTGGATACCATCTGTCACGTGCATCTACACCATTTTTTCTTTTTTCCTTCAATACATTTATTACCACCAAATTAAAGTGGGAATAACATTTTTTTAGCCATAGTCTCAAATTTAGCACTCGGTAATTTTTTTTGTTTGACATGGTAATACCACGGTAATGTTTGGGAAACATTTATTGTCCTATGCATGAGATTATGTGGACCGACATTTGTCGTACTAGTTAAAACGTGGCAGAAAGCTTGCTGAAGCAGAATTGTAAAACCAAAACTTCATTAATAGTAGTTTTGGGATTTCACACTTGTAAAATTTGATTGTTTTATTTTTTAACATATAAAAAGGTACTGAATTATGATATATTAATGAAGTTAGAGAAAATCAAGGAGAGTTAAATGGTGTGTACTTTCTTCTTATAAACTTATTTTTTACATAAGTTTTCGACAGAGCATCTGAAAGTGAACATAGTGCGGCTCACTTTCAATTTGTCTTCATTATTTGCTTATCTTTTTACTTCCTAACAGTATTTTTGATCAAAATTTTGCATTCAAGATATGATCACTTATTAAAAAGGTTAAATAAGGGCTTTTTTGCGTGTTTGATTTCTTCCCCCCAGCTTGTATATACACATAGTGATTGAAGCCAACCTATGATGTTTTTTTGGTGTTTGAAGTAAAAAATCAAATATATTAGTTTTAGGGTTAAGAAAAACATAATATAATATTACATTAACGGTCTTTTTAGGTATCGGAGAAAGCCATATAGATTGAGGCCTCAGAATCAAGAATGTAACAAAGAAGTTGCTTTGGGTAATGGGTAGGTGGGCATATGCCATAGGCGTGTAGGTAATAGCAATGGCAGTTGAAGGTAGGTGACAATTATGCAAAGGTATTATTATAACAAACATTTTATTTTAAACCAAAGGCCTAAACCCACTGGCCGTGTATCCAATTCCAATAATAAGCCTTCTTTTATTTTCTTCTTATTTTTAGCGAGAAGGTTGAAAGTGAGAGACACCATGAGACATGAATCATTGGAAATGTACCTGGACCCATCAGCCAATGGTTTTCATTTGGATTATCTTTAATTTTGTCTCTCGAACTCTATCACTTATATCATTTTATTTCCAAATTTTTAAAATATATCACTTAATTCCGTCAAAGTTTATTTCGTTATCAAGTTTCTCCTTTTATCCAATTTCATTAGTTTTTTGACAGTTTTTTATAAAATATTTTTATATTTTACCCCTATACTATGTCACTTATGTTATTTTGCTCCTCTTTACTTTCAAAATGTGTTACTATGTTTCTTCAATTTTTTTGTTAGCAAATAATCTTCTTCTATCTAATTATGTTCAGCTTAATAAATCAATTTGTTTTTCTTCAAACTTTACAAGACGTCCACATTAAAGAAATCCATACACCCACAATTTGCATGAATATTTTTACAGCATGCCATTCAAATACAAATACGAATAAAATTCAAAAGCAGACTTTACAAGAAATTGTGTTCTTTAAAAAAATTAGAGCTCTATTCTTTTAAGAAAATTAGTAATTTTTTTCTCCTTACGCTCTTTTATTGGTTGGAATGACCTATTGCAATAAATAGTGCCTTTTCCTTGAATTTGTTTCCTGAATTTATTTGTTTGTTTTATTCCTTAAACTCTTTTTTATGTTTAGGTTTTTCCCCCAAAATTAAAAAAAAAATGATTTCTAAAGTCAAGCAAAATTAGATAGAAAAAAGTTATTTGCTAACAAAAATTTTGAGGGCAATAGTATCATGTTTTGAAAGTCTAGGGACAAAATAACATAAGTGACATAGTTTGGAAAGAAAATATAAAAATATTCTACAAAAAACCATCTAAAATTAACGGAGTTAGATGAAAAGAGAATACTTGCTAACGGAATAAAATTTGAGGGAATTAAATAATATATTTTAAAAGTTAGGAGATAAAATGACATAAGTGACATAGTTTGATAGCAAAAGTGAAAAAAATTCTTTTTATTTTCCAAGGATCTCCGTACATGTATGGTTTTGAGTTATTTTCAATGGACATGACCAAAAACTTTATGGTTAGAATTCGGATTTGAACCGTCACATGTATATTAAGTTATGATCGACTTTAACACTTTTTTTTCTAAATGTACTTGTGATCAAATCTGTTTAAAAACACACGGTACAAAATAAGACTTATGGTTTTGCTTGTCAAATATGTTGTGTAATTGCGCTCATTTTACACACCCGATTCTATCGCTTCCCTTGTTTGCAAACTTCATTAAACAAACCCTTTGCCAAACACACACACACACACACAAAAAACCACATGTCATACTTTTAGAGACGTTTGTATTCGCAATTTCATATTTTTCTTCTCTACAATGTCGAGTTTGCATTTTAAATAAAACACTTATAAGATTGTAAATATAAATTACGATAATTTAATAAATGATTCTATCATAAACTATAAAATTTAAATCCCTCACCAAAAATTTAAATAATGATAATGATAATAATAATAATTAGTAGAATAAAATTTGAATCCTTCACCAAAAATTTAAATAATAATAATAATAATAATGATAATAATAGCTGAATGATAGCAGCATCAATCAAACAAGCTGCCGTGCAACGCTGAATAATTTTATTCTCGACAAATTTTTCTTCTTTTGGCCCCACTGAAAAAAAAAAGGTCGCATATTTTACTGTATATATAATCATTTAAATGTGTAATTAAAGTATTTATAATTTTCTGGACAGCCACGTGCTCGCAAATCACAAAAGAAAATGTGGAAATGTGGAAAAAAAAATCATATGATAAAATGAGATTATATGGCAGAATATAAAATGTTTAAATTATTACACTGTCCCGTATATATAAATTTCTGTGATGATTATGAAAGGTCAATTATTTACCGTGTGTTTGATACACGAGCTTATAATTGTGCAGTTTAAAACTTTATGGTTTGAATTGTATGGTTTAAATGGTAGTTTTGAATTGGCGTTTGAAACGTAAATGATTAAAACGAAAATAAAACATCATATCAAGTTTAAAACGAGCACTATTGTTTATAAAAGAAAAAAGAGAATGATAATAGTTTTTACTCTAAGTGTTGATTCAAACCATGTGAATTTGAGAGGAAAAAGTTTAAATTTTGAGAGTTTTGACCGTTTTAAAACCGCCTCTGTAATTTGAATTAACCTTAATTATTACTCCACTAAACCTCTTTAAACTAATTTTATGGTTTCAAAACTATATACCAAACCTCTTATTAACATTTTAAAACAAACTTCAACCGGTAGATGCATGAGAAAAATGAGTTCCCAAATAAAACTTAACTTACCAATATCAGTTGGTGGTTCTTTTTTTTTTTTTTTTTTTTTGGTGAATGCAAGGTCCATATTCAGGAAAAACAATAGTCTTGAATCTATCCTCCCAATGTTCCAAAAAATTAGACCATATTTTCAAAGCAAGGAATAATTCTATTTTCCACTCTCTGCAATCATTGTCTAGCCCTTGAAAGCCACTAACATTATAAATTAATTGTTGGAATTTCAACAAAAACCAACGCAAACAAAACCCAAAAATCAACCAATAAATAATCAGAATATTCGATTGAACCTAAATTGGATCAATCTGAACAAGCACCAGAAATCTGACATTCCCAAAAAAAAAAAAAAAAACACACAATCTTTTATAGTGGTTAGGATTTCCACATGAAATCCTACAGCTACTCTAGTTCTCCAACAGGATAATTCACCAAGAAAGGTTTTGTTACACCCTCAAGAATCAAAGACGATTCTTTTCCTCTCAATACAATTTCTTGAACACTCTTTGAAGCACAAAAAACAGAAGAAAGTTTCACACTCTGAGAACTCATTTCCCTTGCCCCAGACACACCCAAAACACTCGATTGATTAGCCTAGGATACAACCAATAAAATTTAACATGTGTTTGTTCACAAATCGACTTAAGCTACTAACAATCTCATTGGCTAACACATAAGTTCAACCTGCTGACTCAGCAATGACTTCAACCAATTAACACCTGCTGACATGGCATTATAAGCTCGGACCAATTCAACACTAATATTTAAACATAAAATAAGATTATAGAGATTTAAAAAAAAAAAGATAATAAAGTTTATATCTCAGGTAGTAAATGAAGAGAGTGTAAGAAAAGTATAGCTGTCACTTCTCTATATACTTTTAGTCTTAAGCAAGCTATTGTTTTTAATGATCTAAGATCCTAAAGTTGATGGGCAAGGAAGCATTATTGGTTTTTTTTTTTTTTTGAGATATTTATGTTTACTATCACCTTATTCAACAATGGATTGACTTTTACCACTTGTAAAAAAACTTTTATACTATATGTCACTCGTAAAAATCACTATAAGAGTAAAATTATCAAAAAAACAAGTGTTTTGTAGCATTCTTCCACAAAGTTTTTTTTTTTTTTTTATGTGGCATATTTTAATCTCCAGTTTTAAAAAAGGGTAGCTCCCTATTTTTTTAATTACTTTTGATGCGCATTTAAGAGTGTGAGAATTTGATGGCATTACATGTTGCGATTGATGTTGTCTTTTTAATTGAGTTGTGCAGGTAAGAGTTTTATCAAACCAGCTTTTCCTCCTAATAACTCTCCTCTTAAATGCAAGAAGAAAGAAATTTTTTGTTAATTTAAATGATTTTAAAAGCAATCTAACAGTCTTTTATTTTAATTTTTTTATTTTTTTAGCTTATCGTTTTCCATTTTCATCTCCAATTATAATATCAGTACTGCTCTTAAATTGCTTATCCCGCCATCAATTTCCATCACATATGAAGCAAGTAAGTTGTTTATTGTTTGTCAAATGGTTTGACTAAACTTAGTATTACAAATAAAGTGATGTTTCGTTCACGGTTCCTACCGGAAATATTTTAGCCGAAATGGTTTTGTTATACCCATTTTTTCGTAAAAGATAAATTGTTATAATATTTTTAATTTAAATAAAAAATTCAAACTTTCTATATATTGTTTGGAAGTATAAATTAAAAATGAAAAACAACTATCTTTTTTATTAAGACTCGGGGCCATTAGTTTTCTTATAAAAAAAGAAAGGAAAAAAATGATACAGCCATTAGTTTAGTATTTGCAGGCATCAAACGCTGTTTTGGTGGATCCGTCTTTGTCAATTCTTGCCAAACAAAGGTCCAAATGGATTTGGAACTACTCTGTCACTAATCCTGTCAAACGGAGCCTACAGAAAACTAGGAATCAAATGGCATTTGCAAATTGCAACCAAATATATATATATATATAGAGAGAGAGAGAGAGAGAGAGAGAGATTAGAGGCATGATCGTGTATCCTCCTTGAAAGCAACGCATCGTTGAAGAAATTTTCAAAAAAAATAAAAAAATAAAAAATTTTGAAAACATTTTCTCGCTGTGCATAACAGGGAGCCATCTAGTGGAGGCTCATCTGATTGCTTGCCGTCAGAGAGGTTTGAATTTAAAACAAAAATGAAAAATCAATTTGTACAACAAAACACCTAACATTTCAAGAATTCCAAACATACCCACCTTATAATTTTAGACCAGCAAATGAAATTGGTTTTTTTTAACACTTTTCTTCCCCTAAATTTTTCTGGGCTTAAGCAGCTTCTTTTTTTTTTTTTTTCTCCGTAAACTTTTAATTTTAGTTTTTTTATCTCTCAACTCGAAAAACCATTACAATGCGACAATGCGCCCCATATTATAAATGGTCATTAGATTTGCAAACAAAATAGCTAATGACTACCTCATCTCCACAAATCCTTACAAATCTTTTAAATTAC
This sequence comes from Artocarpus heterophyllus, assembly GCA_025403435.1. Lineage (NCBI taxonomy): Eukaryota > Viridiplantae > Streptophyta > Magnoliopsida > Rosales > Moraceae > Artocarpus > Artocarpus heterophyllus. The sequence continues at coordinate 6,235,863 of CM046349.1, forward strand.
CCTTAAATCCAATCAGAATAAGGAAAAAAATGGAAACATTAAAATGATTTAGCAAAGTTGAAAAGATAAAGTGTCAAAATTAAAAACTCAGGAAAGTTGGTAGACCCAAAAAGTTTAAAAGACAAAATCGCTAAAAAAATATGTACAATGTAATTTTTTATTTTTTTTATTGGAGTAATTTGGTTAGCTATTCATGGTTTGATTTGTAAGTGTTTATATTATAAATTTATAACATGTGATACGAAACTATTTATACTTAAATATCAAACTATTAACAAGTTAATTCAACAACCAAAATTACAGTACAATCCTACCAGTAAGGATAAAAAGTAAAACAAGTCCCTAGTTCCTATAATGAAAATTCAAAATGATCGAAAATTTTACTTAATTTGACAATAAATTAATAGCATGTTTGGCGTTAGTTAATTTTAACCAATTTTTTAGTTAAAAACAGTGTAAAATTTTTACATATTAAAATAAAAGTAAAAAAACTCTTATATAATACAATATTTATAGTTTTAATTAAAAGTTTTAATCACTATACCAAATACTCAATCTGTTTGGTATGAATTGGTAAAGGGTGGTGGGAGAAGAACCGCGTCGACTCGCTGCCTCCGGAGGAACCGATGCGAAGGGTGGGCCATTTCTCTAATATAAAATGCCCACCACACTCATTTCAAGCACTCTTTATCCACGGTGAGTTGAAATCATGACCACGAACCTCGTCCATTTTGGGGGTCTATCATGCACCTTTTCATTTGAAAAAGGTCAAACTTCTAGGCTTTCATTTTCGTTTTGTTTTGGAGCGTTATGGTCATGTTTATATCATTTCGATACATTATAATTTATTATTTCATTATATTGACACTATGGTATTTCGATACATCGATAATCTTATTGAGATACCTCATTATTTACAAATATCATCCTTACATCTTGAATTGTTTTTCTAGAATATCATCCTCATATTTTTCATATGTTTTTTTTTTCCTTGTATCTTGAAAAGTTATTTCAAATTCTGTAATTTAAGTAAGCAACATATTTCGACTCTAATTATTCACTCTAAATGCTACCGTCCAAATTCCTAAGAAACACACAATTATTATTACGACCATTATTATTACGACCGCTATAGTTACTACATAACTGATGGTTGGTACCGAGACCGTAGTAAAAAGAAAAAGAAGAAGGAGATTAAAAAAATAATCAAATTTTGTCTTCCTTGAAGCCCATTTGAATTTTTTTTTAATAGGGTGTTTGATAAATATGATTAGAACCAACTTTTTAATTACTAAATGGTATAAAACTCTTACATACTATAACAAAAAGCAAAAAGTTCTTATAGTGTAGAGCTCTCACATGCTAAAATGTTTTGAACTAAATAATTGGTTTTAACTATACTTACCAAACATTTTATAAGTCTTTTTGAAAATGTTTTCAAAGTCTTTTGAGACAAAAATTTTAAAAATATTTTTAAATTATTTTAAAAAATTATCATTTTTCAAATAAAACTATTTTGAAAATACTGTAAAACCGGCAGTATATCAATCCTTCCTAGATAGTAACCAAAGTAGGCTTCATTACCCATCAGCTCAATCAAATAAAACCGCAAGAGGGCGGTGGGGGAAGAACTTCTTTTATATTTACACCAACAAAATCATCATCTATATTCATCATTTAAGTACAAATTTTTTTTAGCAATTATTTATGAATTTAAAATCTGATTCACAATTCTAGTCTTGAAGAATTGCCAAATTTTCATTCTTCGGGTTATATTCTTTACAATATAATATGTTAATATTTACACCGCCACGCGGACACTTTCTCTGATACATATAGCCAAACTTGGAAGCAAAAAAAATCTTATCTCAATTGAAATCTCAGGGTTTTGATATAGAGTGGGTTTGAGAAATCAGTTGAAACTTAAAAATTATAATACTCGAGAGTTTTATATTGTAGCAAATTTTATTTTTAATTGTAATATGTGAAAATTTTATACTATGTTAAACTGAACTTTATTTTTACAACATGCTTGTCAAATGAAGCCGTCCATAGCAAGCAAACAGAAATGCAAATAATCAAGATTCTTGATATTGCTAAGAGATGATGTAATCTCAGGGTTTTGATATAGGATGGGTTTAAGAAATCAATCGAAACTTAAAAATTATAGTACACGAGACTTTTATATTTTATATTGTAATAAATTTTACTTTTTATTACAATATGTGAATATTTTATACTGTATTAAACTAAACTTTATTTTTACAACATGCTTCCCAAATGAAGCCGTCTGTAGTAAGCAAACAGAAATGCAAATAATCAAGATTCTTGATATTGCTAAAAATGGTGTCTTCGACATCATCGCACTGTGACCCAAATAGCCCATATAGTTTCCATGCCACTGGGCCAATCCAATAAGACCAAATCCACCACTTGGGCCTTCTGTTGAAAAATTCAACAAAAATTAATGGGTTGCATCATTAGTGATTATACAGCACTACACGGTTTCAACTTTGAGAACCAATTCAGTTGTCTCCAGATTCACATGGACCCACATGTTATTAATTCATGGGTGATCTAATTGATTTGCGTTTTTCAATTAATAAACGACACTTGAAACAGCCAGTTATCACGTGCCGCTGTTGGGAAAGAAACCCAAGTAGATATTAAAGAGAGAATAGAAAGCTGCTGCGAAGGTAGCCGCTACTTGGTAGCTTGGTGTGATTGAAACACATATGAAATCTTCAGCCATTATCCATGTCACATGATTAAGCTTCAAACAAGGAGGTCAAGTGGAATTTAATTTGACTTTATCGATATAATGCACTTTATTAGTTGAGCTCTTTTGGATCTAATTTGGTATGATTAAATCATAGAGTTAAATTAATCAAAAGTCTTTAAACTTTTTTCTCGTTCTAAAATTAGTTTCTATACTTTAAAAGTATTTTAACTTGATTCTTGAACTTTTTTTTGTCTCAAATTTAGTCCCTTAATTATATCAATTTAGGATTGAAAAATTAAGATTATTTTCATAAATCTCCTCTGACTTACGTACGCTATTTTACTTTGCCCCTGATATTTTAAAACCACTTAAAACACTCCAAATTATAAAAAACCGGTTACTTTGTCCCTTTCTTTTAGTTCAATCTATATTTGTAATGAAATTGCTGACACTGCATGTAATTAATTAAAAATTATATATATATTTTTTGAAAGCTTAAAAAATTATACTAGAATTATAATTAAATATACACAAAAATAATTGAATACAAAAAAATTATTTTAATTTTTTCCTAATTTTTAACTCTTTCCCTTCCTCATCTCTCCCTCTCTTTCTCTAACTTTCTTCTCTCTACAATAAACAAATTTCATGTTCTTCACCATAGAATTTAAGTCACTTGATAGACTTTTTCAACAATGGTAGCAAGCTCATCTTTAAACAAAAATACCAACGCCATTTAACATCAAGCTGGAACAATTTAAGAAACTTAGCAATTGATTTTTCTGTCAACAGCTCATAGACAATAGAAATCACATATAATTCAAACCAAGAAACTAGAAACACAAATTTGCATCAAATAAAAACAACTTCTATAATTAATTAACGAAACAGAAAATAACTCAAATAAAGAAATTGAGACCCCCATTCACCTACAAGCATACCCTTGTCACTCCCATCACACTGCCATGAACCCACCCTTTGTTGCCCGCCCTGTTCGGCCCCCACCAGCCCGCTATAGCTGCCTCACCCTCGTCGCATCCCCTAGGCTACACGTTCACTCTATGCCAGCCCGTCACTAGCCAAATTGAGGGAGAGAGAGAGAGTATAGAAATAGAGAAAGAAGATGAAAGAGAATAAGGAGAAAGAGATCATCAAGAAGGATGGAGGTGCAAAAAAAAATTATAATTGAAATTAAAATAAAATGATATTTCTATATATTTAATTATAATTTTAATATATATTTTAATATTTTTATTACATGCCATGTCGGCATTTCCATTACCGATATAGACAAAATTGGATGAATGGAGAAAAGTGACCATTTTTTTTTTTTTTTTTTTATAATTTGGGGGGTGTTTTAGGTAGTATAAAAAAATCGGAGAGTAAAGTGAAATAGAGTACATAAGTCAGGAGATTTAAGAAAATAATGCTAACTTTTTTTATCCAAAATTTAACAGAATATAAGTGAGGGACTAAATTTAAGACAAGGAAAAAGTTCAAAAATTAAGTTAAAACATTTTTTAGTACAGTGACTAATTTTAGAAAAAAAAGAAAGTTCAGGAACCTTTGATAAATTTAACTCTAATTCATATATTAGAGCATCTCAAATGCAATGTCAAGTTAGCATGTAGATGTCAAATTAGACATGGTGATATTATGTTTAAATTCTTCATAACCCAGTTTCTTATTGCTAATTACCAATCTCTAACACTAGAAAATTAGAAGTTGACGATTTATCAGCTCCCTTTCATTACAAGAAAACGTGCAAAAATTCCAGGATTGAATTAGTATCTTGATTCTCTACATTCATGCATTGATTACTTTCTCAAACAAGGGAAAAATAACAAATGTTGTATAATCGGGTTCAAATTGTGAATAATATATGGTTTCTAGGACATCTAAAGACCTTATTGGAGGGTCTTCAAATGTCAGTATTTTGAAATATTAATTTTCACCTTCGAGAAATTGAAAAATACATATACACACACATTAAAGTTTTTACTTGCACTTCAAGCACTTTTGCTTATTTAACTAGGTGTCAATTTACACATGGTCTTGTCTCTCTTAATGCTAGTTGTCATTTGTCTTTAATTGAAAAAAAAAAAAAAAAACCTAATCTCTGCCCAAAAAAAAAAAAATTACTTGTTGATGATACAATCAAACAAAATTTAACAATTTAACCTCTCAACTTCTAATTAGTTTAACTAATTAAACCTGACTTTTAGGATAGAAGCGCATATTAGCTCTAACAAGTGATATCATTCCCAAATGTTGGGCCACATGTAAGCACAAGATGGTCCTCGAAGAGATTGTGATTCATGGAAACTCCATGGCGTGCTTTGTGGAAATCTAGATTGAGTTGTGATCTTCCTAATTTGCAGTTTGAGGAAAATGAACAGATAGGTTAATCAATTTCAACAATTCTACTGTCACGTAAAGGAAGTGAATAAAAAGCAATTCGTATAACGTATACAAGTCTTTCTAATTAAATCCTTCTTAAGAAGTGAGAATTTTACAATTAATCAACTACTTTTATTATATTGTGAGTGCAGGTTTATGCGTGCCTCTCTGTCTAGTCTACGACTTTTTTTTTTTTTTTTTGGGATGAAATTGTTGGAATGAAATTCCGAATATCAATTCCTTCATACTTGTTTCAAGGATCTTAAGAAGAATGTCTGGAGCTCTGTCGCCTCTGACGTTTAGAAATTCACTCTAACAGAAATTAGGAAGAATTCAAACCATATTTTGGAGATACAGAAGAGCCAAATATAAAGCTGGAGACTGAAGTGGGCAAGTTTTGGATGCTTCAAACCGTGTTTGGTTCACATATTTAAACGGAAATTTAAATTTTTACAAGAGAAAAAACTATAATAAAATGGTTTAATTAGTGATTTGTGTTAGACTAGGTGCCTTAAGGATTAAGTGATATAATTATTTTAAGATGTTTAATCAATAAAGAGTTTAATATTTATTTTATATATCAATCATATCCTCGTTATGTTCATTTATGTTGAATGTATGATAAGTAAACAAAAGTCTGAGATATTTAATCAGACTAAGTACCCTAAGGATTAAGTGATATAATTGTTTTTAAGATATTTAATCAATAAAGAGTTTAATATTTATTTTATATATCAATTATGTCCTCATTATGTTCATTTATATTGAATGTATGATATGCAAACAAAAATCCGAAACTGTCAATCTAAACATATAAGATCGTACATATGATAGATAGATTATGTAGAAAACATAATTTTAAGGCAACAGTCTAAACATAAAAGGTCTGCAACTGAGGGAATAAAGTTGGGCGCTTTATTCATGTTAAGATTGTTATGTTGTCTATATCTCCAATGGGAGATGACTTGTCTTGTCATCGGAGTGAGACTTTACGAGTAGCGATATTGATATATTGTTATTGGTGACAATATAATAGATTGAGACTAAAAATGAATTGATTTAATTAATAATTCTGCTTGTATAAATCAATTTACTTTAGACCATCATATGCGTTACATTTTAATTCTGAAATGAATAAATGGGTTTGTATTATTGACATGTGTCATTTGATGTACCAAAGGGTAACATCCTGAATTATATGTAGGCATACATACCTGTACTTGGAGACATGACTTTTGAATGACATAAATTCGTTATTCATAGATACGAAATTCATAGCTCTTTGTAGAATTAATGATATTTTTTTGGAAACTGAAGCCTTCAACCATTATCAAATGAGATATTATTTGTATTAGTTATGAATAGTAAGTTTTTCAATGATAAGATAATGAATATAAGATAAATGTAATCGGAAAGGTAAAACAAAATTTATCTTTAAACCAATTATCGATATTGAGATATTACACAATATGATATATCATAGATGTTTAACATATTAGAATTTCTTGATTTATACATAGTTTGAAAGTGCGGCTCTAACCTTTTAGTGGAATAACTTTAGAGTTGAAAATTATAAAATCTATATATTGAGGATGTTATTTTATAATTGTTGGAGCTTGATCTATATATATCCATTGAGTTTCCTTTACTAGCTCATATATTTTCCAGTAACGATACAATGTAATAACTTATATTAATTCTTAAGATTGGCTTAAATTTGATTAATTAGATTTAATAATCCATGTTTAGTTTATTGATTGAATTACTTTTGTAAACTAATTCAAATCAAACATGTTGAATTTTTTGAAATATATTTTATTTGAATGTGAGATTACCTGTATATGATTGTTTTACTTAGATAACTTTTTTATTGAGTTATTTGAATTAAAACTGAAGTTCTATGAAAGATACTCGGGTCAAATAAAGTAGGAATTATTCAATCAGGTTAAACAGAAGGATCACAAAGCTCTCCAAGAGCTGGAAACGCACGCCCGACAATTGGCTGGTACGTCAGTCTGGTTGACTGCCCCTAATGTAAGACTGTTGACCGCCCCCTGCCACGTCATTGATCCATGTCTAATACGGTTTAGCTACAAGAAGTTGATCCAGATTCAAATTTTAAAGCCTAATTTGATAAGAACGAGTCCAAATCCGACCACTGTAAATAGGAAACTTTTTTTATTGGTTTTACATCATAAACGAAGTCACTTAAAAGGTTTGGAGAGAGATTTCTAGACAGAGAAATTCTTTCACTCTAAAAGAATTGTTGTTCACATCTGGAACAATAATTCTTATTGTTCTCTTGTGATTGTGGGGAGTAGTTACCGAGGAAGAATTGGTCGACATGTGCCCATTCGCACTCTAGTCGTGAAAAAGAGGATAGTAAAGAAGACCAGTTGGTTGAATCTCTTTTGGTCATCGTTCTCAATAGCAATTCTGTCATTTGATTTTTTGTTAGAAGTACAGTTCTGATGTTATAAGGTACGGAATTTTTTTTATTAATTTATCGTATATAGCATATTAAACTCTTTTATGGAAAAGTATTTATAAAAATTCTTAAATTCCATCGCATACTCCTTTTCCAACTATTTAAATTTATGAAACAAACGGACTAGCCTTTTACAACAGGTGGGTGGATAGTATATTGGATGTGGGTTTGTTTTTTGGCGTCCACCATAAAAATGACAAAGAAGCCCACTTCTATTATTTTTTGGGAATTTCATAAACATCACATTTTAATATTTACTTTTTATAAATGCTACACATATTTATTTGTGGCATAACTTAACATGTAATATAAATGATAATATAGCATAAACCTTTCTAAGTGTGGCAAAAAAAGCATAGCTTTTAAAAGCGTAGCATGACGTAATTATTATTTTTTCCGGCTCATAACTCAAACTCAAAGTCCAAATTAAACAGATTTATCAATTCAATGTTGAGCTTTATGATTAATAAGGTGATTGGCTGTTAGTTGGTTCTAACTAAGAATTAGTGAAAAGCTCTTATATGCTACAGTATAAAGCTCTGATAAGCTATAATATTTTTAACCAAAATTAGATTTGACTATTGGTTTTAACTACAGTTTCCTAAACACCCAATAAAATAGTCTTAAAAGTAAAATTAGAGTCTAAAAGATAATCGATTTAACATCATTTAGGTTTTTAAATCAGAAAAGAAGGAAAAATTGCTTTTGTAAATTTTTAGTGATTTGTCACTAGGGATAAAAATTAAAACGCATATGAAGAGAACAGATACCAATTGGTGGAAGCCACTTCCTATCTCAAATCGTGCAAAATTATGCTAATACTTACAAAGATTTCTTATATATGTATTTTTGATGCTAAGATTTTATATGGTATTATGCCTTTTTAACTAAAATGGTGTTTGAAAAGTACGGTTTAAACTGAAACTTTTAAATTAAAAATTATAACATGTGAAAAGCTTTATACTGTTTTAATTAAAATTTTTAGTTAAAACTAAATTTACCAAACACTACATAATTAACCAACATTAATGAAAATACATGGGTTGGGGAATCTTTTAACTCATGACTCATGCGCCTGAGCTGGCCACCCCTTGTTATCATCATTTCATCTTGTACCGGCATATGCTATAGGCTTAGATATCCCCACACACCTAAAGAAATGCTCGAAAAAGGCTATAAAAGAGTGTTACTATCTAGCAGTACATGAAAATTTTCTTTAAATAATATATGGTTTTAGCACAGTCCTAATGTTGGCCAATGAATCATCTGCTACAAACACTCAGATTTATGCGCACTTTATGTGGGTCCTAGATTCGGCTTTGAGGTCACAAAAAACGTCATGGATTCGTTTTTGGTGTACCATGGCAAAAGCTTGCCAGCCCATTCCAGAAATTAAGACAGTCGCATAGATAAATTAACTGTGGGACAATGCTGCAATGAGAAGAGAAGGAAAAATAAAACAAAAAAGAAAAAGCAAATCCAAAACCAAAAAGCAAAAGGCCTTCATTGTGATGATTCTCGTATTGTCGGCGACGTCCAAAACATGCCATCATTGCTGCTCTTCAACACTTTGTTTTTTTCTTTTTCCATTTATACAAATTAATCTAGAGAAAAAAGAGACTAAATATTACTATCAGAACTCAAATATCATATATATGCAGAGACAATTTAATTGAGAGCTTTATAAATTTTCCCATCCCGAAAATATCCAATGTCTCCGCCAGTGAATTCACCGGAACCCTCACCGGCCGATATCACGATCAACTTCCGAGCACCGCCGCCGTCGCCGATCCACTCCGGCCGGCGATCCTCCTTCACGAACGATGACGTTCTGACGGAGTTCCTCGAGCACTCGCTCCGCGTCCCCGACCTGATCTTGCCGGACAAGATCTTCCCAAAACAGAGGCCCGTCGACGGCCCTCCCGTCATTGACTTCCCGTCGCTGGTCTCGGGAGAAAACGACGCCGTTTTGAAGATCGTGGACTCCGTGGCGGACATCGGGTGCTTTCAGGTGGAGAACCACGGGATTTCGGGCGAAATCGTGAGGTCGGTGCAGGCCGCCGCCGCCGCCGGGATATTTGCGGCGTCGCCGGAGAAGAAGGCGGCGGTGACGAGGTCGCCGGAGATGGCGTACGGTTTTGAGGAAGGTCACGGCGATGAGGGAGAGTGTGAGAGTGAAGAGTTCGTGTGGGGTAGGGACGAAGGTTTGAAGTCTGTTATGGAGGGAATTTGGCCACTTGGATATTCCAATTTCTGGTAAATAACTGTCGCTCTTAATTTTTTTTTTTATTTGTTGTTGTTTTTTTTCAAATGATTTTGTGCTAGCTAAGGAATTATGTAGGTCTAGTGCATAAAAATGGTTGGATTAAGAAATTATTTAATTAAAAAATTACCGTGTTAAAGCAGCAAAACAATGCAAATTTAATTAAGGTGGCAACAATTATAACTAATTAGTTAGTTAATATTCTTAAAAAAGAAGACCTTGTAAGGACCTTGTTTTTCTGTTTACAATTTTTTTTTTCAGATTTTAATAAGGAGTGGGAATCTAAACTGTGTATTTCAATATTGAAGATCAATATTACTACGATAAAGTTGAGCTTAAAACTATTTGATATTTTTAGTAACTGTAACTCCATTTTTCCTAACACGAATGTTGTTTGCTCCAACGTATATTATTAAATTTTTAGATAACAAGTAGCATTACAAAGTTTTTTTTCTTAATGGTAAGTATCAGTATGAAAATATTAGAATATTTGTTCACATAATCAAAGTAATTTATTGATCACGAGAGATAAGTATGACATATGTATATTTCCTTTGTTACAATCTTAACTTTTTCGTAACATATAAAATAAGAACTATGACATGATTTTATTCAATATAATATTGACGTTGAAGAATGTAACTACATGGTCTAGGATAAATAGATTTTTTTAGTGCTACATTTTTCCTATGTTAGTGATACATTAAATAAATATTAATATAATTCTCATTTCTGTGTCATATGAAAGTATAGTCCTCCTGAAAGAGCCACAAACAAGTCCATAAAAGGAAGTTTATTTGCTAGTGCTTCAATTCTTTCTTTTTATATAAAATTAAATACTGGAAAGCGAAAAATAATCCAAGCATTCTTTTCCTATTGGTGCTACACAGCAAACAAATGGAATCCCTTTTGAGCAACATTGAGAAGATTGGTGAAAAAGTTCTCTCAGTTTTCCTGAAAAATCCGCCAAGAAAATCAGTCATCAACGGAAATGAATTGCATTGGCAAGGGCATGAAAGTGGAACTCTGTGTTGTCTGTACAAAAACAGCAAAAAAGTAGGCACTGAATTGGATGATGGTGCCGAGTCTCTGAGACATGAGGTTATTAGGATGCTTATAAGGAGAAATGACCACTCTCACGCCCTTTGCCTGCATTTCTGCGGCGGCTCATCGGAGTTTCATGTTTACTCCAAAAAAGGTTGGGTTTCTTTCACCCCACAGAAAGATGCTTTGGTAATCACAATTGGAGATCAAATTCAGGTAAACCTTATACTACTTAACCCAATTCATGTCAAATATTTACAGACTTCATCACATTTACATAATTACATCCTTGAGAGCTTATGACTTGCGACCTTATTCCTCCATATTATGAGGCTTTTAGCAATAAACATTTATAATTGGCTTGTCACAAATTGTTAAGTTTTGTAGAGTCTAATTTTTATTCTAACAAATTATTGCTCTACATAAAAGACTATGAGGATCAACTAGAAGACAGTTTGGGGATTTTACACTTGTAAAATTTGGTTGTTTTAGTTTTTTATATATATAAAGTAGTACCGAATTAGGAGTAATTAGAAAGATTATAAAAAACAAAGAGAGTTGAGAAGTATGCATTTTTTTCTTTTTCTAAGCTTCTTTTTCATTATAGTGAATTTTCTATGGCAACTGAAAGGGGACGCAACTCTCGCATAAGAGATGAACAATTATCAATTTTCGTATTTGTTCTTGTTTTTTTTCCTCTTATAATTTTATTTGGTCATGAGAAGTATGTATTTTTTTCTTTTCTAAGTTTCTTTTTCATTATAGTGAATTTTCTATGGCAACCGAAAGGGGACGAAACTCTCGCATGAGAGATGAACAATTATCAATTTTCGTATTTGTTCTTGTTTTTTTTCCTCTTATAATTTTATTTGGTCTTGATGATATAAAATTAAGAGTCAGATAGAAAAAGAGAACAAACAGGTTTAAAGTACCACTGTTAAAATACACTCTCACAATTAATGGCCATTATGAGCAAAAGTTGACTTGTGGTAAAACGTGTATGCCCCCACAATACCATTATTCTCTTAGCCTTTTCATGATTAGACCACCTATGTACATAGGTGATCTAATAATTATATGACTAATTTTGTTCTTTTAAGTGTTTGCATAAGATAATGGCAATTTGTACTAATTAATCTTTCTTTATTTAACGCGCAAATATATGTATGTGTGTGTGTGTGTGACCCCAATTATCATCCTTCGCTTTTCTCTTTACAGACATGGAGTGGTGGACAGTACAAACATGTGATAGGGAGGCCAATATTTAAAGAAGAGAAAGAAGACTGCATTTCAATGGCTTTCCTTTACTCTCCACCAAGCATCACTTCAAAACCAAAATCAACCACAACCATGGACAAGACTATTTCTCTCAATCAACAAGTCATACTGGCTATAGCTTTAACTCTTGTTTATCAATTTTTGGTTTATATTTACCAAAAGTTTTAATATATCACATGGATACTTTACAAAAATGAAATTTTTGTTTCAAGTGATCCTTAATAATGAGTATTTAGATGTCTGTTTAATTTCTATATGAAAAAAAGGTAATAGAGGGTGTCATGTCAAATAGGATATAATGAAATACCTACAACATATATATGTGAATATTTGGGGCCATTTGAAGTTAGACCTTTTCATGTTAGTATAATTATCTGTAAACAAGTGTAGACTTTTTTTTTTCTTTTTTTTTTTTCAGTTTAGGGATTTGACCGAAGTTTAAATCTGAGTTTGCAGTGTAAACATATGAATTTTATAGGGTTTTTGGGAAGTATAGTTAGATGAAATTTTTGAACTGAAAACTATAACATGTGAAAACTTTACACTGTAGTTTATTTTTTCTGATCGTATTATTTTTTAAAACATGTATTTTAATTATACTAAGACGCTGTCAATATCACATCAAATGATAACAAGTGAGGATAAGAGTATATTAATCAAGAATGATGCTAGAGTCAGAATTTTTTATCCTAATCATTTTAATACTAACTGAGATGATATATAAGCTGACATTCTTTTGTTGGTAGGCCATAGAGATTTATCATATCATATTCCTATCATTAGTCATTAATCAAACCTTAATTCAGAAAAAAAAAAAAAAAAAAACCTCAAAGAGTGATGAAAATTGTTGTCCTAGGAAAACACAAACGACGCAACCTTTGACAAAGAAAGCGATAAACGAAGTCGTTTAACATAATGCCCGACGATTACCAAATAAAGGAATAAAAAGTATAAACTAAAAAGCGACGCTGTTTGAGGTGGAGGACAACCACCACCGACAGAATGACATCACAAACGTAAAAACGACGCCGAAGTAACCACACAAGAAACTAAACGACGGTCATGTAAACAAGCGATAACTAGTTGAGAACAACATAAGTACGAAAATAACAACTAATGAGAGCATATAATCGACAAAATAAAGGCCGACAACAAAAAATTAAATACCGGGAGGGAAAAAACGACAAGACAGAGAAAAAAGACCGAAGAAAACGATAAAAAAAAAAAAATCAAACAACGACAAATCAGAAAAGCAAATAAATATAGGGGCAAGAAAATAAAGATTAAAAAATGGAAAAACGGCAAGAATGGACAAACGACGAGAGAAAGGGAGACAATAGAAATGTGAAAATGACAAAAAAAAAAAAAAAGTAAAAACAAAAGTAAAAGTGGACAGAAAACCGGAACACACATCAGACTGTAAACGACAATGAAGTGGCACAAACGATAACACATAAATGAGCAAACAAGGATAAGGAAATGAAATCAAATGAAAGAACAAAAATAAACTAAACAGAAAAACTTAAAAGAAAAAAAGGCATGTAATCACAGAGCCATATACAGACGAAGATGAAAAGCCTTCCTCTGATGTTTTTTTTCTTTTTAATTTTGTACATAAAGTTTTTTGAAAGTTATGTTTTAATTCTAAAATTGTATTGCCCCTCATCTCTTAATATTTTATATCTTCTTTATTTTTTTATTTTTTTAACCTTATTAGTTCAATTATGCTTTTGTCCTTAATTTTACTAGGTCGGCTTCTACACATAAAGATACAAATGAGTAATGACAATGGAGGACGAACAATAAAACGAAAAACTGAACATCGACACTGGAAAGAATAGACAATAACAAGAGGGGATAAAGTGACTACAAAATATTTGAGTGGCGTCAACGAAGAGCCGATAAAAACAACATAAAAAATCTAAGAAAACGACAACAAATCAGAAACATTCAAGATCAAACCATCATGGACTGAAAGACGCCAACAAGTGTGAAAGAAAAATAAATGTGAAACGATTAAAAAAAAAAAATTTAGAAGAGGACAAAAGACAGAATGAGGCAAATTTTGGAAAACGACACAAAAAGTAAACTATGATTGAGCATAAAAGTTAAAACGACGACAAAAAATTCCACACTCACCAGAAAGAATAAACAACGAGAAAATAAGAAAATGGTGTCAAATGAGAACACGACAACAAAAGAAGAGAGGGAGAGAGAGTTATAATCGACAACATATGAAAAGAACAAAAAGTGATGTAAAAACGACACAAAATGAGGAAAAGATGGCAAAAAAAAAGAGGAAAAAAAGACTCTCACCAGAAAGAATAAACGACGATTTCGTAAAAAGAAAAGAATTAAAGACGATAAAATAAGAAAAGGGCATCAAAACGCACACTCACCGGAAAGAATAAACCACGTTCCTGTAAAAAAGAAAAAGTTATTTACTTTTTGTACAATGTATTTTAAATTTATATAAATAATATGCATTTAGTTTTTAATTTAATAAAATTTATATTTCTAAATTTGATTTAATATACAAATTTATATATATTCTTGATCTATTTAATTTTGACTTACAAATTGCTAAAAATACCTTCAAATTAAAAAATAAGAGAACTTCAAAAACTTCAAAAATTTTACACTAGATTTTTGACTTTAAAAAGGCATAAAATATCCTCAAAAATTAATGTTTTGTGGGGTTTTATTTTTGTTTTCTTCTTATTTTTTGAAAGTTTTAATTTTTCTCTTCTAATTAAAGATCATTCTTTCCTTTTAAAGGTAAAAATCGACTATTAATTGAGGTAAGATATAGATTTGTATATTAAACCTAATTTGAAATTATATATTCGATGAAATCAAAAATAAAAAATATAAGCATGTTTGGTAATGTTTTTAAAATAAGTGAAAATGATTTTGTTTTAGAAAATAAGAATTTTTAAAAAATTATACTAAAAGCGTTTTTGAATATTTTGTCTCAAAAAACATCCAAAAATATTTCTAAAAACTCTCAAAACAATACCTATAGTTTTTGGATTGCCCTAAGAGGGTATAAAAAATAAATATCTAAAAAATAAACGACGATAAAACGTGAAAGTGGCATCAATGAGAAGACAACAACAAAGTGAAGAAAAATAAAAAAAGAAAAAAGGAAGGCATAAACGACAACATATAAAAATACCGTGAAGTCATAAAATCATAGAAATTAATAAAGCCATAAACAACATCAAATGAGGAAAAATCACAATTATAGGAAGAAAAGGTGCGTCAGTCACTGAGAACAAAACCAGTGACAGAGAATCTCTCTTCATTCAGATCACAATCTATTTCTCTCTGCCAAAAATGGACGACTTTGGCTCAAAAACCTCAGAAAACTCCATCTCTGAGTTCACTTTAGCAGAGGTATCTTTCATCTTTCCCAACTATTTTTCGTCATTGGGTTATTCAACTGTATCTGGGTTTGCTCTGACACTTCAATTTTCGGATTATTTCTAGTAAAGTTTGAGGATTTATTTCTTTTTCCTTCAATCTATTGAACAAGAACTTTACCTTTGTGGGTAGAACTAACTCTTCCAATTAGCGGTTGAATGAGGAGATTATATAATCAGTTTAATATTGTTGCCCTAGTAATAGTTTTACTGATTAAGCCTATATATATATATATATATATATATTTATATGTTGAGTTAATTGCATATCAGCGTGGCAAATTTCTTGCAGATCCTGGAAATGGAGAATACGTACAGGGAGGTTAAAGAACAATCTCTTAGCCAGGATTTTTGCCAAGAACTTGCAATGAGCTTTAGGTGAACAATAATATTAGTTATTTTCTCACCACAGCCATTTATAGGGGGTCAAATATTTCAATTCATACTTCTTCTTTTTTAATGTATCTGTCATATTAACTGTCTTTACAGTGGCTCATCAAGTCGTGCTGGAAAATCTACTATAACATGGGAACAGGTTTCTTTCTTTCTTTCTTTCTTTCTTTTTAATACCCTTTACTCAGAATTAAGCTTTTTACATTTATATTATAAAGTGTTTTGTAGTTCTTCTAGGTGCAAAATTGGTTTGAGGACAAACATAAAAAGCTTCACCCAGAAAGCACTTCCTCAGAAATTGAGAAACATAAAAAGTTGAAACCAGAAAGTGCTTCCGCACCTGCTTCCTTCCAATTAGTGGTTGATCTTTCAGATTCAAATACTTCAAGTATTGTGCCCAAAAGTTCCCAAACACCTGAAGATCATCCTTTTTCCAGCCACGGTTTGAAAAAATTGATAAATAAATGCACACCAACACTTGAATGTTCTGATATTTGATTAAATTTTCATCCAATTGAATTTGCTAGAATAGGGTAGAAAAGTTTTATTACTTATTGATCTTCTGAAACAACTTCTATACAGATGAAAAAATGATGGAGCTTCATGAATTGGCATTTGAGGCTAAATCATCAAAAGACAACGCATGGTGAGAATGCCTATGATACAGAAGTTTGTTTTGAAATTTTCATCATGCATAATTTATTCTTGTTTATTATGTTCATCAAGATCTCTTATTTTGATAATTGTAATTGCTGTTGGAGTTAAACTAGCAACCACAATATATTTCTTCATCGTCATTTCAGGTATGACGTTGCTGCATTTCTCACTTACAGATTTCACAATGCAGATGAACTTGTAAGATGCATCCGCCTCTTATTGTTTATTCTAAAGTCCTTTCTGTTTATTCATGTTTGTCTTGTGCTCTATTAGTGAAACTGACAATGCATGATGGCTCTTGGTACTTTTTAATTTCAAATTTAAAATAGTTTTTCTTAATTATGTTGTTGATGCCTCTAACATGAATGTCATCATTGGAATATGCAATTTTGCGTGAGCTTTGAAGAGAAATGCACAACCAAGTTATGCTTACCTTTCATAAAAGGGCTAAATGTAACCATGTATTACAGGAAGTTCGTGTGCGGTTTTCCGGCTTTGGTAAGGAGGAAGACGAGTGGGTGAATGTGAGAACCGGAGTAAGAGAGCGGTCTATTCCCTTGGAACCTTCGGAATGTGACAAGGTGAAGATTGGGGATCTTGTGCTCTGCTTCCAGGTAATCTGTTGCTTTTGGAATTTAATTTGTTCCCCACAACCAGTTAAGGGCGTCAGACAAAATCACAAACAATGGCAATCTATTTAACTTACCATAAAGTGTGCTTAAATACTCTAAGCTAAAATTTTTTCCACATTTTTTTTATTATATTATCACTTTGCTTAATAGCTTAGGATTAATCTCACAAGTGGTTATTGAATTTTACCCTCAATCTCACTTTAATCTCTAACTTTTAAAACGTATGAAACTTAAAGCTAATCTATCAGTTTGTTCAAGTTTTAGACATTTTGTCAGATCGATGTTAAAAATGGGACGAAATGTTATGTTGTTTCATTAGTAGAGTTTTATCTAATGTTAACATCACATGAATATTCTGTGTACTGTTAACAGAGTATTATTTTTTATTAGCAGCACTGACATATTGGCGTCATCTTTTTAACATTCAACTAATGAAATGGCTAAAACTATAACAAATTTATCAGATTTAGGTTGAGTTTGAGACGTTTTAAAAGTCATGGATCAAAGTAAAAGGGAGGATAAAGTTCGGGAACCATCTGTAAGATTAACCCAATGACTTATTTGCAGGAAAGAGAACATCATGCAGTCTACTGCGATGCTCATGTTGTGGATATCCAGAGGAGGCTACATGACCTTAACGGGTGCAGGTGCATTTTCATCATTCGCTACGACGATGATAACACAATGGTAAATTTACTATGAATTGCTATTCTTTCTGGTACCTTGTGCGTGTGTGTATGTGTGCAATTTTTGGAACACTTTTTATGTCCCTTTCTTCATCTAAAGGTGGCCAATAATGTTTAATGTGGTAATGTACCAGGAAAGGGTTCATTTGGGAAGGATGTGTTGCAGGCCTGAAGGCTCCGATTCGCCTGCCAAAACAGAAACAGATAACCAGAAGGAAATATTTATGGATGAGAAATGGAAGTTATCTTTTCTTTATTAGTGCTGCCTCGTGTAAGAGGTGCTCTGAGAGACCAGGCTTTTGCAACGAAAAGCTGCTTTGGGGATGTTTATGGTAACTTCAAGTTTTGGGAAGTTTTTGACCTCAGGGATGTGTAGTTTCCCATGAAGCCTTTAAGAAAAACAGTGGAAAGTAGAACTGGAAAATTGTGGTAGGATAGGGGAAAAAAAAATCCTACTCATAAGACTTTTAAACCGTCAGTTTATTGTCGGATTAAGAAAAATATGATAAATTAACAGAATTTATTGGAGATTATATGGTCGAAACCTATCTTGTTGGTATGTGTGAAAAAACCGACCACAAATTTTTCCATAAACTATTTATTTTTCGTTTGCCTTTTTTTTTTTTCTAATCATAATTGCCTCTATTTGTAATATGATTTTTTTTTCGGGGGGTTTGTGATATGATTTTAATATATTTTGACCTTTGAATACATTTTTTTCACAATTCCAAGTTTTTGCCTCTATTTGTGATATGATTTTTTTTCCCGGGGGTTTGTGATATGATTTTAATATATTTTGTGACCTTTGAATTTTTTTTTATATGATAAATTAACAGAATTTATTGGAGATTATATGGTCGAAACCTATCTTGTTGGTATGTGTGAAAAAACCGACCACAAATTTTTCCATAAACTATTTATTTTTCGTTTGCCTTTTTTTTTCTCTAATCATAATTGCCTCTATTTGTGATATGATTTTTTTTTCGGGAGGTTTGTGATATGATTTTAATATATTTTGACCTTTGAATACATTTTTTTCACAATTCCAAGTTTTTGCCTCTATTTGTGATATGATTTTTTTTCCCGGGGGTTTGAGATATG
Organism: Artocarpus heterophyllus; assembly: GCA_025403435.1. Taxonomy (NCBI): domain Eukaryota; kingdom Viridiplantae; phylum Streptophyta; class Magnoliopsida; order Rosales; family Moraceae; genus Artocarpus; species Artocarpus heterophyllus. Next base: position 6,254,952 of record CM046349.1, read on the forward strand.
ATTTTAATATATTTTGTGACCTTTGAATTTTTTCTTTTTTTTTGGCTCCAAAAAGGAAAAAAACCAAAGCCCTGGTTTTCCGTAGCAAGAAGCCAAGAACAGAGATTCTTCAAACTCTTCGGAAGGCATTATACTAGTACGTCTTGTTTAACATGTCTAAAGTCTAGGGTTTTTTTTTTTTTTTTTTTTTTTAAAGTCAAATGCAATTTTCAAAGGCTCATAAACATGTTGAAATGTTGGGTTGGAATTAAAAGTCGCCATCCTCTAGAAAGCATCTAAAAGTGCGAGAACGACAAAGTTCGTAAATACTTTTTAATTTCCAACATCACAACTTTCTGAGCAATCAAACTAAAGGGGTCAAAGTAAAAATGTTCGCGTTAGCTTTCTTTTGTATTTTCCTGTTGAAGGAAAACAAAAGTTTCTTTGCTCACGACAGCTGCACTCCTTTTGAAAGGCATGAGTAACTTGCCTTAAATTTGTACCTGTGGTATCTCCTCATCGGCGGTGACCTTTTTTTTTTTTTTTTTTTGCTGAAACACTCAATACTCGAGAGTCATTGCAAAGATAGGACCAATACATTATCATTCACGCCGTTCCTTAAGAAGATGAACTTTGATTAATCATTGACATGGAGGCATTTTTGCACACAATCTTACAGAAGTAACTGGAGGTTTTTGCTAAAACTTCCTATACCTTAATTACAATTAATTAAAGCTCGAGTCATCAAAATTGCTCTGGGGGGGGAGGGAGTTGTGATCCCCAACTGAATCACCTAAGGCTAGGTAAGGCGAGCCATGAGACGACTATGCGCGGGTGATCCGCAGCAAAATTAATATATATTGGCAGCTTAAGAAACCGTTCGCCCATAACAAACAGAAGCAATGTAAAGGTTCTTTGCCCACTTCTCCTGCAAGAAGCACCAAAAGGTTTTTAATCCAGGAGTTGCAGAAAATCAATCATTGCAACGAAACACAAACTACTCTGAGAATACTCGACTCACCTTGACGTGGGAACTGGGAAAAGAAGAGGTGCGAAGCGTCTCCTGTGTCTCGTCCTGAGGTTTCCTCTTTGGCATGCTAAGAACAAGAGCAGCTTGATCCCATGTCGCTGCAGTCGCCGTGATACGATATCCGTTGTCCCAGCGTCGATGAATACCTTCGCTGGGGTAAAGGAAATCCAGCTCAACCACCTAAATTTCAACAATGTTGTCGTTCCGTCAGCAATGCTTGTTTCACAATAATATTGGTTGAAGTCGGTGGTAATACTTCCAGTGACTTACAAAGGCCAGATTGATTCTCCAACAAGTCACATTGTGAAGTAATTTATGCCTCAAAGGGTACTCAAAAAATAAAATAGAAAATTACCTGGTCAGAGAAGCCAGCACCACGTGACATGACAACCCCCCATCTACTCCCTGAGGTTGCCATTGCGGTTACATAGAAGCCTTCCCTCCATTTTTTGTTAATCCACTTGAATGGAAATGTGTCACTGACCTTGTAAGACTGCTGCACGTACTGCGTACCTGGATTTTAATCAACCATACGTTTTAAAAAAAAAATAAAAAGTAAAAATTATGAAACACCCTCCTGTTGCGGAAATTGTTCATGGAAAACCTAGTATTTGAACCAGTTAGACTAACTTTTGGACATCACAACAAGCGAGCTTCCATTAGTAGCTCCGGCTATTGCAGTGATGTAGTAGTTCTTTTCCCACTGCTCCATTATCCATTCCTGCATAGAAGAGAACAATTTCTTTGTCAAAAACAATACAACAAATAACACAGGTACATCCACATGATGCCCCCAACAAAGAGGGGTAAAGTTCTGAACTCTCACTCAACATAATGCTCTTAGCAGAAACATGCAGTAGATTGGCCAAAATATCAGCCCGTACCTTGTGAAGAAAACAGGGTGCGAGTTCATAAACTTGGGCAGTGAACCCAGTGCCGGCATCCATAATTAGAGCCCATAGATTATGAGAAGAAGCCACGCTACTGATAAACAATCCATCATCATTCCCTTTCTCAATATGCTGAGCAAGCCTTGCATCTGCTACATTATAATGGTACCTACAATATAGCAAGGAACAGAACCTTACAACCTCACCTTATCAATATGATTTAAACGATTTATTCTTATATTCTGCAGGAATATAAGTCAAGACCAAAAAGGAACACAGAACGACAGAGAAAATATAAAGTACAACAAAAAGGGGAATAAAAATATAGAATAGAAAAGTGGATACTCGCAGGCCAAAAACATGCTCCTAGCCAAAACTAAGAATACATCAATGAGCAACATAAGGACAAGTACCTCTGCTTCATTGGCCGACGAGCATTATAGACACTAATCCATTGTGTTGCAGGCATACCCATTCTAACCTTCTTCTTCGGTTGTTCGTCTTCTTCTTCCTCGTCAATTATGAACCGTGATCTCTTCTGACCAACTAAGCTAATAAGCTTCACAAGGGGATAACAGAGCTTATCAGATATTTGATATTGACAGAAATAAGATCGACACACCAGCTCAAATTACACAAACATACAGAATAAAAGTACCTTCAGTGCACCCTCGGTGTTAATGGGGCGAATATCAGGATTTGGGCCAACAACCCCATCAAAGAGGGATATATATTTTGCATAGTTGGGTTCTTCGTCAAACTTCAAATTCACCACATATTCAACAAACTGTTTGAAAGGCTGTGGGCAGAAACAACACAAGGCCTCTGGTGATGTTGCCATCTTCTTTTTGCAAACAAGGAATCCTTTGTTTTCTCCCTGAGAATGTCATTACGTTAAACTTAGCATATTACATACCAGAAACAAACATCTTCTTAAGTTTAAGAAAAAACCAACCTGATATCCTTGCCAAGGCAGTCTACCTCGGAGAAGGAATACAAGTGTGTATGCGAGGGATTCCAAATCATCTCTCCTGCTACAAGTTCTTCCTAAGTGAGCATGTACACTTGCATAACGTACTGTTCCTCTGTCAAATCAGAATAGTTATGACTTCGGAGTTCAGAGTATGAATAAAAGGAATACAGAGATAAACAGGAATACATGAAAGCAGCATAAGAATTTAAAGAAAACAACCAAACAGCAGTCAACGTTTGTACCTGAATACATCTGGCCTTTGGTCATATTCAACGTGCCTACCAGTTGAACTATCTCGCCATCTGGTCGCTGATTAAACCAAACAAGTTAAGAGTAGAAAAACCACTACTAACGCAGAATGAAGTCGGACTATTAAAACGCACGCGCAAGCACATACACACACACAAAAAAAAAAAAAAAAAACCAAAACAAGTCATTAAAAAATATAACCTAAACCAAGATCAACTAAGAACAATTTTTTCTCATCAGAAGTCCCTGGAGGTCCAAGAAGAAAATTCTCAGGCTTGACATCCCCATGTACATACCTGCAAAAAGGTCTCAAGAAATCAAAATTCCACCTGAGTAAGGATCAATTGATAAGAAAGGATCATCAAAATTCCAGCATTTGATTTAGTCATTCCTAGTTACAAGGATAAAAATCTAAGGGGGATAAGAAAGGACTTGCATAAAGGAAGCTGTCCAAATTTCTTAAGCTTTCAAAAAGTAAACAGTGAAAAGTTTTGAACCCAAACAATATTAAAATGGGGACGGGAAGCAGGGTGTCAAGAAAAAGAACTCGCAACAACCATAAATATGAATGTATTGCAGCAAAAGAATCTTACCCTCGAGAATGCATCTTCTCCAATATTGATATTGCTTCAATGGCAATGCAAGCGACCATTTCAATGGACATTCTACATGTAAAAACAGAAAGAAAAACTTTATTTTAGCAACCGAAGAGGGAAGAAAAAGGTTGCCAAGACAAAGAAGCACATATCATGCCAAGAAAAATCCATTTTTAAATGACTTACGTGTGGGAGTTATTGTTCCAAACATCCCACAAGCTTAAGCCCAGCATATCCATAACCTGCAGGGATCATTTTTGTCAAAGAAAAACAATTTTGAAACAAGCAAGGTCTAGACCCCAAGAAACAGAAGCAATAAGCAAATGAAAGAACCACGTACCATGATATAGTAGTCCCCTTGCCGACCCTTGTAGTGTACTCGCGGAACACCATGACTGCCGCCAAGAGTGCTGCATGCAAACAAAAATATAATTCACTTGCATAGATATCTAGAATGAAACAACTAACAAAAATAAGAATCTCACAATTATACTCACTTGTAAACTTGCCACTCATAAGGTGGTCCATGATTGCACCCTTTACTACTTCTATGCTCGAATTTTAAAGCCACCTTAAACACAGATATCACAGTGAAAATCCAGGAAAACTACAAAGGTTATAAAATGGAGAAAAGACAGGCTCAAAAGGCGGAATAATTCATAATAGAGGCCACACCTCCACAGCTCCGGGGCCGGTACTTTTCTCATTTGTATTTACAGAAGAAAGACGCCGACCAACATACACTTGTCCAAATCCCCCCTTGCCTAGTTTCTTTTCTATTTTGTACCATGGGGAGCCACCAACCTGGACCTGAAGAGGCAAAAAAACACCAGTGAACAAGGTTAAAAGCAATATTCATGTCGTCAAAGAGAAAATACAAGACTAATAACCAAGTTATGATTCACATGCAATTAAGAATTCTGCAAGCTAGAGAAGATAATATCCTTACTAGGAGGAAATAGCTGCTTTTCGGAAATCTACTCTATTTCAAGCAACCCAAAGACTTTAATCGACTCTGACGCCTGATAATTTGCCAGGGGTCTCGGCTCTAAGCATTGAAACTCAGATATTACAACTAAGCTAATTTGGCTACTTCATAAAAGTGTGAGGAAATATTTTGTAAGTGCAACAACTATACAGACCGAGAAACTTGCCGCAGATGAAAGATTGCTGCAGTATCACTAAAAAGTCGCCAACTTTCTCCAGTTCTAAATGCGAAGGGAAAGAAACAAACTTTTTGTTTGATCAAGGTAAAAGACGCCAACTTTCTCAGTTTCGGAAAGGGGAAAAATTTATTCATGCAAAAAATCAAATCCCCACAACAAACTATCGACAATCTATCTATAAATGATCAAAATGAGATGATAGACAAAAATAATAATAATAATAATAAATAAATAAATAACCAAACCTTCTCAGGAAGCGGAGCCATGCTTCCCTCGTCATCAGCGGCAACACCCTTGCCATTACTCCGGGCCCCACTGTCGTCATCCATCGGCTTCTCCCCAACCTCTTCCTTCTCCGCCGGACCAGCAGCCTCAACCTCAAAGGCCTTCTTTTTAACCAATCCCCTGTATTGCTCCTCGTTCTTCTTCTCCTCCTCCTTAGCCGCCGCCCGTGCAACAGCTACGTTCTCATCAGCCGCCAATTTCTGCTTCTGCTGCGAAGGCTCCCTTTGCTCCTCTTGCTTGTTGGAATTCTTCCTCGGCGCCGCTGCCGCCGCCGCCGCCGCCGCACGCCGCCGCCTTGTCCTCGTCGCGATCGCCTCCCCCGCCTGGATCGGACTCGGCCCTTGCTGCTGCTGCTTCGCTGCTGCCCGGCCCCTGCGCACTCCGCTACGCAGTACCGGCATCGTTCATCCTTCGATTCTCATCCTCCTCTTCCAAAGAAAACTCCCGAGCAGTTTCAGAATCTCACAAACGCCGACAATCGCCGTCCAAAGCCTCGGAAAAACGACAGAAAACCCCCACCAAACCCCTCCGATTCCGAGAAGAACTCAGCGACAATATCAACCACCTCGCCGGCGATCACACCACGGCAAATAAATGCTTCCAAAACCGAAAATTTCACCTCTAATCGCGAATTTAGATGATTACAGAGCCGATTAGAGAGAGATCGTGGCTGGTAAATTAGGGTTTCGAAGGGATCGGAGCAAGAAGAACACAGAGAAAAGATGTAGACTCCCAGAAGAAACCGTACTTGCACAGTAAGAAGGGAATTTTTAATTTATTTAATTTAATCAAATGGGAACATAATTCATCAAAAAAGAATTTTCGGAAACTTTTTAGGATTTTCCCTCGTGGGTTAATTGGAGAACGTTCATCGTGTGGACATGAACGGTTCGGATTTGAGTTATTGAAGAATATTTGAATTTATTATCTGAAATTACCAAATAGGGCTTTGCTAATGGGGTTTTTTCATGACGAACACCGCCACCACGCGGTGCTGCTACAGAACCGTTGAGGCGTTACAAAGTGGTAAGAATGTCCTCTACGTCGGTACACTGTTTTGTCGCAGGATGTGATGTTTTGCCTGTTCGATAAAATTCTTTGTTCTGAATCAATGAGAAAGATTCACATCTGCCGTCGGATTCAAAAAATAGCGTGGACCTTGAGTTGTTATTGGTGGGGGATCTGTACTGGATTTAATTCATTTATTTTGGGGTCAAATAGTTACGATTATGGCACTATATTGTGTTTTTTTTTTTTTTTTGGGAAAAATGGAAGAACATGATCATACTTTGGTAATTAACATATTTGTGTCCTTCAATGAAAATTCTCCTACGACCAACGAATCCCAATGATAAAATCAAAATGGAAAAATTATCTAAAATTGCTATAGTATTTGGTACATTATTCAAACCTAATTGGTTTAAAATAAAAACAATATAAAACTCTTATATGTTATAATATTTTGATTTCAAATTATAGTTCTAATTATGTTACCAAATACTTTCTACATAGTTCTACGTCCAACGTTGTTTCTCAACTAGTTTACTCAAGTTTATCAAAGAATATATGTATTTTAATTTATAAGATAGTTTTTGTAATTTTATATCTTTTAATTTATCAAAACTTCATAGCATGGAAAAACTTTACAACAGTTTTAAAATTTGACGATCGAAATCTGTCAAGCCTCAAAGCATATTTAACGAAACTTTATAAAGTTCATGTTCATTAAAAAAATAAAATAAAACTCAGTAAAGTTATCAATATGCTCCACTTATGCCACCATAAGATCATCCATTTAGATTTACACCATTTTCTTTTATATGTACATTAGCTTCTGCTATGCATATCGAGGTTCTCAACAAATCATAAAAAAAATAGATTTTAAGCCACGTGCAATATTTTAATATATATATTTTACGGTGGAAAAAAAAAATTCAAATACATATAACTTCCAACAGATAAAATCTTGCACAAAAGTTTCATTGTTCTCTTATTCTTGTTCTAAAAGTTTTTATTAATATTCATTGCACTGAGAGAACAAGCCCGTCTAGCTCAGTCGGTAGAGCGCAAGGCTCTTAACCTTGTGGTCGTGGGTTCGAGCCCCACGGTGGGCGTTCTTTGAGTTTTTTTTTTTTCCCCTCCTCCTCTCCCTCCCTCGTCGCCGTCCAATCAGTCCGTAAAACAGGGTGGTTGGCTTCTTTCCCCGATGAGTTAATTTATAGGAGAACTTATCTGGATTACCATTTCAGTCTACTGGGCTTGCAAATATGCAAGGAGTTGTCGACCACATCATTGCAACGTTATTAACATTTCTCCTCCCATGATTTAAATGTATTGATCTATAAAACAAAATGATCAATTTTTTCCCCTTGTTTGTTGTTCGTTACGAGACATTAATGTATTTTAGATATTTTTTAAAGATTTTGTTAGGAAAGATATTCCTTCCAATAATGCATATTTCTAAACATTACATGTAGTGAAAATCACATGAAAAAAATTAAAAAAAAAAATGGAAAACGGTTTAAAGCATTTTTTTTTTCGGGTGTTTCGATAGAATTCTTAATTTTATTACACTCAGCTTGTTATCAGTATCATTTTTGAGGTACGTTGTCGATTTTTCATTTATATATTCTAGTTTATAAAAAGGTGTTACGGTTTAGAATATTGTCGTTTGTAAATTATTCCCGTATCATATTTGCATACTTTGTCCGTACTTGGAGATATGTCCTTTGTACTTTTGAGTCATTTAGATGATTGTCGTTTTTACTGTGTTGTTTGCACTTTTCATATTAATTGTTGTTTAACGAATATTTTGTTTGCATGAATGTTGTCGTTTATGGTCGTTGTCGTTTTTCAAAAACGTTGTCGTATGTAATAATGTTGTCGTTCTTGTACAATATGTTGTGGTATTGTTGTTCGTAGAAACACATTCTAAAAGATCGTCAATTCTTTTTGTTCGTCTGAATGCTAGCCGCTGTCAGCGTCATCATCACAACCTTAATTCTTGTGGATTTTAATATATGCCTAAAAAAATATTACGACAGAGAAAAGTTTGCTAAATCAAAATAATTTTGCTCGCCTAGTTTTATTGGCAAAGTTGAAACCGCGGTGTTGGAGGACGAGTTTTCCTAACAATTGGGAGAGAGTTTGAAAAGTGGGTAAGACGGCACAATTTTTCGACAATGGTATTGGCTACTATGCAAGAAAACAAAAAGTGAAGGCGATGTTACTTTTCTTGAGCACAATGAAGATTGATATCAACATCCAAAACGACACCTTCAAAAAAAAAAATCTAAAATATAAGTTTGGCAATTTAGCACCCTTTGCAAATCGCAAACTAGGATTTTTTGTTTTTTTTTGGTCATTTCATTATGCAATTAAAACTAACCCTTAAATCCTCCTAAAAATAAGGACATTAGTGAGGGGAAATATTTTACATTTTTCTCTTAAAAAAATTTAAGTTTCTCATTAGGATAAATATATTTTTTTACACATCGTTTCGATTACAAAATGTCCTATTTTGCTTTTTTTTTAAGGTGGTGGTTGATTTGAGTTTGAATTTATTGTTGGGTTATACTCAACTATTATTCGGCGGATTTAAGATGCATATAGCAAGATAAAAGAGAATCTTGGGTATAGGGAGAAATGAATAATTAAAAGATAAAACTACACCATTGGACTTAAAGAGAATCTTGGATTTAAGTTTTTATTGTTGGGTTATATTTCAAGAGAAAAGAGGCCGGCACAACTAGAATCTTCCAAATGAGCTAAACGTTTGAAAGAAAATAAAGGATGAATAAGACTAATTTAAAGAAAATTGCCACATTAGAAGATAGCTCAAACGACTATTATAGGTTAAGCGTGTCAGATGGTCCAAAATGGAAAATAAGCTGAAAACAGTCAAATCTCAACGTCTATAATTAGAAGACTTGGTGAGATAATCAGAAAATTTTAGCTATTTTAAAAATTCTAGAGAGAGAAACTTGAAGTTGAGAGAAGAACTTTCCTCTTTTTAGGATCTTGAGAACCTGAATCTAGAAATTATGATTCTCTCGTTTGTTTTGTTTAACAGAAGTTCTCCAAACAAGTATTTTTTTTCAATGTATTCTTTTTATAATTGTATGAGTATGACATTATATTTAGAATAGAGCTTATGATTCTTTCTTTAAATAAAATTTAGCACATATTATAACATGTGCTATTATGTAAATGAAAAAAAAAAAAACTAAAATCAAGCCCACGCACCCCATGCAAAGTTATTCTCAACCCCTTTGACGATATTAGAGCTTATGACTTATATATATCAAGTATACATACGTAATTTTTTTTTTCTTTAGTCGAATACAGAACAGAACATGAATGACTTACGAAACATATCAAATGTTTCTATTTTCTCCATAGTTGTTGTTTTACCTTTAAGTTTGTCACTTTGTTTGGGAAATCAGTGTAAAAACTAAGTTTAATTTGCTATAGTATAACTATAAAACTCTCACATGTTACAGTAGTTTGTTACAGTATAAAGCACTCACATGTTACCATGTTTAGGTTTTAACTTCAAGTAGGTGAATCTTGTGTGGTTTATAAGATCTATGACGTGTATACATTCTAAAGTTACTGTCACTTTTACAAAATCATTTTGTCGTTCTTCAAAGCAACTGTTATTTGATCATTGAAAAAAAAAAATCTATTGTCGTTTACGAGAGACATTATCGTTTTGCAGAAGCCTGTCTTATTTAAGTAATTGTCGTTTTTCAGGCAAATTGCCCATCCTACAAATGCTTTTGGTCTACTCGTTGTTTAGAGAGACACGGCATGTCGTTGTAAAAGGAAGCTGCTTTTGTTTATACGATATATTGGTTTTTTTCATCATATTTGTGGTTTATAAAAATGTTGTCGTTTTATAGATCCTCGTCGGTTACATCTCTTTGTCGTTTTTAAAAATTTTTACGCTTTTTTATCTTTGTAATTTTTTATTATTCCTGCCGCTTATAAAATACTTTAATAGCTTTATATAGACCGTCTTCGTGTTAAAACTTCATTGGTGTTTATATCAAGCGTTGGTGATTCTCAATTTTGTTACCTTTACAATCTTATTTGTCCTCCTTAAGTTTCTGTCGTTTTACGTGGCATTTGTCTTATGTGTTTTAAAATATTGTCGTTTACTGCGCTGCTGTTATTACACATCTTATGTCGTTTATGATATGTTGTCATCCAGTGAACGACGCTATTAACATATTACTGTCGTCCATATCACGCTGTCGTTTATCACATATATTGTCGTTTTCATAAAATATTCTCATTGTTACGATTGCGGCTGCCCATTCCGATTCATGGACCCCTAAACTGCCGGCCGTGAGTAATTCTCAACTCAGTCCGCCTCCTGTTGATTGCCGCTCATTGCCACCGCCGGGGTCAGCCATCCAGAAAGATATTATTATATATGCATGTGTGCGTGTATATATACATGCTATACGCCGGTGTGTGTGAAGGAGCTTTTGTTTGACCGTGGCAAGAGTTAAAATAGTGGGGACCAAACTTCTTGAGGACGGAACAATCTTTTGCCAATGGAATCACAATCAAATAAAGTTTTTTATGATATAACGGATAAATGAACAGACATACTTTTCTTGAGAGGGATGAAGATTGATATCAATCCTAGAGTACGAAACACATGAATCTTAATAGACAAGAACGTTGCACCAAATAATTAAACAAGTTACAATTCGCGATTGTGTCTCTCACTCTGGTTTTGTTTTCCTTAGGTTAAAAAAACGATAAGACACTTATACAATAATTAACAAAGGGTCATGTGCCCACCACTAAGAATGAAAGCCGTTGGTTGTTTTGTTTCTGGGATTAAAGGGGGAAAAAAGGAGAGAAAACAAACGTTTGTTTTCTATCATGGAAAGGTTACGTGTGTTGGACTTTGTCAGCTCAAACGCCGACAGACCTCCTTTGGTGGGCAAAGAATTCTAAGCTCCTTGTATTATCCAAATTAATTAAGCGACTTTGTACTAAATTTTGGGACGTGCCACAATTTTTTTGGGGTTAATTAACCACGATCATTGCGTAAATTATATATCATTCTATGTAGCCAAAATGGTATAAATTAGCTTTAAATTGCAATACCAGAGGTCCATATAAGAGAAAGCAATTCAGCACTTTGTTTGGTACGTAAGTTTAAAACGGTTTAAATCAGTTTAAAATAAAAGCGGTTTAAACTGGTATTTGATAGAATAATAACTAATCATAGTTCAAACCATAAAGGCGATTTTAATTTGGCTAAAATACTCAAAATCTCAAGTTCATGCGATTTCAACTATTTCTACAGTAAAACCATTCCAATTCTCATTTTTCTTTTCATGAACCATAATTTCTCAGGCACTAGTTCTCGTTTTTAATTGGATGTGATGTTTTATTCTCACTTTAAAGTTTTATATTTCAAACGTTAATTCAAAACCAACATTTGAACCACACAGCTAAGAACTCACAATTTAAATCATAAAGTTATAAACTACATCATTCCAAACATGCAGATCAAATGAACCCTGAATATTTTGATTGCTAGAATGTAAAGTTTTTTTATGCCATAGTGTTAAAAAAAAAGTGAGTTATAATGTAAAACTTTCAAATGCTACATCATTTTTAACCAAAATTGGTTCAAATTGCACTTTATACGTCTCCAGTTATTTTATGCGTGTAGGTTTTTGTTTGCAAATTTCGCCATTAAAGGGGAAAGCATGCCATTCTTGGCAGTAAGGAGAAGGGTTTAGGTGGGAAAAGAATATACGAACGGTACGGAGAAGAGCTTTTGTCACGCCCCGGAGTACGGGAGGTGACGTGGCGGAATATTTAGATTAATCAAAAGAGAATTTAATTAAAAACCGAGAGTTTGAGAACCCAATTAAATAGAAATTAAGAAGAATTTCCACCACATTTTATAAATAATTTAAAATCATTAAACAAATAACAATAATTGAATAAAACCGCGAATATGGGTTCCACAACCCACAACTTGTGCACACACATGGATCTGACAATATCACAAATACAATTACAGTCCAAGTACAAATAAAGTTGAGTCTTACATGCCTTGATTAATAAATACATATTGTAAATAAATTTTCCTATTGCTCCTGAGTTCGGTCCGAAGAATCTTCTCCAAACCTAAATGGGAAACCACCTAGAGGGGGGGGAATTTAAAACAGATAAAACGTGAGCGAAAGGCTCAGTAGGACTAGGTTTTATAAAATAATTTGATGCAAAGAAACAAAACATTATCAGGAGTATACAGAAATAAAACGTTAGATAAATAAATAAATAAATTGAGTAGAACCGTTCTGACACAGAACAGTCTACTCGTCAGATCAAAACACCAATTTACTTTTACCTAGACAAACCATGATATCACCACCGTAGTGGCCCAGCTGGGTTTCGGGACCTGCCCCCAAGGTCGATCACGACCCGATCTCTGATATGGCATCATGTCCATGTGTTTATTATCATCATCATTCAAAACCCAATTACCGAGTGTTGTCAATTACATTCATTATGAAATTCATTTCATGTCACGATATATAAAAATATAACCGATAAAACCATTTTCAAACAACCGTTGAAAACATTTTGATAGAAATCCTTTTCAAAGCCAAATCATTTCAAAACCAGGCTACCAAAGAAATAGGATAGAAGTCCTACCTCAGTACTCGTGCCGGTACCCCACACCGTAATCCCGATCCGCTATACGTTAGCTCCACGGAACCACGAACAATCCTAGATACAAACTAAGTCGATCAATATCTAGTTCGAGACATTCTATGTTACCAAATCATTTCATGATGTCCTAGTGTGCCATTTGTATCATTAAAATCATCCTATAAGGTTGGGATTTAAATCAGGGTTCAAAACAGTGAAATCGGGTAAAAATCACAAAATTTTCCATGCCTCGGTCGGCCTGCCGGACGCCCTGCTTCGGCCTGCCGAACTGTACAGTTCGGCCTGCCGGAAGCAAAGTTCGGCCTGCCGAACATGTCCCCAGATTCGGCCTGCCGATCGGAAGAACACCGGCCTGCCGATCATCACTTCGGCCTGCCGAACATGAACTTCGGCCTGCCGAACTGGAAAAATCCAGAAATCCCAGCCACGGGTTTCTCGATCCCCAAAATCCAAATCTGAATTCCAACCTGTTTTTCTCAATTCCCAGGCATGAAAAATAACTATAGTTGATAGAAAAACATTCTAAAACATGTTTGGAATCATTTAAACAACATTTGAACTCAAAATCTTCAAAAATCCGAAAATGAGAAAAAGAGGAGAAAAATAAAAATCTTGAACCCAATCCGTTTTTCTTCAATCTAGGTTTAGATTCTAGTTGTTCTAAGCTCATTTAACACAAATCCACGGTTTTCTAAGCTTAAACAAACTTAGATTTCAAAAACACACAAAATCGAAAATTTTGTAAAAAGTTTAGAAATTTCGAATTTAACCTCGAATCGAAGCTTCAATCCGCGTTCTCCGTCGCCGAATCACGTCCCCGAGCTTCCTCCTTGCTGTTCCGAAGCTTGGATTCGAATGCGGTTTTCAAAAATTTAGAGAGAGATTGAGAGAGAGTGAGCTGCCGAGAGAGAGGGAGAGAGGGAAGAGAGAGAGAGATGGGCGTGGAAGTGAGGAGAGAGAGAGAGGAAAGGAAAATAAATAGAGAAAATCGGTGGGCGGTTTTACTGTGCGAAAACCATGTGCCGCCCACGGTTTTGCAAAACGGAGTATTTTTAACATTTTACAAATTGTTGTGTTTTAAAACTCAAAACATCATTTTAAATCAACAAGGAATCTTTTGAACACATCAATTTAACAAAACAACCAAAAACTAAAAATCCAACCAAATAATCTAATTAAAGTTAAAACTTTAATTATGGCACACTAATTCATCATTTACATTACATTAACGTTAAATAAATTTCGGGACGTTACAGCTCTCCACCCCTAAAAGAAATTTCGTCCTCGAAATTTACAACTCATCTCAAAAACAAAACAAATGCGGATACAATTCCCGCATACTCGACTCTAATTCCCAAGTGGCTTCATCAACACCGTGATGCTGCCACACGACCTTTACCAACGGTATCTCACGACGACGCAAGCTAATTACTTTCCGGTCGATTATCTGAATCGGCACTTCTTCGTACGTCGTATCCTCCTGAACCTGCACATCGCGAAACGATACTATCTTACCCTGCTCAGGTGGACACTTCCTAAGCATCGACACATGAAACACATCGTGCACATGAGAAAGTTCGGGCGGAAGATCAAGCCGATAAGCGACCACACCAACACGCTGAGTGATCTCGAACGGCCCAATATACCTCGGCGCGAGTTTCCCACTCACCCCGAACCGTATAGTTCCCTTACGAGGTGACACCCTCCAGAGAACAAAATCTCCAACCGCGAACTCCAAAGGTCTACGTCTCCTATCTGCGTAGCTCTTCTGCCGACTCTGAGCTGCTCTCAACCGATCCCGAATCACCACGACTTTCTCGTTGCTGTCACGAATCTCATCCGGCCCAAGAATAACTCTATCTTCCGGCTCGGCCCAACACACAGGTGACCGACACGGTCGCCCATACAATGCCTCAAATGGTGCCATACCGATACTCGCCTGATAACTGTTGTTGTACGCGAACTCCGCCAAATGCAAATATTGCTTCCAATTCCCGCCGAAGTCCAACGCACAAGCACGCAACATATCCTCGAGAACCTGAATAACCCGCTCAGACTGCCCATCAGTCTGAGGATGAAACGCCATACTGAAGTTCAAATCCGTACCCAAAGCCTCCTGAAAACTCCTCCAGTACTTAGCATTAAACCTGGTATCTCGATCAGAGGTGATGGACAAAGGAACTCCATGCAACCTCACAATGTTCTGCATATACAGCTCTCCGAGAATCTTCCTGGAACACGTCGACCTAAACGGAATGAAATGCGCCGATTTCGTCAACCTGTCGACTACAACCCAAACTGCATCATGCCGCTGCTCCGTCCTCGGCAAACCTGTGAGAAAATCCATCGTCACATGCTCCCATTTCCACCCTGGAATAGGAAGCGGTTGAAGCTGACCTGCAGGCTTCTGATGCTCAGCTTTCACCTGGAGACACGTCGAACACTTGGCCACGTACTCGCGAACATCTTTCTTCATGCCTCTCCACCAATAGTGCCTCTTCAAATCACGATACATCTTGGTGCTCCCCGGATGAATAGCAAACTGAGACCTATGAGCTTCATCTAGAACGGCTTTCGCCACCTCGGCGATAACTGGAACTGCAAGACGCTCCCGGAAGTACAACGATCCATCTGCATGCACGCTCCATTCCTCGAACTGCTCCCCGTTCTGAATCCGCGACCAAATCCCCTGCAAATGTCGATCCTACCACTGACCTTGCTTCACCATCCGAACAAGAGCTGGAGTCGCTTCCACATGATATAACGAAACTCGATCACCGTCGTCATGATACTGTAGCCGATACTCACTCATTGTCGCATCCCTGCTCCAGTCCTCAAAAATCAAACAAGCGAGAATCCCTGAAGACTTTCTGCTAAGCGCGTCCGCTACCACATTAGCTTTTCCGGGATGATACTGCAACGCGAAATCATAATCCTCCATGTACTCCACCCATCTGCGCTGCCTCAAGTTGAGATCCCTCTGAGTGAACAAATACCTCAAACTCTTATGATCGGAGAAGACCTGAAACGATGCTCCATACAAGTAACATCTCCAAATCTTCAGCGCGTAGATCACCGCTGCAAGCTCTAAATCGTGAGTAGGATAATTCCGCTCGTGAGGTCGTAGCTGTCTCGATCCGTACGCAACCACACGTCCATGCTGCATCAACACGCATCCAAGTCCGCGCCCTGAAGCATCAGCATAAACCTCATACGGCTCGTCACTACTAGGAATAACTAATACTGGAGCTGAAGTCAACCGGTTCTTCAATTCTTGAAAAGCAGACTCACAATCTTCATCCCACTCAAACCTGACGTTTTTCCTGATCAGTCTCGTCAACGGAGCTGCAATCTTCGAAAAGTCCTTTACAAATTTCCTGTAATATCCAGCAAGACCTAAGAAGCTGCGAATCTCCGCTACATTCCTTGGTCGTTCCCACTCCAATATAGCTTCAATCTTGGACGGATCCACTGAAATACCATGCTCCGAAATGACATGACCCAGAAATTTGACCTCGGTCAACCAGAACTCACATTTTTCTCTCTTAGCATACAACTGGTGCTCCCGCAGAGTCTGAAGCACGACCCGAAGATGCTGCTCATGCTCCTCCCATGTCTTAGAATACACAAGAATATCATCGATGAACACGATCACAAACTGATCCAGATACGGCCTAAATATCATGTTCATCAAATCCATAAAAGCTGCTGGAGCATTCGTCAACCCGAAAGACATAACCAGAAACTCGAAGTGCCCATACCGAGTCCTAAAAGCTGTCTTGGGAATGTCCTCTTCCTTGATTCTGAGCTGATGATAACCTGACCGCAAATCAATCTTCGAGAAGTACCGCGAACCTCCCAACTGATCAAATAGCTCATCAATCCTAGGCAAAGGATACTTGTTCTTTACCGTAACACGATTCAGCTGCCGATAATCCACACATAACCTGAGAGTCCCATCGTGCTTCTTAGCGAACAAAACTGGTGCTCCCCACGGAGATGTGCTATTCCGAATATATCCTTTATCAGCAAGCTCCTGAAGTTGCTTCCTCAATTCCTTCATTTCTGCCGGCGCCATCCGATAAGGTGCCATAGAAATTGGTGATGTCCCTGGAAACAACTCGATACCAAACTCAATCTCCCGATGCGGTGGTAACCCTGATAACTCGTCGGGGAAAACATCCTCGAACTCACCAACCACCGGAATCGCTACACTACTACTCGAAACATAGGGCTCGCAATCTAGATTGGCAAGAAAAGCAAAACAATCTAGATTCCTTCGCCCTCCTAGACATGACTTCATGAGACGCTCACTCATTAGCCAATCACCACCACCCTGGTAAGTGATCACCGTTCCCCTATCAGACACTAGGGTCACTTTTCTAAGTTGGCAGTCCACAACTGCACTATACCTGGACAACCAGTCCATCCCTAAAATCACATCATAGGAACTCATGGGGAGTATAATCAAATCACTTTTCAAAATCTCATCCCCAATCTTTATTTTACAAGATTTACACACACAATTTACACACACCCGCCTCAAGGGAGAAGTTATAACTAGGGGTTCCTTAAACTCTTCTACTTCTAATCCCAAGGCATGTACAAAAGAACTCGAAATGAGAGAATGAGAGGCACCGGTATCAAATAAAACGCGAGCTAGAGATCTAGAAACCAAGATCATACCATCAACAACTGCGTTACCAGTCTGAGAATCTGACCCTCCAGATGCCATTGCATGAACCTGCACTGGCGCCTTCCCTTTTCCTCTACCGACATTGCTGGGTCCTGCATTACTCGGCCGATACTGCTGAGATGGAGACGACTGCACACTACCTGTACTCGGCGCTCTATACTGAGGAACACTACGCTGAAAATACTGCGGCTGCTGTCCCCGTGCCGGATATGAGAATTGCTGAGGAGAAAACTGCGGGTACTGCAACTGCGGGTACTGCGGAGGCGGAGGTAGGGTCTGAGGCTGAGGCTGAGGCTGAGATGAACGACTGGCATCCTCCCCGGTCTGCGATCCAAGACGAGCACTCCTGATCGGGCAATTCCTCTTGATGTGTCCGGGCTGCTGACAGAAATGACAATGAAAGCTGTAGGGGTTGCTGCGCCCGCTGCCAGACGAACTGCTACTGCCACTGGTCGCACCGCCTTGCTTGCCTTTCCCCGGAGCTGGACGACTACTGGTGCTCTTCCTGCCACTCCTCTGCGGTCCTCCTGAAGCCTTGGTTCGATCCTCACAATACTGCACGTAATCATTCTCCACGGAGATCGCCGACGACACAAGCTCTCCGAAACTCCTAAGCCGTAGAGCAACCAACTGCCGCCGAATAGGAGCCTTGAGTCCTTCCTGGAACTTGATGCATTTCTCGCGCTCCGATGCCACAGCTGATGGAGCAAACCTAGCTAACTCGCTAAACTTTGCCTCGTACTCCCGAACTGACATATCACCCTGCTGCAATCTATAAAACTCAGCTGCCTTCTGATCTCTATATCCCTGCGAAAAATACCGATCATAGAACAAATCCTCGAACTTGTCCCAACCGATATCGCCACCGCGCTCCAAACGCTTAGTTTGTTTCCACCAGGTGTTAGCACCACCCTCGAGCTTATACGCCGCAAACTCCACACGATACTCCTCAGGCACACCAAGGGTATCAAGATGCTTCAAGATCGAATCCAACCAATACTCTGCTAACTGCGGATCCCCATTGCCATCAAAAGTCGGAATAGACGCCCGCCGAAATTCCTTAAAGAAAGCATGCCGACTACCAACACTGGAGTCTTCCGGTCTAGCCCTGGCTGCCATCTGCCGGAAAGTTGCAATCATAGACCTCATCAGGCCCTCATCATTTCTGAACTCGGCGTCAGCTGTCGAACGACGTCTAGGTGCCATTCTCTTACTTCTGAAAACAAAATTTGGACTGTCAGAGGTATTTCATTGTCAAACCTATGTGTGCACAATTTCCAAGGTTCATAACCTTGAGCTCTGATACCATTCTGTCACGCCCCGGAGTACGGGAGGTGACGTGGTGGAATATTTAGATTAATTAAAAGAGAATTTAATTAAAAACCGAGAGTTTGAGAACCCAATTAAATAGAAATTAAGAAGAATTTCCACCACATTTTATAAATAATTTAAAATCATTAAACAAATAACAATAATTGAATAAAACCGCGAATATGGGTTCCACAACCCACAACTTGTGCACACACATGGATCTGACAATATCACAAATACAATTACAGTCCAAGTACAAATAAAGTTGAGTCTTACATGCCTTGATTAATAAATACATATTGTAAATAAATTCTCCTATTGCTCCTGAGTTCGGTCCGAAGAATCTTCTCCAAACCTAAATGGGAAACCACCTAGAGGGGGGGGGAATTTAAAACAGATAAAACGTGAGCGAAAGGCTCAGTAGGACTAGGTTTTATAAAATAATTTGATGCAAAGAAACAAAACATTATCAGGAGTATACAGAAATAAAACGTTAGATAAATAAATAAATAAATTGAGTAGAACCGTTCTGACACAGAACAGTCTACTCGTCAGATCAAAACACCAATTTACTTTTACCTAGGCAAACCATGATATCACCACCGTAGTGGCCCAGCTGGGTTTCGGGACCTGCCCCCAAGGTCGATCACGACCCGATCTCTGATATGGCATCATGCCCATGTGTTTATTATCATCATCATTCAAAACCCAATTACCGAGTGTTGTCAATTACATTCATTATGAAATTCATTTCATGTCACGGTATATAAAAATATAACCGATAAAACCATTTTCAAACAACCATTGAAAACATTTTGATAGAAATCTTTTTCAGAGCCAAATCATTTCAAAACCAGGCTACCAAAGAAATAGGATAGAAGTCCTACCTCAGTACTCGTGCCGGTACCCCACACCGTAATCCCGATCCGCTATACGTTAGCTCCACGGAACCACGAACAATCCTAGATACAAACTAAGTCGATCAATATCTAGTTCGAGACATTCTATGTTACCAAATCATTTCATGATGTCCTAGTGTGCCATTTGTATCATTAAAATCATCCTATAAGGTTGGGATTTAAATCAGGGTTCAAAACAGTGAAATCGGGTAAAAATCACAAAATTTTCCATGCCTCGATCGGCCTGCCGGACGCCCTGCTTCGGCCTGCCGAACTGTACAGTTCGGCCTGCCGGAAGCAAAGTTCGGCCTGCCGAACATGTCCCCAGATTCGGCCTGCCGATCGGAAGAACACCGGCCTGCCGATCATCACTTCGGCCTGCCGAACTGGAAAAATCCAGAAATCCCAGCCACGGGTTTCTCGATCCCCAAAATCCAAATCTGAATTCCAACCTGTTTTTCTCAATTCTCAGGCATGAAAAATAACTATAGTTGATAGAAAAACATTCTAAAACATGTTTGGAATCATTTAAACAACATTTGAACTCAAAATCTTCAAAAATCCGAAAATGAGAAAAAGAGGAGAAAAATAAAAATCTTGAACCCAATCCGTTTTTCTTCAATCTAGGTTTAGATTCTAGTTGTTCTAAGCTCATTTAACACAAATCCACGGTTTTCTAAGCTTAAACAAACTTAGATTTCAAAAACACACAAAATCAAAAATTTTGTAAAAAGTTTAGAAATTTCGAATCTAACCTCGAATCGAAGCTTCAATCCGCGTTCTCGGTCGCCGAATCACGTCCCCGAGCTTCCTCCTTGCTGTTTCGAAGCTTGGATTCGAATGCGGTTTTCAAAAATTTAGAGAGAGATTGAGAGAGAGTGAGCTGCCGAGAGAGAGAGGGAAGAGAGAGAGAGATGGGCGTGGAAGTGAGGAGAGAGAGAGAGGAAAGGAAAATAAATAGAGAAAATCGGTGGGCGGTTTTACTGTGCGAAAACCATGTGCCGCCCACGGTTTTGCAAAACGGAGTATTTTTAACATTTTACAAATTGTTGTGTTTTAAAACTCAAAACATCATTTTAAATCAACAAGGAATCTTTTGAACACATCAATTTAACAAAACAACCAAAAACTAAAAATCCAACCAAATAATCTAATTAAAGTTAAAACTTTAATTATGGCACACTAATTCATCATTTACATTACATTAACGTTAAATAAATTTCGGGACGTTACAGCTTTACTTATGTCTGGTGTCAATTAAAGGGTATTTAGATAAGTAGTTCAAACAATTAGTTTGAACTATAAACAGTACAAAGCTCTTACATATTACAGTAAAAAATTATAATGTAAAGCACTCAGATGTTATAGTTTTCTTTTCAAACCCAAACTGATGGTTTGAACTACATTCCCAAACACGCTGTTAATTTCTACCATAATTCATTTCCTTCGGGTTTGATCTTTGTCAAAAAGAGCATTCCTATATATTTTCGAGGGGATATATCCCCAATACACTTACGAGTGGGGCACCAGGTAGGCTCCACATAAGGCCCATGTAATCTACACTTACCATTTTCTCACTTTATTTTCTTTTTTTACAATCTCTCTAAATTTTTCTTCTCCTTATTAACTCGCACGTTTTCTTGTTCCTCAATCTCTGTCCTTATTTTTTCAATATTTTCTTGATCCTCGATCGCACAATGCAATGCCCCAAAATTAATTAAGCAATGTTAGAATGTAAAATGGTGGATTAGTGTGTCGTAATGACTATTTTAAACTTAAGTTGATCATTTGATGAAATTTTGAATTTAAAGTTATTTTTATTATTTTAATGATTTCTAATTATTTATAATTGTTTTAAATTGTTATTTTGAATTTTAAAACAAAACAATTTGTCAAATACCAAACCCGTCCTTTTTTCAAACCGTGGGCGGTACATGGTTTGTCTTACCAGTTTTGGCTTCCCCTCCCTTTCTTTAATCTCTCATTCTCTTCCTCTCTCCTCACTCACTCCTAGCTCTCTCTCTCTCTCCCGTGCATCCCTCTCTCACTCTACCTCTTCCTTTCTCTCTCATTTTTTTCTCTTAAAATGTTGAGACTTAATTGAGCCCAAGCTCCGGTTTAGTGAATTGGAGGCTCGGGAATATGATTGAGCAACCAAAAACGCGATTTAAAGTTTCGATTCAAGGTTAGTTTTCGAATTTCAAAACTTTTTCAAATTTTCAATTTTTCTTGCATTTTGAAATTTAAGCTTATTTAAACTTAGAAAACCTTTGATCTAAGTTAGGAAAACTTAGAACAACTAGAATTTAAGCTTTGTTTGAAGAAAAATGGATTTAAATTAAGATTTTTTATTTTTCTCTATTTTCTCCATTTTTAGATTTTCTTGGATTTTGTGTGCAAATCTTGTTTAAATGAGTTTAAAGGTGTCCTATTATGTTTTTTTTTTTTTTTAATCATTTGAGCTTGCTTTCTATGCCTGAGAATTGAGAAAAACAAGTTGAAATGGAGATTTGGGCTCGGGAGACTGAGAACCCGTGCCTGAAAAATTTTAGAATTTTTTAGTTCGGCAGACCGGATTCATGGGTTCGACAGGCCGGATTCATACATCCGACAGGCTGAACTTGGAAAAATTCGGCCGACCGGACCTGTTCTCCGGCAGGCTGAACTGTACAGTTTGGCCAGCCGAATCAGGGTGACCGACATGCCGATCGAGCATTGTGAGATTTGTGATTTTTCACCCGTTTTTACTGTTTTAAACTCCGATTGAAATTCTAACTTTACAAAATAATTTTATTAATACAAATAGCACATTAGGACACCAAGAACTAATTTAGCAACGTATGATATCTTAAACTAGATACTGATAGACCTAGTTTCTACTTAAGGTCGTTTGTAGTTTCGCAGAGCTAATGTATAGTGGACCGAGATTACGGTATGAAACACCGACACGAGTATTGAGGTAGGACTTTTACCTGTTTTCTTTGGTAACCCAGTTTCAAATGATTTTGGCCTTAAAAACGGGTTTTATCAAAATGTTTTCAACAGTTGATTGAAAGAGGAGTTTTATTGGTTATTTTTATAAACCGTAGATTGAGGTGAATTTCTTAATGAACCCCATAATGAATATAAATGAAAATACCAGGTTAATGGGCTTTAAATAATTATAGAAACGGATATAAGGGCATGATGCCATATTAAAGATCGGGTCGTGTAGCGTGTGACCTTGGGGGAAGGTCTCGAAACCCAACTGGGCCACACGGTGGTGTTATATATATGGTTTGCCCAGGAAAGAGAAAATGGTGTTCTTTCTAGTCGACCAATAAACTGTTTTGGCTAAGAATGATTTTGTTTAAACTTATTTATTCAAGTCTTCTCTTAAATAATTTCTCGAATAATGATATTTCCTTTTAAATTTAATGTTTCTTAAAATATAGTCCTACTGAGCCTTGCGCTCACGTTTTATCTATTTTAAACCCTTTCCCCCCTCTAGGTGGATTTCAGCTTAGGTTCAGAGAGGATTCCACAGACAAAACTCAGAAGCAATATAAGGACCTAGTAGGCTGTTTAAATTATAATATCAAGGCATGCAACATTTTAACTTTTTATTTCCTTGGACTGTGGTTGTATTATTATATTGTCAGTACTATGTGTGTGCACAAGTTATGGGACAATGGGACTCATACTCACATCTTTTTATTCCTTTATTACTTTCTTAATGTTTACCTCAATGTTCTTATCTATTAATGATTATAAATGCTTGTCTCAAAAAGGATTTAAAATTTTCCATATTTTCATAATTAATTTAAAAACTTAAGCTCATATTTTAATTAAATTTTTAATTAATTAACTTAAATAACCCGCCACGTCACCTCCCATACTTCGGAGCGTGACACACAACCAAATTCTCATGGTCTACCAGCGCGAATTATCACTATGTAATAAATATTCTATCATTGTAGTTTTTTAAGAGAGATTGTCGTATCAATAAATTTTGTGTTTCATATGACTTTGTCGTTTTTCCTATTCTTGATGTATACATGATAATTTTCTATATGCATTCACTGTTATATATCGGGTTTAAAGTTGATCGATGTTTGGATCAGGCGCTGTCATCTTACGTATTTTCATTTTACGAATGTTATCGTCTCTTATTGTTGCTGTTGCTTCTGATGGTGCGTCTTTTTGAGGGAGACGCAATCATCTGTTGTGAACGCTGTCATTTCTTTTCGTGTTCCTCTTCTTTTCCCCCTTTTTTTTTTTTTTTTTTTTGCATTTTATGCCGCAAAAAAGATAAGTTGTCTTCTTCAAAGATAAAAAAATTGTCATCTGGAAATTTTACTATCGTTTTTAATTATTGTGTGCCTTTGTTGTCGTTTGTATAGCCCGTGTAGCTTGTTGACTTTATATTGTTTTACTTAGTTCCGCTGCCTGACAACTGCCTCAGGCTGCAGCACTACGAGTAGAGTTGTCAATTTGGACCGTCCGATCTAGCCCACATGGGCCAAAAGAGAAAGTCAGCTGGTCTTGCCCAATTAATAAAAAGAGAGGCCCAACCTAACTCAAAGATCACATGGGGTCTAGGGTTGGGCTAGCCTGCATTTAATAAGGAATTTTTATAAATATTATTTTTTAATATTTACTTTTTATTAATATCACACATGTTTATTTGTGACATAACTTAACATGAAACATGAATAATAAAACAGCATAACTTTTTCTAAGTGTGATATTAATAAACATAAGTTTTAAAGGTATAACATGACATGTAATTTTCTCAAAATTTTTTAACATATATCTAATCAGTGTCACACATGTTTATTTGTGACATAACTTAACATGAAATATAAATAATAAAGCAGCATAACTTTTTCTAAGTGTGACATTAATAAATACAACTTTTAAAAGTGTAAAATGACATGTAATTTTCTCAAAATTTTTTAATATATATATAATCAGGTTTTCCGGTTATATTTTGAGTATAAATCTTTAGCCTGGTCTAGCCCTAGGACTTGGGCTGGGACTTGGGCTAGGACTTGGACAAGCCCTATGTCGACCCACTTAGCCCGTTTCAAATTGGAGCTCCTCTAAAAACCATCAACCAGTTCCCCCCATTTAAGATTATATCGTCTAATTTTTTGTTTTTCCTTTTCAAACCTTTGCGATTTAAGCATATCTGTAAGTTTTATGGTGAAGTTAGGTGTAACTTTATAGCTTAAACTATACATAAAACTATTTTTTTATACACGTATATACATGCACCCCTGAATAACTTGTAACGAGGGAACCTTGCCTTTCGCTATTACGAGAATTAGAATATAATAGTGAACAAACTTCAGGACGGAGCAATCTTATTGTTTGGTCAATGGAGTCCTATAATTTTAATACAAGAAAACGAAAAAGTGACCAAACATATATACCTTTCTTGAGCGGAATGAAGATTGATATCAATCCCAAACGATCGATATACGTGAATCTTCATAGACAAGTACAGTTGTAATAGATAATTAATTTGTTTATAATTAGATAAATACTGCATTATTATTAATATTTTGGAATTGAGTCCTTTTTTAATTTCTTATCTTTTTTTTTTTTCCTTAATTAGGTTGGAAAAGAGAGAGACACTAGAACTTCATGTACTTATCAGAGCCCTCCAAACGAAAACTATCTGACTCTCGAAGGGAATCTAAGGGTCATGCGCTCAATACTCATGAGAGGCCATTGTCATGGTTAAGAAATAAAAAATAAAAAAAATAAAAGATGGTTTTTAAATTTTCATAGAGAGTTTATATGTATTGGAAATTGCCACCTCAAACCCCAACAGAACTTCTTTAGTGAGTGAAGAAAAAGCAAAACTTTCTATTTTATTTATTTAATAAAGTAGTGATGAGCGCTAGATTTTGGGCACCACATATTTTTGGCTTAATGGTTGTTGAGTAAATTATAACGTTTTCTAAGTGGCCAAAAAAGCATGAAGTCCATACTGCCTTTTTCACCTTTAAATTGCACGATAATGTGGAACCAAAGGCGAGGCAAAACCACTTTTTTGAAGTTAATTCATATAGCTTTTTGTTTGCTTATTAATTTTTGAAAATTAAAAGGTAAAGCATGCCGTTCTTGAAAGATAGGAGTAATACAAATTGTGAATAGTAAAAGAATTACTTTTAAACTCTTACTTTTGTAAATTAGTCACACTGTAATTTAAATTAACCTTCTTTTGATTTCTGTAGAAAGAAAAGCGTGACATAAAATGGCTTTGACTTGTAAATGTTACTTATTGATTAATCTGTAATAAATTAAACTGAAAGGTTGGCATTGATTGCCAAGTGCACTGACAATAAGTCTATCTCATGAATACTGACAATGCTGTAGAGTATTCATAAAGTCCTGTGTGACCAAAATTAATATCATGGTATGATTTTTTTTCCCTCTTGGCATATCTGAGAGAGAAAGGTGATTAGCGCATAAGAGATGGTACAATAATTGAGCACTTCGCCTGCCATTCCACCAAGTACCACCTCTTTCTTCAGGTCATTTTCTAAACTACTTTTTCCCATTTTTTTAATGAAGCTTTTGGAACATCTTAACGACGTTGTGTTACAATATACATATGTATATATATATATATATATTTAAATAAATAAAATTGATAAATGAACGTTCTGTTATATTATAAGTGCAAAAAATATCTGATTACTCAATAAAGTGAGCAATGTACTCTACCAACAAATGTCTGCCACTATATATATTGAAAACTCTATAGTACAATATCCGTTCAAGATGTTAAGAAAAAATTATGCCCATCTATAGTACATTCAGTTTCTATATATAATTAATCATGTAATCACTCCATTCATATGATTAGTGCCTAGCCTTGAGCTATCAAGTAAAATTTTATACAAATTCTTATATACCTTGACCGCACAGACGTAATATTATTTTTAAATGTTCTTCTATAGTACTTAAGAAGATCAAGTACAGACATGTAACGTCACAATGTTTCACCATACGGTAAAATAGAGAACTGAGAACCAATAATTAATCTCACATATGTCTAGTGTTATGACATATATAGTTACATGAATAGAAGTATGGTTGTCGCCATAGGTTATAAATAAAATTGTTTCGTATATGACAGATATGCAGTATTAAGTATGGCTCAATCGGTCCTTCCTTTGTCAAGTTGTCCAATACCATAAATATCAAACCGCTTAACATTTTTTTATACAAGGCGGGATTGAACTTGGAGCCTTTCTAGAAGGCCTACTCTACTAGATCAAATAGTCTTAGCTTTAACATTTTTCATTATATATATACACGCGCGCCAAGAGAGAGATGTAAAATATTACGAGTGCTCAAAGTTCAGATGCAAAATTGGGACGTTGCACTAGGGTTTTGGAAAGTGAAGACATAGTGTGCTTGAATCATTATGAGAGGCCGTTTTTAATTTCTTTTTTGTTTGTGGGTGGTGATAGAGAGAAAGCTTAGCATGAAAGAAATTGAAACTTTACAAAGTAAAACGCTAACTTTAGGTAGCCCACCTTACCACCTTCGAGCATGCTGCCAAAAAAAGCTAGTTGTTTTAACTAATCTTGGTTGCTCTGCGCAGGCACATAGAATTCTATAAAGTAACATTCAACGTGCGCCATAAAATCTTGACATGCCTTTTTTCTAATATAATTTGTATTGGAGCACATTGAGTAAACGGCTTCTTTTTCTTTCTTTGTTTTTTCAATTAACTTGTACAAGCAATTTATAAGAACGAGGATGCACTTCATCCTTACTCGGGGTGAAATTAACTCCCTTTTTTTTTCTTCTTTTGAAGAACGGTGAGAGTAACTCTTTAATTTGGTTTGGCTTGTATAACATTTTAATTAAAATGCACAACCTTTTATAGAGGGCTTTTTTAGGGTTTCTACGATGAGAGGTCCTTAACATGAAAAAAAAAAAAAAAAGTAACAAAACAATCATTTAACATAACATTGATGTTGAGAGTCATAACCATCCTTGAATTATTAAATTTCTTAATGTAACACTATTTTATGTTCAAGTATATTGACGCTGCAAAAACGTAATAATCTTCAGATGACTAAATTTCTTATTGTTACACTAACTAACATTATTGTTACATTTAAAAACCGTCAAGTTATTTTTTTTCTTCTCTATATTACGTTATGGGGCCTATGTGTGTGTACTCACATACTTTAGGAATTAAAATTTCCGAGTTTATTTACAACTACAATAGCATACGGGAACAAAAATATTTAAAATGCTTAAGCAAGTGTATATAGGCTAACCACGGTAAGCTTACATCAAGCATTATTTGTTCATCACGAATTAATTATATGGGGACGTTAATGCGAAACACGTTACATGTATTTGAATTTGTTCCTTTTTCCTTTGGAAACATGAATAAATTATTTAATTAGTTTCTTTGAAAGGGCAAAATAAAATTGATTACATCTGAGAATGCTAGCTGGACTTAGGCATGTGTGTGTGTGTATATGTGTGTGTATATATATATATATATATATATATATATATGTTATAAAGTATGGAAACTTCCTAGCCAGAGAAAAATTTTGGTTATTTGAGATTTATCTGGTCAGTCGATATTCTTCATTTGTATTAATTATTCAATTGTCTATCATAAACTAAACATAATTTATGTTTCTGTTTGATTTTATTGTTCGTGGCTGCCTTATTTGTTCCAATTCCGCATCAAGGTGTATTTTTCTTTTATTTTTCTCTTTCTTTTTTGTAGTCATGTATTTAATATTGTGACCGATCAGTAGTCCACTACTTCCAAGTAATTAGGACAAAATCCCATTTAAAAATATACATTGACTAAATTTTCAAAGAAATTCATGGAGGAGGGCAAAAGTCTGCATTAATTATCAAATTAAAAAACTTAATAAGGTCCAATTATTGAATCGCAAATCTTGAGAATTTCTTGGAGACTATCTAAAAAATTGATCTTGTGGAAGCTATATATGTTTGTCTTTTCCATCCGATACACCGTTTATACACGACTCCTAGAAATATCAATGGTCCCTTATAAGTTATCCGGGTCGATCTGATTATTTGCAGATTTTTTTTAAAATTATTGATTAAATAATTACAGAAAAGTTGAGTTCACATGTGCAATAACATATGGCATGTGTAGTGTGAACAGGGATAAATTATTAAGCTACATGCAGAAGATATTTTGAGTACCCTTGCTTTAGCATACGCACATTTTGCAATCCAAAAGTCGAATTTTAATAAAGTCTGTTTCGTAACTTGATTTGAACCACAAAGTTTGGACTATAAATTAATTTGAATCAACTTCTCACTTTAAACTACTGTTTGGATTGCTAGTTAGATTGAACTTAGTTTGAATTGGAGGTTTTTCAATAGTCCAAACATATATTGCGGTTTGAACTCCAACTCACCCTTTTGGAAAGTACGGTTAAAATTAAAACTTTTAAACTGAAAATGTCTTATGTAAGAGCTTTACATTATATATCTTTCTTTTTTTGTTACTGTACCATATGTGAGCTTTACACTATATTAACTAAAAGTTTTGGTTAGAATTGACTTTGTCGACATTAATTTAAACTGGCCTCTCAAACCAGAAGTAAGATTATTTAATTTTGATAATTACAATTACAATTGTTTTTCTTGAAGCTCAATATCAGTTGTCTTGAACTCGTTTAATTAGTAAGGTAATGAAGAAGTGAACGAACCAGGTTTCTCATTTTCTTGTTAACAAATTGAGTTGCGAAATTGAGAGATTGATTTAATTATATCCCTGAGACACTTATTCCACGGCTGAAAATGCAAAAGCTATCAAAGTTTGCTAATTGCTAACATAAAAGGATGTGTACATCTTTACACAATAATTATTGTCAAGCGAGTATTATACACGTGTTTATAAATTTTAAATTTAGATTATATTTTAAATTTAATAATATATGTAATCTGATGATAAATTTTTAGTTCAAAAAACTATGAATGTATTTTTTTATTTTTTTTTTAAGGAAAGTTCCGCCCCTGCGTTACTTTAACTTTCTTGTTTTATGCTTGCAACCATGTTAAGCAATAGAATTGGTCCAAGTGGTACCAAAGACTCCCATGATTGAAAGAACTCTTGCCTCTCCTTTGACAGCTGAGTTCCGCACGCGTACCACGTGCGAAGCTATTATATTTTTTTCCCCTGTATTAAGATAACATAAAAGTTGTTTTCACAAAATAATAGAGAGACTAACAAAAGATTAGTCCATAAAAAATAATAGATGTGGTGTTTGACAAAATCAGTTCTAACCAAATTTTTTTGGTTGATATAGTGTAAAGCTCTTATATCCTACAAAAGTTAGCTTGTAAGGCTCTTTCAGTTCAAAAGTTTGGTTCATTTGGTGGCGGGTTCGGAATGGTATGTTTAGAACTTTATGGTTTAAATTATAGGTTTTAAATTGTATAGTTTAAATAGTAGTTTTAAACTAACATTTTAAACGTAAAAATTTAAAATAAAAATAAAACATCACATCAAGTTTAAAACAAAAACAAATGTTTGTAATACTATGGTTTATGAAATAAAAACGAAAATAAGAATAGATTTTATAAAAAATGGTTTAAACAGTGTGAACTTAAGGACAAAGTTTAGATTTTGAGAGTCTTGTTCATTTGAAAATTATCTCTATAGTTTAGACTAGCTTAATTATTACTCTATCAAACAGTCAATATCAATTTAAACAGCTTTAACAATTTGAACTAATCTTAAACGATTTTAAACTTACATATCAATGGGCCTGTCAATTCTAACCATGTTTTTTAAATACGTGAGATTAGTAGAAAATCAGCTATTCGCTATGGTAATTCTTAAATGGAAAAAGCACGTCAACAAAGCCAAAAGCGAGTTCAAACAGTGACATCTGTAAAGCAATTCGGCTTCAAACTATTGTCACCTAACCTATTACCTAAACTTTTGGCTTTATGGGAGCCTTATGTACTGCCACCTCCCGTTTTTAACATGAGGAAAAAAAAAAAACTTTGAAACGACTTGTAATTGAACCATCTTTTCAACTCCGCTAAGCAAAAGCAAAACATCTTTGCCCACAAGAAATAACAAGCCAATTACTTTAAATTTTCCCCACTTTAATTACACAATTAATTTGATTGACAACAACGGATTTGGAGTTATCACATAATTATTGAGTCACAAAGTAATAATCTTGGTCTTTTGGGGACAGATGGCATTAGAAGCGTTGGATTTAATCTTGCTCTCCCTTGTGCTCATGTCACTTCAATCATAGGAGGTGTGCGATGTTGCCCTCTTTTATATGGACGGATGGGCTCGAGGTTGGCTTATTTAATTATTTTAAGGATTAGGATTTCTCTACAAAATAATCTCCAAGCTTTTAAAAAAAAAAATCTTACTTGGTCTTGAATGTTTAAAATATACAAAATCGGCCTCAATCTATTTTGGTGTGACAAAATTAATCCTGTATCAACTAATTGGTAAAAAAAATGAAAAACAAGACTTAAGCAGTGTGTGGTAGATTGTTAATGCTCGAGCATAATATTAAGAAGAATAGAAAATAAATGCCATACAAAACATTTCTTTAATCAGTTAATCCCGCCTTAAAAGTTGGTGAAAATGTTTGGTAGTGTTTTTAAAATAGGTAAAAATAATTTTATTTTAAAAAATAAACATTTTTAAAAAATTATACTAAAAGTGTTTTTGTAATTTTTGTCCCAAAAAATGCACAAAAACATTTCCAAAAACAATATCAAATGAGGCCTTTATATCTGGATGACACATGGCCTATTCTGTCCAAATTTTAATATAGAAGTAACAATTAATTTTGAGACGTTTAAAAACTAGAAATTGAAGTGAATTTTGTGTAAAGTTCGATGACTAGTTCTTAAATTAAAATTTTTTTAAAGTACATATGCACAAGTGTTAAACATTTAACGATGTTTAGAACTATCTCCGAAAATAATTTTAACTGGTCTACATTTGGTCATACGATGCGGTGGCCTGTTCATGATAGCTGTTTATTGAATTATTTAAGTTTGTCCAAATATGAATATTCAATTATTTATTCAAAAACACGCATATACAAAACACCCAAAAAATTAATATTAATTTACATGTGTGATATGTGTGTGCATGTTGATGTATGGTACATGCATAGACCTTTTCTTTTCTGTTCTGCTGGATTGAGTTGGATATTTACTAGCACGAAAGAAGTTCAAAAAAATTAATATAGAAAAGAAGAAGAAGAAGAAGAAGAAAAAGAACACTTTTACCAAGTCAGATTAGATAAAGAATTAAATTTTTTCTTTAGTTTTTTTGACAAATTATTAGCTACGGTTTAAAAATGGAATCTATCTCCAAAACATGTCAATGTTTTTGAAAACCATTAACGACAGCTTGTTATAATGTTCATGCTCATCAACTAAGCTACTGATTATATATACATAATCATTTCCTAGGCAGATTACCCATGTATATGCTAAGATTTAGAGAGCACACGGTGAAAATCCATTATTGATCTGTCACACCGAATCCACAATTTGCTAAATGAATCTGAGACATCAATCTTGTTTCTTTTGAGCATCGACTAAGCGGTGAGATTTAAACTCTACATCTTATAATAAAGTAGAGTATAAATTTACCTATTAAGTTATGCTTGTAACTACGAAATATGTTGATTGAGTTTTACCTAAACCTTTATGCGAAAAGTTTTACAAAAAATTTAGTAATCATAATATGTATATTACTGAGTTCTGCTAATGCATTCATCTACATTAATCACCATAATTATAGTTACATACTTATTTGTAGACAACTTTTATGACCACTATCTGGATTCTTAATATCGGAACTTTTAAAATAAACTTTCATTACTTGTGGTTTAAAATTTGTTAGAGATTAGCAATAAAATCTGCTCCGTTGTAGTAGCTAGTCACTTTTGGTAAACAAATAGATTTGCAAAGCCCATGAATATTATTATAACTTCATTTGATATCTCATATTTGGGTATATTGCCTCTGGATACAATCTTCGGAGTTGCCAATTATCAACTTAAACTAAAAGTAGGTTTCTAATTAATAATTAATTAGGGAAAAAAACAAGTTTAAAAAAAAGGGAAACAAGGAAAAAGTTGAAAAAAGTTGATTTTATTTTAGGGAGGGGCCAGCTATTGGGGTCACTTTTAAGTCTCTTTTTTTTTTTTACTTAGTGGAAAAGCACGTCCGAACACGTTAATGGAAGTGGTACCGGGGCTGTAAAAGCCACAAATACTAATATAAATTTTGAAACAAAGGGCAATATGGTATTTCCATAACCTTTCAATAATTTTCCTACCTACACTTGTTACAATGATATGTCAACCTAAAGTGACCCTTGCAA
The DNA here is from genome assembly GCA_025403435.1 of Artocarpus heterophyllus. Classification (NCBI taxonomy): domain Eukaryota; kingdom Viridiplantae; phylum Streptophyta; class Magnoliopsida; order Rosales; family Moraceae; genus Artocarpus; species Artocarpus heterophyllus. Next base: position 6,288,138 of record CM046349.1, read on the forward strand.
ATTGAAAGTGTGAAACTGCTAAGAAAAAAAAGAATAAATAAATATAAATAAATAGGGCTAACTAGCTAGCTAGATTCAGAATAATCAAAGCGGGAGGAGGAAAATCATAATTGATTAACAAGCAAATTAATAAAAGTGGAGGACCCTGATCAGTTCATAATTTCTCCTAATTAGTAGTGGATTAAAGAAGAGATTAAACTTATAAAAATCTTATCAAGTACCTTCTTCTTCATAATTTCTTCTAATTTCTTTATAGAACATTCCAACATTCTGCTTGGTATATACCTAATTCATTCCTGTACGGACTAGTATATTGTGCTGGACCTTATAGTACTAATTTTTCTCAGTACTTCTTTATTGACGATAATCCTGTTCCTTCTAATTATTAAGTTTCAATTTAACCCAAAAAAAAAAATCTTCCAAAGATTACTTCGTACTATTTAAAAGATATTAGAAAGTACAAAACTCTGAGAAGGACAAAAATAAAATGTCCATAATAATTCATTAATAAGGCTACAAATATCTTCTGGAACCGCTGTATGCAAAACTCTCTCTCAGTCATTACAGATTTTTTTTTTTTTCCACAATTGGATACTACAACACACATGCAATTTCTCCGAGAACATTGAAATTACGATTTAGTACTACTACATGACGTAAAAAAAAAAGGGAAAAATAATTATGCATGCGTTTATTGTTTATCAACAAGATTAACACAGAGCAGACTAATTATTATTTGCGACGACCCTGACTTGGCGAACCAAATAATTACGCTTGAACTTCCAAATTAATCTTGATTAATAAATTGCCCTAATAGGCCATGTTCCTCCTTTGCTGCCTCAAGTCCTTGTAAAACCTCTTAATGAACTCCTCGGCGGCCTCGTCGACTTGGCGGCTGTCGACGTCGTCGGACTCCTTCAGCGGGAACGGCGAGTCGGTGATCCTCAGCTGCCGGACGATGGCGGGGCTCCGTCCGAAACCGGGGAGGGCCGGAGAGGCCTCGACGGCGGCGGCGAGGGCTGGATCGTTGTTGTTGAGGATCTCGAGGACGGCCTTGATGGCATTGGAGGAGGCGGCGGCGTCGTCGTCCTGCGTGGACGGCGCGTGAGCGCAGGCGAAGAAGTTGTGCGAGTGGCGGCGGTGGTGCTTGGAGGAGGTGAGGTAGTGGAAGGGGCCGTAGCTGGGGGTGTTGCTGCAGCTGAACTCGTACTCGCCGACGGGGATGGCGCCGGCGGAGAGGTCGGCCGAGGAGCGGCGGAAGGAGGAGGAGGAACTGCTGACGTGGAAGGTCATGAGGTTGGAGAGGGCGGCTTTGCTGGCGAGCTTGCCGCGCTTCATGATCATGTTGAGGTCGAGGAGGAGCTTTCGTTTTGAGGTTATGCCTTTCCTTAGCATGAAGTACACCACTCGTACTATCCCCCATATTCTCTTCGCTATCACTGGTAGATTTTGTTCCATTTTTTTCTAGAGACAGTTTCTTTTTTGTTTTGTGTTTAGAGAGAGAGGGTGCGATATATTTTTGTTGTTGTTGTTGTTGTTGTGGGATTGGGTTGAAGAGAGGAAGGAGGAGGAGGTTGGTATATAAAGGGGAAGATGGAGGATGTGGAGTGGGATGGAAGGAAGAAGGGTAATATTGTAATTTTGATTGTTATTATTACTATAACTGTTGTTTGCATGATTGATTGGTACACGAGCGTACGACACATGCTTTCAATGTATCCGAGTGGAGACGTCAAATGGCATCTCTCAGCCTATTTAATTTAACCCAAGCGTGTTTCATGTTGTGCATGGACATGCTCATTTTATTTATCAAGTCTTATTAAGTCTGATCTAATTAATTTTTGTAATATTAAGTCTAATTTATGGCTCATTTATTAATAAGTTATGCTTATAAAGTGTTGAGATTGTATTTGTACCTATATCAATGTTCATGTTTTTTGTTGTACTTTTAACTTTTAATGTGTCTTTCTTCTGTCTAATGTTAAATTTACAAAAATACAAATAAAAACATTAAATTGTAAAAAAATTGTTTATTAAATTTTTTTTTCTAAGGACAATGATATTGTGGAATCTTGTACAATGTGGTCTTCAAATTTTATTTTTCATATAAATCAAAGAGGGTAAGTATATATTGACAGTTGATAATTTACCAATAACAAAGAACTTGTTTGATTTTTTTTATTTTTTAATCAAATCTATTAGAAATTTAGAACTTCTTTATAAAAAAATATTTATAAAAATATAAAATATATTAGTAAAATTAGTTTTAGACTGCATATTTTAATCGTGCTTATAATTGGACCCCAATCGTGCTTTTAAAGTGCTCATGCTTGTGCTCGTGTTGGGCCCTACTGTACCTTACCCTTAACATATTTTTTGTCTAAAAGTTACGTCAAGCCCAACCTATTCAATAAGCGGGATGAACTAGGCCACTTTAATAATCATATTATACTATGCTTGTTTTTAACATGCCATACACATACCAACCTACTAGGACGGGCCTATTTTGACATCCTTTTATAACGTGAGAGCTCTTTGCAAGCCTTTTTAGCTTTAGTTTGCTTAGCATGTTCAGTTTAAGGTACTTTCCTTTTATATTATTTAAAAAACAAAAATAAAACAAAAAACAAAAAAAAAATGGTACTATTTCTTTGAATTTGGATTGGGTTTGGACCAAGTGTTTGTTTGGGGTTGGACCTCACAATTTCATCTGAACATCCTAATTCCTAAAGAGTGAGCAGTACGGTCCGGCATGAAAGCTCACGACAGGGAAGATAATGATATTTATGCACATTAGCCGTGCCGTAGTAGCTGGCAAAGAAACGACGTTAAATCATCAAAATTTTTATTTATCCCAAATATGATATGCAATTTTTCTTGTGGGAACCATAAAAGAAAACCCACACATGGATATTCCTCCTTCAGTTATCAATTCTACAAAAAAAAAAAAAAACAATTTTAATTAAATCTAATAATTTTAAAACTTACACCACTAATAAGGGTTCTCACACCACCAAAGAAATTTTGAATACATTATTTGTGAAGATCTTTTCCAACTTCAAACAACTCTTATTTGCATAATTGTTGACCTCTGATTCTTTTTGAAACTCTAAAATTTGGAGAAAGAAAAATATTTTTCATCTCAATGATGTTATAACCTGACTATTAGTAAAACAGTAGACTTTAATCTAACACGTAGTATACATTTTAGCCTAAGACTTAATATTTTAGTAGTAGCGGGGTTATATTAAATAAGATTGCTCACGAAGACATAGGTTTCTTGCATATTAGAGAAAGTGATAAGTTTGTTAGTCAGTTACTTGGTCATTAATAAAGTCAGTTTGCCGTTAGTTGGACAGTCAAATGACATGTGTACAGTTTTCATAAGTGGACTTCAATAGTTCAATGTATTTAAGCTGCTTAAAACGTTATTAATGAGAGTTTTAATCTTTCTCGGCTTAAAATGGTTCTATCTCTTTTTTCTCTCCCATACCGATCTAAGCTACAATTTTCAACATCTCCTTACTTTCATTCTTTTAGAAACTTATTGCCACATGAAAAACCCTCTGACACTCAAGCCAAAAATAATTCTGAAAAAAAAACAAGAAATAAAATGACAAAGTTTTAGTCACCTTTCCTTACTTATAGGCTCAAGAACTTAGGTATGGTCTAATCTTTGTTGTTGATTCTTAAGGCATGTTCGACACACCATATTATATTGTATTGTATATAGAAAATTTAATACAATACGGTGTATCAAACAAGTCCTGATAGGTTTACTTTTCAACCTTCGGATTGAATTTGCCATGTTACTTTGCTTTGTACTTCTTTTTGATTTGATCATTCAATTATGTGCCTGGGCCTTGCGAATCTATTCTTTGTTTATATTGTGATTGGAAGCCGGAGCCTTCATTTTCCTTTTGTAAATTCATGTATCTATATGCTGTTGTTTCCCTTGCTTTATAATTTCCTTAAAAAATCTTCAATACAATGTTAAATTGGTATGTTTATACCAAATTTTAGTATTTAAATAGGAAAATCACCTCTCAATACAATACTATTTTTGATAATAAATTTGACATGTGCTGTGCCTAGTGACAAATTTGACATTGATTATAACATATGCTAAATTTTAATATATACTTAACTATCATTTCGCTGCATCATATGGCATTCGCATTAACATTTGCATTGAAGATGATGTTATGTTAAATATGATTGGTCTATACCTCGTCGTTTTCTACTTCTTTCTATAATCAAACGTTACCGTTTTATCAGGGCAATATTTTCATCCCCACAATGTCGTGGCATGAAGGATTCCAAATCCACGTCATGGTTGCCAAATGACGGATTAGAACGACATAAATAATGTTGGTTATATATGCAGCATAACTATGGCAGACATATTTATCGCCTCCTAGAGCTCCTTATGATCATTTACTTGCACCATAGGAAGCTCAAATCATAGAAATTTCAGTTCCATGATTTTAAAGGTAACGTAAAAGGTATATACATATAAAACAATAAGCTTAAAAAGATTTACAAAATTATATAGCTAAACGTCCGTTTTAGTTGGTTAGCACTTCTAGTATACTTGTATAGTCCTCGAAATTCAAAGCCAACTATAAATAAAAATAAATAAATAAAAAACACGAGTAAATTAGGTAACATATCACTTCCTTACTTTTATTATTATTTCTACGGCTTATTTTATTTTATTTTTTTATTCATATCACTTCTTTAAACTTAAAATGCTAAAATAATCTTAGATAACATTGTTTGTCTTACTTCATATTAAAATATTTCAAATCAATTATGTTTTTATACTCTTCAAAAATAGTATACTTTTAACTTTCTCATGAAAGTAATAAAATTAAAAAACGTTGCCGTAAAAAAGTATTTCTCCGATTGACTCTGTGGGAGACACGATAATGCCCGTTTCAAGTGTTCCCTATTGGATCTGCCATTTTCACTGTCTATGGTCCCCCGTATATGTATAAAACCATCAACCTTGGGCTTCATGGAGCTTCTCGGCCGTGCATTGTTGGTCCAGAACCCACCAAAGCCCAAAAGCTAAGATATTTTGTTATGTTCTTGCACTGTCAAGTCACATGAGAACCACCATAAATAGCAACTCAACAACCCACTTGAGGCCTGACCCGTCACCACCACCTTTCTAAAGGTATAAAGTTAGGTTTGCATACAGGTCGCCGTCCTAAGAAAAACCACCACATATATATATATATATATATATATATATGTACAGAGTACCAGCTTTTTAACATGACATAGCTGTGACTTCATGAAGACTGCTCTTCCTTTACTTAATCAACAATATTTATGACTTTAGTTTTCCTTTTTTTTTTTGTGGGTACCTAACCTCAACGAAACGTCTTTCTGATATCATTGATTTATATGAGCTCGTGAAGCCGGAGTAGTGCATGGTTGTGAGGGAAGCTCATATGAAGCAGTCCTTTTCTTTCAAGGTTTATTCTGCCCAAAGATCAGTTTTAAATTGTGCCTATCTTGTCTGTGGCTATATTAGTGCACACGTGAATGTGGCCCAAGTTTAAAGCCCCTTTTCGGCGCAGGGATATCATGTAATTACCCCTAAACAAATTAGTTAAGCTTCCACCAATAAACCAACATTAACGCTTGTCTAAGCCTCTAACTTAACGAACTTCTAGTAAAATCAATAAGGTGTGTTTGGAAGCGTTAGTTTAAACCAAATAATTCAAAACACTACAGCTTATTGAAGCTTTATACTATTTGAATTCAAACAAATTGGTTTAAACTAATCCTCTAAATACCTTGTAAGGAAATTTGAGAAATTCAACTAACAGTGAGCTAGAATATTGGTTGGCTTTTGATAAAATGTTCCAAATACTTAATGGAACTAAGTCGTTATAGTGAGAATTGTGGATGAATTTTTGTAAGTGTATGGACTTAAGTGTGTGAAATAAGGCAAATAAAATTAACTATATATCAATCACGGGATTAAATTAATGAAGCTATTTGGTCCATAGGTTTAATATCTATGGCCTATAATAGGCCATATGATCATGCTCACTCAAGAGCAGCTATTGACCAAGGCCCTTAATTTGTCTAAGACAGGTCTCGTTTCTAAAAATATAGCCAACTACCCCGAAGCCTAAACTCATGGTACCTATCGAATACCACCTCGTCTTCATCATAATTGCATTAGGAGATTTTAAAAAAATGATTCCGAAAAAAATAACAATAAATAAATAAAAGAGAAAAGAAATAAATTAAAGAAAAGAAAATGAACTCTTCCATTGTCCATGAATTTCATGCAACATTTATTTCAAACCTAAAAAAGGCAAAACCCCCCAACTTTCCTTTCCTTCAACTAACTTTCTCGAAAAATCTAGCACCTTCACGAGCACAATTCACGCTTCCATTGACAATGACGTGGAGGCTTCCAAGATCCATATAAATTAATTGTCATATATCCCAAAATGACTACTATAAATAGAGTACCATGTTATGTACTTACTTATTTCCACCATATGCTACTACGTGACCTACAAGAAGTCTCTATAACACACCAACTTCAAGCACTAAATTCATGACATTCATCATGGCACCCCATGGAGAGGCAATCACCACACCTGACTCTAGGACGTCGACGAAGCCGCCAAGGCTGTCGTCGGAGAGCCTGCATCGGACGATGTCGGACATATCGTTCGAGCTCATGTGCAAGGAAGCAACAGGGATGATGGGCATGGAGGATAAGTCGTCGCTGCCGCCGATATCGGAGGTGGAGGATGCCAAGTGCGAGTGCTGCGGCATGGTGGAGGAGTGCACCCCGGAGTATATCGACCGGGTGAGGGACAAGTTTCTCGGGAAGTGGGTGTGCGGGCTGTGCGCGGAGGCGGTGAAGGAGGAGCTGGGGAAGAGCGGAGGGGAGAAGAACAAGGAGGAGGCGTTGGCGGCTCATATGAACGCGTGCGTGCGGTTCAACAAGTTCGGGAGGGCTTATCCCGTGCTGTTCCAGGCCGAGGCCATGAGGGAGATGCTGAAGAAGAGCAAGCTAGATGGGAGGAATATTAGGGCTAAGTCCACTAGCCCTAGGGATCATCACAAAGGTGGTGCTAAGAAGGGAGGGATTGCTCGGAGCTCGAGCTGTATCCCGGCGATCACGAGGGACATGAGGGATTTAACTATGACTTCTTCTTGACGAGTTTGCAAATTGCCACAACCAAAACGGTTGAATTTACAAAATATGGGAACGTGGGGTTTTGTATTTTTTAACCCTCTTCTCTCCTGATTATTATCAGTTTATTTAATTAGGTTGTTAACTATGACCTTTTTGACGTCCTTGTTGGGTTTTTTCTACAATTAATCTCTATCCAAGGGCTTTTGTTAAGTGTTGTAATGCATGCTTATAAATTATTATGTTGCGGTCTTCACCTTTTGATCACCTTTGTAGGATTTTATTTCTTACATTGTACATTTTTTGAGGTGGAGATCATAAGTTTTTTTTTTTTTTTTTGGTAATTTATTGGACTAATTGGAGTCGAAGCCCTGGCCAGTTATGCGGGGGATTTGGCGCAACAAAATTACTCTTTTGCTGCCCTTTAACCCTCGCTGTTGTTGTTTCTTCAAACGTTCAATATATTTAGTCTAATCTTCAGTTTAGTATTATCAAATAATGTCATTAAGTTAGCTCAATTATTATGAGTATCTTAATGCCTGTCTTGCTTCTAAAGAAGGCTTAGTTGTTAGTCTCTGTCGTTGAAAAAGCTTCAACTATGCGCAAGGTTCTTGCTTTAGTCTTACCTTAAAAGTCTTTTTAGTCTATTTTTTTTCATTTAGGCTGGTGATAAAAACCATGCATCGGATTAACATAAGATGAAGCAATAGAATCTGTTGTAATATTATTCTTTAATTAGCAATGAAATAATGTTCTGCTATATACCCGTTCTAGCATACTTTTCTTTTTGCTCTTGCCATAATATCATTGTATCAATGCTGAAGTTCGTCGGTTCAGCTCATCCCTTTCTTTCTCTTTGGCTCTCGTACGTGCATCTATAAGCAGATTACACAGCTTTTTTTTTTTTTTTTCAATATATCATGATCTTATAACACATATAATCTTTTACACGATTGAGGAAAAAACAGATGGGATATCATAAAGAAAATGGTAGTCTAGTGATAGCAAGCATAATATAATGGTAATTGCACGTACCCACCAGAAGAAATAAAGAGAGGCTAGTAGTGGAATATCTACCGAACCCGATCCTCTACTAATGGTCTCATCCTGTGTGGTCACTCCCAATCGTTCTGGTGTCCAAAATTTGAGCCATTCGACAGTCTACTAGACGTCAAAAAATTAATTGCCACAATTATGGGCAAGGGGGAGGAAAAAAAATATGAACTAAACTAGACAACTCATATAATTGGCACCTCAGGGCCAAGCATACAAAACAGAAGGACAGATGGTTAAAGAGCCACAATCCAACTGAATTAGTCAAAAAGGCATCAAATAGAGAACTAGTAATTGAGACGATAACACCAACTAATCACGTTATAACTTGAAAAGGCAAAGGCAACGTAAGCTAGAACGAGTATCTCGAACTCAATATCCAAAATCATAATAGCCACAAAAAAATAAAAATAAAAATAAAAACGAACATCAAGAGAAAAAAAATAAAATAAAATAAAAATTGGGAAAATTTATGGATATTATATCACGGGTGTAGCTTTCTTCAAAGGTTCCATATTAGTCTGTTCTTCGGTTCAGTCGCATATAAGGTTCTTGCTTTGCTTTGGACTAACCTCCCAGGTTCAGGCCAATTATTTTACATTTGTCTGGCGATATAAAAAAGACCATATTTCTGCATTAAAAAGAAAAAGGAAAAAAAAGTTGCTGATTAAGATATACATAATGTTTTATATGATTGAAAAAATAACGATCATAACCGTTAAAAAAAATGACGATAGATATCAGAAAGAAAAGGGTCGGTACAGACATGTATTGTAAGAAGAGCAGCAAGTTGTAAAAATATCTACAAACGGTCTCATATTGTGCGACCACACATGCGAGTTCGTGTCCAAAATCTGAGCTGTTAGAAAGCCTAGACGTATCATTTATACTCAACAAGATATCGTCACAATTCAATGCAAACATTAATAAGGTATTACAACATATAATTCCAGTAAATAACAGTGTTTGTAAATACTAGTTCAAACCAAAAAGTTATAGCTTAAACTAATTTTGTCAGTATTTTCTCCCCAAGATTTGAATTGCTAATGTTCAATCAAAATCTTTGGTTCAAATCATGTTTGCAAACACACCCTTTGAGTGAACTAAACGACTGAGATAATTGACCCCGGGCCGAGCATGAAGATCACAATCGCTAGGCCTGATAATTAGAGCCACAATCCAGCTGAATTTAGTCAAAAAGCATCACATAGAGAACTACTAAATGACACGATAATAAACACCAACTACTCACGTCATAACGTGAAGAAGCAAAAGCAATACAATCAAGAACAAGCGTCTGGAACTAACTTCAGTCTTAACATCCAAAGTCATAATATCCAAAAGACAGACATTAGAAAACATATTAAGGTTTCTATCCTTCCCTTCTTAAAGCCTAACAGCTAATAACATAATAGTTGTCCCGTAACTTGACCTGTCTTAATATCACACAAAAGACCAGTTCACAAACATAAAGCATATGCAGTGAGCGTTCTCCTCTTCGTTCAGCACTTTCCAAGCCACTGCTCTTTCATAGGACACGGGTCGCCCCATGCTTGAAAGACAGATACCACCCTGAAGACAAGTAAAACCCTACAAAGAGAAACCATAACAAATTAAAACAAAGTTGTTCGAGTCTAAAATCAATTTTAGTTTTTATGGGGAAAAACGAAGGGAACAAAAGCTATTGTACAAAATAGAATGCAGGTGCAAAAAGAAGGGGGCTAGACCTGCTGCATTATCTGGGGGAATTCCGAGCAGAGAGTCTTTCGACCATGGTCATCAAATATCTTTTCCAAACTTATGTCTTGCAGCGCAACCAAGGTAGTTTCAAGCATGTCTAGCCCTGCCTGGTTGGCAAAAGTGAAAACTGGCAGTGCCTGCAGCATACCGAGTGTAAGATAGAAGGGCATCTATAATCAAGCTTACATTTTAGAGACAGAAGCAAAGCTAAAGCTTTTTCAACTATCTGAAGCCGCGAAGTTATCCTAAATTGAAGATGAACACTGTAGCTAACTTCACCAATGATGGAGACAAACATTTTTGCCAGCAAATATGGGCAAATTGTTATACACATCTTTTTCTTTCTTGGTGAATAATGACTTCAACAGAAGGGCCAAACTGTTGGTACACCCATAAGATGCTTAATTTCAGTTTGATAAATCTAATATTTGACTATCAGAAATCTTACAAAGCTTACAAGTCTTGTATACATCAGTACGTCCAAATCCTTGTTAGCTCCAGACGAGTAAGCCCCAATTTGAGTGTTTGTAATAGCCAATGGTGTAAGATCCCAGTTTACGTATGAGAAGATAAAGAATTCAAGCATGCATGAATGCAAATCTGAGTGCAAGTGCCTACGACAAAAGAGGTTCTTTAAGAGAGATGTAAACACACCTTCAAGGAGCAACACATAACAGCGTCTGAGTGATGCCACAAGGACTTCAGAAGAGATTCACCCCCCTCACCACCAGATTTCAATAGCTCCACACCCAAGTAGCACCTGCAACACAAGCCTTAGCTAAGTGACATAAATAACTAGGAGATAATTATCCTATTAAATAATTATCTTACTAACACAATATTCTTGTAATTAAGGCCTACAAAATGGAGGCAGTGAAAGAAAATAATCCAAACAATATGACATGATAAAGTGAATTCCTGACAGAGCCAGAAAGAACTAACATGAAATGATATAGAATTCAGCAATCCAGCATAAAAGAGAAAGCATCGTATTAATGTAACTGCGATCTGCCATTGCAATAAGCAGAGGCACCAAGAACTTAAACCTACCAACATGATAACATGCTTGAAAGCTAAAATGTTTCAATACATTCCAAGCTATCTTTCTCCAGAAAGAGACGAAGAGGGACAGAAAGGAGATAGAGAGAGAGAGAGAGAGAGATATACCTATAACTGTTGCAAATCCAACGAGCAAGTGTCTGTGCCTCTGGAGTACCAAGTGGTGACCGAAGACCAGCATGTGAACTCAAATGCGAAGGAGACAGTGCCAATGCAACCCTTTGAACTGAGGATATAATGCTGCGAACATATTGCCTTGCCATGGATGCTACATGTTCTTGCATGTGGCTCTCAAATGCAAATTCAAACGCTATGGTCATCACAGATCTCACGCGACCAGAATTTGCAGAATAATCATTAGATGCCTTATTTCCATTTGGGCCAATTTCAAGAGCAGAAGCCAGGTCAAGGGTGCGATTTGGACTGGAGGCTTCCTGCAATATTTTCCAATCATATATTAAGAATTTGCCTGACCAATTTAAGAATCCTAACCTAATAAAATTCCTACGAGTCTAACCTTTCCAGAATCCAAAGGAATTATGCGAAATCCAGAAGGCAGAAGGGGTGCATCATCAGCAAAAGAAGCATCAATTGGAGCGAAAATTAGTTCAGCACAGGAGCCAACTGCATTCTCATCCATTCCACTGCACATCTATTGGGACACAAAAAAATGACAGTAAATATTTCATCTTACAACCGACTCTGGTATACCATTTTTTTTCCTTTGGTTTAATGCTTTCCAGGATTTAGCAGCATTGGCCCACCTATGACCTAATATTAAATAATATGAAGTATTAAAACGTACTTGCAAAAGAAACATTTCTCTAGGCATCATTGCGTCTTCAGGAGAATGGCTAACACCTTCCAATTTGATCACTTCCAGGAACTAGTGCACACGAAGTCAAAGCACATTACGCATAATTAAAATAGACGACTAAAAAAAATAAAAACGGAATAAATTTGGGTCTTAGACATAATAAGAGTAATGCCATCATTCATCCTCATAACCATTACCTCATCATGCTCAATAGTTTGAGCCAAGGGAAGTATAACTTGTCCACCAAAACTTCCAACACGAGAACCAGCTAAACTACAAGGCCCTACTTTAACAGCTGCAGCTGAGTATGCATCAACATTGTTGTCTGCCCATTCCGACCTATGCTCTCTTAGGAACCTAAGAAGGATAGCAGGAGGAACATTCTGCACAAAAAGAAACAGCAAAACATATATGATAGAAGAAACATCAAACTCGATAAATGGTACTAAATAATGGGTCACCAACAAACAGCAACTATGACATCATTCTGGAAAAGATTTCAACTATGCAAAGTCATTCATAATAATGAAATTGTAGGATAGCACTTGTATCAATTGAGTTATTACTGTGAACTGAAGACCTAGGATTCTGCGTATTTATGGCACCATAGACTATTGCCACATAACAGATAAACAGGCGTTTCGTACCAAGCCACCCTCCATAAGAAACATTATCAGCAATCTAATTATACATAAGTGTAAATGATAACATTTATTTGGTAAGTGCTTCAACAAGGCTAACCTGTAACAGCATAGATGCTTTAGCACATAAAACTGCATTGCTAACAGCTGGAAATTCATTTGCGAACGAAAGATTCAAACCCATTAGCTTGTCAGGAGATGAGTTTACAAGGATAGTAACATCGTCTATGCCATCACTTCCCATCATTGACCACCCCTCATCAGTAAAGCCGTTAAGTGCCTCATTAAAACCCCTGCCAGATAACATTCATTAAATTTCATATTAATGACAGCTCTCCTAGTTTAAAACGAGATTAACCCAAAACATAATACACCAACCTGCTTAGCCTCTGACTCAGTACTCTTAGAGCTGCAGGACGCCTACCCCAGCCGTGGACGTTAGATTGAGAAGCCTCATGGGCTATCTGCCTCAGCTGACGTAAAGCCTGAAGAAAGATGAGAAGGATTATAACAAAAAACATATTGGTAGTTTTATCTGTTCTTAGTTATTTAGCAACATCTATTATCATAAAAGCAGACAGATTATCTCACCGCCATTGTCGTCTTTTGAGCAAGAACAGTTGACGATTCATAAAGTGGACGCAACACTTCTGGCACACTCCAAGGCTAACAATGAGGGGGGGAAATAGTAAAGCATGTTACCATTCGTATAAGATAGGCTTTAGAACTTGTCTAAAAATAACAAATGTAAATAACTCACCTCCAAATCCATGTGATCAACAATGTGGATGATTGAACCACCCCCTTCACAAGGTCGGATAAGGTATCCACTAGGCAGCATTTCAGCCCTCACAAAATGCTGCACTGGAGGCATGGTTGGCCCATTTTGAGTGTTTTTAAGAGATCGCTCACAGACCTGAACATCACCAGGAATTTGTTAAGGCAAGAAATTTCAGTACTCCTGTAATTGCTAGTGTGTAAAGTATATATACTTCAGTTGAGATGTACTGGAAAGATAAAATAAAATTCCTAATACTTCAGAACTTCGTACCACAAGGCTGCCATCTTCTAAAACAGAAGTAAAACGTAACAACCAGAAGTCACGAGCAGGCGCCAAAGTAGTCGGGGCGTAGAGCTGCATCAATGAAAAGGTTGGAAAAATTCTCTAGTACAAGACTGTTCTGACTATAAAATGACAGGTAAAATTCAAACGTACCTGCAAATAAAGCAGCTCAATGGTTCCACCATTAGCAGTGGGCAGCACGTTCAAAACATCCACAGCTCGGCAGTCGCGGAACCACGAGGGCCGATCCTTGAGGATTTCCGCAACCTAGAACAAAAACAGACAATTATAATAACGTTTTAAGCACAATTCAAAAAAGTAATATAGAAGTTAATTGTCTATAAGTGAACTTACCCTTGTAGGTTCTAGACCCACCAAGCCACAGGCACGTGCTGCCACTCCAGTGCAACCATGAGAAATAGCAACGATTCCAATGGAATCCGGACCAGGCTGAGCAAAAGAGAATCATAGTAATGTTAATTCATAATTATAATAAAAGCTTCTGATATTTAGGAGTGCTTATAGTTTAGAGATCTCAATAATCAGTATGAAAGTTCTAACAGTATACACTTCCCGCTACATAACCTTTTCATGGCTGTATCATTAAAGTCTAATTAATCAAGTGGTTGATTACAAAATTAATTACGGTACCTTCATTCCAGGCATTTGGACCCACTCAACAGCAGTTCCAGTAGCCTTTGAAAGAAACTCTGCTAAAGTTTCCTCTGCAATGGACAAAAGCCTGGGAAACACACAGACACCATATAAATAAAAATCGATGATAAGGCTCTAAAAAACACACAAAAACACACAAGAGGCGTCGCAAGAAACGATGACTGAAAGGGACCCAACAACAATATCCCCACTAACCCTGCAGGACTAGCATCTCTCGGCGGATGCTGAGGGGTCAAATGGTGTTGACCACTCGTGACCACCGATTCACAACTTGTGTCTTTGGTTGCAAGCGTTGTCTGCAAGAGGATATCAACAAAGAAAATAATAATAATAATTCACAATATTAAAATTCTCAAAATATCAAACGATTACTAATGAGTAAGTAAAAATAATTATGGATAAAATAGAGAGAGTAACATTATGGATAAAGCAAAGAAAAGGGAAGGAAAAGAATATTTTCTCACACTCTGGGTATGTTGACGGAAGTATCCATTTTCATACACCAGCTGGGACACCTGCTTCTGCAACCTATCATTTTCCTCCATTAAAAGCTTATTCATCGCCGTCAGCTTCCTATTCACCGCCTGCAGCCGCGACGCTTCTTTCCTCTGCTTCTCTCTACATCTGAAATTTTTAATAACCAAAAACAAGCAAGAAATTAAAAATCAAATCTTCACTTTTGCAAAATCCAAAGCACAAAATCCCAGCGTTTTTCCCTAACCTTCAAAAGAATCATAAAAAAAAATAAAAAATAAAAAAGAAAAGGCATTAGAGAGTACCTTCTGTTCTGGAACCAGACCTTGATTTGCTTAGGCTCAATGTTGCAGAGAATAGGGCATTCCCTGATGAGCTGTTGGCGACGAATGGAGCTGGGTTTGGGGCAATCGTGATAGAGCCTCTCAAGGGCTTCAACCTGCTCAGGTGTGTACCTGACGTACTTACCGTTGTCCAATCCCGGTTTACCATCCTTGCAGGACATAGCCATTTCTCAATATTCTATTCACCCAAACAAAAACCACAAACAAACACAGACCCAGAAAACGACGTCGCTTTTTCTCTTCGTCCTGAGCAAAAACCACCTCCGGAACACTTCTAGAGCTTCAGAAGCATAAAAGGAAAAACCTTTTTTTTTTCTTCTTTTTCTTTTCTTTACTATACCGACAAGGGACAGGACTATCCTTAACTAGAAGGAAGTTACGCTTGTTTCCCGAAACAAGAGAGGCGGCGCCAAACACAACGAACGAACTGCACAAGAATCTTCGAGATCAGAGCTTGGAAGTTCAAAGAAACCAAATTTCGATCAAGCTTGATAGAACAACCGACGACGACGATCTGATTCCGGACAACACTTTCGAAACACCCAAAAAAAAAGTCACTTTTTCTCAGAAGAAGAAAGAAAATTCAGATTCCCGATTCCCCATCGCCAGCGATCCCCCAGTCGCCGATCTTGACCGTTTCGCTCGCGATATCAGAGACATTTTCTAGGGTTTCGAAGCCATGATAGAAAGAGAAAGAAAGTGTGAATGAAGAAGAATAGTGCTCTCTTTCTTTCTTTTGAGGAAGTGGAGGCAAATCACGGGCTCCGCGATTTTGATTCTTCCAAAAAATTACTGAAACGATTCGGAATGCCAAACGAAAGGAGTAAAAAAAAAAAAAAAAAGCCTTTCTTTTCTTTTAATAAATAAAATAAAGGAGGTGGGCGAGCTCCAGTAGAGTTCGAGGCAGAGCACAGAGAGATAGAGAGAGGGATGATAAAGTAGAAAGTGGAAAGAAAAGATTTTTTTTTTTTTGGTTTGAAGGATGAAAATTTTTTGTTTTTATTTTTGGTTTTTGGTTTTGGGATGATTCATGTGGCTCTGTGTGTTCCCTCGCAGCTGTTGATGAGGTTCGCTGTTTCGCCGGTGCCTGTAGATGTTGGTGTTGTTGTTGTTGTAGTGTTGTTTTTCATTGGTTCGTCGCTTTCCGCTCAGACTCTCTCTTTCTTTTCCCTCCACTGTGCAGGGAAATGGTGTAAAAACGCTTTTCCTTCTTTTTTTTTCTTTTGGTTTCCCTCTGTCCATGTCAGTAAACAAATAACCTGTTTAGCAGTTATAGTTTCCGCTTTTTTTTAATTATAAATCATATAAAATTTTTATATATTATATTAATAATAATAATAAATTTTTTATAATATAATTTTTTTTTATATTATAATAAAAATAATTTTAACTAACAGTTTTCACCGCCTATCAAAACACGTGTAAATATTTCTCACCTCTCACTCCTGTAAGTTTAAATTAATGTGAGTAGACTGACCTCCAGTAAATTTGTCCCGTCAAATGGTGCTTAACTTGGAGTTCATTAGTTTTACTGTTAAAACCCTCGTATTAATTAGGGTTCATTTAATGCACAAATTTAAAATAATATGGTAAAAATTTCATAATTTTAATTATAAGTTTTAAAATATATAGTTAAAATGGTGGTTTTAAATTAATATTTATAAATTTAAAAAAAATTAATGTTTAAAAAATTTTAATTTATAAAAGAAAATGATAATGACAAAGGTTTTTATTATAGAAAATATGTTCAAACTGTATAAACTCAAGAGGATTGGCAAAGTTTGAATTATGGGTGTTTTAACTAATTTACAATCAGTTTTATGGTTTAAATTAACCTCAATTATTACTCCATTAAAATGTTAATTTGAATCGCCTTCATATTTTAAATTGGCTTGAACTCATACAACAAACGCCACAAAGCAAGTGGTTGTTGGATCTTAAGGTGTTTAGCAAATAAGATTAAACTGTGAAAATAATTACACATGTTATAGCACGTGATAGTTTTAGACTGTAGCATATTTTTTTTATATTATAACCTATAAAAGCTTTATATTATAGACGTTTTGAACTTATAAGTTGAAATTATTTTGTCAAACAGAAGAAAGTTTATTATTAGTCTAACCCTAATCTCTCCAATTAAAAACTTTGAAAACCTAGTTCAAATTAAAAAAATAAATCAAACTAGTTTTGTTACGATGTTTTTTTTATAAAAATTAAATTACTAGAAGTTTTTAGTTTAAAATTATAGTTCAAACTATGTGTCCCATTGAACTTGAGAAATTATTAATTACTATGCGAGCTAAGAATTTTTTGGTAACGAAATAGTAGCAGGAAGAAATTGTGTAACCCGTGATATCATGATGTATGGCCAAGAATGGCAATTTCGTCAAACAAGGATGACCGAGGAGAGGAGGAAATGAAGACGGGGTGCAAGATTGTAAATAAGTAAGCATTGGAGGGGCAGTGAGGGAATATAAAATGCGCGGATCAGAAGCTTTAACACACTACAAAGGGCATGAGAGAGAAAGAGAAAGAGGTTTGCGTGGGGCCAGAGAGAGAGAGAGAGGACACCATGATGAGGTTTTTGCATGCGTCCTCGGTTTTAATTTTTTAAAGCTGATACCATAATATTATTATTAATTTCTCCTGAGGAAAAAATATTATTTTTTATTTTTTTTTTGTCAAACGACTTCATTTATTAGGCTACGTGATCATTACCACGCTGCCATGGTATAACTATCAATACAGCTTGTATATGACATATATGTGTATGTATATGTGTATATGTATGTATACATGTCAATGTGTGCAGTAGAACATTGCTTACTACATGACATGACCCTGACATGACACGTGACACTTAAAAGAATGGGTGATGGGATGGTGGGTGCGTGATGTAATGGTCTCGTAGGGACAATTACGGGTTGGCAGGGCTTATCCTCTCAGTCGCGGCTGTCTAAAGCTATTTTATAAGCTTCTTCCTTTTTCTCTCGTCACTTTTTTCCAACAGTTAACCGGTCGTTACGGTAGCAAAGTGTTTACGACGATGGAAGGGATACGCTTGGATGTAACATATATGGTACATTTCAGTTCTAGAATACTGTATAAGAGCTTGTTTGTTATTAGTTTTTATTTAAGGCCCGTTTATTTCGATATTCGAATCATATTTTGAATTATTTTACTACAGTATTTTTTCTCACAAAAATTTTGCTACAGTTTTTATTTAGTTGCCATGGTTGAACCCAGATTAAAACCAATATTGGTTTAAGGACAGTATAGTTGTTAAGGGTTTGTTTAGTAAATATATCTAAATTAGTAATTTAATTTAAGTTAGTGTGATTTAAATTAAGATTTGAGTTAGTGATTTAAATTGTTATTTAAATTGACATTTGGATGTACATTTAAGTTTTAACCTGAGTATTGAATAAAATTGTAATTTGTGTTTGAAGAGATAGTGAAGATAATTTTTGATTTATTAATAAATCTAATAAAATCTTAATGTTAATGATCTTAAAAAATATGCAATATGGGGCTTGATTTATTCCTCTCTTCATTAGGAACACAGTGAAAAAAGAATCATCTCAATTAGATATCAAATGAAGAAGTTATGATTTTTTTCCTCAAATATAAGAGAGAGAATTTTAGTTTTTACTGTAGCAAAAATATTCAAGTATCAAAAGTTTAACGGGAGATGAAAATTTTGAAAACTTAGATTCTTGATACTCAAATGATTCGGTTGATACTCAAATCCAAATTTGAGTCCATTGAGTTCAAATAATGCATGAAACAAACATACCCTAAATATTTTATATAGTAACTATTTTTACTTTACATTATAGGTACAGAGTATTTTTTATTATAAACTGTTGAAACTGTGGTTCAACTGTAAGTGCCAAACAATCTATTATGCAAAAGTACAAGGAAAATATTGAAGGAATTAGTGTGAAAATTTTGAGGAAAAGTCCTTTTTTTTTCTCAAAGTTTTTAAAAATGTTTCGCATATTTTTCGAGACAAAAATTTTAAAAATACTATGAGCACAATTTTTAAAAATTCTTATATTTTTTAAAACAAAAATATTTTTACTAAACGGCCCCAAGAGTGGTTTCGTGTGAGAAACAAGAGAAGAAAATGATTTGGAATCTTTCCAACCAAAAAGAGAGAGAGAAGACAATGAATTAAAGGGGGTAATTTAAGGCCTTGTTTGCAACATTGTTTTAACTATTACAGTATGAAGCTCTCACATATTATTATATAAAGCAAAAGTGGGTTAGAGTATAAAGCTCTCGCATGTTATTATGTAAATATCATTCTAACTTTTAATTCTAACGATGTTGTCAAACGTACTCTAAATTTTATAAAAAAAAACCTCAATTTTAAAGTAATTAATTATAATAGAAAATGTGATTTTGCTCTATCAATAAAATATGATGTTTTAGTGATCGGATCAAGATTTTAACAATTTTATTTATGATTGTTTATGTTAAAAATTTTCAACATATAATATAAAATTTCTTTCAATCACAAATTAAATATTAAAGAATTAATTTAATGATAAAAACACCTATATTTTGCAAATAAAGCAAAATTGTCTTTTTTACGGTACGAATTCTCCGTATCAATCTCTGCAAGATTCAAATATTGAAATATTAGATGAGAGAGAATGCATTCAAACATAATAAAAGAAAGATTCTCGCCTTCTTTATATTTTATACTGACTTAAATTATGCCCTTTATCTTTTTGCTCGTACTTCCGAATTGAACCAACCAAATATCTGGTGGACTTTTGTTAAATCCCCTTGCCATGCATTTGCATGAGCTATTTTGGTAACATTTAGGACAGTTTGTCATCGTCTTTCATAATTTAAAAAAAAAAAAAAGCTTTTTTTTTTTTTTGGCTGGAAAAGGCTTTATTTGTAGGTTTTGAAAGTATACATGTAGACTTTCATCAAAAATTGGGACGAGGTTTTGTTGCTCAAAAGGGGGAAAAACATAGAAAGAAGTGAGTTTGGAATATTATCTTTCACTTTTCAGGTGCGAAAATTGGTATTCATAAAGCTTATTTTTCGTACTGATTCTAAGCACATTCATAAGAGCAGGGTCATGTCGTACAATTACAGTTACAAAATGGTCAATTACCGCCTAATGGGCAAATAAAGCATCAACTTTTTACTTGGAGATATGTGCTTTGTTGTTCACAATTTGCAAAACCACAAAAAAAAAAAAAAAAGAAAAGAAAAAGCTTGGTTTCTCATCCAAGTGCGTAAGAAAACAAACATATACAAATCTTTGCACACAATGCTTCTTTTTTTTTTTTTTTTTTGCTAAACATTTCATGCAGTACTTGATAAAAAATTTCCCAATTATATAGCTATTATGGTATCTGACAAACCAATTTAAACTGAAAAAAAATAGTAAAAATATTATAACATGTGAGTTTTTTACACTATAGTTATTTTATTATGTTTTCAAATTAAATTAATGTGCCAAACACTTTACAAATTATATACAAGTCCAACAAACAAAAAAAAAATGACAGTTTTCAGCTTTTTGTTCGTTTCACTTTCAAAATTACAAACTTAAAAATTTCTTCAGGTAATAATGCAAATCAATGTTTGATTTCCCTCAATAGCTGAAAGAGAATATGTCATAGACTTTAGCAGTCGGGTTAAATGAAAAACTTGGGAAAGTATAATGGCTCTCGCGACCGCAACAAATGAGAACATAAAGCATGTACCTACAAATAATTGGAATTTAAGGGAAAAAGTCGCATCAAAGTCCCCACAGGTCCATCATGTCGTAAGCAAAAACAACAATGCATTCCTTTCACGGTTCACCAAGAATATTTATACATAATTCGTGTAAGGACATGGTCACATACATTCGTGAGACTACATTCAAAGCACGTAATGTCACAACAAAAAGATAATAACCTTTTCATGCCATAATAATTTTTGAAAGTGTGCTTGAGTTGTCGACTGTAAGTGTTCGGGTTTAGAATTGTGTAGTCATGAATTTTTAATCCTTTGCTACGTTGGTTTGTAACGATGTAAACTAAAATTTTATGGTTTGAATCGTAAGTTTTAAATTGTATGGTTTAAACAATGATTTTAAATTGACGTTTGAAATTTAAAGATTTAAATTAAAAATAAAACATTATATCAAGTTTAAAACGATAACTGGTGTTTAGAAAATTATAGTTTATAAAAGTATGTCTAAGTTCTCAACTATGTTTGCAAGTTTGGAATAGTGTGATCTTAAATTTTTAGTTCCCTTGGTATGCGGGTTCAGAATAATGTAAATTAGAATTTTATGGTTTGAATTGTGGGTTCTAAACTGTATGGTTTAAATGACGGTTTTGAAATAACATGTAGAATTTAAAGATTTAAAATGAAAATAAAATATCTTATCAAGTTTAAAATGAAAGCTGGTGTTTGAAAAATTGTGGTTTATGAAAGTGCGCTTAAGTTCTCAACTATCTGTGAGGGTTTCGAATGATGTGGTCTTGAATTTTTAGTTTGTTTGGTGTGTGGGTTTGGACTGATGTAAATTAAAACTTTATAGTTTGAATTGTTTGTTCTAAACTGTATAGTTTAAATAGTGGTCTTGAATTGACGTTTAAAACGTTAAAGTTTTAAATAAAAAATAAAACATCACATCAAATTTAAAATGAGAACTACTATTTAGAAAACTATGGTTGATAAAAGAAAAACGAGAATAAGAATAGTTTTATAGGGGCAAAATTTGGATTTTTGGGGTTTTTGCTGTTTTAAAACTGCATCCATGATTTGAACTGGTTTTAGTTATTAATCCACCAAATGTCAGTTTGAACCACCTTTATGGTTTGAACTGCGTTAAACAGTTACCTATGTACCAAACAACCTAAAATTGTGGTTTGAATTGATGGTTTTGAACCATATAGTTTAAACAGTAACTTTAAATTGACATTTGAAATGCAAATGTTTTAAATGAGAATAAAACGTTATGTCAGTTTTAAAATAAGAATTGGTGTTTGAAATGCTATGGTTTGCAAAAAAACGAAAATGAGAATTGTTTTTACCGTAAAAAATAATTCAAAATGGTTAGAACTTAAAAAATATCAAGTTCTCAAAATTGACACTTCAATCCGTTTTAAAAAACCTGACTGTTCTGAATGATTTGAAACTTGCACCCATCAAACGTCCGTGTTTTGCAGGCCGTTAAGCTCAAAACCACTTAAAATATTATAAACATGTGTATCAAACGAGACAAAATATATCATATTAGCACCAACATCACAACAGTAACGAAACAGTTCATGTAGTAGTGCCCTACTGACCTTCGGCTCAAGCATATGAACTATTTTTGTTATTTTAGGCGTCTCACTTGCATTGACTTGAATGAAATAACAAACCACGTTTAACCACCTAATTCATGGACCTCATGTATTATCTAACTGAAAAATAGGTTGGTACCACTAATTTGAAGTCCATTTATTCCCTTTTATCAGGTTTATGCACAAGTTAGGCTTAAATCTCTCAAAACAGTCAGGAAAATAATATTTTAGAATATATCATTATACTGCTATTTTTTACCTAAAGTTTATTATTTTGTCTTTTAAATTTTGCTAATTCTAATTTTATGCAAAATTAGTATTAAATTTATTTTTCCACTCTTAGTTTTTACTTTTAATAATTATACCTATTATTTCATATGCATATATCCATTATTTTAAAGTTAAGAACAACAAAAACTGAAGAACTCAAATTATAAACAAAAATTAGGATACGATACTGCCTAACTTTACGTATTTGAAGGAAGAAAAAAAAGATATACATATAGACTTGTAGAAAAAGAAAATAAAGGAGAAATAGTAAAAGAAAAAAATGATTATGACGTTTTTAGTATTTATGACATTACTAATCTAGTTTAAAATTTTAACTTGACTCAAACACCCCAGCCCATCCAAAAAAAAAAAAAAGGCTTCAATCATATGTTCGAATGTCAATACTCTAAAAAAAAGTAATATTCCAAATTTATCCAAGGTCTAAGCTAATAATTGTGTAAGTTTTTTTTACATAAAAAAATTAGGATATAAAGGTAAATAACATTTTTAAAGTACTTTTAAAATAAATGACCATAAATTTTTAAAATCAAGCAAATAGCCATCTAACGGTGATAAACTTGAGTCTATCGAGTTTAACACTGATAAATTCGATGAGTTTATTAGTTAAACTTGGTTTAACACTGATAAACTCCTATAGTTTATTAATGATAAACTTGAGTTTATAAAGTTTAACATCGATAAACTAAAGTTACCCAGTTTATCACTTATAAACGACAATTTACCTAATTTTTAAAAGTTATGGTCATATATTTTAAAGAGGCCATAAAAGAGCCCCCTAAAAAAAATTTTATGCCTAGTTTAAAGGAAGTAAAGAGACAAACAATTGATGGACTAATTCTGAAGGAGAAAAACCAAGACTATTTCGGGGAGAGAGTTTTTGTGACCTCTAATGAAACAAAAGAGTAAGCATGCATTCTTAAACTTTAAAAATAACCAACTACGATCTAAATATTTTATATAAAGATTGTTTACAAGACACTATTTTTAGTTCAAAAACTATTTATAAGGACAAAATGACTACAAAAATTAATTCGGATGACAAAAATAATTAATGAATTACTCATACAATTTGTATATAATAATTTTTAAAGGTGAAGATTAGAACGCATTTTTTCTTTAATAAAAATTACATTACAGTCTACACATGACATATTTATAAGCGTGAAATTAAAATATATTAATTTTTTGAAATATTTTAGGAACATCAAATTGATATAGTAATTATTTTAATATATTTTTTTATTTTATGCTATAAATTATATAATTCTTGTTACTTGTAAACTATTTTAATTTCTTTTGTTATATTCCAACATAATTAATAACATTATGTTGATGTTTAGCAGGTTAGTTTGAAAAATACCACTAATGTGGAATTATTTTTAATTTTATTACTTTTATAAAAAGGTTTGAAACATGTAACTTCTAAATAATATAAAGATATAATTGATCACACATATTTTGGATAAAAGTAAGATAAACATGTATTATCTAAGAGTATTTTGGCTTTTTTTATTAGGAGAAATGATACGGATCTGGAAAAAAAAAAAAAAGTAGAACACAAAGTGATAGTAAATAAATGGTATGTTTAAGTCACACATTTTCTTATTGCAAAAAGGTCCAAAGACATACACACGGTTGAAAAGAGTGACGCAATGATTTTTGTATCGTCTAATTTAAGTTAATTCAAAAACATACTTTTTATTTTTATGTCATGAGATGTATATCTTTATATTAGATTTAATAAATAAATTTATACCTTACCTTAATCAACAATTAATTTTGACATTTTAAATGATCAAATTAACTTTAATAGGATTTTTGGGAAATGAGTTGAAACTTGAGCTAGAATTGAAAGTACCGTAGTATGATATTTTTGTTTTATACTATAACATACGAGGGCTTTACATTGTTTAAGTTAAAGTTGATGGGTTGATACTAAATTTACCAAATACCATATAAGCAAAAGAAAAAAAAATTAAAACTTTGAAAAATAAAAATGCAATAAAAACAAAAACACATAAACACTTATTTTTTAGGGCATATTATATATTTTTTTTCTTTTAAGTTTTTAACCTTCTTTTTTTTTTTTTTTGAGGGACTTTGCAAGTCAAAAGATTGATTATAAGAACGCATAGATTTATGTATTTACGTAAATCTAATTTATATGCATATGCTGGATAAAAATAAAACCAAAGTATCGAATCTGAATAAACATAAAATCATAATAATAATAAATAAATAAATAGCTTTCTTTTTTGTGGCGGTGGAGTACTGGAGTTGACACAATGAGAGTAGGAACTACTAACTTGGAACAAGCCAAGGAAAGAGGAAGGGGAGGGACCCACAAGGGTGTGATGGCACAAGCAACAAGAGTGTAAGACAAACTATAAGGGGTGGACGGTGTGATGCTAAAATGGAAGGAGGGACGACAAGAACGATGACGTGGCGGGGATGTGATGATGAGGGTTGATTCGGTGGGCGATATACTCGGCGGCGTTCGCGGCCCTTTAAAACAAGTAGAAATTAGAGATGGAATAGCCGCAGGCAGAGGCAGCCAGCGTGCCTCTTAAAGGGGCAAGGATGCCTGCCGTCTGGCGTCTGGCGACCTAGGCTCTGCAGGCCTATAGCAAACAGCAATATCCATCAATCCTTTCTAAGTTCTACCTTTGGGTTTTCCAATTAAATTAAGAAAGGACTCCAACTGGAGGCAACACAAGTTTCGTCAGCAGATTGCACTCACCAGTGACTCTGATGCAAATATCCTCTTTGATTCACTTTAACAAGGGTCACCTTATTTACCCAAAAAAAAAAAGGGTCACCAACTTCTGAAAGGGACACCTACTGCTTTATAAATGTAAATATGTTTTTTTAAATATAATGTTTGATGTTATGGGTTAAAATCAAAATTTTTATTTATTTTAATGTAAAATTTTTATATTATAATAAATATGTTATAATATAAAATTTTTATATGTTATAATTTTTTAATTAAAATTTATTCTAATAAATATTTTTAAACACCTTATTAATACTCTAACCATCCTATTAGTCATCCTTTTTGATCGTATATATCAAGTTACAAGTTTACTTTCCTTAACTTCTTTCCTTTTTGGCTAGAGCCCTTTTGTATGTAGAATAGTAGCAATACTTTTTTAAAACAACGTAAGGAGACACCGGTTGTGCTGAATATCATACGTTAATGAAAAGAAAAAGTACTTGTTAGAACCGTTAAATCAAAAATCAACTACCCAAAATGGTCTTTACAATAAAAACAAAAACAAAAACAAAAACAAAAACTACCACGCCTAATTATAAACCAAAAAAAAAAAAAACAAAAAAAACAAAAAGCCCTTTCTTGAAATCAAACATCACCGGAAATAAAATACCCAACCGCCATTGTTGCACGATCAACTTCTTTCTTTGAACCAAAAAGCAAGCAATCAAAAGGAATACAATATCTCCAAATCTGATATTGGTCATATAAACAAACCTAGTTGTACAAGAAAATCAAACAAAAACACAGTGAAGAGATCTAATGTTCACCAAATTAGTATTATTAGAAGAACCTTGACAATCATGATCCATACCTCCACACGAAAATTATCCCAGACTGAAACAAATAAAAAATAGATCCAAACTAAATCAACCCAAGCAAAACCAAATTTAGATTTGAGTACAAATGACCCATATGAAGACCGAAGCTTCTTTGTTGAGGCCCCTCTCGTCGCTCAAGCCAGCCCCCCAAATTTGCGCCACCTCCTATCAAAAGCAACACAGACCCTTCCGTCGTACCTTTTCCCATTAATCCCAAACCCCAGCCGCCTCCTCCCCTCGATTTAGCTCCCTCTACCTCCGCCTCTGCTTCCTCCCGTCCCTGTTTTCCTCTAATTCATCGAAGCATGCCTCGTTGTCGTCATCGAGCTTCTGCGGCGTAGAAAGAGGAGAGCAAAATTAGATCTAGTTTTGGCACCAACCCACTTGTGACTCATTTGTGAATCATGTCGGAGCTAAGCTTGCCTGTGGTTGGGAGTGATAGGGCTCGTGTCGCAGGTGATTGGGTGGGACGAGGGCGGCGGCGGCGGGATACGTTTGATAACCCCACACCCCCCTCCCTTTTTTTTAACAAAAGTTGTAATTGTGTGAAAAAAAAAGAAGAAGCTGTAATTGTGTATATAGGATAACATGTGATAGGTTTTATTTTGAGTCGGTGTTCCATCATTTTTAACCATTGATACAAATTACAGAGCTGCACTTAATTAATCTGTGATTTGACACGTTGTATTATAATATATTACATTATTTTTTTATATAAAATAATATAATATACCAAACATATATTTTACATATAAGGTATTAAAATAAAGTGGTGCTTAGCATCCATGGTTACCGTTGTTAGACATTTTTCAAACAATTTAGCAGCCTCTCTTGGCATACAGTTACGTTGTCTGTGCCTTTTCAAGAGATTTTTGTTTCACAATTTTTACAATAAGAATTATTTATTTTTTATACGTGTAGCAACTGTTGATTTATTTATTAAATTAACTTTGCAATTGTTTGATATATGATCAGAGGCAATTTTATATCATACAATGCTGGCTTTTAACAGGAATAAAATAGATCATTCCATTGATCATTAGATCAACGGCTAAAAAACCACATCTTATAAATATAGAGGAAATGGAAGGTAGAAGTTTCTTAAACCGTCTACTCTCACATCCGTATCAAATGTAATTGGTCAGGAGAACTTGGCCAGCCCAAAATATAATTAGGCGGCCCGATGGGCCAAACCCACAAAGTCAATGAGATATTCTCCCATGGTACATGGAGACGAGGATAAATTAAACAATCCGTCTACTTTCCTCGCATTTGTTATGTTACATGCTATATTTGCTAGCCAAGGGAAAAAAATAAGAACATACATGCCTCATTCTGACTTTTTAAAAAATACTCTTAGATACTATATATTTATGTAACTTTAACACAAAATACTTTTCATCAATTATTTATAGTCATCATGCAAAAAAAAAAAAAATGTTTTGTTGTCTTTAAAAATGATATGTTTGAAACTTTCGTGGGTTAGACATATACAAAGGCCAAGTCCAGGTTCTGGGCTGGCCCATATTCGTCTGTCAGGAAGGGCCCTGCCGCCAACTAAACGTCCACTGCCTTCCCTTCAAAACACTTGCAAAGAGCTCCTCTATTGCCTCATTTGCAGCGCCAAAATTGTACTCCTTCAGGTTGTGAATCTGATCCATTTAGTCTCCTTACAATTACAATCATTTCCAAGGTTTGGATCTCTCATTTCTTCATCCATTTTCTTCTTGTTAGTTAAGTCTTTTTGTATATTTTTATGATTTACTTGCTTACCTGTTTCTTGCTCAATGTGTTTTGGTCACATCGAAGACAAATTTTCTTCCAATTTCGTTGTGTTTTTCCGCTGTGAAGGTTTATTCTGTCGCAATTTTTATTCTCAAACTGGTATATATATATATATGTGTGTGTGTGTGTGTGTGTGTGTATGTAAAATAAAGGTTCTTTTCGTTGAGATCCGACTTAAAATTTTCGATACAGAAATTCAATAATGTTGAACAAATTGAAATCTGGCATTTGTTGTTCGGAAAACCAAAACACAGGAAATCCAGTGATCTGGTACTGATTTTAATGTAAATTCCGCGAACTTTCCCGGCAACCAAACGGAAGATTTGCGTCGAACCTGAAAAACCCTAATTTTGGAGGATTTATTTCATTTTTCTGTTTTGAGGAACGCAGTAGAGAAATGCCGGCTCAAGAGATCGAGATCAGTCACCAAGACGCAGTCCACGATGCGGTTATGGATTACTACGGCGATCGCCTCGCCACAGCCTCGTCGGACCACACAATTAACGTAATTAGGGTTAAGAAGAACTCGAAATCCGAGCATCTGGCGACTTTGCGTGGTCACGTCGGACCCGTTTGGCAGCTGGATTGGGCGCATCCGAAATTCGGGTCTTTGCTCGCTTCGTGTTCTTACGATGGGAAAGTCATAATCTGGAAAGAAGCCACCAAGGACCAGTGGATCCAAGCCCATGTTTTTGTTGATCACAAATCGTCTGTTAACTCGATTGCTTGGGCTCCTCATGAGCTCGGTCTTTCCTTGGCCTGCGGTTCATCTGATGGGAATATCTCGGTCTTCATTGCAAGATCAGACGGCAGTGGTTGGGACACGTCCAGGATTGAACGAGCTCACCCGGTTGGAGTCACTTCTGTTTCATGGGCTATGCCTAAACCCTCTGCCATTGGTGGTTCCAACGACACTGCTTGGAGGCTTTGCTCTGGCGGTTTCGATAACAATGTCAAGGTATGGAAGCTTGACAATGGGGTTTGGAAGATGGATTGCTTGAAAGCTCTTCAATTGCACACTGACTGGATCAGGGATGTTGCTTGGGCTCCCAACTTGGGGTCACCTAAATCGATGATTGCGAGTGCGTCGGAGGACGGGAAAGTTGTTGTATGGAGTTTGCCAAATGAAGGGGATGGTCAATGGGTAGGCAAGGTTTTGTGCGATTTCAAGACGAGTGTTTGGAAGGTATCGTGGTCACTCACCGGAGATGTTTTAGCCGTGGCTGATGAGAACAAGAAAGTAACTCTCTGGAAGGAAGCTGCATCTGGTGAGTGGCAACAGGTTCAAGCAATTGAGCCATAGGTTTCTTGTTTGGGATTAATTTGCTGTCTGGAGATTTTAGCTCAGATCTCTTGTCTTGGCATGTTTTAGGATTGGTCGTGGCTATAATTTTGGAAAGCTGAATACTTTTGTTTGGTATTGTTTAGTTAATGTTTCTTACTTTTGCTCCAGTAAAAAGAAAAAATTGTGTTTGTTTGGATCAAATATGACCGATACTTCGTTGTCAGTTTACTTGTAAAATCTCTCAAAATCCTTGACTTCGGCTGAGATTTTATCGTGGCTTAATTTTTGCCATAGGTTCTTGGTGTAGTGTTGACGTAAAGTTTTGATTGTTTTGTCTTGTCCCTGCTATGGCAATTGTTGCCCAATGAAAGAGCTCCTTTCTATCGGCATTGCTGTAAATTAAAAGATTATTATTAGAAAGGATCTCAAAATTATATGTTTTTCCAATTTGATTCTACAGCTTTTTTTTTAACCCCCCTTTTTTTTAATTTTGTTGCTCAGTAGCTGATTATTTTTTGCAAAAGGGCAGGCTTCGTTTTGAGAATTTGTTTCTGAAAAATATGTTTGAGATGAAACAATTGATGCAATTGGACTATAATTAAGCTGATATATAGTTGATTATTACACGGTTTGAACGTTCTGGTCGTTTCCTTTGCTGTCATTTCACACCAGCTTTATCAACTTTAAAGTAGACATTCCTTCCTCTCTTTATCAAGCTCTTTGTGAAATGGACTGAATAACCTCTTCTTTATTCTCTGACTGCAGACATACCTGCTGTTCTGCATTGCATCTTTTAGTCATGAATATTTGCTTGCTGTTTGTTTTGTGGCTTCAGAATATGTGTGTTCATGCTTTGCTTATCTCGCACGTCCAACTGACCGGGGCTTTGGAGTATTCTTAGTAATTAGATTTGTGAAAATAATGTGTTGTTGTGAGCATAGCTTTACTGCATGTTTCAACCTGGCTACTGAATTTTTTGGGGTCTGTTTGGTAAATAGGTTCAAATTATGTTGATTTTAATTATTTTAGTTGTGTGATTTGAATTGGTGATTTGAATTGCCATCCGAATTAACGTTTGGATGTGCATTTAAAGTATTAATCTGAACAGAGAACAAAATTGAAATTCGTGTTTGGATAGATAGTATTTATTAACAAATCTAACAAAATCTTAATGTTTATGATTTTAAAAAATATGCAATGTAGATTTTGATTTATTCATCTCTTCATTAGAAACGCAATGAAAGAAGGATCGTCTTAATTGGATATCAGATGAAGAAATTATGATTTTTTTCCTTAAATATAGGAGAAAGAATGTAATTTTTTATTGTAGCAAATATATTGAGTCGAAAGAGTTCAAGAGGTAGAACTTCGACTCGAAAACTTAGATTCAAAGGGTTAAAGATTTTAATTTGGGGGAAACCAATATATATGCAAATAATATAAAAATTTAAATCCAAAGAAACGGCCCATCATGTTTCGAATGTGCGTGTTCTCACCTGAACATAAATGAATTATCGTGAAAATTAAAGGATTTCCCGTTCTTAACTCCTTTCTTTTTCTTTTTATTCTTTTTATTTTTTTTGAGAATTCTGTCTTTTTTGAGTTGATGCATAATCGGAGAAAATGAGGGGAAAAAATGTTTAAGAAAGGAATAAATATTTATGCCCTTATAGTGAGAGGAAATTTGTTTAGGTTTTCTTTATTTTAAGTTATGATATGTTTACGTTAAAAGAAGCCTTTACATGCCAAATCATCTAGGACGTGTAAATTGGAATCTTCCATCTTCCTTCAAGAATTGTGAACTTTTGCCAACTTTTCAGCGATTTTTTTATTATTATTCTTTTTTGTTGATGCAAATTTTTAGACCCAGGAACAGGGGCGGAGCTACCTTATGCCTATGGAGGTCAGCTGTCTTGTTCCCCCGGCCTAAATGGCTCCTTGACTTCTAGGCCGAAAATATTTTCTTCATATAACTGTTATTTAAAATTATCTCCTAAAATTTTTTAGTTGAAGTTATTATTTTTTTTTCAAAAAAGTTTCTATTATCCCTTAAGTTTTGAGTTCATTTGAGAAAAACGTTGAAATTTAAACACTATAATAAGTGAGAGCTTTAAACCGTAACGTGTGAGAATTTTACATTGTAACAGTTGAGACTTTTTATTTCTAACATATTTTCTAAACAAACTCTTTTACTGTAGATTAATTTATGCCTCTTTTAGCTTTTACAATTTTTTCCTACCTCAGCTATTACCTAGGCAAAACTTCCCTAAAAGGAAACTTATGAGATTGAATGAAAATTCTTATCGTTGCTCTATCTTTTTGTTTTTTTTTTGGGTTGAAAAAATAAATTTAAAAAATTTGAGGGCAATTGCCTTGGATTTCATCCACCCTGGTCTAAAACGCATCTGAAATTGTAATTTTTGCTTTTACAGTTATGCAAAGTTATAAATCAAAATTGCAAAATAAATACTTTGTATGTCGAAATTCAGATTGTTATTCATGGTTTCATATTTGCATTGTCATTTTTGCTAGAAGTTCAAAATGAAATCGTTTTACAATATGTTTAGAAACACCGGTTTCAACGAAAAAATTTCAGTTTAAATCAATCTTGGTATAGTGTTTTTTCTCAAGATTTGAATAGATATAATATTTTTAGTTTCATTCTTTAGTTCGGACTGACAACTCAAATGCTCTCTTAGGTTTATGTAATCCACTCAAGACAACAAAAACCTAGGAAGGCACGCTA
Organism: Artocarpus heterophyllus; assembly: GCA_025403435.1. Taxonomy (NCBI): domain Eukaryota; kingdom Viridiplantae; phylum Streptophyta; class Magnoliopsida; order Rosales; family Moraceae; genus Artocarpus; species Artocarpus heterophyllus. Next base: position 6,320,195 of record CM046349.1, read on the forward strand.
TCTTAAGAAGAAACTGCCTCTTTTTTTTCCCGGTGATCGAGAGGAAACTGATTTATTATGGCAACGTCTAATACTCAATAACTGAGGTCCTCTGCCCTGCCAAAATAAGCCTACACTTGAACAAGGGCATGCATCAATTAAACCCTCGACTCGTCAAGGTGACGGGCACGTGAGAACCGTGCCATGCACGTGCTACCATGTTATCGTTAAGAAATGCTAGGGCATAATGCACGTGTGGGGGGAAGCATCAAAGGGAGGAAAGTGGGGGCAATAAAAAGTCCTTAATTAGATTCCCGCCACGTGGACTTAACCAGCCAACCATGGCCCTTGGTTGGCCTTTTGAAACCCTCACATGTTTGCTGACACCACCTCCACCATGTCACGTGCTAATAGGACCCACACCAACTATTATGAAATACTAAGCTAAAACAAAAAAATATAAACCTGAATTTAATTAAATAAATAAGGAATTTACTTCGGGTTTACAAGGAATAAAAAAAATAATCACAAGTAAAGGAAAATTTAATACGGTTGACGAAATTTGTTGGTAATAAATGTAACCGTAACCTTATCCATATTACCAGAGTTATTTTTGGGGATTAGTGTCCATAAGAATCACTTACTCCCCATCTGACTCGGTATTGTAAGAAAAGTACACACTTCTTTGCATTGTACTACGGAATCATACTTGTGGCAACGAATCTTAAAACTTAATTTTGACACTTTTACTTAAGAATTAATTATGACACATCAAACGATTGGATAGTAAATTTTTCCTCTAATTTGAACTCCTTAAATGTAGGAGAGTGTTCAAGAAAAAAGAAAAAGAAACAAACTTCAATATGACGCTTTGATTAAATGCCTTTTTTCTTGACCAAAAAAAAAAAAGAACATTCAAGTTGCAAGAAAAAAAAAATGAAACGCTATGTCCCCTTTCAAAAAAAAAATTAATCCTTAAAAAAACCAAAAAAATTATATAGGGTCAAATAACTAACATTCAAAGTTGAAACTAAAGTTTTATGTTTTACTTCTCATAAAGCCCTTATAATTCTTGAACTTAAAATGTCAGTTCTTAACGAATGCTAAATATATTATGATTTTGATTGAACTAATAAGATGTTTGGGATTAAAAACACTGTAGTATATAAAAATTTTACACTGTAGCTTATATATATTTTTTGAATTGTAGCATGTAAGAGTTTGATATTATAACAACTAAATGTTTTGATTGAAATCGACAATACCAAACATCTTATAATTTATTTATTTTTATTTCCCTCTAAACCTAACGTTTACTAAATTATTAGCTTGTTTAGATATTTAATTTAAACCAATTTTGTTACAATAATTTTTATTACAAAATTTAAATTGTTGCAATTACGTTAAATTCAAACCTTTATATTTTAAAATTTACTCTTTTTTATGGATTTTTCTGCGGTTAAATAAATTTAATTACCTTTTGTCCTTTTTACCTCGATAAATTTTCACCATGAGGACGGATTTTGGACAAGGCTTTTTACTCACCACAATGATACGACAAAGTGATGGGGCCTTAGAGGCAGCGGGAAAACAAAAGCAATCCAACGTGGCAGGTTAGGTTAAAATTAAAAAAACCTTCCAACTAGCCACGTGGAGTCAATCTTTACCGTTACTTCGACTAAGTTGAGCTGTAACCATCGTGCTTAAACGTGCGTTGGGGGATTATAATAAAAATTAACAGGTTATGATAGACCAGTAGGGGGAAGAGCCACAACCAATCATGATTTGTATATCCAAATTAAAAATATTTACATTTCAGAGACAAAAATAATAAAAATAAAAACTAAATAAAAAAGGGCACAGCTCCCAAGTTGAAAAAAATTATTAGCAGCAGAGGTATCCGGCTGTAAACTTGGACGTTATTGGAGGAGGAGGAGTCACAGCGACAAAACCAACGAAGAGATCGATTCTACAGGGGTTTAAATCTTTTTAATTTTCAATATTTTTCCCCTTAAACTATGATTACAGACTTAATTAATTAAGAGTTATATTTAGCTAATTAATTGATGGGTGATTTTACCATTTTACCCCTCACAGTTGATAGCCTCAAATTGACTGCCTTATTGAGAGAAAAGTAGTACAGTGTTAGATCATAGGGCAGCTTCAGCCCAGTTGCAGTCCTTTTCTTTTTTGTTTTTCTTGTACTCTGTACAGCCTGCCGTTTTTGCCTCCTTTGGTGCTTTACATGACTCGGCAATTTGGACCACAACTCAGTGGGTTGAACCACCCGTTTTATACCTTTTTTTTTTTGTTTAAAAACAAAATGCATGGGAAGAAAAAAGAAAAAACAACAAAAAGGACTAGTTGCAATCTTCTATAGAAATTTGGTTTCAATGCCTTTTATTTTTTTTTCCTCCATGTTAACTTTGAAATTTTTTGCATCTTTATTCACCTTTACAGTCTAAAAGCAACTTCATTGTCAAGTCTCTCTTTTTCTTTTTGATGAGTTTGATCTTCTCCCTTATAATGCCCATCAAATTTTTGTAAATCATCGTTAAGCTTTTTTGTGTTTTTCTGTTTGTGTGAATTAAGTCAATGGAGTGATATGATAACAAGTAATAATTGTTCAATGTAATAATCACAAAAAGAAATTAAACTTCAAATTATTGAATAAAGTTAAAATGCATGAAAATGAAAATTGGTGCTCTCAACTCTCAAGGGCACTATTGCCAACTCAAGAGCTCACAGACCCAAATAAAAAATAAATAAATAAACAAATGAGAGTTTTAGGTTAAATTGCATGTAATTGAAATACTTTACTCACGAAAAAAAGAAAAGTGAGAAAGAGAGAAAAGAAGTTTAAAAAATTAAAGTTAACAGAGGTTGCAAGTCACTTCCCCCCTTTATTAAAATCATCACTCTCTGCATGAAAAAAGATGCTCTCTGTTTTCAGAAAATTTCATTTCAGCCCCTCTCTTCACTCCTCAAAACCCCTCCCACCGCCATCACTCCCATCCTTCTCTCTCAGAAACACACATTTCTCTCTCTAAAACGAAAAAAACAAAGCTCTGATTTTTCGAGATTTTACTTAAATTTTCTTCAATGGAAGTGCCTGAGTTCTTCGTCGGCGGTTACTTCGGAGCCACCGGAACTGGAGACTTCTCGGCGGAGAAGAGGCATTCCGAGCAGAAGCCTGGCGAGCACTTCGCCATTGACGACCTCCTCGACTTCTCCAACGACGACGCCATGGTCACCGACGGCTTCTTCGACAATGTAGCTGGCAACTCGACAGATTCCTCCACCGTCACCGCCGTCGACAGCTGCAATTCCTCGGTCTCCGGAGGCGATCAGCAGTTCTCCGGCAACCGCAGCTTCTCCGAGACTCAGTTCTCCGGCGACCTCTGCTTTCCTGTAAACAAAAATCTAAATTCTAAATTTATTCCCTGAAAATGCAAAAAAAAAAAATGATTTTATTTTATTTTTTAAAATTATGCAGTACGATGACTTGGCGGAGCTAGAATGGCTATCGAACTTTGTGGACGACTCATTCTCAGCCGAGAAGGATTTACAACCTCAACAGTTCCTATCGGCGAGCTCAGCCACGGCCGCCGCCACCGCCGTAGGAAAGGCTCTCACTCCCGAAACGTCGTCGTCCTCCGAAACGCTCACCACCGAGGCCGCCCCAAACGCCACGTTTTTCCAGCACGAGACTCCTCTCCCCGGCAAGGCCCGGAGCAAGCGCTCACGAGCAGCCCCTGGTGACTGGACCACGCGCCTCGTCCACCTTGTCACCCCCGGCGATGGAGAGGCCAAGTCGGTGAAAACGACGCCGTCTAAGAAGAGGGAGGGCTCGAACTCACACTTGGGGTCGGACTCTTCGGGCCGAAAGTGCCTCCACTGTGCCGCCGAGAAGACGCCTCAATGGCGGACTGGCCCCATGGGCCCGAAAACTCTTTGCAATGCTTGTGGGGTCCGGTATAAATCGGGCCGATTAGTGCCCGAATACCGGCCCTCCGCGAGCCCGACTTTTGTGTCTGCCAAGCACTCGAATTCTCATAGGAAGGTTTTGGAGCTCCGAAGGCAAAAGGAGCTCCAGAGGGCGCAGCAGCATCAGTTCCTTGGTCAAAGTTCCATTTTTGGCGTATCCAACGGTGGCGATGATTTCTTGATCCATCATCATAGTGGGCCCCATTTTCGGCATTTGATCTAGTGTATGCTATTTAACATGGACTCTCTAGATTTGCTTATTTTGGTCTGCAAAAATGATTTTGTAGTTGTTTTTATTGTTGTCCTTAAGTAAAACTTGTGGAATTAAGAACTAAAAACAAAAGGGGCAGTAAAAGATAAAATTTTTGGGGAGGCAATCTGTATTGTAGTTTTAATTTTCCTTCTGCCGAATTTGGCAGATTGAGAACCTATTTTAATTCTTCATGGGAAATTTCATTTTTTTTTTGGTCCTCGTGGGCCATTCCTCATTTGTGTTTAGATACATAAGATTTTTTTCTTTCTCCTTTTTTCATATTTTTTTGGGTGAATATTAATATAGCAACTTAAGGAAGGCAAAAATCTATATGGATATGGGCAGTGGAGTGATATCTAGCCAATGAAGCACCACTTTTGTGAAACCAAATGGGCCATAGAAGCATGTGCCCGAATTGCCTTTGCTTCTTCAAACGGTTGACATTTGCACATGAAGAGCTTATTATGTTATTACTTTCTCGTTCAAATTCCATTATCTCTTCTCTCGTGCGCCAATAAGTGCCGATCATTCTTATTTTCAAAAGTGAATTAAATTGACTTATCAAATAAATTATTTCATTTAATTGAATGTAATAAAAAGTCTATATGTGGTGCAGGTGAACACAATAATATTACGAAAATGCTCTTAAAACTTAATTAATTCTTTGATTTTACCTATTGATTCTTCTGCCATTTTCAACTATCCCTTCCTAAGAATCAATTAATGATCATATGACAGCCATTTAATTTACTATTATTTTCTCTCCAAAATAAGTTTAAAAAAATACACCAAGAAAATAAAAGAAAAATAAATTGTGGTATGGGTTGAAGTGTTGGAATTATAGTAGTTGTGAATTCAAGGGCACATTTTTATGATCAACGAAGACCCATTTTGCCGGGGATTAGAGAAAACAAAGAACTTAGCCAGCTGCAAACAGCGTGCATGGATTTCAGTGAAATAATTATATAATATTTGAAAATAATTAGGAATTTAAGCCACTTAATAATAAGCCCATCGACATCGTCGTCTGTACGTACCATCTAAATTGAAAACATGGTCTTAGAATAACGTACATGGAAATCAATGCAAAGTGAAAAATTCAAACAAAAAGTTAAAAAAATATATATTATTATATATTGATATTTGAGGAGGGAATAGTGAGTGTGCTTAATTTTGCATAATGAATGATCATGATTCATGTGGGAGATGGTAAATAAGGATGAAATTAGCCAATTAGGTACATATTGGGGGCTGATATAGCTGTCCACCTGATCCTGGACATTTTCCCTTTCATGGGATCCACTCTCTTACATTGGTAATTATTTTTTTAATACACTTTCTTAATTTATAGATAGTGATTAAGGGTGTAATCATGGTCAATTGCTTTATATTGTGGCAGAGTTTGCTTTATTATTGAGCTGAACATATGCCGTTACTGCTTTTTTTCTTAAGGAAAAAAAAAAACCTTACTTCTTTAAAGCTTTTAACACAAACAGAAGAATTAATAGTGTTTCTTAACAACTTGTTTGAGATATGTACATATATTTACATTTGTGATAACTAATTAATATTTCCAATAATAAAGGAAGTTAAATATCTAGTAATTTGCCGATCCTTGTGATATATGCATAAATTTCAATTTCATAGTAGAAAAAGCAAAAACGTATAGTGATCATGATATCTAAACCCCAAAAGAAATATATTAGACTGTTTCACGTGAGGTGAAAAAAATATACATTTAATTTTGCGGCCCATTTATGGAGAACGATCAAATGTGACACCAAGAGGCACACAGTTACCTGCTAGCTGATTTTGGATTTTAAGGAGAAGGCTGGTCCGTTATATGTATAGGTCTACTTAATATATATCCCACGCTAAGATACAAAGATACGCTGAAGTACACAAAATGTGCATAATTAAATAGCCAGCCAAGTACTCTTTGGTAATATATATTTGACATATAATTATATATGTAGGAGTAGAATATATATATATATTAGGAGTTATATAGATGCATGTGGATGATGAAACCTAGCACATGCTCTACGTGACGTGCATGCCTGCCCTATAACATCTGCTTTAGATAATATATCCAAATTGCAGAATGGCTCTTCTGCCCATGGTCTAGGGATCTTTCCATGTTATATATTAAAAAGATGATATGGTTCCTGTCCCCTTCCTTTTTTATATACCCTTTACTTTATGCATGTGATTATTTTGAGGCTTTATTTAATTAAAAGATAACCAATTAACCATGGTATATAAGTTAATTCTTTTATCTTGTCCCTTGAAAAAGTTAATTCTTTCTTTAGTATCAGTTAATTAACGCCTCGGCATAAGTTTAATATTGAAAATTTTGGAGACAAAACTCGGAGAGCATCCATGTATATACCACGGGAAAAAAATATTTCATCTCGATTGGAATTTATATAGATATATATATACATATATATATATATATGTATGTATGTATTTAATGATACATGTCATTTCACATGGTTTTGGCAAACATTGGAGAGTCACAGTATATATATTAGCAGGTAACGACTAACTAGCTAGCAAAGCAAGATATGTTGGGTTTAATGGAAATTAAAATTACTTGGGTGGTGGTGGGTCTTCTTTCGCATTGATTTGGCTCCAACATGTCATTTTAATTTAAGTATATATAAAGAGAGTCATATTTATATAGTTGTTTCTGTTCATGCCCTTTTCATGTAATTGTTGTTATTAGAAAAATGATATTTCACCTAACAGGTCAGAACCTCATCAAAGACAAAAGGGTGGGCCCTACTTTTGTCTCTAACGGAGTTTTAACCTAGTCAGAATATATAGGTGTGCTCTTATTATTATTATTATGAACTTGGGGTGGTGGGATTTCATACCTTTTACTTTTAGGTAGAATCGAATATGGTTTTAGACTTTTATATTTTTTATTTTTAAGTAAAGTTAGGTGTGGTTTTATCGTTAAACTTTGTCTACAATCACTGACGAATTATTTTTTTAACCTTGTTAATTTGCCATCTTTGTAGAAATTAACGTAAAATATAAAATAATTAGGATTGAATTATTGTTCAGAGATTCTTATATCTCTTGATTTTACTTTCTTCAAACTCGCTAAAATTAAAATGGCAAAACATAGGAGAAGAGCAGTATTGATATAACCTTGTAGGCTCCTGGGAAAAGAGTAAGACATTAACACATAGGATAGGAAGAGGATTGTGAAATATTTCAGCACCGTTTCCCCAAAAAAAAAAAAAAAAAAAATCACACATATAGAATTGGTTATTCAGCATGAAGCATATTAGCCTAACAGGTAAGCAAGCGACATATAAAGATATTACATATACTGACCAAGGCTGATTTTCTCCTTTAAGACTACGAATATTATATGTATGAAGGAGAAAAAGAGGACACTCTCCGTGAACCCATTTGGGCCGACCTTCACTTCACGTGGACCTAAAAGACGATCATAATTTTTGTTCATTAACATATTAGGTTCTCATTGTGTGGGTGAATTTCCCATCTGGCAAAGGTGGTCATGTCTTTCCATGATGGAACAAATCCTTATATGCGTAAAAAAAAAAAAATGATTTCTACTAATCCATAGCATATGAACAAGCTTAGCATATATATGAACTGATATTTTCGAGTAAATGTTAATCATGGGAAATCATTTTGTCAACCTAGCTAATAGCTACGGGTTACAGCTAGCCAATCCACCTTAGCAAAAAAGATTCTAGTTTGACCCAGTTGGAAAGGCGGAAAAAACCAAACACAAATGAGTTGCCTAGGGGTGAAAAAGTCAGATATATACATACATATACACACACACACACACACATATATATATATATAGCACGGTTGGGTTTGCCAGCTTTTCATAGATAAATATAATTGGTGATCGTCTACCATCAAACGGGTAAAAGCTAAGCCTATGATATCTTATCTATACCAATCGAGTTTGTTAAGGTTATTTTCAATAGTTAATTAGTGATGATTGCGCTGACAATGTTTGAGAGAGGTAACATATATATTGTCTCAATAGAGAGAGAGGGAGAAGACAGCAACATGGGTAAGTAGAACATAGATTATTCAATTCTACATAGTAGTCATAGGAGGGTGTGACAATATAAAGTATAGGCACATGGGCATCAAGAAAGCCAGTTGGGCTACTTTCCCCACCCCACAAAAAAATAAATAAATAATGAAAAGAATCAATCTCTTTAATCTCTTTCTTTTAATTCCATGAATAACACGACTGCCCTCTCAAATGATCTCAATATCCACTTGTTTATAGTATCCTCACCTTTTATTTAGTCTCAACAAAGCTACTTGAATACAAGGCACAAATTTTCCTTTTGTTAATTAGACTATCCCCTAACTATATCGCATTGAAAATTTGGTATTTCTATGATAATTAGGATATTGATAGTGGAGAGTCTCTAGTAGTTTTGACAACCAACTAGCAGGCCTACGGAGTAGCCTACTTATTTACATTTTTTCTTATTTAATATAGCTCGGAATTTTTAAGAACCAGCACAACAACTGGTAGGTAGTTTTTTTTTTTTTCATGGTAAAAAAATAAAAATAAAAATAAAAATTAGGGTGAACGAGACATGTGGTCCTTTTTTATTTATAGAATTAAAATATGTCTGTAGTTTATGAATTTTCTTTATATGTCCCGATGCATATGTATAAAGACATTAATGACCATAATAATGATATTGTTAGTTTTAATTTATTTTTTTAGAATAACTATAGTATACGTATTTAAGATTTCAAACGGATTATGATATCATTATATTTTAAAAAAATCTCTAAAATTAGGGTGTTTGTTGTTTAAATTCAAATTGGTATCTAAAATAACGATTTTAAAATTTCCTAAAAAGATGGAATTTTTTTATCGACAAGTTGAATTTACAGACAAATTAGAATTAGGGTGTTATAATTAAATTAATGATATAGTTTTACTGAAAAATTAAAATTAAGGTGTTATAATTAAATTAAGGATGCAGTATTATTAAGTCTTTTTATGTATCTTACTAGTTATATAATTGATATATCATTAAGTTAATGATACGTAATGACATTCATTTCTTAAGACTTCAAGCGAATGATATTTTCTTTTTTTTTTGTGATATGTAATTAAATTAATGATATAGTATTTATTAAATCTTTTTGTGTATCTTATAAGTTATATAATTATTATATCATTAAGTTAATGATACGTAATGATAATGATACTCAATGACATTCATTTTATTTTTTTAATACTTCAAGTGATAACGATAATGCATCAATGTAATATGTTAAAATAAGAAATATACGTGTATATTTTTTTTCCATAATTTAACTATTTGAAAAATAAAAAATTTGTTATAAAAATTTAAATACATGATAATATTTTAGTTAGAGGGTATTTTAGGGTTCTAAATATAAGAGATTTTAAAAAAGGGACATATAAATGATATTTATATAAGGAAGACAGATATTAATTCACTATTTAAAAAATAGACAAACTATGTAATTTTTACTAAAAAAATTTTAGGAAGTAGTTTCTGCCTACGGGATTAGCTTAAAGGCCCAAGTTTGAATTTTCCTGCCCGGTTTACATAAATTTCATATATTGTGTAATTTATTTGTAATATTTTACTGTGTGTTTTTTAAAAAGAAATGAAACAATGAATATAAATAATTACAAAAAAGAGAAAAAGGTGGAAATTTTCTCCAAATAATTAAAACAGAGTTAAGCATAAAATTAAAGAAAAGAAGACCAGTCTCTAATTAAACCCATAAAATAAAAGATTTAAAAATCGTTCTTTGAATGAATCTACTGACAGAATTCACTTCATGGCCTTAAAAATTTCTAATTACAACAACTTTAGCTTTAATTTTATCGTGTTTTCCCTTATGTTGTTGGAAAAAAAAACAGACCCAAATATGCTTGAAGTGCTTGTGAATGGGATAAATTGAAACCAAGACTTTTGGCTCCTCGTATAGGCTCTAGGAGCCCTCCCACTTTGATAAGGACTTTTTGCTTTCTTTTATTTATACCAACGCCTAACATTTTTGTTAGTCTTTCTTCCTATGTTGTTCTTAGATGTGTGCGAGTTGCTGTTTCCTTTGATGGTCACTTATCGATGTATGTCAAACTATGTACCACCACAGAAAACAAAGATACTCATAAACCCCCCGTGAAAAGTTTTACACCAATCTTTCCACTAGCACGGGATGTATATGACTGAGCCCGTGACAATGATAAAAAAAAAATTTCATCCCAAGTTTGTGCTTCAATGTTTTCTCCTATAAATATATAGACCATTGAGCTATTGAATCGTGTGTATAATAACATTGATCAAATGTAATTGGTTATGGGCACAAGCATTAAGCGTTACACACTTTGTTATTTGGTGCAAAATTATATCATTTTGAGTCGTCTCCGTGTTGTTGTTATTTATGGCTAACATCTGCTGCTCAATTGAGTTGGAGCCTAGGACCTTGAAAGGAGGGCAGCTCAACCATGCTAGGGTACTAGTTATACAACACTCTCTTGCTTCTCTTTTACTCTCTTTCTCACGTTTTCATTTTTGAATCCTTCAATTTTTCATCTTTCACTATTTTTCTTGTCCCTATACACGTTGTCCTACCAATGATAACTAGGTCAAATAGTATTAGCTAAGGTGAGGATATACTTGAATTAAAAAAGCGCGCATTTGATGTCGGGTTTGTGTCAAAATTATATGCACGTAAATATGTTTATATATATATTGTTGTCATTGGAGTTAATTTTTTTTGTTTCTTGTGTAGGCAGTTGCTGCAGATGTTGTTCAAAAGTTGAAACCACATGAAGCCACAATCATGTTCATCGAGGTTAATAATTAATTTAATTCTAATCTTTTTTAAAATGCAATAAAACTTTGTTTGATGTTTTCATAATTAAATCCCGTAATCCTTAATTTTCACATATAGGGATTGAGACCCGTTGGTTCAATGAAGAAGATGAAGCAGATAATTGAGGATGAAGAAGAAAAGGAAGAAGATCAAGTTGTTGGATTCATGAAAAAGGCTAAAATTATTGAAATGCCCTGTCAATGCACATGCACTGTTGGGGCTACCAGTTCACAATCCCCGGAACAAGATAAGCTTAGGGAACCCCTCTCGGCCCCATTTTGAGACTTCATGTTTGGAATGGTTTCGGTTGTAAAATATATTTGAAAAAAAAAAAAGAGATCTTCGTTGGTATTTCTATATAGAAGCCAATAATGGGATTATTGGTTATTCTAATAAGAAAGAGCGTCTATTTAAACCTTGTTGGAATGTAATTTAAGTAAAAGCCTCTTATGGGTTCACCATCTGTTGATAGCTTTGCCCCCTGCCCTTGGCATTGTTTTGCAATAAAGGTTTTCTATCATTGTTTTTTTTCTTCTTTCTTTCTAATGAAGCAACCATGGAGATAAAAAGTTGGTTGGATAGCCGGGTCAGTTTGATATTTACTTTTGTTATTTTAAATGTGATTATTAGAGAACTAAAAAGTAATTTGTGTTATTGGCCGAATTAGATTATGTGACTACAATGTGTTGTCTTAAAAAGTAATTTCCTGAAACAATTTGTTTGATTACAAGTTTTGAAAGGTTGGATTCTGCTGTGAAAAATAATTGACGTAGAATCTATAATAAATGAATCTTCACAGCAGGTTTGAGTGGTTAATGAAATTTATGTGAGTGGAGAATCAGAAATTCTTAAAGAAGCAATGCAAATTACAAACATATTTAAAACGACAACTAAGATGTAGTCGTTTGGACTGGAGCAATTTATTATGGCGAAAAGAGCCTCGGTGGGAGCCCACGCTATGACGCTCCACCGGCAAAGTAGTATGGGTAATTTCGTCATTTTGAGAAATTTAAATTGGGGCCACCAGGGTTTAGGGTTTCAAAAATAAATTTTCTGTTTTCGCTGGGTTGGTAAGAGTTCGACCCCATTTTGATGGAGCAAGCGGGCTCATAAAATTATTCAGAGACTTTTAGGAGGGAAAAAGGCGAAATCCAAATCCCAAACCCTCCCAATCGAGAGAAGCCCTAATCGATCCCTTTCTATCTTATCTTTCAACTTTCAGGTAATCTCTCTCTCTCCCCACTGTGTTTGGTTGCCGAGAAAAGAAATCGTTTTGCAAAGAAATTGAGCCTCATTTTTTTTTATGTTATTAGAAAACTAGCTACGAATCTGGATTGTATCTGGGATTTCCTTGATTTCTGCTTTTTAGTTTAGCTGATTTGCGGGTTTCATGTGATCTTTTGTAGCAATTACATTGGTGGATTTTTTTTAATTTATTTTATCGATATATTGGCCACTTTAACTGTTGGAAAGCTAAATTTGATTGATGATGTAATTTTGCGGATGGCCCTGGTTGCGTATTAGTAAAATACCGATCGGTTTTTGAATTTGCTTAAAGACTTTTGGTTCGTGAGGATTTGTGCTTCCCGGCGTGGATTTCTTTTAGCAAAGCTTTCGGTTCTGAATTTTCTTCATCACTTTTTAGAAAAATATGTGACTGCATGACTGAATGTAGTTCTTTGTTATTCGGGCTTCGGAATTTAGTTGAGAGAGGGTGTATGCCATCTTGGATCAACTAAAGGTCTTTACTAGCTAAATTAACATAGTTGACACTCCAATGTTTCTTGTTTATTCTATGTTCATTTTGGGTGCTCAGAAATAGGAAACAATCATTTAGGTAGTGTTTGGTTCTTGTGTTTGAAAAGTTATTTGATGCAATTTGAATCTGGAATCTAATTGGGATTAGTATTTGGAAGAGAAAAAAAAGGTGTGGTATGGATTTTAAACGTGGTTCAAACCCATGATTTCAGGATTTTGAACCCCCTTTAAATTTGTACAATTGGAACTTATATGCAATGGTAAAAAAGCAAACACAAGGGTTTCACCCATACCATATATATATATATATGTTCAGTTCAAACACTTGTTTCCAAACATCCATGGACTCTCAGATTTTATTCCCAGTTCAAATTTAGAACTCAGCTGCCTATCCAAATGCCTGTTAGGGTTGCAATCTAAATATATTTGTTCAGATGTTATAGTTTAAAACAAAGAAAAAAAACTCTCCAGAATGCAGTCTCCAAAATTTGATGTAATGCGTTTATTTTGTTTGCATTAAGCTTAGTTTCTCTGTATTATGAGGATAACCAGAAAAAAAGAGCTTAATGTTTTGGTTTCATCTTACAGACAAGTTTTCCTCAGAAAGTGATAGGATGAGCACCATGGTGCATAGAACCCCCAAATCTGGGAGGCAATCTTTGTTCTTCCAAGATTTGGCTTCACCTATTTCAGCCAGGAGAGGAAAATTTTCAACTCCCGGCCAAGCAGCTGCAGTGTCTGCTTTATGGCGTGACAATTTCAGCGGCTCAGATCTGCCACCTCCACCCATTTACACCTTGGAAGATCGTTCAGACTTCTCTCCTGAAACTGGAATACCAGATTACCCTGTTTCCCCAGAAGTCAGATCAGATCCCAGATCTCCAGTCCAAAGTTTTAGTCGTGACTTCTTGACCCCAATAAAAGGCAAATCTGAGACAAGCACATCTAGTGCTTTGATGAGTGTGCAGCACAATCAACAGGGTTCGGCAGGTTTCAATTGGTTGTCACCCTCAAAAAGCACCAGCGAGCAAGATGAAAAGGGAAAGAGTTCGCCTGTTGAAGGAGTTGTCCAGCCTGGTGCTTTGATCACCCTTCCACCTCCCAGGGAAGTTGCAAGGCCTGAGATGCAAAGGAATACCTTGCCTACCGGAAACCTTGATGAAGAAGAATGGGTTACCGTTTATGGGTATTGTTTTGGCCTCACCTTTCTGGCTTCAAAACATTTTAGTTTTGGTTTTGTCTATTTGTTGGTGGCCTTTTTCATACTATTGTCGCTTTTACTTGGCGCCCATCTTCTTAAATGGTTGGATGCATATCTCTGCCTATTAATTAATAGTGAACAGGTTTTATAGAACATTTTATGGAATTTTGTTATTGTCGGTTTTTTTATGTTTTGGAAACTTATTGCTTTGCCTTATCACGTTTTAAATTAGAGATTTTTTCCTCTTTTTCAGGAACTTTTTAACACAACAAACTAATAGTTGTCTATTTTCTTACCAGATTTTCTCCGGCTGATACAAATTTGGTTCTTAGGGAGTTCGAAAAGTGTGGTGTGATTTTGAAACACCTTCCAGGTCCTAGAGAGGCTAACTGGATGCACATTCTATATCAGGTTTTTCTCCTCCCCCTTGATTTACCTAAAATTTATCTACATTGATTTTTTTTAAAGACTACATCGTGAAACATAACTACTATATGGTTTTGACTTGAGTGTTACATTAATGGTTTTGACTCGAGTATTACATTTTTTTTTGGGCGAAAAGTGTTTCAGTTCTTACCTTGCTTTGTGTGTAGAATCGGTCCGATGCACTGAAGGCTCTCAGCAAGAATGGGATGCAAATTAATGGAATACTAATCATTGGTGTGAAGCCGTTGGACCCAATGCAACGTCAATCTTTGAACGATAGGCTCAACAATCAGGGTTTCATGACTTTACCGCCCCCTCCATCTACCAAAACCGGGGAAATGAATGCAGTGGGAGGCTCTTCACGTCCATACTATCTCCAAAAAGGTAAGACCAGTGTGCGACAATCCGGAGGTGCCATCGCTTCTCCAACAAAATCACTGGCGTCCAAAATTATGGATTTGATGTTTGGAGTTTAGCTGCTCTTTTTTCCTCAAATTTCACATGGTTTGTGTATGAAGAAATTATAATTGCTCCGGCTATTTGATTGCACAGCAGAGAATTTGGCAGCTCACTGAATCCCGGTAGTTTAGTTTTCATTTTCTTCTTATTTTCCTCCAAGGGTTTGCTGTTGTTTGCAAAACTGAGAGCGCCAGGCACTGCAGGCTGGTCTATGATAAAACGTGGGTCGAGTGATCTTGCAGAGTATTATTTAGTTCCAACGTAAGACGGTAAGAGCAACTGTTACGTGTTATGGACAAAAGGCGATACTATTGTTGTAACGAGAACTGAAATTGCATCCACAAAAGTAAAAAGAGAGTTGGGTCTTTCTTTCCATTTTTCCACCCTTTTAAATCGATAAGAATTAGATCTTACCAATGCTAATGAATGCCATTTTTGCTTTTTTGTTTTTTCCTTTTTTTCTTATAGGGAAATGTTGTATTGGACTTACGGTGTGCCTGGAACATTATTAATACTAAAATGTCACATATTTACTTCATTTCCGAGCGAGTTTGCAGACAGGCCTAGTGATTTGTCGTAGTATCTATTCCAACAAATAAATTGCAGACAAACCTTCACGGCGCGTGTATGTTTATCTTTGTTTATTCTAAAGTAATAAGAGAACCTGATATTTGGACACTCTTTTTTTTTTTTTTTGGGAGGGAGACACTTGAATGGAATTGAACCTGATATTTGGACACTTTAATGTAATTTCCTTTTTTGAAAAGAAAATCTCATGAACCTGTTATGTTTTTTTGTTTTGAGTTTTTTTGCGGTGTTGTCCCTGAATATGTTTTTATGGCTAAATTAGTAAGTGTTTTTCACATGAGAAAATAGAAGAGGACGTGTTTAAATAAGAAATAAGTTTAAATAAGTTTTTTTAATTCATTTTTGTTTTTATGGTTAAATTATTGTATTTTTTATAAAAGAATTAAAAAGGAGCGTGTTTAAATAAGAAATAAATTTTAATAAAAATTTTCAATTCACTGTTGTTTTTATGGTTAAATTTGTACTTTTTTTCAAACAAGAAAATAGAAGAGGCCGTGATTAAAAGAATTTCTTTGATATTTTAGAACCTTAAAAATGTTTTGTTACTCCAAAAGGATACTTAGGAACCTTAGAAATTTTGAAAATTTTAAAATATAAAAAAATTGTTCACATACAAAATTTTAAGAATTTTTTATAAATATCGTAATATATCAATAAAATTATAAAAATATCGATCTCGTGGAGGTCGTGGTGTATTTTTAAACAGAATTTCAAATTATATTGGAAAGATTATCGAAAGCTTTCTAATGTTTGTAATTATGAGCACTTGATGTATTTTTGCTCATTTTATCAATGTTTGGTTAACCAACTAATAGATTTTTCATCACCTAGTATGTTTGTACATTTTGTAGGTTGGCATGTTGCGATACTAACATCTTTTGAGTTTTAAGATGAAATTCCAAACATTTTGAATATTAATCATAGAGCTTTCTTATTATTGTGATTTCAATCCAATTTATAAAATGATTTTGTACAAACATGTTTACGGGATTTTTTTTTTCCAATGGTTAACATTCTAATAAAATATTAAAAAGACAAACTAAAGTATAAACCAAATATTTGTACTTTCTATAATTTACAGCAATATCGTTGTTTTCTTGAAAATTTCTTTAAATTTAGGGTCCGTTTGGAAAATAGATTCAAATTTTATTGATTTGGATTATTTTAATTTAAGTTGTGTGATTTGAATTGCTATTCAAATAGATGTTTCGATGTGTATTTAAAATATGAATATGAAGAGGGAATAAAATTGGAATTTGTGTTTGGATAGATAGTGGAAAAAGTTTTTTATTTATTAACAAATCTAACAAAATCTTATGATCCGTTTGGTAAATATATTTGAATTGTGTTGATCTGAATTATTTTTATTTGAGTTGTGTGATTTGAATTGGTGATTTGAATTGACGTTTGAATGTGAATTTAAAGTATTAATCTAAATAAGGAATAAAATTTAAATTTGTGTTTGGATAGATAGTGAAAAAAGCTTTAGTTTATTAATAAATCTAACAAAATCTTAATGTTTATGATCCTAAAAAATACACAAATGAAAGAAGAATCATTTCAATTAGATATTAAATGAATAAGTTATGATTTTTTTCCTCAAATAAAGGAGAGAGAATTTTAGCTTTTATTGTAGCAAACATATCTACTCTAAAGAGTTTAAAGAGGAATAGAACTCATCCTAAAGATTTAAATAAAAAAGTTAGCTAAATATGCAAAACAAACTGCCCCTTATAATATTAGCTCTGCTTTCATTTAGATGTGTGCCACGGCAGACTCATGAATTTGATGTTTGATATCTTATAGGATGTTGGCATAATGGTTAGAACTATTGGTTTAAACTGTAAATCTTGTAGTATATGAGAGCTTTATAATATAGTAATTTATTTCTTTTTTTTTAATAATATGTGAAAGTTTTATACTATTTTTAACTTAAAAATATATTAAAATTAACTTTATCAAACAGGTTATTAGCTAAACATTTTGGCACATTCTTCCCATAAACTTTGTTGAGTCATTAATGATCGATAAGAAATGTAGTCAAACGTTTGTTACAAAGGAAATTGGAAGATTTTTTTTTTCCTAATATTCTTTCCTTTCCTTTTGCAAGGAATTTTTAATTCTTAGGTCTTCACTTGTTTGTTCTTTTTCACTTGCAAGTGCGCAAGCCAAAACTTATAGGATGTTTGGAAGGGTGGTAAGAACCAGTAGTGAGAACTACTTTTATTGTAGCATGTGAGAGTTTTATACTGTAGCACATTTTTTTATTTTTATTGTAGCATGTGAGAGCTTTATACTGTTCATAACTGAGATTGTGGTGAGAACTGAGTGGTTCCCACCACTGCCAAACACCCCTTAAAAAAGAAAATATTTTCCAGCAGGACGTGAAGTAAACAAATATTTTTAAAGTAAAACGCATTATTACTATTTTAATAGAATTTAATTCAATTTTTAAAATTTATAATTTATAAAATTATAAATACATATAATATTGTGATTGAGTTGTTGTTTATTTCATCTTTTAAAATTGAAATATAATAGGTTGTTTGGTATCTTTGGTTAAAAGCAAAACTTTTGGTTCAAACTAAGGTCATTATAGTGTTTTTCTTATAAAATTTAAATTGTTATAGTACTTTTGGTTCAAATCAACGGTTTAAACGAAGGGTCCTAAACATCTTAAAAATTCAAAAGAAAAACTTCAAGACCATAATTGAAACTTTTTTAAAGTTTTAATATAAATATTATCAAGAATATATTTTAATTGAGGTAAAATAAGAAAAAAAGTATAAAAAAGCTTAACATTAGACTTAAATCATAAAGGAATCATTTGGGCCAGTGGGATGACCGCCTCTACTCAACTTAACGTGACTTCACCATTGTTTTAAAGGGTCTTTCTCTGTTGTAGGATTCATGTTTTCAAGCTGTTAGAGTCGCTCAATTTTTTTTTTAAATTTAACGATTAAAAAATATATTCTTATTGATAACTTATTTTTTTTATACCTATAAAAAAATTGTTAATTAATAGTTTGTTTGGAAGAACGATTAAAACTACTTTTATAGTTAAAATTATTTTTCTTGTTTAAATTTTACAAGAAAAGTACTATAATAAAAACAATTAAAAGCGCAATAAATTTTCGATACCTGTTTGCAAACAGGAAAATAGAATTACTTTCCCTAAAAAAAAGAAAAGAAAAAAAAAAACAAGAAGGTAGAATTACAAATAATAATAATAATAATAAAAAAACTGAGCTGCGGTGAGACTGGCCAATAGATTTTCCCCACAAAGTGACAACAATGACTAGGTACATGACTAGGTATAAGTGTCTCAGAAATGTTTGTCTGATGTATAAAAGAAAAAAACAAATCACCAATTCCACTGCACTGTGAACTCACGGGCACTGATCCGGGGCCACTATTTATTTTTTATTTTTTCCACTGTTCTCTAAATGTTAACATCCAACCCACGTCATGAAACATCTAATAATATTTTATGAATCCGTCTAATTTAATCCAATTCAATCCGAAGGTTTTAGATTGAATTAAAAAGAGTTTTAGATTAGTTATGGTTTAAGAAAATCCCAATCCAAAGACTGATTGAGGAATTCTCTATCCGTCAAATCCTTCAATCTGAAACCTCATATATATTTATATATTTTATAATTTTAATAATATATATTTAAATAAAACTTTTCTCTTTTTTTTTTTTAAAAAAACTTTTCCAGTGTTTTTTGCTAAGCAATTATTATCAGGTTATGTTTAAAAAGCCTACTTCAACTTATAAATATGAAACCCTAAGAGAAGTGATTGAAGTTAAAATTCTTTGAAATTTTAAGTACTGTTAATGAATGAGTATTAATTTATTATGAATTTTTTTTTAAGAATACTTGCTTTTAAATTTTACTGAAGCTATTTTATCTTAATGATTGGTTGAAAAAAAAATTAATTTTATTAAGTTATTTTAGATTATGGATTGTTTATTTTAATATTTGATATTGAAAAAATTGGTCTTCAATATTCTTATTTCAATAAGTTATAGCTTAATCCGTAAATTCATGAATCCAATCTAAAAATTTAGATCATATTGCGAATTAAGTGTTTTCTAATTCAAAGATTTTGGATTGGATTACAGATTGAAATTTTCTTAATATGAATGTTTTAGATTGGATTGCAGATTGACTTTAAATCCACAAAATCCAATCTATAAACACCCCTGATACCTGATTGGTGGCTTTTAATGACGTTGGAAATCCAAAAATTGAAGCAAGGAAATTGTAAGGAAATTGACGAGAAAAGCGACAAAAATTAAGCTTCATTAAATTAAAAAGATGATAGTTTTGATGTAACATTGTAGAGGGTACTTGACGTCTATGAAAATTAGGAGTGTTCATGAAATGAATTCGTGAAATCTGGCTAATCCAATTGCAGGCTTTAGATTAGATTGGGAAGAGTTTTGGATTAGTTTCGGATTGAGAAAATCCCAATCTGAAAGTTTTGGATCAGATCATAGATTGGGGAATTCTTAATCCGTTCAATTCATCAATCCAAAACCTCGTATATATATTTATAAATTTTATAATTTTAATTCTATATATTTAAATAAAACTTTTCCTTTTTTCCAAGAAAAAAACTTTTTTAATGTTTTTTGCTAAGCAATTATTATCAGGTTGTGTTTAAAAACCAAGCCTAAATTAGAAATAAGAAACCCTAAAAGAAATGAAGTTGAAATAATTGAATTTGAAATTATTTCAAGCTATAAGTGTTGTTGATGAATAAGCAGTAATTTATTTTGAGTTCTTTTTAAGAAGACTTGATTTTAATTTTTATTGAAGGTAGTCTGCCTTAAAGATTGGTTGCAATAAATTTAATTTTATTAAGCTGTCTTATATTATGTATTTTTTATTTTAATATTTGATGTTAAAAAATTGGCTTTTAATATTTTTATTTTAAAAGGTTATAATTTAATTTACAAATATGTAAATCCAATTTGAAGGTTTTCAATCGGATTGCAGATTAGGGTTTTTCTACTCCTAAGGTTTGAATTAGATTGCAGATTAAGATTTTCTCAATCTGAAGATTTTGGATTGGATTGGGATTGACCTAAATTTGCAAAATCCAATTCGTAAACACGCCTAATAAAAATGGAATTGGAAATGAAATGGGATTGGAAGATTCAATTCATTTAACTAATTTCTTTAGGTTTAGGACATTAATTACCTTGGATAAGTTGTATATTGTATTACGTTAGGACGTTCCTTGACATACACGATCAAGACCTTAGGATTTTGTTGACTTTTGTTTTAAGGACACATCCTTGGACTAAATTTTAGGATCCATAAGTTTTAATCATTGAATGAGTGTCGTTAGATACATACATACATACATACATATATATATATATATATAAATGAAAAAAAATGAGGAAAAGAATATATTTTTTTAAAGTACATAACAGGTTTTAAAAATATTTGTAACGCCCCTATGTGAGGGTTAGCAGTATTGAATGAATAAAAATAAACTTAAAATCAATATCATTCAAATCAATAAAACAATGCCCATGGGTCTTTAAACAAAAATAAAAATAAACGTTTAAATACAAATCACAGTTTTTAGTGTAGCATCAAATATTTTAAATACAGTCATCATCACTATAGTACAATTCCCAAATAACTTAACACAGCTATCATAAAAATAATACAAATCTTACATGTTCTAGATGAGTTACAAATAAATAAGATCTTCTAACACGAAACCAGCAGTGTTGTTGCCTATTCCTCGTCAAATAAGTTGCACTGAGTTCTACCTGAGAGATGTAAATATGATAGGAATGAGCATTGACATACTCAATAGAGAAAATCATTACTCACCTTAAGGTTTTATTCATTACCACATTAAAACTGCATGGTTAGTTAATTTACATCATATTACAGATTTATGAGATTTATTATGATCACATTCTGTGGATACCATAGTTAATCATTACCAAGTTTCATACTTATACATATCTACAAATATTATAATTCATCATTGTTTCTAGGTATCCACGTTAAATAGAGTATCACTTAACTCATTGAAACCCAAATGGGCATGCTTAGCCACCCTCCAAACATTTCAAGGGTGTTGGACATCAAGCCCCGAGTCCACATCAAGTCGATTCCTGTACAGTGTGTTCTGGGACTTTCGACCCAAGAGAGCGTCATCACCTCCCCCTTATTTTATCTTTGAGGGTATTCATGCCTAAGGACATAATCGTCGCCCTCTTCACATCTCACTATTTCTCTATATTCAATTATTATTTATAGAGTCAATTTTCCTAACCATGCTTCTCAATTTACAACATATGTCAAATCATAATGTTCCTCGCTGTACAATACAAGACGAGTTCCACATCATCATGTTATAGATATAATCATATACATTCAAAATATCATATACATATCTTGCAACATAAAACAACCAAATTTTAATTTACCAAAACCTCATAAAAGATGAGTAATAGAATCCATACCTTTTCACAAATATCTACTGATAATTTTCAGCTTATACAATTCACCACATAAGCTCCAAGTACGTTATTATCATAAAACGTATAAAGTAACCATACTTTAACTTAAATCCTAATTTTTAATTATGTTAATTTATTATTTA
Source organism: Artocarpus heterophyllus (assembly GCA_025403435.1). Taxonomy (NCBI): domain Eukaryota; kingdom Viridiplantae; phylum Streptophyta; class Magnoliopsida; order Rosales; family Moraceae; genus Artocarpus; species Artocarpus heterophyllus. The sequence continues at coordinate 6,342,382 of CM046349.1, forward strand.
TTTTTATTAATGTGCCATAATTATTAACATACTAAAATTGCAAATATAAATTTTTTAACTTAATTTTAGTAAATTATAAAAAAATAATAAAATAATAAAATAAAAAATATATGAATTTTATTTTGATACAAAATATATTAAATTAGATTTTTAAAATAAATAATATGATTTTAAAATATTTATAATTAGAATAATTAAAAAGTTTGATAGTTATAAAATTATTTGAAATTATAACCTGTATAGAAAATAATTTATTATTTCTGAACCATTAACTATCAAATAACCATCCTTGTCCTAGTAGTCTAGCCCTTTTTTACTTGACTTGAGGTTGGGGGTTCGAATGCCCCTTTTTACTTGACTTGAGGTTGGAGTTTCGAATCCTATCTAAAGCTTCTTTTTATTGAATTTTTGTATGAAAAAATGACATTTCATTTTAAGAAAAATGACATGTAGTTTATGTGAAAAACGACATGCAGTTTATGAAAAAAACGACACGTCATTTTTCACCTTAAAAAACTCATACAGAGAACCCAGAATTCATTTTCTAGCCCTGTAATGCAATTCTTAGTTTCCTAACAGCATTTTAAGCATAAAAACAATATATAAACAATATATGATCATTTCCATATAGTATAAACTCATTTCTATAGATTTTCATACTCAAAACATAATTAAAATTTTAAGTTTTGAGTTTGAAAAATTTACCTCAAATTCAAACTAATATGTTGTTTTAATCACAAAAATCCTATTGTTTCCAAGCTCTATAGGTTGCTAGGATGAAGTTTATGTGATTTCTATTAAAATTGGGTGGGATTTGAGGTTTGACTTGTTGGGTTTCTCTAGGTATGTTAGCTATCATGAAAGTAAAATGAAAGCAAAGAAAAAAGAAAGAAGAAGAAGGAAGAAAGAAAGTGAAGAAGAAGACAGAGGAGACATCAAAAAATACAAGAACGGAAGAAAAAGGAAGAAAAGAAAAGAAAAAAATTAATCAACATCCCGTTGAATGCAGGATGTTTGTCTGAGATTTGATAGTAAACAACAAAGAAGAGGAAAAGGGAGAGTTCACGGGAAAGTTTTGAAGGAAAATGCCAAAATCACATTTTCGTAATTAAATAAAAATTCTAAGGGTATTTCGGTAATTATACTACATATTGTAGAAAATTTTTAGAAAAATTTAAAATAAGTAGAATAACTAATATGAAATAGATTTCAAATGCAACAAATTTTTTTTTTACAAAGTCTAAATTGACACACTAATAATTAATTTATATACAATTTTTTTTTACTCGTTAAAAATAACGGTTGTTACAGCTCTCCCATCCTTTAAGAAATTTCATCCCCGAAATTTCCTATAATTGATTACACTATGAAAACAAATATGGATATTTCCCTCTCATCTCAGACTCAAGTTCCCATGTGGCTTCCTCTACATCATGATGTTGCCACATCACTTTCACTAAAGGAATTTCACGATGTCGTAACATTTTTATCTCACAATCTAGTATCTGAACAAGAACTTCTTCGTAAGTTGTATCTCCCTAAATTGGGACTTCTATCCACATGATCACATGTGAAGGGTCGGGTTCATACTTCCTCAGCATCGATACATGGAATACATTATGTACATGAGACAACTGTGGTGGCAGGTCTAAACGATATGTCAGCATTCCAATCCATTCCACAATCTCAAACGGTCCTGTATACCTTGGTGCTAACTTTCCTTTGACACCAAATCGAGATACACCACGCTTTGGTTTCACCTTTAGAAACACAAAGTCCCCCACCATGAACTCTAAAGGTCGTATCCTTTTATCTGCATAGCTATTCTATTGACTTTGGGCTATCTTTAGACGTTCGCGAATAATCCAGATCTTGTCTGTTGTTTCTCTAATAAACTGAGGCCCAAGTTCAAGACACTCTTCCTTCTCAGCCCAACACAATGGAGATCTACAAGGCCTACCATATAAGCCTCATACGGAGCCATTCCAATACACGCTTGGTAACTGTTGTCGTATGCAAACTCAACATATGGCAACTGTGTAGCCTAGTTGGTTCCAAAGTCTAGCACACAAGCTCGAAGCATATCCTCGAGAATCTAAATGACACATTTAGATTGTCCATCTGTTTGAGGATGAAAAGCCGTACTTAAATTTAGTTGAGTTCCCAAAGCTTTCTGCAATCCTCTCTAGAACTTTGATGTAAAACGTGTATCCCTATCATAAACAATAGACATTGGTATTCCATGCAATGTTACTATCTTTTCCACATATAATTGGCATAACTTCGAGACATTATAACTGGTTCTGACTGGGATAAAGTGGGTTGTTTTTGTCAAAAAATCTATAATTAGCCAAATAGCATCATGTCCCATTTGAGTCTTAGGAAATTCGGTAACAAAGTCCATCATCACATGGTCCCACTTCCATTCTGGAATATGTAGGCTCCTTAGCTCAGCTCTAGGCTTTTGACGTTTTGCCTTGACCTGTTGACACGTCATGCACTTGAAGACAAAGGTTGCTACATCTCGTTTTATTTATCGCCACCAGTATTGTCGTTTTAGATCCTTATACATTTTAGTGCTTCCAGGATGAATAGCAAACCTTGAACGATGTGTTTCATCGAGCACTGCATGCCTGAGATAAGGATCCTCTAGAACAACCAGTCTCCCTTTGTAAAGTAGGAACCCTTCCAGGTCAATCTGCCATCCATCCAGCTGTTCACCATTTTGTATTTGTTCCCAGACCAAACATAATCCTTCATTGTACCATTATCCTTGTTTAACTTGTTGGATTAACGTAGGAGTTGCTATCACATTGAATAGGAAAGCTCTTTCGTCATCTTCATAGTATTGCAAATTAAAGTCGGCGATGGTGATTGCTTGCCTCTAATCTTCCAATGCTAGGCTGGCCATGATTCCATTGTTCTTACGACTTAGAGCATCCGCCACTACATTTGCTTTTCCAGGATGATATTGGATGTTAAAGTCGTAATCCACCATGTATTCAATCCATCTCTGTTGCCTTAGGTTGAGATCTTTTTTAGTAAATAAATACTTTAAACTTTGATGATTTGTATAGAGCTCGAACCTTGTGCCATATAGATAACATCTTCAAATCTTGAGTGCAAAAACTATAATAGCTAACTTAAGATCATGTGTGGGGTAGTTTCTCTCGTGGGGCTTCAGTTGGCGTGAGGCATAAGCAACCACTCTTCCATGCTGCATTAGCACACAACCCAAACCATTTCCCGAGGCGTCAGTGTATATTGTGTAAGGCTTCTTATTATTAGGTATGATCAGCACAGGTGCACTAGTGAGTCTTTGCTTCAGTTCTATGAATACTTCTTCACATTTGTCGTCCCATACAAACCTGAGATTCTTTCTTGTGAGTCTTGTCAATGGAGAGGCAATCTTTGAAAAATTTTCCATGAAGCATCGATAGTATCCAACTAATCCAAGGAAACTTCGAATCTCTGACACATTCTTGGGTCGTTCCCAATTTAGCACTGTTTCAATCTTGGAGGGGTTGACTGAAATGCCTTCTTCAGAGACAACGTGTCCTAAGAACTTGACCTTTGTCATCCAGAAGTCACATTTCTCTTTCTTCGCATAGGGACCATGTTCTCTCAACGTCTGTAGAGCAATCCTCAAATGCTCAGCATGCTCTTTTTCAGTCCTGAAATAGATCAAGATATCATCTATGAAGACAATAATAAATTGATCTAAGTATGGTCGGAAGACACGGTTCATCAAGTCTATGAAAGCAGCTAGTGAATTGGTCAACCCAAAAGGCATGACAAGGAACTCAAAGTGACCGTAGCTAGTCTGGAAAGCCATCATTGGAATGTCCTCTTCCCTTATCTTCGGTTGGTGATATCCGGATCGTAATTCAATCTATGAGAAGTATCAAGATCCTCTTAACTGATCGAAAAACTCGTCAATTCGAGGCAGAGGATACTTGTTCTTGATAGTCAATCGATTAAGCTGGCGATAATCGACACAGAGCCTCAACGATCTGTCGTGTTTCTTCACAAAGAGCACTAGAGGTCCCCAAGGTGACGTACTTGGTCGAATAAATCCTTTCTCCAATAGTTCATCCAACCGCTTTCTTAATTCCACATTCTTAGCAGGTGCCATTCAATAAGGAGCAATTGAAACAGGCGCTGCTCCTGGAATTAAGTAAATGAAAAACTCGATTTCTCTATCAGGCGAAAGTTCGGGCAATTCATATGGAAAACATCTGGAAATTCATCCACCACAAGAGTGTGAGAGGATGGGTCGCTCCTCTTTAGTTCCCCCTTCTAAGCAAAGATCGTCCCAAGATTGTTAAAATTCCTTTGTCCTCCAATACAAGCCTTTAGCACCCGGGTTGGCGTCACTGTCCCGGTCTTTGCCTAAAATTCGATGACTTGTCCATTTTTGGTGAACAAAGAGACACATTTCTTATGACAATCTACTATCACCTAATATCTATCTAACCAATCCATTCCTAATATTACATCAAACTCCGTCATGGTAATTACATATAGGTCAGCTAATAACTTATGTTCTCATATGACAATACACACTGATTTACAAATTATAAAAGCTTCAGCTACTCCACCCATTGGTGTGCAAAGGGTTAGTGGTAAACTACATGTCTCAGTTTCTAATTATAATACGAAAGCAAATAAGATAGATATAAATGAATGAGTGGCACCAGTGTCAAACAATACATGAGCCAAGAATGAGACACGTGAATCATACCGTCTACAACGGAATGATCAGCCTGCTTTGCTTGTCCAGCTGTAGCCGTATTTGTATAAGCCTTAGCTGATGCTTTCCCCTTATCACTCTTTCCTCAGTTCCCTTGGCTACTACTTGCATTATTATTATTATTATTATTATTTCTTCCAAGGAAATATGGTCTTTGATTCACCGAACCTTAAAGGGTAGGTTGAAAATTCTGATTGGCATAGAAATTGGGGCCCTGTGGCCGCCGCTGCTAGTTGTACTAGGGTTGAAACCCTCAAGGTTAAGTTATTGAAACTTGAAAAGCTAGAGCATTTTGCTAAGGTGCTCCTCGGTTTTGACTCCTTCCCCATACAGTGAGCCAAAATGACTTCCTTATGGCCTTGGTGCAAAGGATGGTTGTGCAGGGCGATTAGGGCAGTTCCTCCACAGATGTCCCACTTGTCCACAGTTATGACAAGCGTACGACTGGAAACAATTGCTGCCAGAAGATCCACCACCAATAGTCACTCCACTATACTAAGTGACTTGCCCTTGTGACTTTTCCTTCTTGCGTATCTTCCTTAAACGCCCACCAGAACCCTTGTACTCTCCATAGGAGTTGTTTAATTTTGTCTCTGCCTGCTGGGCCGCAGCTACAAGTTCAAGGAAGTCTGTTGATGGGACAACAACTATCATTTGCCTGATTTTCGATCTCAAATTGTTCCTGAACTTCTCGCACCTTGCCATTGGATCCGATACAGCTTTAGGATTGTAGCAAGAAAATTCTATAAATCGTGTATAATATTCAGCTACTATTGTATCCCCTTGCACTAAGTTTTCAAATTCTCGCATCATTGCTTGCCTATGGCTCTGAGGAATATACATATTGCAAAATATGGTCTCGAATTGCTCCCATGTGAGGTTTGGTACATCATAGTCGTCTTTCTACAGAACCCATAATTCTTCAGCTTTACCTTCAAATATATATGTTGAAAAGCCAATCCAATACTCCTATGGAATCCTTAAGGTATCCAACTTCTTTTTGACCACCTTAAGCAATTGTTTCGCTATGGTAGCATTGGGTTCTCCACTAAATACAGGGGGTTTTTGCTTTATGAACTCCTTTAGTAGGGTTAAATGTCGTTGCTTGGGATCACGAGCCTCAGCAGGTCTTTGCACATTTTGCAAAGCTTGAAGAATTTGTCCCAAAGTATTCACTTCAGGTGCAGCTGGTGGGGGTTGTACTGCTCGTCGGGGTTGCTCATCTCCCTGAGCTTGTTCTATCGGTTCAGGTTGCTCAACTTCTTGAGCATGTTTGACCAGTTGTGACTGCTCAGATGATTGCACTTGATGTCTTGGCGGCATAGTTTCTACTGGCTGCGTAAATTTAACCAGGATTAGTACTCAATGATGATGACATCAACACTTAACTTTAAAACCATTTCAAAGGATTAATTTTTAAAGTGATGCTACACCCCCTAGGTTAATTGAACCTAGGCTTTGATACCGAAAATTCTATAACGCCCCTATGTGGGGGTTAGTAGTATGAATAAATAAAAATAAACTTAAATTCAATATCATTCAAATCAATAAAACAATTCCCATGGGTCTTTAAACAAAAATAAAAATAAACATTTAAATACAAACCATAGTTTTTAGTGTAGCACCAAATATTTTAAATACAGTCATCATCACCATAGTATAATTTTCAAATAACTTAACATAGTTATCACAAAAACAATACAAATCTTACATGTTTTAGACGAGTTACAAATAAACAAGATCTTCTAACACGAAACCAGCAGTGTTGTTGCCTATTCCTCGTCAGATAAGCTGCATTGAGTTCCACTTGAGAGATGTAAATACGATAGGGATAAGCATCGACATGCCTAGTAGGAAAAATCATTACTCACTTTAAGGTTTTATTCATTACCACATTAAAACTGCATGGTTAATTAATTTACATCATATTACAAATTATGAGATTTATTATGATCACATTATGTGGATACCATAGTTAATTATTACCAAGTTTCATGCTTATACATATCTACAAATATTAAAATTTATCATTATTCTTAGGTATCCACATTAAATAGAGTATCACTCAACTAATCGAAACCCCAATGGGCGCATTTGGCCACCCTCTAAACATTCCAAGGGTGTTCCGGTGAAGGGACATCAAGCCTTGAGTTCTCACGAAGTCGATTCCTGTACAGTGCGTTTTAGGACTTTCGACCTAAGGGAGCATTATCACCTCCTTTTTATTTTACCTTTTAGGGTATTCGTGCCCAAGGACGTAGCCACTGTCCTCTTCACGTCTCACCATTCCTCTATATTCAATTATTATTTATAGAGTAAGCTTTTCTAACCATGCTTCTCAATTTACAACATATGTCAAATTATTATGTTCCTCGCTGTACAATACTGGACGAGCTCCACATCATCATGTTATAGATATAATCATATACATTTAAAATATCATATACATATCTTGGAACATAAAACAACCAAATTTTAATTTACCAAAACCTCACAAAAGATGAGTAATAGATCCCTACCTTTTCACAAGTATCCATTGATAATTTTTAGCTTATACAATTCACCACGTAAGCTCCAAGTATGTTGTTATCTTAAAACGTATAAAGTAACCATACTTTAACTTAAATCTTAATTTTTAATTATGTTAATTTATTATTTATTTTTATTAGTATGTCATAATTATTAACATACTAAAATTATAAATATAAATTTTCTAACTTAATTTTAGTAAATTATAAAATAACAATAAAATAATAAAATAATAAAATATATGAATTTTATTTTGATACAAAATATATTAAATTAGATTTTTAAAATAAATAATACAATTTTAAAATATTTATAATTAGAATAATTAAAAAGTTTGATAGTTATAAAATTATTTGAAATTATAACCTGTATAAAAAATAATTTATTATTTCCGAACCATTACCTATCAAAAAACTATTCTTCTCTTAGTGGTCTGGCCCCTTTTAACTTGACTTGAAGTTGGGGGTTTGAATTCTATCTAAAGCTTCTTTTTATTGAGTTTTTGTGAAAAACAACATGCAGTTTATGTGAAAAACGACATGCAGTTTTGGGAAAATGACACATCGTTTTTGAAAAATGACACATCATTCTTGAAAAACGACACGTCGTTCTTCGTTTTTCACCTAAAAAAACTCATACAGAGAACTTAGAATTCATTTTCTAGGCCCTTTAATCCAATTCTTAGTTTCCTAACAGCATTTTAAGCATAAAAATAATATATAAACAATATACGATCATTTCCATATGGTATAAACTTATTTCTATAGATTTCTATACTCAAAACATAATTAAAATTTTAAGTTTTGAGTTTGAAAAATTTACCTTAAATTCAAGCTAATATGTTGTTTTGATCACCAAAATCTCCTTGTTTCCAAGCCCTATAGGTTGCTAGGATGAAGTTTATGTGATTTCCGTTGAAAAATAGGTGGGATTTGAGGTTTGACGTTAGCTATCGTGGAAGTAAAATGAAAGCAAAGAAAAAAGAAAGAAGAAGAAGGAAGAAAGAAAGTGAAGAAAAAGACAGAAAAGACAATAAATAGAGAAAAGGAAGAAAAAGGAAGAAAAGAAAAGAAAAGAAAATTAATCAACATCCCGTTGAATGCGGGATGTTTATATGAGATTTGGTAGTAAACAACAAAGAAGAGGATAAGGGAGAGTTCATGGGAAAGTTTTGAAGGAAAATGTCAAAATTACATTTTCGTAATTAAATAAAACTTCTAAGGGTATTTCGATAATTATACGAAATAGTGTAGAAAATTTTTAGAAAAATTAAAAATAAGTAGAATAAATAATATGAAATAGATTTCAAATGCAACAATTTTTTTTTTGTACAAAGTCTAAATTGGCACACTAATAATTAATTTATATATAATTTTTTTTACTAGTTAAAAATAACGGTTGTCACAATATTTGTAGTAAATAACAGATTTATAATGTACATAATTTTTTAAAGTGTAAATAATTTTTATTCACGCTGTAAACAAAGGGATAAATAAATTATTTGTATCTTAAACATTGGTTCAAAACAATTGGTTTGAACTAATAAGGGTGTAAAGTTTCATATGTTACAGTGTAAATGAAAAGGCTATGGCAGTAAAAAGTTTTCATATATTGTAACTTTTGAATTAATTTTTCTAGTTCAAATCGGTTTGTTAAACGCCTTATAAATTTAGTTAAAATTGTATTAAAAAAAGAATACAAAAGCAAAAAAAACTCATTATTTATTTATGGGGTTAATTTGTATTAGTACACTATGAATTTTTAGAGTGTTTGGAAACAACGTTGAAACTTGTAGTTAGAACTTAAAAATTCTAGTAATCAACAGCTTTATATTGTAACAAAATTTTGCATTTTTGCTGTAGCATACGAGAGCTTTACACTATAGCAGTTTCAACTTTTTAGTTCTAACAAATTTCTCAAACAAAGTAGTGTTTAACAACTTAGACCTTAAACATTTAATATTAGCAAATAACACCCTAATTTTAGAATTTATTGTAATTATGATCCAACAACTAACTAACATCAATTAAAGACAAAAATTACCTAAAAATTTTCCACAAACTTTTTATTGGTTGGACTCTGACTATTGTCCATCGACATAACTGCATTACATTACTAAGGTTTGTAAAGTTTAGGTTTCTAAATATCAAAATTAAAAGTTTAAGATGTGTTGGGGTGCATGAGTGCAATTCACATTTTTTAGATGAAAAACTCATTATTGATTAATTTAAGCAGATAAGTACAATGTAAGAACCGGAGAATAGGCAACCGGAGACACGTGAGATTAGTCTCTTCTCTTTATAAGCCCTTCACTGATCACACGTACTTCCTCACAAGTCACAACCATCCAAAAACCACCCACGAAAGGAGTCCTGCTACTCAACACCATCATCACTCTCTCTCTCTCTCCTCTCTCCCAAAACTTGAAAAACTCATACGAACAAAAAATAAAAAAAAAACATATAAAAATAAAGGGGAGTAGCAGTAAAACGATGTCGTTGGAGACGGATCAGATGGCAGCGGCGAAGGCAGTGGAGGAGAATGGCACGTCGGCGGGTGGACCCCAGCTGGCCATGGAAGGTCAGAACGACGCTGACGGGAAAGTTGGGTCGGTCGTCCTGAAAGCTGACGTGGCGCAGGTGGTGCCGAGGCTGTTGTGCGTTGTCTCGTCGGTGACGGCGCTGGTGTTCATGGTGACAGCCAGGGAGGCTGGCACTGTCTCCGTCTATGGCTTTTCTTTCCCTGTTTATTCCAAGTGGTCCTTCTCCGATTCCTATGGGTAAGGGCCAACAACAAAACTAACGAATATTTAACATTTAATTAGCACTCTCTTAATTTTTTTTTAAAAATTATTCTCATTCTCTTAGCTGCAAATCTTCCTTCATTTTCTTTTCTTTTCTTTTCTTGTCTTTTTTCTTACTAAACAAGCGGGATGGTCTCAAGCCCATCAGGCTGATTTCGCATTTCTGCTGGTTTTCTTTGCTGGTTTCCAGGAGATAATGGGGTCTTATTTCGTGTCTTCTGTCGGGTCTTGGTTTGTTTGATTATCAAAAGCGCTAAAACGAAATTGCCCTTCTATCTAGCAAGTTTTGTTTCTCCTCCTTTCTAGTTTTATGGCATTTGGATGGAAAGAATCAGACCCGTGAGTGACTTTCCCTCTTATTGTTATTGTTATTATTTTATTACTCCTACGTTTGTCATTTTTCGTAGACCTTTATAGGCATTTGAATATATGATAAGTCATCATTGGTCTTCCTTTTCTTTGATGGAAACCCTTTTTGTCCTCCAGTTGAATTGAACCAAAATGAAACCTCTGTATAATTAACTTTCCAAACTAAATTTTCTCCCTCTTTTTAATTTATATTGTTTTTTCAACTTTAAACAGAAATGCATTTTGTTTTTTTAGCGGGGAGGTGTCTTTTGTGCTGCAGAGTCATTTAAGGTGTGTGAATCCTTCAAGTGGGGTAGTTAGCAAACAAAACAAAAAAGTTGCACAGTTGGGATTGACATGTTTTGAGACATATATTAACGTAGTTTGGAAGTACTTTAATTTTGATAATGATAATAATAATAATAATAATAAGATTGGTGAAATTGTTAGGTATCTGGTTGGAGTTTTGGCAGCTGTGGCGGCTCACTCGCTGCTGCAATTCCTGATGAGCATATCACGCCTGCTGAGAAGGGGTTCAAATATTATTCCCTCCAGAAATCATGCGTGGCTCATTTTCGCTGCTGATCAAGTCAGCCCTTTTCTATGACTTCTAGTTGAAGATCTATATTTTTGCTTATCAATTCTTGCATCAATATGTAATGGTATTATTTTATAGTCTGGTTGGGAATGAACCACATAATTTAACCTATTTTTGGCTCGAATTTTATAAAAGAAACCTTGGCCAATAATTTAACCTTTTTTTTTTAAATGTGCACCGTTGTCTCAATCCACAACCTTGGCCAATAATTTTCAACATAAAACATAGCCATAACTATAAACTATAAGGTCAACATATTTCCATATAACTGTAACTTTTTTTGTTTTTGGGTGAAACCATATAACTATAACTTGCATATATAGACAGCTTGCTATAGAACTTTGGTACTTTCACGAGCACCACACCTCCAATAATGTAATATTAAAAGAAAAAAAAACATGATATGATATTTATTCAATATAACAATGACCTTAAAAAGGTGTAATTGCATTCTATCAATTTCATTGTCACGTTGGAAGATGAAGGACCGTAAACAAGCCCCGTACTGTGTGCTCGTGCTTGCGCGTGTTTATGGGCTACTAGCTGTGCTAATCTGCTAGTTTTTTTGGGTGGTTTTCAGGTGTTTGCGTATGCAATGATGAGTGCTGGATCAGCGGCGTCAGGAGTGGGCAACCTGAACCGCACAGGAGTCAAATACACGGCGCTTCCGAACTTCTGCAAACCTCTTCGTATCTTCTGTAACCACGTCGCCATCTCCATCGCCTTTTCGTTTTTGAGCTGCTTGTTGCTTGCCATTGCTGCTATCCAGGATGTCATCTGGCTTTCCAAGAACTGAAGAGTGTAATAATTCCAATAACATGAGAAAGGAACAAAAAAAAAAACCCTTTTTTTTGTCTCCCAACGTACGCACTTGGTGTTATTGGTGTTGTTTCGCATCTTATATAGAAGAATATGATCTCTAGCTAGTAAACAAATGATCCACGTCCTTCCATTAGTTGCGGATGATCAGTGATCATGTCTTCCTTTTGTAAAGTTTAGTATAGCTTCGCACATCAGTACTGTTTTGTCATGGCTGGAATGAACGCGTCTTTGAAGATCTCCTTTAATTTAAAAGAATATCTTAATCCCAATCTTGTTTTGCTTCTGTGTGTGTGCGTTTTTTTAATAATGTAAATTCCAATGAGATTGGTATATCATAAGTTGAGGAGGTAGCATGATTTATACATATCGTTTTAATACATAAACGGAAACTTTAATAGCCGCATGTCGTCTTTTTGACGAGAAAAAAGGACCAATTTCAGCTGACCTTTTTTGGAAAATGATATGCAAGACTAGTATGTTAGCATCTTATGTGCATAAAATAATATCATATATAATCTACACCGGAAGAATGAAGGATCGAAATGTCTCCGGACATTGACGTAGATAAAGCAATCCAAAACCGTGCTTTTCCATTGGCTTGAGGGCTTCTAAAGCCTTGCTCCGGTCTCAGAATCATGGTGTAATAAAGAATAAAAAGGAATAGCTTTAGGGACCGAAAACAACGTTTCTTTTATAGAGTTTGTCCATCATAAAGTTTCCAAAAATGATCCTGTAAATCAAAGGATTTTGGACTAAATTCAGAAGTTTCTTAAATGTCAAAATCCTTAATAGAAATCTAAAATGAAGGAAATTATTTCTCAATTGGGTTTCATACCAAATTTATTCATGTTTACATGAATTATGGAGAAAAAATTAACATAGTAATGCTATGGGTACCATCTAAATCTCAATTTTGGTGCCCATTCTTGCATTGTCATTTTATCGTTGCAAATGTAACATTATATTATTAATTGACAATCTTTTAAATACTTGTTGAACAAGTGGTATAGAAGTTAAAGATTAGAATAGGATGTTTGACAAAATGGTTTGAACTCAAAAAATGAGTTCAAACATTATAGCATGTAATAGCTTTACATTGTAACATATGAGGGTTTTACACAGTAAACAATTTCAACTCTAAGTTTAAATCATTTGGCCAAACATTCTAGTATTATTTTAAGCGGAACATATTATATTAATACATCATCAGCGTAATATAAAATACATTGTCGTTTGCCTTAAACAACAACGAAATTTTCAACGAGAAAATTGCATGTCGGTTAATTATCACGCCCAACAATGCGTCGTAAGTGATAATATGACCACAAAGTGATTCATTAAAATGACTTGTCGTTTTTTGGACTTGGAAAAGCATAACTCCAAAGTACAAACAGGCATGTTGTTTTGTGGCTTTAACAACGAAATACATAGAATCAAGAACCGAAACATCATACGTGTTTCCATGTAAGCATTGGCAACTTCCCATTATGAATGACCTTTTTGTTTGTTAAGTAGTAGCAGAAACTTAATTTTGTTATGTCTGAATACATCTCGTTTCGTAATAAATGACATCAAACTTTAACATTACAAACAACAGCAGGCAATTTGTTTTGTGGTGAAGTGATAGGAAACTTTCAGAACATTTGTCTTTTCTATGTAATAGGCAGATTAATTGACGAATCATTGCGAGTGGTATTAGAACATGGTGACCTGAATTCTGTTTTAATTATACTTAAAAAGTTTATGGTGTGACGTTTGTGGTAAATTATAATTATGAAAATTTTTTGGGATCTATGGTGGTAGCAGAGGTATGCACGATCTCGTAATCGATTTGTTTCTCCTTTGCCCGTAGTTTTCTCCTGATAGAGTTTTTCATGTATATAGTTGTGTTCTTGTTTTTTGTTTTCTTATCTCATATTTTCACTATTTTCTAACAGATGATTCAACAAATTAAGGCTCAGATTGTGATTGATGTGCTTCTAAGAAAATCAACCACCTTTGTTTAAAACAAAAGCAAAAGCAAAATTTAAAAGTTATAATTTTTTGTTTCTACATAGCTTAAAAGTGCATTGATTTTTATGCAAAATGTCTTTGTAAACTTTTACTAAACACTAAAATTGTATCAATTTTTGTGCAAAAGTGATTTTAGAAGTTCTAAAAGTAATCCCAAACTATACCTAAACAACGGTGCACTTTATAGTCCACAAAACACCGTTTTCTTTTAAGTCATCAGCATACACCCATTTACTATTTAACGAGAAAGGAGCGTGTCCTTTGGGGGAACTTTGATCATCCCATGTCGGTTTTTTTTTTTTTTCATAACTAAAGAAACGACAATTAAGAGCGAATTTAATGTGCTTATTTGCATGGTTGCTTCCCTACTTTTCATTATTGACAACATGCCTCCTAAAAATTTCTTTTGGCAATTAGATTCTTGAATTTAAAAATAGAAATTTATTGTAACACCCCTATGTGGGGGTTAACAGTTTTAAATAAATAAAAATAATTTTAAATTTTATATTATTTAAATCAATTAAACAATGCCCATGGGTCTTTAAACAACAAGAAAAATAAAAATAAACGTTTTAAATACAAACCACAGTTTTTAGTGTAGCACCAAATATATATAATTACAGTCATCATCACCATAGTACAATTCCCAAATAACTTAACACAGCCATAAAAAAAAATAATACAACTCTTACATGTTGTAGATAAGTTGTAATTAAACAGGGTCTTCTAACACGAAAACAGCAGGATTGTTTTCGCTTATTCCTCTTCAAATATGTTGCACTGAGTTCCACCTGAGATATGAAGATATGATAGGGATGAGCATCGACATGCCCAGTAGGGAAATCATGACTCACCTTATGGTTTATCCATTACCACATTAAAAACTGCATGGTTAGTAGGTTACATCATATTCCAGATTATGAGGTTTATTATGATCACATCTTATGGATACCGTAGTTAATCATTACCAAGTGTCATAATTACACATTTATACAAATATTACCAATCATCATTGTTCCTAGGTATCCATGTTAAATTGAGTATCACTCAACTCATCGAAACCCAAATGGGCGCACTTGATCACCCCATAAACATTCCAAGGGTGTTCCGGTGAGGGGATATTAAGCCCCGAGTCCTCACCAAATCAATTCCTGTACAGTGTGTTCTGGGACTTTCAACCCAAGGAAGCGTCATCACCTTCCCCCTATTTTACCTTTTTGGGTATTCATGCCCAAGGACGTAACCGCCGCCCTCTTCATGTCTCACCATTTCTCTATATTAAATCATTATTAATAGAGTCAGTTTTCCTAACCATGCTTCTCAATTTATAACATGTGTCAATTCATTATGTTCCTCGCCGTACAATACAAGACGAGTCCATGTCATAGTTTCATATGTGATACTCATATAATATCAGTTCAACATAGATATATATATATTGCGGCAAAACAATCAATTTTAATTCTATAAAAACCTCACAAAAATGAGTAATAGAATCCCTACCTTTCAAGCTTATCAACAATCTTTTAATCCTGGAATCAATTAACGTTAGCTCCACACATCCTTGACCCTAAGGCATGCATAAGGACAATTAAAACTAAAGCACAACGTATAATCACATTCATAAGTGAGTTATGTGTAAACCCGTCTACTAGTGCCATTAAAGTATTTTTATGCATTAAACATGGAGAAAATGCATACTAAAAACTAAGTTTAGATTAAAGAAAACCTACCTCAAAACTTCTTTGAAAAGCACCAAAGTTTGGGTTATCAATCAAGCTTGAATTAACTTTAAAACCGCCTCGATCATGGTTGGGAATTATAATTGTCTTGGCCACAAAGAGAGCTTTGTGCTCTATGTCTTTAGTTAGAAATTTGAAGTGAGAAGGGAGAGAATGAGAACTAGAGAAGAAGGTGGTGATAGTTAAATAAAAAGATATCAAAATGCTTAAGAGGAATGAGATGTTTACGGGGAAAAGTTGTAAGAAGAAACAAAAGAGTCTTAAAGGAAAATATCATCTTGTCTCCCATGAAGACTTTTAGCAAATAATGCCAACATAATTGAGGGGATAATTGGAGTGAATTATAGAAGAAGATAAGGAAATAATTAATTAGGTGGTTGAGAAATATCTCCATGTCTTCTATGAATTGACGGAAAATAATTCAATGTCCCCTTCGGATACCTTTAGCAAAATGAGAAGAAGTCTATATAATTGAGCAATAATTTAGGGAGACAAGATTGGTAGAAGTAAGTGTTGGTAAGTTTTGAATGTTTCTTAGGAAGACTTGGTAAGAAAATACTAAAATGGTATTTTTTTTAAATGATCATAAACAACTTAGTAATTTTAAATAGTCACATTTTATTCATTAAATTTTACAAAATTATGCCCGTTAAAAATACGGGTGTTACAACTCTCCCCTCCTATAAAAATTTCGTCCTCGAAATTTCGTACGCTGATTACAATGTTAAAACAAATGTGGGTACTTTTCTCTCATTTCAGATTCAAGTTCCCATGTGGCTTCCTCCACATCATGGTGTTGCCACATCACTTTCACCAGAGGAATTCCACGACGACGTAATAATTTTATTTCATGATCCAGTATTTGAACTGGAATTTCTTCATAATTCGTATCTCCTTGAATTGGCACATCTGTCCACATGATCACATGTGAAGGGTCGGGTTCATACTTTCTCAACATCGATACATGAAACACATTATGTACATGAGACAATTGTGGTGGTAGGTCTAAACGGTATGCCAACGTTCCAATGCGTTCCACAATCTCAAACGGTCCTGTATACCTTGGTGCTAACTTTCCTTTAACACCAAATCGAGATACACCTCGTTTTGGTTTCACTTTTAAGAACACAAAGTCTCCGATCATGAACTCTAAAGGTCGCCTCCTCTTATCTGCATAACTCTTTTGTCGACTTTGAGCTGTCTGAAGACGTTCGCGAATAATCTGGATCTTGTCCGTTGTTTCTCTGATAAACTGAGGCCCAAGTTCAAGACGCTCTTCCTTTTCAGCCCAACACAATGGAGATCTACAAGGTCTACCATATAAGGCCTCATATGGAGCCATTCTAATACTTGCTTGGTAACTGTTGTTATATGCGAATTCAACATATGGCAGCTGTACAGCCCAATTTGTTCCAAAGTCCAGCACACAAGCCCGAAGCATATCCTCGAGAATCTGAATGACACGTTCAGATTGTCCATCTGTTTGAGGATGAAAAGCTGTACTAAAATTCAATTGAGTTCCCAAGGCCCTCTGCAATCCTCTCCAAAATTTCGACGTGAAACGTGTATCTCTATCGGAAACTATTGACATTGGCACTCCATGCAATGTCACTACCTTTTCCACGTACAATTGACATAATTTTGAGACACTATAATTAGTTCTGATTGGGATAAAGTGGGCTGTCTTAGTTAAACGATCTACAATTACCCAAACGGCGTCATGCCCTATTTGAGTCTTAGGAAATCCAGTAACAAAGTCCATTGTCACATGATCCCACTTCCATTCTGGAATAGGTAAGCTCCTCAACTCGCCTCCAGGCTTTTGATGTTCCGCTTTAACCTGTTGGCACGTCATGCACTTAGAGACAAAGGTTGCTACATCTCGTTTCATTCCTCGCCACCAGTATTGTCGTTTTAGATCCATATACATTTTTGTGCTTCCAGGATGAATAGCAAACTTTGAACGGTGAGCCTCATCTAGCACCGCATGCCTGAGATATGGATCCTCTGGAACAACTAATCTTCCTTTGTAAAGTAAAAATCCTTCTGGCTCAATCTGCCATCCATCCAGTTGTTCTCCGTTTTGTATTTGTTTCCAAACCCTACGTAATCCTTCATCGTGCCATTGTCCTTGTTTTACTTTCTGAATTAACGTAGGAGTTGCTATCACATTGAATAAGAAAGCTCTCTCGTTATCTTCATAATATTGCAAGTTGAAGTCGGCGATAGTGACTCGTCTCCAATCTTCCAATGCTAAACTGGCTATACGTCCGTTGTTCTTACGACTTAGAGCATCTGCCACGGCATTTGCTTTTCCAGGATGATATTGGATACTAAAGTCATAGTCCACCATGTACTCAGTCCATCTTCGTTGCCTTAGATTGAGATCCTTTTGAGTAAACAAATATTTCAGACTTTGATGATCTGAATATAGCTCGAACTTTGCGCCATATAGATAACATCTCCAAATTTTGAGTGCGAAAACCACAGCAGCTAACTCAAGATCATGTGTGGGGTAGTTCCTCTCATGGGGTTTCAACTGGCGTGAGGCGTAGGCAACTACTCGTCCATGCTGCATTAACACACAACCCAAACCGTTTCCTGAGGCATCAGTGTATACTGTGTAAGGCTCCTCGTTGTTAGGTATGATCAGCACAGGTGCACTAGTGAGTCTTCGTTTCAGTTCCTCAAATGCTTCTTCACATTTATCATCCCACACGAACTTGACATTCTTCCTTGTGAGTTTTGTTAATGGAGAAGCAATCTTTGAAAAATTCTCTACGAAGCATCGATAGTATCCAGCTAGTCCGAGGAAACTTCGAATCTCTGACACGTTCTTTGGTCGTTCCCAATTTAGCACTGCTTCAATTTTGGAGGGGTCCACTGAGATGCCTTCTTCAGAGACAACGTGTCCAAGGAACTTGACCTTCGTCATCCAGAAATCACATTTTTCTCTTTTTGCATAAAGACCATGTTCTCTCAACGTTTGTAGAGCGATCCTCAAATGCTCAGCATGTTCTTCTTCGTTTTTAGAATAGATCAAGATATCATCTATGAAAACAATGATAAATTGATCTAAGTACGGTCGAAAGACACGGTTCATCAAGTCCATGAAAGCCGCTGGTGCATTAGTCAACCCGAAAGGCATGACAAGAAACTCAAAATGACCGTAGCGAGTCTGAAAAGCTGTCTTTGGAATGTCCTCTTCTCTTATCTTCAGTTGGTGATATCCGGATCGTAAGTCAATCTTTGAGAAATAGCAAGATCCTCCTAACTGATCGAACAACTCATCAATTCGGGGTAGAGGGTACTTGTTCTTGATAGTCAATCGATTAAGCTGGCGATAATCGACACAGAGCCTCAACGATCCGTCATGTTTCTTCACAAAAAGTACTGGAGCTCCCCAAGGTGATGTACTTGGTCGAATAAATCCTTTTTCCAGTAATTCGTCCAACTGCTTCCTCAATTCCACTTTCTCAGCAGGTGCCATTCGATACGGGGCAATAGAAACAGGCGCTGCTCCTTGAGTTAAGTCGATGACAAACTCAATTTCTCTATCAGGCGGAAGTCCGGGCAATTCATCTGGAAAAACATCTGAAAATTCGTCCACCACAGGAGTGTGAGAGGATAGGTCACTCTTCTTTAGTTCTCCATCTGAAGCAAAGATCGTCCCAAGATTGGTGAAATTCCTTCGTCCTCCAATACAAGCCTTTAGCACCGGGGCTGGCGTCACTGTTCCTGTTTTTGCCTGAAATTCGATGACTTGTCCATTCTTGGTGAATAAAGAGACACGTTTCCTATGACAATCTACTATTGCCTGGTATTTAGTTAGCCAATCCATTCCTAAGATTACATCAAACTCTGTCATAGTTATTACATATAGGTCAGCCGATAGTTTATGTTCTCCTATAACAATACACACTGATTTACAAATTATGGATACTTCAGCTATCCCGCCCATTGGTGTACTAAGGGTTAATGATGAACTACATGTCTCAGTTTCTAATTGTAGTACGGAAGCAAATAACATAGATATAAATGAATGAGTGGCACCAGTGTCAAATAGTACATGAGCCCAAGAATGAGACACGTGAATCATACCGTCTACAACTGAGTGATCAGCCTGTTTTCCTTGTCCAGTTGTAGCCGTAATTGCATAAGCTTGTGCTGGTGCTTTTCCTTTATCACTTTTTCCTCGGTTTCCTTGGCTACTACTAGCCTTATTATTATTTCTCCCAGAAAAATATGGCCTTTGATTCACTGAGCCTTGTGGAGTCGGTTGGAAGTTCTGATTAGCATAAAAATTGGAACCCTGTGGCCGCTGTTGATAGTTGTACTGAGGCTGGAACCCTCGAGGTTGAGTTACTGAGACTTGGGAAGCTGGAGTGTTTTGCTGAGGCGCTCCACGATTTTGACTCCCTCCCCAAACAGTGGAGCCAAAATGACTTCCTTGTGGCCTTGGTGCAAAGGATGATTGTGTAGGGCGGTTAGGGCAATTTCTCCTCAGATGTCCCACTTGTCCACAGTTATGACAAGCATACGGTTGGAAACGACCACTGCCAGAAGATCCACCACCAATAGTCACTCCACTATGCTGAATGACTTGCCCTTGTGACTTCTCTTTCTTACTTATTTTCCTTTGACGCCCACCAGAACCCTTATACTCTCCATAGGAGTTATTTAGTTCTGTCTCTGCCCGCTGTGCCGCAGCTACAAGATCAAGAAAATCTGTTGATGGAACAGCAGCTATCATTTGTCTGATTTTCGGCCTCAGGTTATTTCTAAATTTTTCGCATCTCGCCATTGGATCCGATACAGCCCCGGGATTGTAGCGAGACAATTCTATAAATCGAGCATGGTATTCAGCAACTGTTGTATCTCCCTGCACCAGGTTTTCAAATTCTCGCATCATTGCTTGCCTATGGCTCTGAGGAATATAGGTGTTGCGAAAAATGGTTTCGAACTGCTCCCATGTAAGATTCGGCACATCATAGTCGTCTTTCTGAAGATCCCACCATTCTTCGGCTTTACCCTCAAATATATATGTTGAAAAGCTAACCCAATACTCCCGTGGAATCCTCAAGGTGTCCAACTTCTTTTTGACTGCCTTTAGCCATTGTTCTGCTATGACCGGGTTAGGTTCTCCACTAAATGTGGGTGGTTTCTGCTTCATAAACTCCTTCAACAGAGTTAGATGTCGTTGTTCGGGATCACGAACCTCCACAGGTCTTTGCACATTTTGTAATGCTTGAAGAATTTGTCCTAAATTATTTACTTCTGGTGCAGCTGGCGGGGATTGTGTTGCATGTCGTAGTTGCTCATCTTCTTGAGCTTGTTCCATCGGTTCCGGTTGCTCAACTTCTTGAGCATGTTCAACCGGTTGTGACAGCTCAGACGATTGCATTTGACGTCTTGGTGGCATAGTTTCTACTGGCTGCGAAAATTTAACTAGGATCAGTACCAAATGATGATGACATTAACACCTAACTTTAAAACCATTCCCAAAGATTAATTTTTAAGGTGGTGCTATACCCCCTAGGTTAATCGAACCTAGGCTCTGATACCAAAAATTCTGTAACACCCCTATGTGGGGGTTAACAGTTTTAAATAAATAAAAATAATTTTAAATTTTATATTATTTAAATCAATTAAACAATGCCCATGGGTCTTTAAACAACAAGAAAAATAAAAATAAACGTTTTAAATACAAACCACAGTTTTTAGTGTAGCACCAAATATATATAATTACAGTCATCATCACCATAGTACAATTCCCAAATAACTTAATACAGCCATAAAAAAAAATAATACAACTCTTACATGTTGTAGATAAGTTGTAATTAAACAGGGTCTTCTAACACGAAAACAGCAGGATTGTTTTCGCTTATTCCTCTTCAAATATGTTGCACTGAGTTCCACCTGAGATATGAAGATATGATAGGGATGAGCATCGACATGCCCAGTAGGGAAATCATGACTCACCTTATGGTTTATCCATTACCACATTAAAAACTGCATGGTTAGTAGGTTACATCATATTCCAGATTATGAGGTTTATTATGATCACATCTTATGGATACCGTAGTTAATCATTACCAAGTGTCATAATTACACATTTATACAAATATTACCAATCATCATTGTTCCTAGGTATCCATGTTAAATTGAGTATCACTCAACTCATCGAAACCCAAATGGGCGCACTTGATCACCCCATAAACATTCCAAGGGTGTTCCGGTGAGGGGATATTAAGCCCCGAGTCCTCACCAAATCAATTCCTGTACAGTGTGTTCTGGGACTTTCAACCCAAGGAAGCGTCATCACCTTCCCCCTATTTTACCTTTTTGGGTATTCATGCCCAAGGACGTAACCGCCGCCCTCTTCATGTCTCACCATTTCTCTATATTAAATCATTATTAATAGAGTCAGTTTTCCTAACCATGCTTCTCAATTTATAACATGTGTCAATTCATTATGTTCCTCGCCGTACAATACAAGACGAGTCCATGTCATAGTTTCATATGTGATACTCATATAATATCAGTTCAACATAGATATATATATATTGCGGCAAAACAATCAATTTTAATTCTATAAAAACCTCACAAAAATGAGTAATAGAATCCCTACCTTTCAAGCTTATCAACAATCTTTTAATCCTGGAATCAATTAACGTTAGCTCCACACATCCTTGACCCTAAGGCATGCATAAGGACAATTAAAACTAAAGCACAACGTATAATCACATTCATAAGTGAGTTATGTGTAAACCCGTCTACTAGTGCCATTAAAGTATTTTTATGCATTAAACATGGAGAAAATGCATACTAAAAACTAAGTTTAGATTAAAGAAAACCTACCTCAAAACTTCTTTGAAAAGCACCAAAGTTTGGGTTATCAATCAAGCTTGAATTAACTTTAAAACCGCCTCGATCATGGTTGGGAATTATAATTGTCTTGGCCACAAAGAGAGCTTTGTGCTCTATGTCTTTAGTTAGAAATTTGAAGTGAGAAGGGAGAGAATGAGAACTAGAGAAGAAGGTGGTGATAGTTAAATAAAAAGATATCAAAATGCTTAAGAGGAATGAGATGTTTACGGGGAAAAGTTGTAAGAAGAAACAAAAGAGTCTTAAAGGAAAATATCATCTTGTCTCCCATGAAGACTTTTAGCAAATAATGCCAACATAATTGAGGGGATAATTGGAGTGAATTATAGAAGAAGATAAGGAAATAATTAATTAGGTGGTTGAGAAATATCTCCATGTCTTCTATGAATTGACGGAAAATAATTCAATGTCCCCTTCGGATACCTTTAGCAAAATGAGAAGAAGTCTATATAATTGAGCAATAATTTAGGGAGACAAGATTGGTAGAAGTAAGTGTTGGTAAGTTTTGAATGTTTCTTAGGAAGACTTGGTAAGAAAATACTAAAATGGTATTTTTTTTAAATGATCATAAACAACTTAGTAATTTTAAATAGTCACATTTTATTCATTAAATTTTACAAAATTATGCCCGTTAAAAATACGGGTGTTACATTTATCTTTTTATGCCATCTATTTTAGATTGATGTAAAAATTATACCATCGGTTTTTTCTTTTATTAAATACATATCTTCAGATTACGTTTAATACGTAAATTTATATCTTATTTCAGTCAATAGTTGATTTTTACTTTTTAAATGACCTAATTATTATTAAGTAAAAGAGAAAAAATAACTTTAAAAAGAAAAGAAGAAAACAAAAACAAAACACATAAAACACCTATTTTGAGGGTATTTTATACATTTTGGAAGTCAAAAACCTTAGTATTAAGTTTTTTAAGTTTTAAAAGTTCTCTTATTTTTCAATTTGAGAGTATTTTGGACAATTTCTTAGGTCACAATTAAAGATTGATCGTTAAAAGGTATAAATTTGTATATTAAATTTAATGTGAAGGCATAAATTTGATGAGATAAAAAACCAAAACTATATTGTTTGAATTAACCTAAAACATATAGTATAAAAAGATAAATAACCCTTTAAAAATAGGGGACAAATATCCTCATTTGATAAAAATAGATGTGTGAATTGCACAAGATTGTTATTTTTATTCATTTTAACCCAACATAGTTTTACAGACATAAAAAAGATAAAAACCCTAAACTGTTTTTGTGAAATCTGAGTTCTAAGGTGTTTATTTATTTATTTTTTGGCATAGAAAATGAAGACAAGTGAAATGGAAAACCTTTGTATGTGGAAACAAAAAATCTAAAATTAATCTTGAAAGGTGGGGAGATCATTTTCATTATTATAGTAAAAAACCAATAAAACAAAAAGACAAGTTTTATATGTGCTCTGTTATACGTCTTTCTCCTCGAAGTTTATGAAATTTTATGGATAGAACTGACCAAAGTTGAAGTTATTGTCTCGTGTACTATAAATTCATTTGCATTGGTGTGTTTGACTTAATGATCTATAGTTCCCATACTAAAAAACTCCACATGACTTTTGGGAAGCATCTAGAAAGAAGTAAAGAAAAAGGTAAAACTTTCTGGTTATTTTTGACCCATTTTTTGGGACGAGAGATATGGAACATAGTTAAACATGTTTTAAAAGTGAAAACAACAACATTTTATGTTCATTTAATCATGGTTTCTATGTGCTCCTAGTTGTACAGTGTGTGATCACTAAGGGCAAATTTATGTTTATTGGGAGTTAAGGATTTTAATTAGTTTTAATCCAAAATAATAAGTTGTATGGAAACGTAGTTTAAACGATAAAGTTATGACTCAAACCAATTTTACTATAACGTTTTCTCTCATAAAATTTAATTTTTAAACGGTTTTTGATTCTAACAATGTTTCTAACTGTACATAAGAATTTGCGTTTATTTTTATTTTAAAAATACATTTAGGTTAAAATAGATAAACGGCTTATGTTTATAGGTAGCGATTTATTTGCAAGTATACAATCACCAACAACAACGGCTACAACAGTATAGCTATTGATTTGAGTATTTTGCCACACTTTTTCAGGTTCATCGGCCTAATTTTCAAATTGTTTCTTCTAGCGGAAACATTCCTAATAAATAAGAAGTTCTTTAAGGACAACGGTGCGAAAAATCCAATTGAATAAAAACGTCCCCCGGGTCTCTCTATCTCGAAAATTTCAGAGGACAGGAAAAAGGCAAACATGGAGGAGTTCCAGTGAATCAGGAACTGAGTAGTGACTCGTGAGCTGCCTGCTCAAACTCGCTAATCTTCATCTCTTACACCAAATGTAGCTTTCAAACCCACCAAACCCCTTCAATTCTTCTGCACAATCAGAAAACCTCCATGGCTTGTCAATGCCGTTTGGGCTCTTCTTCTCCTTCCTCGTCTTCCTCATTCTTACCCTCATCCCCATTCCTCAACCCCACACCCAAAACCTCTCGCCGCGCAACCAAACTCCACATTCGCCCCTCGATCACCTCCCATTTCTCGACCCCGAACGCTGGCCGCGACGACGCCGGCGAAGATGAAAAGACCGAGAAAAACCCCCAATTCGATTCCTTAAGCTCTCCGTGACGCTGACGGTGATCTCCGCCTCTCTTTCCAAGCCCAAGTCTGCCGTCGCCGCCATCAAGGAGCGAAAGCATGTAATTAAGCCTCCAGGTATCGATTTGAGAGAGCGGGCGGAACCTGTACTGGTTGTTCTCGAAGATTCTAGAGTCTTGCGAACAATGCGTCCGTCGATGGAGGGATTGGGAGAGATTCAGCATCGATTCGTTCTGTGTCAACGCTTACACACCTCCGATGAAGAGGCCGGAGCTGCCGCCGCCGTACGTAGGGTTTTTGAGTAGACTGCCGGAGTTCATGTTGTCGTTTACGAAGCGGAAGAAGGAGTCGAAGAAGGCGGCGGAGCTGCGGCGGGCGACGGAGGAGTTCAAGAGGCAGAGGAAGGAGGAGCTGGAGAGGATGAGGAAAGAGCGGGAGATCATCGACAAGGCCATGAAAGTTCAGAAGAAAGAGGAGGAGAGGAGGTTGAGGAGGGAGGCGAGGAAGAAGAAGTACAAGGAATCGTTGCGCGAGGTGCGCGCCAATGAGCGGGACATGGCCAATTTCTGGGCCGAATTGGCTCAGGATCAGAACGTGGCGACGGCGTTGGGGCTTTTATTCTTCTACATTTTCTACAGAACGGTGGTGCTGAACTACAGGAAGCAGAAGAAGGACTACGAGGACAGGTTGAAGATCGAGAAGGGGGAGGCGGAGGAGAGGAAGAAGATGAGGGAGTTAGAGAGAGAAATGGAGGGGCTTCAGGGTGAGGACCCTGATGAGCTTGAGCAAGGGAAAGGAGGAGAGGACAATCCTTACATGAAGATGGCAGCTCAGTTCATGAAGTCCGGCGCTCGTGTCCGGCGAGCTCAGAACCGGAGACTGCCCCAGTACTTGGAGAGGGGCGTGTATGTCAAATTTGAGGATGTTGCGGAGCTCGGGAAAAGCCGGCTCGAGCTGGAGGAAATCGTCAAGTTCTTCACTCATGGGAAGATGTATCGTCGGAGAGGTGTTAGAATTCCTGGTTAGTTACGACACTTCATAATTGAGAACTTGCTTAGTTCTATTAGCTTTGTGCTTTGTTTGTAATAATTAGAGAATTTTAGAGCTTAGTGATCTGCTTGATCATGGCAATGTGGTATTTGGTTTTGCTTATTTAGGTGGTATTCTTCTTTGTGGCCCTCCTGGACTCGGCAAGACTTTGCTTGCAAAAGCTGTGGCTGGTGAGGCGGGGGTCAACTTTTTCTCCATCTCCGCCTCTCAGTTTGTGGAAATATATGTTGGTGTCGGTGCTTTGCGTGTCTGAGCACTTTACCAGGAAGCAAAGGAAAATGTATGTGCTGTTTTCAGATAAGTTTTTTGTGCAGGGAAAGATACCTTTATAATGTGCGTGTGTAATTAGATGTTTAACTCGCATTTTGAAATTCATGATTGTTTTGTGATAGGCTCCGTCAGTTGTGTTCATTGATGAGTTAGATGCTGTGGGGAGAGAGCGTGGCTTAATCAAGGGTTCAGGTGGACAAGAATGTGACACTACTCTTAATCAGGTTGGCTGCGCATACTTGATTATCATGCTTTGGATTGTTTCATACTGCTTTTGTTTTTAACTCCAATTGTTTGTGCGAAGTGATATCTGTAATCATGTCCATACGTCAGCTTCTTGTATGCCTGGATGGGTTTGAGGGAAGAGGGGAAGTGATCACCATTGCTTCCACAAATAGACCGGACATTCTAGATCTGGCCCTTGTAAGACCTGGAAGATTCGATCGGAAAATATTTATCCCTAATTCTGGTCTTATAGGTCGCATTGAAATTTTGAAGGTATTAGTTCAAACTTGTAAATTGAAATCCTGATACTGGTTTTATGATATTTGAAGATTGCCACTTTCTGTTCTCCCATTGAGATTCTTATATATTTTAATGCCTGTTTTCATTTCCTGGTTATAGGTGCATGCTCGTAAGAAGCCTTTGGCTGAGGATGTGGACTACATGGCTGTTGCTAGTATGACTGATGGAATGGTTGGGGCAGAGCTAGCCAACATGGTTGAGGTTGCTGCTATCAACATGATACGCGATGGAAGGACAGAGATAATATTTTCTTATGTATAATTTCGAGAATCAATAAAGAAATGTGAAAAAAAGAATTCGTGGATCATTACCATTTCCCTTACATCTCTAAGTTGGTCTTCTGAACATGACAGTTACATGAAAAGATTCGAGTTCCCTTAGAAACAGGTCCTTAATAAATGAGTTCTGAATATGATTTGACCATCCCAGGATTGAATATTTTTGTGCTTTTAAGTTAGAACTGTGATGTGATTTAGTGACCACTCTCAGCATGGAAATTTTTTGGACATTTGCAGATCACAACTGATGATCTCTTACAAGCTGCACAAATGGAAGAAAGGGGTATGCTAGATAGAAAAGAGAGGAGCTTTGAGACTTGGAAGCAAGTAGCTCTTAATGAAGCAGCATTGGCTGTTATAGCTGCAAACTTCCCTGATCTTAAAAATATTGAGTTTGTATGATCCTAAAGCCACACTTTTGACTGTTGTGTTTTGGGGTGGTTTTCAACGTACCCATTTTAATGCATTCATTTTGTTGTCAAAGTAATCTTCTGAATTTGGCTGCTGCTCTCTCAGAGGTGTCCTTTTCATAAGCGTAGAATACTTAACGATTTAACAATCTATTTGCAGGTCACTGTTGCTCCTAGAGCTGGCAGGGAATGAGCTTATGTTCGGATGAAAATGGATCCGATCAAATTCAATGAAGGAATGCTTACGTATGAGTTTTCCTTTGTATTGCTTTTTCTTTCTCTACTCGTTGCACCAAAACCCTTTTTTTTATCTCCTCTTTTCATTCATTTTTTTTTTTAATTTCTGGCAGTTGACAATCCCTCCTGGGTCATATCACCTTTCAACTAGCACCACGAGCAGCTGATGAAGTTTGGTATGGTAAGGATCAGGTATGAAAACCTTAACCCTTTTATTTGACTCAAGTACAGGAATTTCGAAATCCCAAAGAAAAGAAAACTCGGATGTTTCAATGGAACTTGTATTCCAAGATTTCTTTTTCTGTTTTGAGCAGAGTATAATTAGTTTAGCGTGCTGGAGTTGTCACCCTAAGCTGACGAGGTCAAAATTTTCTTTAGAATCCCGTATTTCAGTTGAGTACAATGTGGGCTGAAACGGCAGACAATGCTCTATCACCTGCACGGACTCTTGTTCTTGGTGGCCTCTCTGACAAGCATCATGGACTGTCTAACTTTTGGGTTGCCGATCGAATCAATGTAATTGAATGTCTTTACACTATTTCGTTAAATTTTTTTTAAGAACTTGTCTCTGTTATAGTCAGAATATTATGGTTGAACTCTTGGGTTGCGTGCTCATGCAAATCTTAAATTTTTTCAGGACCTTGATTCAGAGGCATTGCAGTTTGTTAACATGTGTTATGAACGTGCCAAGGAGGTAATGCAAAGATTCATTTGATGGTGATCTATCTATTTTTTCACTATATTGGGACTCACTTATCATTGTCTTCCATATCAGATCCTGCACTGTAACCGAAAGCTCATG
Organism: Artocarpus heterophyllus; assembly: GCA_025403435.1. Lineage (NCBI taxonomy): Eukaryota > Viridiplantae > Streptophyta > Magnoliopsida > Rosales > Moraceae > Artocarpus > Artocarpus heterophyllus. The sequence goes on from CM046349.1 coordinate 6,371,080, forward strand.
GATGCGGTGGTTGATGAACTCATCGGGAAGAAAAGTTTGCTAAACAAGATTTCTTACACCTAGTAGAGTTGCATGGTCACCTCCAACCTATGCCACCTTCTGTACTTGATCTCCGGGTTGCGAAGTGTAACGAGTTCCAAGATCAAATGATGAACCAAAATAAAATAGCTTCTAGAACCAATATATGAGCAAAAGGCATATAAGGTTCTTGGTCCATTGGCGGCTGGATTCGTTGGGCATTTTCGGCATAGACTCCTCTTCTTTTTGTGCAGTCTAGGGGCTCAGAAAACAAGATGAATTTTTGAAGCACAGTTTTGTTTTTTGACACCATCTTTCATTCTTTACCAACGGTCCAATAATTAATAAACAGAAAAATTTTCGCCGGAGTATTGTATTTGTTTGATGTATCTTCTTTATTGGAATTCATTTGATTTCTTTGGCTACCTGAACAGAAAGGTCATAGAATTCAAATTGAAATACTTCCTTTGAAGGGGTAAAAAAAAAGCTTGCCTGGCCGTTTCTTTTTCTCTTGTTCTTTCTTGTGAAGAATTCCAAGGTAGAGTTTGAAAAATATCGTGCTGGTAGCACTCTATTGTAAACGTACAAATTTATATTTGGTTATGTTAGTTTTGTATACTTTATTTTCATTTTTTGATGTGATTTATTTGGAGCAAATTTACTCGGAAATATGTATTACTGCTAAATACTTATATAGTAGAAAGCTCATTTTCTTATTTGTGGGTTCCAATTGAAGTTCATAGCTAGCTTTATATTATAGCTATGGCCTATGCACAATGCCAATTGCCAAATAGTGGACGTTCAAGCTGAAGGATGTCTCGCCTGAGTATGTTGATAGATTGTATTTTTTGTTTTGTATTTGTTTTTTTGTTTTTTTGTTTTTTTTTTTTTAACTTCTACCGAGTAATTATTTTTTCTTATTTTCATTCAATGATTCTCGGATAATGCGGTTCCTGTTTAGATGCATGATTAACGTCACCACAACACCACGTTCTCTTTTTGTTGTTGTTGTTGTTTGTTATTATTATTATTAGTTTTAAAAAGAGAGAGTAAAAAATGACACGTTCTCACCAACGGTATCTAGCCAAGAAATAACCGCCAAATCTATACCACGTTTCTCATTGCCACCCCACGATCTCAATTCCTTCATGATTCATATACATCTACTTGTGTATATATATATATATATATACACACATATATATTAACCAAAATCATATATATATTGGTGCTTCTCGAGGTCACAATAACCACAATCCTGAGCAACTTCATTTCCAAAACCTTTTGTGGAGATAAAGAAAGATAAACATCATCAACAGAAACAATCATGGCTTCTAATTCCATGGTTCTTCTCAACACTTTGTTGATGGTCTTCTTCTTCTTCTTCTTAATGAATGCTCCACTGTTCGAAGCTTCCAGAGACTTCAAAGTTGGTGACGATTTGGGCTGGTTGGAGCCTGACATCAACAACAAAACCTTGTACAATCAGTGGGCTTCAAAGAATCGTTTCCAAGTTGGAGATTCTCTTGGTAAGTCATTTGTTTCTTGTCATTTGTTAGATTCATAAGCAGTGAAAAACAAATTCGACTCATTTGCTTGATCATATATTGTATGTTTGCGTACAGTTTTTGTGTACAAGAATGACTCGGTTCTTGTGGTGGAGAAATGGGGTTACTACCACTGCGACACAAGCAAGCCAATCATCGCCCTTGACAACGGCAACAGCACTGTCAATCTTGACAGGCCTGGCCTCTTCTACTTCATCAGTGGCGCCTCAGGACACTGCAAAAAGGGCCAGCGAATGATCGTCGATGTTCTGTCTCCGAGGTCTCCGCATTCCTTTGCTTCTCCTCCTGACTACTTTGCGGCGTCACCTTTCCCAGCGCACAGCTCAGGAGGCTCGGTGTCCGTGGTCACTTGCACCTCACTTGTGATGGCTCTTCTTGTTGCTACTTTTGCAACCTTAGTATGATTTGAACTACTACAGTTCTTGTTAACTATTGCCATATTGTTTTGTTTTGGTTTTGCTAGCCTGTTGAGTCAGATTCCGGATGTTGGAATCTTCTGTTTTTTTATCTCTTATTTGAACTTATTCATTCAGTATTGAACATTGCTGATCTTGTTTCAGTTACGTACATTGACATATTCATTAATGTTTTAATGCTTATTTATTTCAATGTTTGTTCATTTCTCTTTATTTTAATTAGCACAACTTGGGACCTAATAATCTCGCAAAAAAAAAAAAAAAAAAAAGGAAAGAAAAGAAAAACTACACAGTTTGGATTCTACAGCCTCAGTCAAATTTATACACAAAGATTCTCCACCCTGGGCTCTACTTTTCAAGTCAACAAACCATAATCTAGAAGTTGAAAAAAAAGAAAAGAAATTCAGTTATTGGAAAATATGTGTGTGGATATATATATATATATATTTGCTTGGCCTTGTTGCTATGACTTTCCAAACATACTGATGGAGATTGAACATTGAATCAACTTTCTCTAATGTTACTGGTTTGGTCAAAATTAATCAGCTTGCCTCTTTCACTTTGAACAATGCCAATTATCCTTGCTACTTTCTCTAAAATACATTTACTTTTTTATCTGTTTCAAGTCTTTGTTTGATATGCAGACCTTGACAATACCAGAAATGATTGTTCTTAGAAATAACAATCTTTACCTATCCCAGGTTATTTAATCCCAACTAATTGTCCTTCCCAAGGTTATCCACTCCATATTAAACTGCAAAAAGTTGTTCTAGTTCCTGAAATTCAGTCATATCCTTCTTCATGTTCAAATTTCATCCCCAAAAAAAAAATTTATATTTTTGAATCAACAATGGATGGTCTTGGTCTTATTATGCTGCAAATTCTCCGAACTGCGGAAGGCAAAATTAGCGTTGGATTTTTATTTTTATTTTTTTCTATAGCATAGCCATGAAAACGACTTGATAAAATATACTATACTCTGTCAAGGGAAGATATGCGCTTCAAGACTGCAGAAGTAACTGGTAATGACAAGGAAATTGTCATATGTTCTTTAAGAGAAAGAATGATATTCAACACGAAAAAAGAAATGATTGATTATGTTCAAGTAAAAGCACAAATTTAACGTATTTGAAAGTAATAAAACATGAAATTTTATACATATTTGCAGACAAGTTTTAATTTGTAAGCAAGTAAATTACACTTTGCATATCAGATATACTTAACAGTTCTTCAATTGAAGTGTCTAATTAATCATGGTCAATATGAGTGATATCCTTGTTGGTAGGAGCTCTCAACATCTGAATTTTGGCTTCCCATTTCATCATCTGCACCCCATCTCCCCACCAACTTTCTCCACTTCAATTTCCTGAGCCAGTGCTCAAGCAGCAGCACAACTAGAGCAATAAAAATTATACCCAAAGTTGCCCCACTAACTGCCAGAACAGCCACAAGCAGGAATTCCGAACCCTGGCAGCGAGGCATCACCACCCATGTGGCTGCAACATAGCCTGTTGCCATGAACAACAACATAGCCACCCACATGGCTTTGTGGGCAACAACCAACAATCTCATCTGCAGTTTTCTCCGAAAGGGTATGATGCTGACAAGAACAACAACTATTGAGAGAGAAGTGAATAAAGCCACATTGTTGCTTATAGCAAAGACCTTGAAAGCCTTTGTTGTGCCTGCAATTGACTTCCCTTTTATCGGCCCCTCCTGGTAGATGCCACCGGGAGGGGTCATTCCAGCAGTAAAGGTTACTGTCGCGATCAAAATGGCTACTAGTATGATAGTGTTCCTGGCATTTTGTACTCCCTCACTATGAATCATGTGATGCTTCTCTAAGCGAGTATGGTAACGTTCTCTTGACAATTCTGCTGTGTGTCTTCTGCTGCCAGTATTCCTGTGATGTCGAAAATGGGCCACTGGAGAAAAGGTTTCCTGTTTGAACATTTCGTTGGTGATTTTCTCTTGAACTTGGTTCTGGGGTGATGATACTTTAGGCTTTCTTTGGTTCCCCTGCTGAAAACAAGCTATATCTGCAGGCAAAGAGGACAAAACATTTTCATTCATGGACATTTCTGATTCGAATATATAACTTAGCCTTGAAGATATTGCATCCGGCAAAAAATTTATGACTTCTATGCTTCTTTCTCCACCAGCTCTTGCAAAAGTCTCTAGTTGTCGAGTTTCCACACAGTCCTCGGTGTGATCAAGGACATCTAGCGGTGTTTGGCCTTTACAATTCCGAGTGTCGATCACCTTTGTTTTGTTGATCAAGAACTCTGCAATCTAAAACCAGCACAAAATGAAGTACAAACTTGAGAGTTCTTATATGTGCTATTAACATATTCTAATAGAAGTATGATTCAGAACAATCCGTGTTGTTCCTCACCTGATTTCGCCCTCATGAAACGGCAAGATGCAAGACAGTGTTACCATACCGGTCTTGACAGTGAAGGAGATTTGTGGGATTTGAGAAGTGAACCAAGAAAACCAAGGCTTCAAATTTGCCATATCTCACAGCCAAGTGAAACATTGACTCTTCCTCTTTCGTGAGATAATGAAAAGCAGCGAGATATTTTCGCGCAAATTATTTGAGGACTGAAACTTCACCATGTATCGTAGCCAAATGCAACGGTGTGTAACCATTGTTGTTGTATTGCAGTGCAAGGTTGGGGTCGCGCCTCAGGAGCACCCAAGTTATTTCTCTGTACCCTTCATTACAAGCGTAGTGCAAAGGGGAATTTCCTTTCTCGTCAACCTTTTGAGCCATATATGGACTCACGTTTAGTATCTCCCCAACCACCTCTGCATGAATAACTCATATTATACATCATAGAGAGCTAAAAACTCGGAAAAAAATCCAAATATAGGACAGAGGGTACTCTAGTGTTCTATCTGTGTGTCCTCTTGATGCGGCCACATGAATACAAGTCTGATCAAGGCCAACAACTTCCTCCAAATCAAGAATCCCGGGCAGTTTCATAAGGAGATTCACGGCGTCAAGATGTCCAAGACTGCAAGCCAAGAAAAGTCCAGTCTGTTTATGAGAGTTTAGCTTGAAAGCTGCCCTTGGATTAGCCTCTAATAGCAGCCTCAGAACGTTTGGATTCCCTTGGTGACAAGCTTCATGAACCAGGGTCTCCGAGTCCTTGTTCTCAGCCGGAACCATTTCAGGACATAGCTTTGTGATCTCCAAGACTATGTCAATGTGTCCAAACTTTGAAGCCAAGTGTAAAACAGTGTTCAAGCAAGCTGTTTTCTGCTCAAGAAGAATTGCTTCATTTTCCCTAACTAAGCCCAGAAATGTTGGTACATCGTTGCTGCTAATTGCCTCCACAATCTTTGGATCCATTATGTTTGTTTTAAACTTGTAGTCTTAGCGTTTTTTGTTGGGTTGGTCTTTAGGGCTGTGACCAAAGATATTGATTAGTAGGGTTGATATCATATGCCAAGATTCCTATTTATATTTAGTGGAAGTGGCAAGTTCTTGGAAAATCTTTTGGCTTTATTTGGCAAACATAGTTAGAATTAATAAGTTCTAACTAGTATAGTATAAAGCTCTTATATGTTACAGTGTAAAGCAAAGGTTTGTTACAATATAAAGCTCTCATATGTTACAATATTTTAGTTCTAACTTTGTTACCAGACACTCTTTATAGAGCCTCTGATCATTTGAAAATTTAAAAAAACAAGGGTCTCCACGATAAAAGGTCTCTACTGGTTATATGTATGTTTCTAAACATTAAATCTAATCAAAATTATATTAAATGAAAATGTATAAAAAACAACAGTATTTGATACTTATGTGATGGTTTAAAACAAATCTCTATCAGGATGGTAGTTTTTTCAATACCATCATGTATACTCTCCATGAACAATAACATATACATCTATAGCCTTGTTTGACAATGTTGTTAGAACTTATTAATTCTAACTGCTATAATGTAAAGTTCTCATATGGTATAGTATTTTGATTTCAATTACGTCTTCAAACACACACACTATGTATATGTTAGAGTATGGTGACCCGAATTTATTTTGGTATGACCTGAAAAGTTTGCGGTGCGACAATTGTAATGAAAAATAAAAGTGAGATTTTTTATGAGATCTGTGGTGGTAGCAGAAGGATTGGGTCGATGGCCCGATCCTGTAGCCCCCCACTGACCTTACCGGGGGTGGGGGGTTAAAGCCCCCTCGGTACAGACCGTTGTATTTTTGGGCCATTTAGTTTATGTTTTTGGCCTATATAGTTTTGTCTATACCTATATATATAATATATTGTGTTAGGGTTTAATCATTAGAGAATATTTAGCCTCCCTAATGCCTTCATTGTAATCTTTACAAGTTTAGTGATTTTCTTCTCCTCTGCCTGTGGTTTGTTCCCGTTTTGAGTTTCTACGTAAATTTCATGTGTGTTTTTGTTCTTTATTTCTATCGCATTATCCAGTAACTATATATATATATATATATATATTTGTTCTGTTGCGATTTTTCCTTACCACAACACTGCTAATACCAAGTCTTCAAGGAAAGAGCATCCGTCAAAGATTCCAAATATGTTGAAGGGATATCAATTTTGACAAAACCATGGTTGTGTATTTCTAATGAACAGAAATTATAGAGGAAAAGCAGGGGAACTTTGGGGTATGTTTGTTTCGTGCATTTTTTGAACTCAATAGATTTAAATTTAGATTTGAGTATCAATAATCCTTAGGATACGCGTTTGTTTCTCCTAAAATCCGAATCATTTAAGTATCAAGAATTCAAGTTTTCATAATTCTCATCACCCTTAAACTTTTGATACTCGAATATCTTTGTTATAGTAAAAACTAAAATTCTCTCCTATATTTGAGAAAAAAAATCATAACTTCTTTATTTGATATTCAATTGAGATGATTCTTTTTTACTGTGTTCCTAATGAAGTAAGGAATAAATCAAGGCCATATTGCATATTTTTTAAGATTATTAACATTAAGATTTTATTAGATTTATTAATAAATCAAAAACTATCTTCACCACCTCTCCAAATACAAATTATAATTTTATTCCATACTCGGATTAAAACTTAAATACACATCCAAACGTCAATTCGAATAACAATTCAAATCACTAACTCAAATCCTAATTCAAATTACACTAACTCAAATTATAAATCACTAATTTGAATTCATTTACCAAACAGACCCTTAAATATTGGATCTTTGTGGGATTAGACTTTCATTCACCTCTATTGGCCTTTGCCAAACCTTGTATGCCACGACATCAATCATGTGGAAGTAATAGTTTTATCAACGAAAAAATAATAATAATAATGAGCAAAAGTTATAGTTGAACATGTACTTTAGACTTATCAGTTAGTCTTATTTTTTAAATCATTGGATTAACTTTTCAATGATCTGATTTATAATTTGTAAATTTTTAATGTAAATAGTTACAAATCAAACCATTAAAAAATTAATCAAAAAATTAAAATAACAAGACCTACTAAGGAAAAAAAAAGCTTATGCTAAGAGCTAAAGAAAAAGGCATGCTAATATTATTCATTCAGGGATTCCTTGTGTTTTCTCGAAGCATGTCCTCAAATATGAATTAGCATGCTTTCTCCATGCTTTCTCCAAGTACTGTCAAAAGTAAAATCATTCTCTAGAATATGTTGATTTTAGAATGATAATGAAAATTAGCCGATTTTGATATTGTTAACTTGTTTCTTTAGTCCACCCTTTAAAAAAATCTTGCTTCTTCAGTTCTTCCATTGAAGATTAGCCCAAACACTTTATCATAAAGTAATGTACTTGAAATGAACAACAGGCCTTTTATAAAAACATTGTGAAATTTACAACTAGGAAAATCAAATAATGCCAAGCGATCCAAAGCCAAATAAATAAATAATGCCAAGTAATACGAAGGAGAATCCCTAAAGAGCATACACATAAATTTGCCAAAATTTTGGAAGTTCCTCTCAAAATTTTGATTTTATAGTGGTATCAAAATATTTTTTAGTTATAAAATCATTTTTGTCTAGGTATCGAAGAAATATTAGTTGCAACATCGATGTCAATAAGTTTTTAGCGTAATTTTTGCTAAATTTCAAAAAAAAAATTGGTCACTAACAAAAACTAAAATTTTAGCTGTTTGAACTTTCTTTGTTTTTTTTTTCTCTCTGAAAATAGAAAAATTTTCATAAATGTTATCTTTTAAGATTTACTTTTTATAAATGACACAGATGTTCATTTGTGGCATAACTTAACATGCAATATGAATTATAGTGTGACTTAAACTTTTCTAAGTATAACATAAATGATCACAACTTTCAAAAATGTGGTATAACATGTAATTTTTTCATTAAAATAATATTATTACTTTTTTCTAGCCCACATGAGAAATCTTCCCATGCATGAAATACATTGGAAAGACATCAACAAACCTATAAGTTGTATGTTCATACCTATATTTAACAATATTTAGGTAACATATTAGAGCACAATATTGCTTGAATCCATTTGACATCTTAAGCATATTTGAGCCTCATAGAACTTCCTCAGGATATACATGTATGAAGATTTTCATGTAAAACATACTTATTTATGAATCTTTTTAATGTTTATTCTATTATAACATATCATAAACAATTTTAAATGTAAAGTTTTGTAGTTTTCATAATTTTTTTGACATTTCTATCCACATTGATATTTTCTCTCAAATTTTTGTAAAATTAGATTACTAATATTTTTATCGATACGGATATTTTCTTTCTTGTTAAAGAGTTAAAAAAGAAATGACTTGTTATGGAACATTTGCTATTAACTAATTATTATTGCTATTGGTTTCTAAGAGAAAACAATGAAAAGTTGCTGAGAAGGAGACCTTTTCTTGTTTCTTAATTGTATTGACTTGCTCAGAGAATATACAGTGTGCAATGTTGACTATATATAGAACAAAATAAAACAGTCAAGGTATAAGCAGGACCTATACTAGCTAATGCTATTGGTTTACATGAATGAGGACAAAAGATATAGCTATCAATGTACAATTCTTTAATGGATATAATATGGCTGCACCACCACTTAAGCAATTAGGACAAAGGTATTGTAGAAGAAAGCAACACCAACACTTCCCTTATTGCAGAGGAAAGCAATCAAGACAATAAAGGTTGTCGAATTGCATTAGGATAAGAATCAATTGTGCTTATGACAAACCGAGGCAATTGATATCATCTTCCAACAGCCTCCCTCAATTCGATAGCCGTCAAAGAAGTGACTCCCAATTTGTTCCTGAAATAGTTGAAAAATGTTGCAGATAGGGGCTTCGTGAGTATGTCAGCATTTTGGTCTGTGGCTGGAACATGTTGAACTGCAATGGTCTTGTCTAGCAGCTTCTCTCGAACAAAGTATAGGTCCGGTTCAATGTGCTTGGTTCTTGAATGTAGTAGAACTGGATTAGAAGATATTGAAACCATGCTCAAATTGTCCACCCAAATCACTGAACTTCTATTGCAGCTAACTTGCAATTCCATTAGAAGGGACTTGAGCCAAAGGACTTCAACAGTGGCACTAGCTAGACTCCTATATTCAGCCTCTGTGCTGGATCGAGAAATAGTGGTCTGCTTCTTGGAGCACCATGTGACTATATTATTTCCCAAATAAACACAAAAACATGTGGTTGAACGACGATCATTAGGGTCTATTGCCTAATCAGCATCTGAGTATCCTGTTAAATTCAAGTGTTATGACTTGGTAAAATTTAGGCCATAATGAAGAGTCCTTTTAAGATACCTAAGAATCCCCTTAACTGCTTTCTAGTGTGTGTTTAGAGGACATTCCATGAATTGACTTACCTTGTTGACTGAATAAGCAATTTCAGGTCAAGTTATGGTGAGATATTGAAGAGCACCTACTGTGCTTCTATACAGTTGCCCCTCTTTAAAGGGATCTCCATTGTGGGCTGATAAGTGCTGATCTGTGATTATTGGAGTGGGAAAAGGCTTAGCATCCTCCATCTTGACCTTCTAAAGAAGATCCAAGATGCATTTTGCTTGAGATAAGTGAAGACCTGTACTGGTAGCATGAACTTCTATTCCCAAGAAGTAGTGCAATTGCCCCAAATACTTCAAGGAAAAAGGCCATATTCAGTAATGGAATTAGTTTTTGAACTTCTACTTCATGACTTCCTGTGATGATTATATCATCAACGTATACAAGTACAAGAAGTTATGAGTGTTGAGTGAGCTTCATAAAGAATGAATTATCTAACTTCGAGGACTCAAAACCAAGTCTACACAAGGTGCTGCTGAGCTTGTCAAACCAGGCCCTTGGAGCTTGTTTGAGCCCAAAAAGAGCCTTATGGAGTTTGCATACCATCATAGCTCGATTTCCAATTTCAAAACTAGGAGGTTGGGACATGTATACATCATCTTCAAGGGTCCCATTTAAAAAGGCATTGTTGACATCGACTTGGTGAATTTTCCATCCTCTAGATAGAGCTATAGTGAGAACAACTCGAACTATTACAGGCTTAATTACTAGACTAAAGGTTTCAGTAAAATCGAAATCTGTAACTTGGCTAAAACCTCGAGCCACAAGTCTAGCCTTATAACGAGCTACACTGCCATTTGGATTCCTCTTTAATTTAAAAATCCATTTGCAATCTACAAGCTTCCTATTTTGAGGAATTGGAACAACTTGCCAGGTTTTATTCTTCATTAGAGCTTGGTATTCTTCCTGCATTGCTGCCTTCTAATGTGGAGATAGCATAGCTTCTTCAAGAGTAGTAGGCTCACTTTCATTTTTGCAATCTGCATTCTAGACTTTAGGCTTGTAAACACCATGCTTGGCTCTTGTCTCCATAGGATGAGTATTCCCTGCTTGACTATTTCGAGTTCTCCTGGGTCTGGTATTAGTTGGATCAACAATTTCACCTGGAACAATAGCAGTAGGTGCATAGGACTCTATTGGATCTGTGCGAGTGTGTGTAGGGCTTGAACTTGTGATAAGAGTAAAAGGGATAAAAATGAGATGTGAAGAATCATTGTTATCAGTGAGTGTGTGATTTGTATCCAGAGTGGTTGAAATGGTAGTAGCAACAGATAAATGAGCAACAGGCAGACGACTTTGAGGTTCTTGAATGATTGGTATAACTGGTGTACTCAAATCATGAAACTCTTGAAACCGTGCTGGTGTCCTTTGATAAGATTTTCTAGCAAAAGGAAAGGTTCTTTCATCAAAAATTATGTGTCTAGAAATGTACAATCTGCCATTAGGAGCTAAGCACTTATATCCTTTGTGTTGTGTGCTATAGCCAATGAAGGTACAAGGCATAGAACAGAACTATAATTTGTGATCATTGTATGGTCTTAAATGAGGATAAACTATACAGCCAAATACCTTGAGTTGAGAGTAATCAGGTTTCACCTTGTAAAGAACTTCCAAAGGGCATTGATGTTGCAAGATCTTAGTGGGAAGGCGATTGATTAGATATGCAGCAGAGGTAAAAGCATCATCCCAAAATCTAAGAGGCATATGAGCATGTGCAAGCATAGAGAGACCTGTTTCAACTATGTGTCTATGTTTTCGTTCTGCGACACCATTGTGTTCTGGAGTATGAGGGCAAGAAACACGATGAAGGATTCCATATTCTTTGAAGTAATTGGTCAGTGATCGGTACTCACCCCCCCAATTTGTTTGTAAGGTTTTGATTTTCTTATTTAGATGCAATTCAGCATGCGTTTTGAACTAAAGGAAGACATTATGAACATTAGATTTCTGTTTTAAGAGATATATCTAAGTGTAGCATGAGAAGGCATCAATAAATGTCACATAATATGAAAAACCATTAGATGATCTGACTTGTGAGGGTCCCCATAGGTCCGAGTAGATTAATTGTAAAGGTTCTTTTATCTCAGTGATGGAATATGAAAAAGGCAGTTTGTGGCTCTTTCCTTGTTGACAAGCACAACAAAAATCAAAGTTTTCTTTCATTAAAGGAGATTGATTACACTTTGACAAGACTTTCGACACTGTACTCAACGCTGGATGCCCAAGTCTTTCATGCCATAGGTTAAGGGCCGAATTACTAGACTCACTATTCAAATAGTTGGGTACAGACACATTTTTAACACGACCTGAGGAACATAACTCAGGTCCTTTAAAGAAATTTTGAAGACAAGATGAAGAACCACTAGACTGAGAATGATTAGATTTGGTATGATATAGCTTGAACTGATAGAGGCCCCCACTAAGACTCCCTTACAGCAGCACTACCCCCTTGACTCGGGCCTTCACAAGACAAAAACCAGGATGGAATTCAAAATAAACTAAGTTATCATAAGCAAACTGTGAAACACTAATGAGGTTTTTCTTAATATGTGAATATGAAGTAAATTTTTGAGAGTGAAAGTCTTTGAATTTTTTGAATTGATAAGTGTAGAGGATCCAATGTGAGAGATATACAAACCTGCTCCATTACCCATATGAAGTTTGGTGGCTCCATGACACTCGGTCCCAAGGTTGAGGTTGCTTAAGTCATTAGTCACATGGTTGGTTGCCCTAGAGTCAGGATACCAATTTGGATCCGTAAGGGTATCTTGAGTCGCTATCATGGCTGTGACATTGTTGTTCAGAGTGTTGGAGTAGTTCTGCTCACCATTGTTTCCTTGAGCTGCTGAAGAAGGACCTTGAAAACTAGTGTCAAATCTGTAGTAACAACGTTGCACAGTATGCCCCATCTTTCCACAGAGCTAGCATTGAGGTCTTAAATTGTTCCAGCTATTACGTCCTCCATGGGTACGTCCTCTTGTTCCTCTGCCTCTTGAAAGGTTTTGATTTCCACCATGAGAGGGGTATGAGTTATGACCACTGGTGTGGAACCTTTGATTGTTGCTCCCTTGTTTATGAGCGTTGTTGAAGGTAAGATTGGTAGCTGGAAAAGTCCCATCTAAGTTGACAGCTTGACCACGCTCCAAGGGAGTTTCAAAGCTCATCAATAGAGCTCCAACATCCTTTACAGTGTACGATTCTGCCCTTAAAGTGATTGTAACCATGACTGGATCATACTCAGTGCCCAGGCCAGCAAGCAAATAGAGGACTTGGTCTTCTTCTAGGACTCTATAGCCCACAGATGCAAGAATGTCACAGCAAGATTTCATTTTGGTAAGATACTCGTGCATTGAGAGATTACCTTTCTTGAGTGTTTGGAGTTGCAACTTGCATTGCATAATCTTTGCTCTTGACTGATTTGCAAAGTTCATTTCTAGTGTGTGCCATAGTTCACTAGATCTATCATTTCCCATCACATTAACAAGAATTCCCTCAGAGATGGAAGCAAGTAGCCAAGAGGCCAATAGCTGATCTTGTCATTGCCAGAAAACATAAGCAGGATTGAGAGCTCCATGTGCACCATTCTCATCAAGTTGGAACTCTGGTGGAATCTCAATGGTGCCAAGAAGGTAACCTTGAAGGCCATAACCACAAACAGCTGCAAGGACTTGCTGCCTCCAAAGAAGATAGTTGGTTTCAGTCAAACAAATGGATACAACCTGATTTTGTGGTTGAATAAGTTGAAACTGAGGAATATGAGCAGTAGGAACAGTGGGGTTTTTCAGGATTTGGTTGAACCATGGGTTTTCTACGTTGGGCAGAGGATTAGCATTTTCAGCAACAATATTTGGATTAGCAGGATTTTGATTGGCCATTTCTAGGAGCAAGATGGCTTTGATACCATAAGAGAAAACAATGAAAAGTTGCTGAGAAGGAGACCTTTTCTTGTTTCTTAATTGTATTGACTTGCTTAGAGAATATACAGTATACAATATTGACTATATATAGAACAAAGTAAAACAGTCAAGGTATGAGCAGGACATACACTAGCTAATGCTATTGGTTTACACGAATGAGGACAAAAGATATAGCTATCAATGTACAATTCTTTAATGGATATAATATAGTTGTACCACCACTAAAGTAATCAGGACAAAGGTACTGTAGAAGAAAGCAACACCACAACTTCTCTTACTGCAAAGGAAAGCAATCAGGACAATAAAGGTTGTCGAATTGCATTAGGATAAGAATCAATTGTGTTTAGGACAAACTGAGGCAATTGATATCATCTTCCAACAGTTTCATTTAGGAAGCACGTTAGAAAAACAAATTCAGTTTACCACAATGTAAAGTTCTCATATGTTATAGAAGCAAAAATTTGTTACAGTATAAAGCTCTCATATATTAAATTTTTAAGTTCTAACTTGAAGTTCCAATTGATTCCCAAATACACTCATTACTGTTTATTCTTGTTATGCAGAAATTCTGAATTTTGTTTTTCTAAAAAAAATTCTTAATTTTGAAGAAGTTTCAATCTTTTACAACTCATGGGGTCAATGCCAGTCATGAGTCTTCACAAACAGCATACCTTGAAAAACGATAAAAAAATGAAAACGACTCAAATTATTCACAAACAATGTGCAGAAAGACGACATAGATTAATTTAAGATAACAGACATAACAAAATTGTATAAACGACAAGAAGTAGCGACAAAAACTCAAAAAACAACAGTAACAAGAAGGAAAACCATGTTTTTTTAAAACGACAACTAAATTTGTAATTGAAATTAGAAAGAGTAAAAATATTTCACAAAATCTTGACGAACTATAAAAATTAGAGACTAAAAAGTCTAAAAAACGACTTGCTTAAAAAAAATAAAAACGATAATAACTTGACTAACGACACACTTATGAGAGAAAAGACTAAAAATGACAATATCTTTAAAAATGACTTATCAGGAAGCAAGGTCTAGATATAAAAACAGCATGCACCTTTATAGGAAAAAAAACAATGAAAAAAATAAAACCAAAACGCATTTACGATAGGCATAATAAAAAGAAAGCCGTTAAATGTTGAAAACCTTCAGAAGCTTCTGTAAGACACTAACGACAAGGAAACAACAAGATCTGACAAACGACACCGAGGAAGGATAAAAAAACGTACGAACGACAGTTACTTAATAAGCAACGCAGTAATAACAGCAACTAGAGAGATAGAAAACGACAATATCTTGACAAACGACAACATTAAATGATGCATATCATACAATGACGACTATATTGAAAAACGATAGTGAAGTGGAGAAACGACAACAAAATGAACACTAGGCAAACATCTAAAAAACGACAACAACTGTACAATCGACGTGGAAAAATTCAAAGCCGACGAAAGATTGGAAAATCTTGACTATCGACAACGAACGGACGACAGATTCTGAGAAACGACAAACGGAGAGACTAATTCCAAGCCACAAACTTGACAGACGACATATTTATATTTGCAACTTCTCTGAAACGACAGAAAGCTAATAAACGGCAATTTCATGGTAAAACGAGAAAAGAAAAAACGACGGTCTTGTACAAACTGGAACCAAATAATCATAATCTCAACCAAAAAAGATGTCAAATTAAAAAACGACAACCATAAGCGATGACCTTGGCATGATGTTATATTCAAATATAAGCTCGTGTAACAAATTAATGACAAGCTTCTAACAAATTATGGCAAGTTTGCTCCCTAAAACCATTATAGGCATACAAAAACAATAAATTCTTTTTTAAACAATACATAGGTACAAGAATATGCAGAAAAGACAACACTTGCTACCACCATGTCTAAAGCATGCTGCATCATAAACTTGACATAAAGGATAACAGTAGGGGAATAAATATCAAAAAGCATTAATCATAGTTTAAATTCCACTAGCTAAATTAGTTATATTTGACCCGTACTTGGGGAAGTTAAAAGAACATTCAATACGAGTGATATCCTTTGTGGAATGAGCTTGCAACATCTGAGTTTTCGCTTCCCATTTCAGGATCAGGAACTCCTCCCTCCTCTACGTCCCTCCCATCTTTATACCTATTTTTTGCCAACCAGTGCTCAACCAGCTTCATACCCAGGCCAACAAAAACAATCCCCAGAGTCCCGCCACTCACCGCCAGCAGCGCCACAAATGCAATCTCCATCTTCTGGCTCTCCGGCATGATCACCCACATGGCTGCAACATAGCTCGTGGCCATGAATACCACCGCTGCCCACATGACCTTGTGAGCCAATGACAAAAGCCTCATTTGCGGCTTTCTGCGAAAAGGGATGATGCTGACAAGAACCACAACGATGGAGAGAGATGTGAACAATGCCAAGTCATTGCTTATTGCAAACACCTTGAAAGCTACTGTTTCCCCTGCCATCGCCTTCCCTTTCATCTTTTCATCCTGGTGGAAGCCGCCAGGAGGGCTAATCCCGGCGGCAAAAGAGACCGTTGCGATCAGAATAGCCACCAGTATGATGGTGTTTCTCGCATTCTGTAGCGCCTCTGTGTATACCTTGCGGCGATGCCTTTTTCTGCAGTGCCTGTTGAGAGTCTCAACGCCTACTTGATGCCTTATGCAGACACACTCTTCATGTCCTATGTTGGATGGAGACAAGGACTCTGGATCAAGTGCTATTCCGTTGTCCCGCCCCTCTTGATCAACGTGTAGTCGAGGAGAGGACTTTCTAGCCTGTGGTGATGACAGACAAGAAGATATTGATTGGGGCGACGACAAAGAGCTAGAAGTGGCCTTGCTTGATGGTGAAGGAGAGCTCTTTTCGTTTGGAGTCTGCGCACGGCATTCCTCTTCCATACGATCCTGCTGCCACAAAAAATTCTTAGACAATACTTGCATTTCGTACCCTTTAAGGACCCTTCTTGGCATGGTTTCTAGTGGCACTGGCCTAGCAGCTTTTCTTGGTACTTTTGGTGGAGGATTTGACAACTCGATGCTCCTTTTCCCTCCAACTTTATGGAACATGGATTCAAGACGCTGAATTTCTACACTGTCCTTAGCCTGGTGGAGGATGTCGAGTGGGGTAAGCCCTTTCGAGTTCTGCACATTAATGTCCATCTTTCTGTTGATCAAGTACTCTACCATCTGCAACGAAGGAAATCAAGAGCAAAGTTGAAGACAAGCACAAAATGTCATTTCTTTTTTTGTTTCATTTTACATATTGATTCCTTACCTGATGATTTCCCTCGGAAACTGCAAGATGTAAGATGTTGTTGCCATGTCGATCTTGACAGCCAAACAAATTCATCCCATTGCAGACGTTAAACAAGAACACCAGAGCGTCGTATCGTTTATGTTTCACCGCAAGATGAAACACGGTCTCTCCATCTTTTGTGAGGTATTGGAAAGAAGCTGTAGCCAGTATCATAAATCCTTGAAGGACCAAGAATTTGTAGTTGATCACAGCCAAGTGCAGTGGTGTGTAACCATTGTTGTTGTATTTCAGCGCAAGCTTTGGATCAAGTTTCAAAAGCATCTCGGTGATTCTCTTATGTCCTCCGCTCGATGCACAATGCAGGGGAGAATTTCCATTCTCGTCAGTCATTTGAACAAATTCGGGGTGCGCGTTTAGCAGCTCCATAACAACATCTACACCATAAACTCTGCTGTTAGTACCCTTTTCAATCATATTAAACAATAAAAATGTACCTAACAAAGAAAAAATTTGTTACTTTAATGACCTGTATGTCCAGCTGCTGCGGCGACATGGACACAAGTTCGATCAAACGCTCCATCATTGCCTAGACGCACTAGTCCAGGCTGAGTCAACAGCAGACTCACCGTGCCGACATGGTCATAACTGCAAGCCATGAAAAGGGCAGTCTTGTTGGCCGCGTTGAGCTTACGAGCTGCCCCAGGATTAGCCTCCAATAGCAGCTTCAAGATATTCACATTCCCTGAACGAGAAGCTTCATGGAATGCAGTCTCCTTGTCCTTATTCTCTGCAGCGACCATGTCAGGCCTCAAACTGATTATGCTGGACACCATGTCTACGTGTCCGTACTTCGAAGCAAGGTGTAACGGGGTATTCATGGAATTAGCTTCTCGTTGCCCAAGAATTCCTTCTTTTTTCTGAACTAAATCCTTGAATGTTGGCATGTCGTTTCTCCGGATAGCCTCTGAGAACCTTGGATCCATTCTCTTGAGCTTATGAAATCACAACTTTCCTTTTTCTTTATGTATTTTGTGTAAGATAGAAATTTTGTTTCTTTTATAACCGGAGTCCAGCCACGAACAGAAAAGACCGAGAAATTGACAATGTAGTTTTAAATCATGTCTCTTTTTTACAGTGCGTGTGTATGTCTCCAAGCGGTACTATACTTCTGAGCCTCACCTGTGTATAGAAAGACTTTTTGTTATTGTCAACTTGCTAAGTACCTTCAAAGAAACGTACGAGTCAAATCCCAAGCATCTTCAACGAAGATAAGTTCCCGAAAATAAATCTCATTTCTTTGTTTATTGTCACTATTATTTATTTATTTTTTCATTGGATGAGATTATAACAAGATCTTGATAGGACCCTCGAAAATGAAATTAGAATTACAAGGGTTTTTGTTTTTTGTTTTTTTTTTTAAATGTGTCGATGTAACAATTTAGGGTAGCATTTTTCCACGCTGGATATGCTTAATGCTTTCCTGGAACTTTTGCTTGCTGCAACATCTGGTGGAGGGACGGTGTTGCCCTGTTTCTTTTTGTTCCCAAGCAAATGTGAGGAAAAGAAGCTGCAGAAAATGGAGGCAATTAATGCCCCTTTTATTGGGCCCTCAAAACTCAATGCATGCATATTGGTCCATCTTAGGGAAGCTTCGTATCCATGCGTTGTGTTTTGGCGTGCAAGTATATTGCGTATGGATATGAAATGGATATGGTTTTAACGCGTGAAGCCTAAGCTACGCAGGAGTACCTAGACAAAGACGGATTTACTATCTATTTTATGTTCCCACATAGAGTCTAGCTACATATTTATTTGCATATTATTTTTCAAGGCCTTATAGTTAACGCCATCTAAACGTCACCTAGTTTGAGTTCTCAATCATTTATTATAAACTCCTTGCTCTCTTTAGTTCTGAACTTTCGAAAAGCTAATTTCATTATCTAGAACTGTCACTCACCTTCTCAGGTACTTTCTTAGTAATGATTCCTGAACTGTCTATGGGTTCCTGAGAAAAGTAAGAGAGAGAGAGAGAAAAGCACGAGGAAGCAGCGTTAGAATTTACTAAACGGGTTTTTTATGTCATGAGCTTCAAATGAAACTTTTGTTTGTTATATTAAAGCTACAAATTTTTTTAAAAATAAGTAAAAATATAAAATTTTTATATGCTAAAGTATTTTTAATTAATTGATTCAAGCCTATACTCTCAAACACCTGAGTTTGTTTGATAGTGTTTCAAAATAGATAAAAATAGTTTTGTTTTAAAAAATAAGAAGTTTTTGAGAATTACATAGAGTGTTTTTTAAATTTTTATCTCAAAAAACGTGTAAAAATATTTTCAAAAATTCTCAAAATAATACTAAACGGGGCAGAAACTATAACTCCTAGTAGTTTAATGCTGAGCTATGTGGCATTGAAACTATAACTCTTTGTGTTACATGTTATAAATTCCTTAAAAAAGCTGTTTGGTACGTAAGTTTATAACCGTTTAAGACAATTCAAATTACAGAGGCGGTTCAAACTGACATTTGGTAGAATAATAATTGAGACCAGTTCAAACTATGGATGCTGTTTTTATAACAGCCAAAACTCTCAAAATCCAAACTTTACCCCCCTCAAGTTCACATAGTTTGAACCATCTGCTACATTAAAAACAATTCTCATTCTTGTTTTTCTTTTATAAACCATAATTTTCTAAACACCAGTTTTTGTTTTAAACTTAATGTGATGTTTTATTCTCGTTTTCAACATTTACGTTTCAAACGTCAATTCAAATAGTTTAGAACCCACAGTTCAAACCATAAAGTTCTAAATCACACTATTCTAAACTTGCGCACCAAATAAACTATTACTCTCTTTAATTTTCCTGAAGCAGCGTAATACGTTCCTACTGAAAATTGGATTACACAATTACTCATCTGATCTCACAAAAAATAGCATGTAAGGTTTTTTTAATAAATCTTTTGTAATGTTTGGTTCAATGGTTCAAACCGAAAAAAGCCGGTTTTGTTAGACTATTTTGTCTTGCGAAATTTAATTTGCTACAATATTTTCAATCCAAATTCACTGTTGGAACTAGTGATTCAAAGACCTAATTGTTTGACATCTCCAATCGATGTGTTAATATGAAAATGACCTAGTATTATGTATTGGCTCTCTAAGAATGTATGTGTCTGTGCACGAGAGTGCATTCAAATTATATGATTTGATGTTTCTGTATTCCAAAGAAACCCCTCTGAAAGAGCAAATAACCAAAATGCTCATGATTTGATAAACCTGTAGGCATCAAGATTCCATAAGCAGGCTGCAGATCTAAATATCACTTTCAAACACTACAACAAAGTAATCCAATCAGCCCCAAATACATTCTACTCAAAATTAAAAGCTCCAGCTACTTCTTTTGTTCTCCAGCTACTTCAAAGTACACCATGATATTCGTCAATGGTTTGTTTCATCCCATCCAACTGAGAGAGAACATATTCCAGTTTCTTGCAACAGATCTCATTGGCTATTCTCGAGCTGTAATCACACTTCTCAAAGGGACGATAATCACAGGCGCTTTTGATTTCTTCCCTCAATGACACTTGGATATCCTGATTCATAAAGAAACACAATCTCACTAAATTTTCCATCCTCAATTTAAGAAGCAATGACTGATGAGCTAAAGTCAGAGCTCAACCCAAATTACGAACTCAACGAACCATGGAAGCAAAACTATCATTATATTTTGGTTAGAGAATGAGATTGACAAACTAGCATCACCAGGCATAACAGCCTTCAATTTTCACCGGATTAAAACTAAGGGTTAGCTGCATTGGTGCACCTCGAACTTTCAGTGTTTCGCAACTTGGACCCAGACTTTATATTGTGACAAATAGGACTTAAAATTTTAAAATTTGTTGCAATTGTAGTCCAATAGCTAATGGATGTTAATTAACACACTCAAATTGCTCAAAAATTTTACACACATCCTGAACTTTTCGTTGGTTGGCAAGCCAGACCCTGAATTTTTTTTATAATTTGACATTTTGGACCTAATTGGCGTCCATTAATTGGCGTTCATTATTGATTAGACTGCATTACTAAGGATTATAAAATTTAGGTTTAAATGCCAAAAATTAAAAGTTTAAGGTGCAACATTCAAATATAATAAGTTTAGTATGCATAAGTATAATTTACCCTAAAGTTAATGTATCGACTCTGAGACCTTTCACTGGCATTATTTCCAGCTTCTGATACTACTTAACTGTAAGTAATTTCACTAAGAAGACAAAACACAGAGAATGCATTTCCCACTCTGGGTTTCAGACTGTTTGGCATATAGTCAAACAGTTGGTAGACATTGTTCAGTACAAATGTTGTGCTATCCTAGCGAATTCATCAAAAAAGGAAAAAAATATCTAATTCAATCAGCAAATCTCTAACTATTTTTAACCCAAAATAACAAAGCAATCTTTTCCCTAATCCCCATTTTCACGATTAATGTAAAATGCTAAGCAAGGAAATACCTTGATCAATTGCATGAAGTCGCGGCAATGGCTGTTGACAAGCTCCTTTCTAGGACCGGCAGGGTTCGAAAGCTCGTCCATTACTCCTCCAGCCAATTCCAAAACCTTAACGATGTTCTGAGCAAAAATGTGTTAGTCATTTCGAAATGAAAAAAAAAAAGTCGATTTTCGTATTAAAAAAAGTGAGTTTTGAATTTTGTCGCTATGCATTGGCTTACTTTCTCGACATTTTGAAGCCTCTGCAACGACGTGTTCTGCGTCTGGGAATCCATATGCGAAAGTATACTTATTTTCGTTAGATAAAGACGACAAAGTTCTAGAAAGTTCAGAACAAAAGGTATTCTGAAGAACAAGAAGAGTGTCGGGTTAATCAGGAAAACACAATTTTTCCACAACCGCCTCACACCGACGTCGCTCTACAGCCTTTGTCCCTCTCCTCTCTCTTCTAATCGCCGGCGTTAAAGACCCCTCCACCGACCGAGAGATCTAGTTGTTCGCAATCCGTTTTGGATTCATACTCAGAAATCGTCCAGAATCGGAATCGCGAACTGTGTCAACAGCGAATCCCGGATTCGAATGAATCGGCGATCTGAGTTCCGGCGAGCTCTGAACGAAAAATGAAGATTTTGATCTGTGAAATCCACCACACTAAGCATACACCATACTCGGGAGAAGCGCAAAGTTGACTTCTTACCGTAACGAAGTGGTGCGGATATCCGAGGATCCAGAAAATGTGATTTGGATCCTTAACCGTGCCAAAGGGCTGAACCGGGCCTAATTATGTCAGGCCTGTTATTTTTATTTTGGGCTTGAAAATTGTGTACGTGAAAGAGGCTGCATAGAAAGAAGAAATTGGAAAAAATTGATACTAAATAAGATTTATTTATAACAGCAATACCCGCCAAAAAAACCTTAATTTGCTTTTATTTTATAATGTTTTTTCCTTTTCTTCCCTCACTCCGTTTAATCGTCTCTCTCTCTCCTTTCTCTCCTCTCCTTGTTTCTACTTCCCCCCACTCTACTGCTCTCTCTCTCTCTCGCTCTCTCTGTCCTCGCAATCTTGGGATCCTCTAGCGTGCGCCAAACTCTGTCGTTCCTCGTTTCCGATCGTCCACGAATTTTGGATTTTCAGCGATTTTCTTCTTCAATTGGTGAGGTAAGTTTTACAGTTTTTTGTTGGAATTTAACATTTTCTTTTTTGTTAAATTCATTGGTGCAATATTCAAGTTTAGATTTGCAGGAATGTTTCGCAGTTTTTGGGATTTTGCAGGATCGGATGGATTGGGAAATAAAATTTTTCTTGTTTCCTAGATTGCAAAAGTATGTATAAGAATATATTTGCGAACATTTGTTTCATTTATTGGATTGAGATGGAAAGACTCTGTGTTGCATTTAGATGATGGTTGATTGCAATGATTTCTGATTTTTAGTTGAATTTAGGTTAATGATTATTTGAATTTAGGTTTTGGAATTTAGTTTTGTTTTCGTATATTCTCCCATTGCAAATCCTTTATTTATGGATGAATCCCTTATTTAGGAATGTTAGCAACATATCATTGCACGGTTTGGTGGTATTATGGCTTTTCTTTCTTTGCTTTGCAAGATCATTTGCTGTTATATTTTATGCTGTGGTAGCGGTAGCAGAAACACATAATGTGCTTGGACTTGATAATGAAACGTTTTATTTAATATTTAGAATCTCTTAGTCAAAGATGGTCTTCAAGTTCTAACCATATGTTATCAATGCATTATGTGAAAATAACAAGAGACGAATTTTTTGTTAGAAGCTTATAGCTTTGCCCTTTGATTTGTTTGGCAATGAAACTAAGATGTAATTTTGTTTTACATTCTTTAGTGAATAATTCTTGCGTGTGTTGTTTGTGTGTGTGTGTGTTTTTTTTAAATATACATACATATATATATATATATATATATTGTTGAATTATTCATTCTAATCTTTCCGAAAGAAAAATGCTTTTCCCAATATGTTTTGTTTGATTAAAGGAGAAAAAAACTAGGTGTTATGTTTTTTTGGTTGTTTTCATTTTCAAAGCTTGTTAAAGTGTCCTGTATCTCGGTTAAAATATTTTTTTACGTGGTATACTGTTTTTTACCATCCAGGTGCTTTCTGTGCTGTCCGGTTAAAAAATGCTTTTACGTGATAAATTACTTTTTTACCGGCCAATTGTGTTCTGTGTTGTCTGTACAGTGAAGGCGCTTGTATAAAGTATTTATGTGAAGCGGTCAAAAATACATTTAGGTGGTAATATTTTTTTGCACCAACCAGTTTCTTTTTATGCTTATATGTGATGTAAACTCGTAAAAAATCAATTTACCATGTAAAAACATTTTTTACCGGACAGCACAGAGAGCAATTGGCTGGTAAAAAACTGATTTACCATGTAAAAAATCTTTTACCAGACAATACATGGAGTAACTGGGTGGTAAAAAACAATTTACCAAGTAAAAGCATTTTTTATCAGCAACATAAAGCACAATTGGCTACTAAAAAAGTAATTTACAATGTAAATTATTTTTTTATCTTCCAGTTTCATTCTATGTGGCTGTACATATATTTTTATGTGTTAAATAAAGAGTTTCTCAAGCTCTTCTTTCCAGTAAATTATTTTTGTATGGAGTAAATTATATATATTCTTTGCTTCAAAGTTTAATGTTTTTTTAATGGTTGTGTTTTTTTGCAAGTTCTTTCGCATCGTATGAGCTTGACTATACTGGCAGGTTTTTGTATTTTTTTTTAATGTGTTTTAGATATTCTATCCAAGGGTGGCATCATTGCAGGCCAGTGATGTCGGTTGACGGGACTTTTTGTAGAATAAATACACCGGCTCACTTTTGGTGGCTGCAATGCTAGGCGAAGTTTTGGTGTAATGTTTTATGTTAAAATATGGTAATTTAAATTTAGTTAGATTTTACTCAAAAAATTTACGGTATAATAAATTATGATAAAAAATAAAAGTAAAATTTTTCATGAGATTTATGGTGGTAACGGAGGGATCGGGCCGATAGACCCGATCATGCACGCCTTGCGGTACGAACCGTTGTTGTTAGGTCGTTTAGTTTATGTTTTTAGGCTCATAGGGTTTTGCTTATACTTATATATATATGATGTATTGCGTTAAGGCTTGATGATTAGCGAATTTTGAGCCTCTCTAGCGCCTCCATTGTAATCTTCACGAGTTTAGTAATTTTTTTATCAACTACCTGTGATTTTTTCTGTTTTGAGTTTTCATGTAAATTCTATGCATGTTTTTGTTCTTTGTTTCTGTCGCATTAATTTCGCAACATCTTCTTTGGTTGTTTTCATTTTCAAAGCTTGTTAAAAGTGTTCTGTATCTCGTGAAAAAAAATTTTTACATGGCAAATTGTTTCTTTTACCATCCATTGCTCTCCATGTTCTCTGGTAAAAAATTGTTATTTTTTTTAATTATTTTTTTACACGTTGGCAACTCCACGTCCACGGTAAAGCCTCTCCGCCAGCCCAGGCCAGTCACATCCAAGCTTGCCTGCCATCGGCGTCGTCGCATATGAGTTTGCCCAACATCATCGCATCCGAGATCGGCCTGGGCTTGATGATTAGTGAATTTTGAGCCTCTCTAGCGCCTCTATTGTAATATTCACGAGTTTAGTAATTTTTTTATCAACTACCTGTGATTTTTTCTGTTTTGAGTTTTCATATAAATTCTATGCATGTTTTTATTCTTTGTTTCTGTCGCATTAATTTCGCAACATCTTCTTTGGTTGTTTTCATTTTCAAAGCTTGTTAAAAGTGTTCTGTATCTCGTGAAAAAAAAATTTTACATGGCAAATTGTTTCTTTTACCATCCATTGCTCTCCATGTTCTCTGGTAAAAAATTGTTATTTTTTTTTATTATTTTTTTACACGTTGGCAACTCCACGTCCACGGTAAAGCCTCTCCGCCAGCCCAGGCCAGTCACATCCAAGTTTGCCTGCCATCGGCGTCGTCGCATATGAGTTTGCCCAACATCATCGCATCCGAGATCGGCCATTGTCGTCCCATCACGAGTTCGCCCATCGTTGGCCCGTCATGCGTCGCATGTTGCTCGTCATTGTAGATCAGCTTTGAGAAAAAGAGTGGAGAGATCCATAGAGAGAGATGAAGAAAAAAAAAACAAGAAAGGATATTTTTTATTTTTTATCTCTACAAAATATTTGATTTGTGCTAAATTTGGCATTTAGTAAAAAATTTTTTATAATTACTATTAATTTTAATTGGCACTATAAAATCTGACATTTTTCTCGATCTTTTAGATCATTTCAAAACATTAATTTAAAATATGATTTTGGTTTAAAATATTATTAATGTGTCCATTTTAAAGTAGTTATAAAAAGTAATAATCATACACCTAGTTTTAAAGGCTGATTAACAAAAGGTAAAAATAATCACATGTGCAAATATCATAATTTATGGACATTCTTTTTCTTACTACTTTTATAATCCCCGTTCACGTCTTTTGATCGAAAATAAAAATAGAAAATATTCTACATAGCAAAATTTCCATGATGTCGGAGTAAAAATTTTACAAAAGTTTTATAATATTGTTAATATAAAAAAACGAATAAATTATTATATTTTTGTAATATATAATTAGACAATAGTTATTTAAATGATATTAACTTTGGTTATTCTTGTAACATTTTAAAAATTTTGCTATATATCAACTTCGTCGTTGTAATTTTACAATGTGTAAAAAGAAAGCCCAAAATATTCTAAATTGATTGTTTTGATGATATTAACTAATATGTAAATTTTGCGATATCTTAAATACTAAAAATTTTGTTAAATTTCAACTCCATCATATAGAAAAATTAGATAACCTACATGAAAAAAAGGATTTTGTTTGAAGCATTTCTTGATCAGTTGGCATTTTTGGCCTTTAGAGGACTTTTACATGGCAGAGATTTATGTTACTACATTAACTATTTCTGTATTTTTTTTTTCTCAATGTATTTTTCTGAATGCATAGATTTATGATTTTAAATCAACAGTCAATGTCATTGTTCGTCCATTTTTTAAGTTGATAATATTTTTATTTTTTTCACGTCTAATAGTAATTACATTACTGTCATGATCATTAAGCCATCAGTTCAGTAGTTCAATATGATTTTGGCCTTTAGTCTATGATAACTACATCAATATTATGTTAATGGCTTTGCACCTTAATTTTGTATTAGGGTAACAATGATATGCTATTAATTAATTTCATTGGCTAATGTCCATATGATTTTCAGCTCCATCAATGATAATCGCTTTGTTATTATGGTACCGACTTTCACGCCATTTTTATATCAGCCTCTCTTTTTTCTAATGGAAATTATTGAATCATTGTGGTTCTGATTTTGCACATTTGCTAATTATAATCTCCCCCTGATGCAACTTTTTTAGTTTATCAACAACCCAGCAACCATATGGTCATATTTAAAAAATATAAATTGCAATTTTGTAAACGACCATATGGTCTTGATAATTCTTTTGCACATACACTTGTGACAATGATATTGTCACAAACATCATTTCTTGAAATGAAAATTACAAGTTGATAACCCAACATCTAATCAAAACAAAATGACTTCATCTTTACTAAAATGAAATTGAATAAAAAAAACACACAAATATGGGATATATCATTTTTAACTGTATTGTCATTATGATTTTAATTACTCAATGATGACTATAGTTATAAAATTAGCATTACCCATGGGTAATCTCGACGGCCCAAAACTAGCGGTCGAGATCCTGTTAAGGTCCAACAAAAACCCAAGTTTAAGAAGACATCTCGATAGGTCAACCAAATTTTCACAAGACGGTGACATAACTTTAGAGGAGGTAAAGGTCGAGATGATAAAATGTGTAGATACGTTGGATCTAAAAAAGTGGGCTTACATCATTTAGTAGGCAACAACCAATGTGGACTAAAAAAGTGGGTCATATCGTGCATAGAATGAGAGGGTTGAACATAAAATTAATGGATAAATTTAAATTATTTTTCACTATATTTTAGACAAAAACTTGTACTTATAAATAGGGGGTTAAAACCTCTATAGAGGGACCCCCGAGATTATCAAGATTATAGTGAAATTCTTTCAAAATGGACGTAGATCTTTAAAGTGAACCATTATAACTTCTTATGTTCTTATTTTAAGCATTCCATCTTGTGTTCATTTTTTGGATATTCACAAAGCATCGTGAGTGTTTTGTGAGGTACATTGTTGAAAAATTTTTACCATCAAAATTGGCGCTAGAAGGAGAGCCTAGATTTATCTAAGA
This sequence comes from Artocarpus heterophyllus, assembly GCA_025403435.1. Classification (NCBI taxonomy): domain Eukaryota; kingdom Viridiplantae; phylum Streptophyta; class Magnoliopsida; order Rosales; family Moraceae; genus Artocarpus; species Artocarpus heterophyllus. The sequence goes on from CM046349.1 coordinate 6,398,918, forward strand.
TTGAACTAAGATATTCGTCACAAGCATCATAGTGACAATGCGCACCAACCGTACTAGGATAACTTTGCCGCCCAAGAAAACAACCCTTTTGTAGAGGGGACAGGGCTGAAGGGTCTAGGAGAGGCCGACAACCTTTGCTAGCACCCTTCGGAACAAAGGGTGAAGACAATAGGAGAATTGCTTCAGAAAATCTCGACGGCCTTGAACGAGGTACAAGGCCAAGGCGATAACCACACAGGTAATAACCTGGCAGACCAAGGGGACCAAACTGGTAACCAAAAGAATGGTGGCCAATAGGTTAACCCTAGAGGAACCAAAGAGACCGAAGGCAGCCGCAATAGGAGAGCTAGCTTGATAGGTAGTCGAGAAAGAAGGCAAAGAGCAGCTTAAGCTCATGCACGAAACGCATGCCAGGACCAGAGGCAAAATTTGGGTTTACAACCTCCCTTACCAGATGTAATGCGAGACAAAATGCTGTGTTAATCCAAAAATATCAACCAAAGCACACAACAAGAGAATAAAGTCAACCACAATATGAGACACCAATTTTAGCATGGAAAACCCCTCAGATTAAGAGTAAAAACCATGGGATCCGTAGACCACTTAAAACTTCCACTATATCAACAATGGGATTATAAAGTTCTTCTCTAGATGCAAACTAGAGGCTTACTGCATTAAGAAAAGCACTATTCTTGGTTCAATAATAGTTCTTATCATTATAGAAGATGGATTACAACAACTAGCAACAAAGAAAAAGTCATGGGTGTTACCAAATGGGTATCTTAAAAAGGCATTTTAAAGAGGCCAAATTGAGAATCAACACAGTAGATGTGAAAAGCCTGTCACAAGGATTCATCATGATGAATTTGAGCCCAATCCGACACCGTTTCGCCACTTGATTGTCTCGCACAAGTTCAAAACCCTACTGCTTTTTCTTTTTCTCTTTCTTCTCTCTCCCTCTTTTCTCTCACTTTTTTTCTTGTCTAGTTTGCTAGTTTCATCATGTAGCTGCCTCTTTTTTTGGCTGGTCACATGCAAGCTTGCAAAGCAAGCTTTTGATTTTTATTTTTTTTTTGGTAAAAATTACATAATCTGTCTATTTTTTAAGGATTGAATTAACATCTGTCTTTCTTATATAAATATCATTTATATGTCACTTTTTAAAAATTTTATATATTCAGAACCCTAAAATATCCTCTAACCAAATATTGTCATGAATTTAAATTTTTATAACAAGTTTCCTTATTTTTTGAATGATTAAAAATAGGGAAAAAATATACACATATATTTCTTATTTTAACATATTACATTGATGTATTATCATTATTACTTGAAGTTTTAAAAAAATAAAATGAATGTCATTGAGTATCATTATCATTACGTGTCATTAACTTAATGATATAACAATTATATAACCTATAAGATACACAAAAATACTTAATAAATACTATATCATTAATTTAATTACATATAAAAAAACAAGAAATATCATTCACTTGAAGTCTTAAGAAATGAAAGTCATTTGTGACACCCGTTATTCTTCTAACGGGTATTGAGGTAATTAAATTAATTTTTAATGTATAAAAAAAAATTGCTTCATTTAAATTTATTTTATAATATTTATTTTTATCTATTTTTAAATTTTCTAAAATTCTCCTATATTTATTTAGTATGATTACTAAAAAGCCTTAGAACTTCTAATAAATCTCAAAAATGTCATATTGGCATTATGTGTGTTAAAGTCTTTAGATGAGACATAAGGATATCTTTTCCAACTACTCTTGACCCTCATTTTCTTTATTTCCTCCGTGACATGCTTCAACATGTCTCCTCTATAATTGTTTCTATCACTTCTTTTCAAAGACTTCATCTTTTCTTCCTTTTTCTTCCACGGTTCCCACACTCTTCTTCTCATTTCTTTGCTGAAGCAAAATACTTAGAGAACTTCTTCAAGGCAGCCATAAAAATCAGCCACCATCACCTCCATTTGAGCAAGAATTTCAGTCATACCGAAGTAAAGGAACCTGTTTTGAAGCCATTTCAAGCTTCCAACTAACCATAATCCGAGGTTAGAATCTTATGAACAAATTTAGTCTTTCATTTATAAATTTTCTTTTATACTAAAGGATTATTCAAATTTGCGTTCTTAAACCTAAGTATATGTTTGTTGCTATTTTGGAGCATATGTATGAAGTCTAAGTGTATATGCCCTAGACAGAAAATTTATATTGTTAAACTTTATAATACCTCTATGGGCAGTGGTTATTTCTTGAAATTCTAAGATTAAATTAAAATAAATTTTATGAATGTAGTTGTATGTTGTGCTTTAGTTTTAATTGTCCTTATGCACGCCTTAGGATCAAGGGAGTATGGAGCTAACGCTAATTGATTCCAGGATTAAGAGACTGTTGATAAGCTTAAAAGGTAGGGATTCTATTACTCATTTTTGTGAGGTTTTTATAGAATTAAAATTGATTGTTTTGCCGCAATATATATATATCTATGTTGAACTGATATTATATGAGTATCATATATGAAACTATGACATGGACTCGTCTTGTATTGTACGGCGAGGAACATAATGAATTGACATATGTTATAAATTGAGAAGCATGGTTAGGAAAATTGACTCTATTAATAATGATTTAATATAGAGAAATGGTGAGACATGAAGAGGGCGGCGATTACGTCCTTGGGCATGAATACCCTAAAAGGTAAAATAGGGGGAAGGTGATGACGCTTCCTTGGGTTGAAAGTCCCAGAACACACTGTACAGGAATCGACTTGGTGAGGACTCGGGGCTTGATGTCCCCTCACCGGAATACCCTTGGAATGTTTATAGGGTGATCAAGTGCGCCCATTTGGGTTTCGATGAGTTGAGTGATACTCAATTTAACATGGATACCTATGAACAATGATGATTGGTAATATTTGTATAAATGTGTAATTATGACACTTGGTAATGATTAACTACGGTATCCATAAGATGTGATCATAATAAACCTCATAATGTGGAATATGATGTAACCTACTAACCATGCAGATTTTAATGTGGTAATGATAGAGGTGAGTAATGGCTTTCTCTACTGAGCATAGTGTTGCTCATACCCTTATGTTTATATCTTTTCAGGACTCACTAAGTGTGAGGTGGCTACGAGAAATATAGTTGAGAACGTGATGTAGCTATATTACATTGGGACTGCTTCAATCGCTGAGAATGTTCTTCATGATAATGTAAGCATCAATTGTTACTTCTGTGACTGTATTACAATGTGTTGAGGGTTAAAATGATGATGACAACAGTTTATATTATTAAATTTAAGGTGCTACATTAAACTGTGGTTTAATTGTCGTTTATATTTTTATTTTTGAGTTGAGAGTTTTCATTTAAGTCCCGGGCAAATTTTATTTTTAAGGTTTTACTTTTATTATTTATTTTTATTTTATCTCATTAAAAACTGTTAACCCCCATATAGGGGCGTTACAGAATTTTTGGTATCAGAGCCTAGGTTCGGTTAACCTAGGGAGTGTAGCACCACTTTAAAAAAATATATTTTTGAGATGGTTTTGAAGCTGAATTTTCATTGTCATCATCAAAATGAACCTTCACATTGATTTATACAGTCTAGAAGGATGTAACATGGAAAGGCCATAGAATGAAAATACTTATGGTTATATGAGTACAATAATTATATAGAAGGAAAGTATTAATAGTTATGAGGGAATGATAATTATATGGAATGAGTTTATAAGTAGAATGCTTATGAGAGATTCGTATAATATTAGGATCTATAAGCATATCTAATTCGTATAAACGATGAGAAATTCGTGTAGATACGAGGATTTAAGAGCCTTTTGTCTCGTGAAAAACAATAAGAAATATGAGGCTTGATTTATTGATTTTAAAGTTTGGCATAGATATGCCAAATTTTTCGTAATTGATTCAAACCTAAGTAATGATTATGTGTGGATTCGATGGAGCACATAAGTGTCAATGTCTTTTCTTAAAAGTTCTATATATTTGAGGAATATGATATAAGTTGGGAATCATGGTATTGAATCTTGAGAGAGATAAATGTTAGACTTTTGGTCTGTTGAGACTGTGTAAAGTCTAGAATGCATGAATCTCAAAATTGGAATATTTCGTTACGTACATTGTATTTAAGTGTATCAGTGAATCTTTTGGTTACCTAAGGTTTTGTTATATGAGGAAATTATATATTGTATGAGTAGAATTGTGGGGATTATAGATGTTCTTAAGTAGTAACATCAAGTGTCTTTGTTCATTGATATGGTCTACGTTGAAAGACGTAAATCGTATTGATTTCAAGGTTAGTCGCATTCTAAACCCTTGGTAGTAATGATGATGAATCCATTGATAGATGTTGAGTATTAGGAATAACATATGGGTGTATGCATTGTTCAATAAGGTTTTGATTAAAACAAAATTATTTGAGTTGCTGGAAGATTATGTTGTTATGAAATGATTTTAAATATCATTCAGGAAGATCCTTGTTGTCGTTAAATTAGATTTGTTGTTCATAGTTAACTTTATCTATAGTGGGCTTTAAATTGGGTTTAAGATTTATACAAATTGGTTTTCAATTTTATGTTTGTTATTTAACTCGTTCTAAATGTGTTAAGGCCCGAAACAACCTGACCATTTTCAACTAAGAACATTTGGGCCTAGTTTAAATCCTAAATCAGTTTGATTCACACTGTCTCTCCCACGTGGTCTCTATACGTGTCATATACAGTGGTTTAATTAATGTTTACAAATACGTTTACTGTGCATAGGAGCTTATTTCTCCGAGTTCACTTTTTCTCTCTTAATTTGTTATTTTCTCTCTAAATCGTAAATCCTCTTCTTTTTCATTAAAAATTCTTCTTTTTCTCTAAAAGAAGAAGGAATTTTAGGATTCTGCAATTTACTATCTTAATTTTTCCTTTCTATTTACTCTTCTTTCATCTCATCATGGACCCAAAGTACCAACACCTGAGAAAGTATTTCCCATCACTCTCCCAAAAGATTCTTAGAAAGAAATACAAGGCTAGAATTACTCGGTTGTGGATTCTTATGCGTTTTGGCATCCCTTGTGATGTGAGAATGTTAATAGAGGGGAAAATCCGTCCGAGTGACTTTAGTCAAGATGTCGGTTTACCAGGAACAGGTACCAGTCGTAGTGCAATGAAAAGAAGAGCTCGTGCCATCGTGGTCACTTGTAACAAATGTGGAAGACAAAATTGTAACGGTAAATGTACTTCACCTGGTTATATGTCTACGAATAGAGAGGATAAAATAAGGTTTTGTAGGGATGGACTTTCAAAGGAGAACTTGGATAGCATCCATCCTCCTCTCCACGGTCACCCTAGTGGATATGTTCAAGGAGCTATTTTTAAACTCTGGCCTAAATTTTATACAGAAAGACAACGCCTCAGGAATATGGTATTTCTAGATCCTGTTTGTCAAGTCATAAGAAAACTGGATGGGGAATAAGTTATCGCTCTATAAAGGTTATTTAGTCTTTGCTTATTTGAAGCAGTTTTAGCTGATGTTCAACAGTTTGTGTTTTTCTTTTACTCAGAATATTTGCTTTTGTGTTTGAAATAATTGTGATTATTAGATTGATACAGTAAGTGTTAATATCTTATTTAATTTATGATTTTCTTAAATATATATATAATAAAATATATTATCTTATCAGACACGTTACATACGGTACAGTAATATGTTTGAATTTTGAAAAGCTTATCCAGATATTTCAAGATTTGTGTCTCAAATTTCAAAAGTTCTACAGTATTTGTCGTTTATATTAAATTTCTAGACTTGGTGTATATTTGTCAAAAAGTCTACAGTTGTGTCATGAGGGTCTTCTGTCGAATTGCTCTCAATTGTCAAAAGTTATACAATTAGAGTCTAATCTTTTTCAAAAAGTGAATCAAATTTTCTGTAAACTATCAATCACCTTATCTTACTTTCTTATCCGCACAAGATTTTGTTTAAATCTTTGGATTACCTTTTCATTACCTACTCGTCTATCTCTTTAGCCCTTTTTGTATATTTCTCATCTTTAAAATCTCATGTAGAACCCGAAGTCTAAGTGGAGCAGACATTAAGCAACCACTTCTATAAACCAAATATGTCTACCTCCCAGTCCACGAAGAAAATAAAGAATGTCTGTGTCTTTTGTGGTTCCAGCCTTGGAAAAGATAAAGCTTATTTAGAAGCTGCAAATCACTTAGGGCAAGTCCTAGCACGCAAGAAGATTAACATAATCTATGGGGGTGGTAGTATAAAAATGATGGTAAATATGGCACTAGCAGCTAGGTCTAGCGACGCCACTGATGTAAGAATTTGGCCTCATATTCCAGTTGAAGGAAACCTTTGTAAGGAAGCCATAGGTAAGGGAGAAGGAGTCAGGAGTATCCCTAAAAATTTTAAAGACATAATCTATAATTCTGATACTTTTATAGCATTACCTGGTGGTCTAGGTACTCTTGAGGAAATATTTATAGTTGCTTGTGGGCAATTGTTGGGCTTTTATTCCAAACCTTTGGGACTGCTGAACGTAAAGGGTTTTTATGACGGTCTTTTGAAATTTCTAGATTACGCTGTGGAAGAAAACATCACTACAGAATCGGAGAGACAAATCTTTGTCACTGCTTCAACAGCTGAGGAATTGATAGATAAAATGCAAATCATACATCCAGAATCCGACACTGCAACATCCAAGCTTGAATGGGAAAGGGAAAGCCGGGAGCGGCCAATTGATTTGAATCTCCATCTGTAATCTTTTTGTTTTATCTTTGGCATGTAGGCATGTGTGTCCGTATTTCGTGTGTTACGAATAACTGTTTGCCTTGTATTCTGTGTTTCTTGTGGTACGTTGTTGTTCAATCTTTTAGATTCATTGAGCCTAATGCCGGGATGGCTGGATACGGAGTACTTGATGCTCTCGAAACGCATCCTTCTTAAGGTCCGATCTTTTGTTTATCGATGTTTTTGTATCCTCTAAGCATGCATGATATGGATAGCTGGTATACGGAGTGCCTTGTACTCTCGAAACGTATCCGTATCATGTTTGTAATGTGTAATATTCTGTTAATATTATGTGGAAGTACCAAAGTCAGTTATGGGGATATTCCATATGAAATATGAGTATATTATTTGGATTGAATGTTTGTGTCATGAGGATAGCTGTTTAATGAAAAATATGTCGGGTATGTTTGCAACCAGAGATTCCGTTTAATATCTCTATGAATAAGTTTAATGTATGGTTTTGAATATAAGTGTTTGTGATATATGTTTTATGATTATGTTTTAGTTTATTAGTTGAGGTATGAAATCAAATATATTTGACTTTTCCTTACTCAAAAAGGAAAAGGAACCTAAAGATGAAGTATATAAAATTTCTCTGGCAATCTCCTTAAATGTGATTGTAAATCACAGTCCATGGACAATGAAGGACTGGAATCATGATATGGTCAATATGTAGGCCTGATCAGATTCTTAGACTATTATACGGTGTTATAAGTTGAAACTTGTCAGAAATACTCTCATTGAGGGATTTAGGAGTAAGATTTATTATGCAAGTAAATAAGTGGAGATACGATAACTTAAATTTGGAGGACAAACAACATTAACGGTTTAGACTCAGAATTGGAATCATAGTGGAATCATAATTTTTACTAGTATTGCTAGAATTGAAATTTCGAGGACGAAATTTCTTTAAGGGGGGTAGAGTTGTGACACCCGTTATTCTTCTAACGGGTATTGAGGTAATTAAATTAATTTTTAATGTATAAAAAAAAATTGCTTCATTTAAATTTATTTTATAATATTTATTTTTATCTATTTTTAAATTTTCTAAAATTCTCCTATATTTATTTAGTATGATTACTAAAAAGCCTTAGAACTTCTAATAAATCTCAAAAATGTCATATTGGCATTATGTGTGTTAAAGTCTTTAGATGAGACATAAGGATATCTTTTCCAACTACTCTTGACCCTCATTTTCTTTATTTCCTCCGTGACATGCTTCAACATGTCTCCTCTATAATTGTTTCTATCACTTCTTTTCAAAGACTTCATCTTTTCTTCCTTTTTCTTCCACGGTTCCCACACTCTTCTTCTCATTTCTTTGCTGAAGCAAAATACTTAGAGAACTTCTTCAAGGCAGCCATAAAAATCAGCCACCATCACCTCCATTTGAGCAAGAATTTCAGTCATACCGAAGTAAAGGAACCTGTTTTGAAGCCATTTCAAGCTTCCAACTAACCATAATCCGAGGTTAGAATCTTATGAACAAATTTAGTCTTTCATTTATAAATTTTCTTTTATACTAAAGGATTATTCAAATTTGCGTTCTTAAACCTAAGTATATGTTTGTTGCTATTTTGGAGCATATGTATGAAGTCTAAGTGTATATGCCCTAGACAGAAAATTTATATTGTTAAACTTTATAATACCTCTATGGGCAGTGGTTATTTCTTGAAATTCTAAGATTAAATTAAAATAAATTTTATGAATGTAGTTGTATGTTGTGCTTTAGTTTTAATTGTCCTTATGCACGCCTTAGGATCAAGGGAGTATGGAGCTAACGCTAATTGATTCCAGGATTAAGAGACTGTTGATAAGCTTAAAAGGTAGGGATTCTATTACTCATTTTTGTGAGGTTTTTATAGAATTAAAATTGATTGTTTTGCCGCAATATATATATATCTATGTTGAACTGATATTATATGAGTATCATATATGAAACTATGACATGGACTCGTCTTGTATTGTACGGCGAGGAACATAATGAATTGACATATGTTATAAATTGAGAAGCATGGTTAGGAAAATTGACTCTATTAATAATGATTTAATATAGAGAAATGGTGAGACATGAAGAGGGCGGCGATTACGTCCTTGGGCATGAATACCCTAAAAGGTAAAATAGGGGGAAGGTGATGACGCTTCCTTGGGTTGAAAGTCCCAGAACACACTGTACAGGAATCGACTTGGTGAGGACTCGGGGCTTGATGTCCCCTCACCGGAACACCCTTGGAATGTTTATAGGGTGATCAAGTGCGCCCATTTGGGTTTCGATGAGTTGAGTGATACTCAATTTAATATGGATACCTAGGAACAATGATGATTGTTAATATTTGTATAAATGTGTAATTATGACACTTGGTAATGATTAACTACGGTATCCATAAGATGTGATCATAATAAACCTCATAATCTGGAATGTGATGTAACTTACTAACCATGCAGATTTTAATGTGGTAATGATAAAAACCTAAAGGTGAGTAATGGCTTTCTCTACTGAGCATAGTTGTGACACTCGTTATTCTCCTAACGGGTATTGAGGTAATTAAATTAATTTTTAATGTATAAAAAAAAAAATTGCTTCATTTAAATTTATTTTATAATATTTATTTTTATCTATTTTTAAATTTTCTAAAATTCTCCTATATTTATTTAGTATGATTACTAAAAAGCATTAGAACTTCTAATAAATCTCAAAAATGTCATATTGGCATTATGTGTGTTAAAGTCTTTAGATGAGACATAAGGATATCTTTTCCAACTACTCTTGACCCTCATTTTCTTTATTTCCTCCGTGACATGCTTCAACATGTCTCCTCTATAATTGTTTCTATCACTTCTTTTCAAAGACTTCATCTTTTCTTCCTTTTTCTTCCACGGTTCCCACACTCTTCTTCTCATTTCTTTGCTAAAGCAAAATACTTAGAGAACTTCTTCAAGGCAGCCATAAAAATCAGCCACCATCACCTCCATTTGAGCAAGAATTTCAGTCATACCGAAGTAAAGGAACCTGTTTTGAAGCCATTTCAAGCTTCCAACTAACCATAATCCGAGGTTAGAATCTTATGAACAAATTTAGTCTTTCATTTATAAATTTTCTTTTATACTAAAGGATTATTCAAATTTGCGTTCTTAAACCTAAGTATATGTTTGTTGCTATTTTGGAGCATATGTATGAAGTCTAAGTGTATATGCCCTAGACAGAAAATTTATATTGTTAAACTTTATAATACCTCTATGGGCAGTGGTTATTTCTTGAAATTCTAAGATTAAATTAAAATAAATTTTATGAATGTAGTTGTATGTTGTGCTTTAGTTTTAATTGTCCTTATGCACGCCTTAGGATCAAGGGAGTATGGAGCTAACGTTAATTGATTCCAGGATTAAGAGACTGTTGATAAGCTTAAAAGGTAGGGATTCTATTACTCATCTTTTGTGAGGTTTTTATAGAATTAAAATTGATTGTTTTGCCGCAATATATATATATCTATGTTGAACTGATATTATATGAGTATCACATATGAAACTATGACATGGACTCGTCTTGTATTGTACGGCGAGGAACATAATGAATTGACACATGTTATAAATTGAGAAGCATGGTTAGGAAAATTAACTCTATTAATAATGATTTAATATAGAGAAATTGTGAGACATGAAAAGGGCGACGGTTACGTCCTTGGGCATGAATACCCAAAAAGGTAAAATAGGGGGAAGGTGATGACGCTTCCTTGGGTTGAAAGTCCCAAAACACACTGTACAGGAATCGACTTGGTGAGGACTCGGGGCTTGATGTCCCCTCACCGGAACACCCTTGGAATGTTTATAGGGTGATCAAGTGCGCCCATTTGGGTTTCGATGAGTTGAGTGATACTCAATTTAATATGGATACCTAGGAACAATGATGATTGTTAATATTTGTATAAATGTGTAATTATGACACTTGGTAATGATTAACTACGGTATCCATAAGATGTGATCATAATAAACCTCATAATCTGGAATATGATGTAACTTACTAACCATGCAGATTTTAATGTGGTAATGATAGAGGTGAGTAATGGCTTTCTCTACTGAGCATAGTGTTGCTCATTCCCTTATGTTTATATCTTTTCAGGACTCACTAAGTGTGAGGTGGCTACGAGAAATATAGTTGAGGAAGCGATGTAACTATATTACATTGGGACTGCTCAATTGTAAAGAATGTTCTTCATGATAATGTAAGCATCAATTGTTACTTTCTGTGACTGTAATTATAATGTGTTGAGGGTTAAAATGATGATGACAACAGTTTATATTATTAAATTTAAGGTGCTACATTAAAACTGTGGTTTATTTGTCGTTTATATTTTTATTTTTGAGTTGAGAGTTTTTATTTAAGTCCCGGGCAAATTTTATTTTTAAGGTTTTACTTTTATTATTTATTTTTATTTTATCTCATTAAAAACTGTTAACCCCCATATAGGGGCGTTACAGAATTTTTGGTATCAGAGCCTAGGTTCGGTTAACCTAGGGAGTGTAGCACCACTTTAAAAAAATATATTTTTTAGATGGTTTTGAAGCTGAATTTTTATTGTCATCATCAAAATGAACCTTCACATTGATTTATACAGTATAGAAGGATGTAACATGGAAAGGCCATAGAATGAAAATATTAATAGTTATATGAGTACAATAATTATATAGAAGGAAAGTATTAATAGTTATAAGAGAATGATAATTATATGGAATGAGTTTATAAGTAGAATGCTTATGAGAGATTCGTATAATATTTGGATCTATAAGCATATCTAATTCGTATAAACGATGAGAAATTCGTATAGATACGAGGATTGAAAAGCCTTTTGTCTCGTGAAAAACAATAAGAAATATGAGGCTTGATTTATTGATTTTAAAGTTTGACATAGATATGCCAAATTTTTCGTAATCTATTCAAACCTAAGTAATGATTATGTGTGGATTCGATGGAGCACATAAGTGTCAATATCTTTTCTTAAAAGTTCTATATATTTGAGGAATATGATATAAGTTGGGAATCATGGTATTGAATCATGAGAGAGATAAATGTTAGACTTTTGGTCTGTTGAGACTGTGTAAAGTCTAGAATGCATGAATCTCAAAATTGGAATATTTTGTTACGTACATTGTATTTAAGTGTATCAGTGAATCTTTTGGTTACCTAAGGTTTTGTTATATGAGGAAATTATATATTGTATGAGTAGAATTGTGGGGATTGTAGATGTTCTTAAGTAGTAACATCTAGTGTCTTTGTTCATTGATATGGTCTACGTTGGAAGACGTAAATCGTATTGATTTCAAGGTTAGTCGCATTCTAAACCCTTGGTAGTAATGATGATGAATCCATTGATAGACGTTGAGTATTATCAATAACATATGGGTGTATGCATTGTTCAATAAGGTTTTGATTAAAACAAAATTATTTGAGTTGCTGGAAGATTATGTTGTTATGAAATGATTTTAAATATCATTCAGGAAGATCCTTGTTGTCGTTAAATTAGATTTGTTGTTTATAGTCAACTTTATCTATAGTGGGCTTTGAATTGGGTTTAAGATTCATACGAATTGGTTTTCAATTTTATGTTTGTTATTTAACTCGTTCTAAATGTGTTAAGGCCCGAAACAACCTGACCATTTTCAACTAAGAACATTTGGGCCTAGTTTAAATCCTAAATCAGTTTGATTCACACTGTCTCTCTCACGTGATCTCTATACGTGTCATATACAGTGGTTTAATCATTGTTTACATATACGTTTACTGTGCATAGGAGCTTATTTCTCCGAGTTCACTTTTTCTCTCTTAATTTGTTATTTTCTCTCTAAATCGCAAATCCTCTTCTTTTTCATTAGAAATTCTTCTTTTCCTCTAAAAGAAGAAGGAATTCTAGGATTCTGCAATTTACTATCTTAATTTTTCCTTTCTATTTACTCTTCTTTCATCTCATCATGGACCCAAAGTACCAACACCTGAGAAAGTATTTCCCATCACTCTCCCAAAAGATTCTCAGAAAGAAATACAAGGCTAGAATTACTCGGTTGTGGATTCTTATGCGTTTTGGTATCCCTTGTGATGTGAGAATGTTGATAGAGGGGAAAATCCGTCCGAGTGACTTTAGTCAAGATGTCGGTTTACCAGGAACGAGTACCAGTCGTAGTGCAATGAAAAGAAGAGCTCGTGCCATCGTGGTCACTTGTAAAAAATGTGGAAGACAAAATTGTAACGGTAAATGTACTTCACCTTGTTATATGTCTACGAATAGAGAGGATAAAATAAGGTTTTGTAGGAATGGACTTTCAAAGGAGAACTTGGATAGCATCCATCCTCCTCTCCACGGTCACCCTAGTGGATATGTTCAAGGAGCTATTTTTAAACTCTGGCCTAAATTTTATACAGAAAGACAACGCCTCAGGAATATGGTATTTCTAGATCCTGTTTGCCAAGCCATAAGAAAACTGGATGGGGAATAAGTTATCGCTCTATAAAGGTTATTTAGTCTTTACTTATTTGAAGCAGTTTTAGCTGATGTTCAACAGTTTGTGTTTTTTCTTTTACTCAAAATATTTGCTTTTGTGTTTGAAATAATTGTGATTATTAGATTGATACAGTAAGTGTTAATATCTTATTTAATTTATGATTTTCTTAAATATATATATAATAAAATATATTATCTTATCAGACACGTCACATACGGTACAATAATATGTTTGAATTTTGAAAAGCTTATCCAGATATTTCAAGATTTGTGTCTCAAATTTCAAAAGTTCTACAGTATTTGTCGTTTATATTAAATTTCTAGACTTGGTGTATATTTGTCAAAAAGTCTACAGTTGTGTCATGAGGGTCTTCTGTCGAATTGTTCTCAATTGTCAAAAGTTATACAATTAGAGTCTAATCTTTTTCAAAAAGTGAATCAGATTTTTTGTAAACTATCAATCACCTTATCTTACTTTCTTATCCGCACAAGATTTTGTTTAAATCTTTGGATTACTTTTTCATTACCTACTCGTCTATCTCTTTAGCCCTTTTTGTATATTTCTCATCTTTAAAATCTCATGTAGAACCCGAAGTCTAAGTGGAGCAGACATTAAGCAACCACTTCTATAAACCAAATATGTCTACCTCCCAGTCCACGAAGAAAATAAAGAACGTCTGTGTCTTTTGTGGTTCCAGCCTTGGAAAAGATAAAGCTTATTTAGAAGCTGCAAATCACTTAGGGCAAGTCCTAGCACGCAAGAAGATTAACATAATCTATGGGGGTGGTAGTATAAAAATGATGGTAAATATGGCACTAGCAGCTAGGTCTAGCGACGCTACTGATGTAAGAATTTGGCCTCATATTCCAGTTGAAGGAAACCTTTGTAAGGAAGCCATAGGTAAGGGAGAAGGAGTCAGGAGTATCCCTAAAAATTTTAAAGACATAATCTATAATTCTGATGCTTTTATAGCATTACCTGGTGGTCTAGGTACTCTTGAGGAAATATTTATAGTTGCTTGTGGGCAATTGTTGGGCTTTTATTCCAAACCTTTGGGACTGCTGAACGTAAAGGGTTTTTATGACGGTCTTTTGAAATTTCTAGATTACGCTGTGGAAGAAAACATCACTACAGAATCGGAGAGACAAATCTTTGTCACTACTTCAACAGCTGAGGAATTGATAGATAAAATGCAAATCATACATCCAGAATCCGACACTGCAACATCCAAGCTTGAATGGGAAAGGGAAAGCCGGGAGCGGCCAATTGATTTGAATCTCCATCTGTAATCTTTTTGTTTTATCTTTGGCATGTAGGCATGTGTGTCCGTATTTCGTGTGTTACGAATAACCGTTTGCCTTGTATTCTGTGTTTCTTGTGGTACGTTGTTGTTCAATCTTTTAGATTCATTGAGCCTAATGCCGGGATGGCTGGATACGGAGTACTTGATGCTCTCGAAACGCATCCTTCTTAAGGTCCGATCTTTTGTTTATCGATGTTTTTGTATCCTATAAGCATGCATGATATGGATAGCTGGTATACGGAGTGCCTTGTACTCTCGAAACGTATCCGTATTATGTTTGTAATGTGTAATATTCTGTTAATATTATGTGGAAGTACCAGAGTCAGTTATGGGGATATTCCATATGAAATATGAGTATATTATTTGGATTGAATGTTTGTGTCATGAGGATAGCTGTTTAATGAAAAATATGCCGGGTATGTTTGCAACTCTGAGATTCCGTTTAATATCTCTATGAGTAAGTTTAATGTATAGTTTTGAATAAAAGCGTTTGTGATATATGTTTTATGATTATGTTTTAGTTTATTAGTTGAGGTATGAAATCAAATATATTTGACTTTTCCTTACTCAAAAAGGAAAAGGAACCTAAAGATGAAGTATATAAAATTTCTCTGGCAATCTCCTTAAATGTGATTGTAAATCACAGTCCATGGACAATGAAGGACTGGAATCATGGTATGGTCAATATGTATGCCTGATCAGATTCTTAGACTATTATACGGTGTTATAAGTTGAAACTTGTCAGAAATACTCTCATTGAGGGATTTAGGAGTAAGATTTATTATGCAAGTAAATAAGTGGAGATACGATAACTTAACTTTGGAAGATAAACAACATTAACGGTTTAGACTCGGAATTGGAATCATAATGGAATCAAAATTTTTACTAGTATTGCTAGAATTGAAATTTCGAGGACGAAATTTCTTTAAGGGGGGTAGAGCTGTGACACCCGTTATTCTCCTAACGGGTATTGAGGTAATTAAATTAATTTTTAATGTATAAAAAAAAAATTGCTTCATTTAAATTTATTTTATAATATTTTTTTTATCTATTTTTAAGTTTTCTAAAATTCTCCTATATTTATTTAGTATGATTACTAAAAAGCCTTAGAACTTCTAATAAATCTCAAAAATGTCATATTGGCATTATGTGTGTTAAAGTCTTTAGATGAGACATAAGGATATCTTTTCCAACTACTCTTGACCCTCATTTTCTTTATTTCCTCCGTGACATGCTTCAACATGTCTCCTCTATAATTGTTTCTATCACTTCTTTTCAAAGACTTCATCTTTTCTTCCTTTTTCTTCCACGGTTCCCACACTCTTCTTCTCATTTCTTTGCTGAAGCAAAATACTTAGAGAACTTCTTCAAGGCAGCCATAAAAATCAGCCACCATCACCTCCATTTGAGCAAGAATTTCAGTCATACCGAAGTAAAGGAACCTGTTTTGAAGCCATTTCAAGCTTCCAACTAACCATAATCCGAGGTTAGAATCTTATGAACAAATTTAGTCTTTCATTTATAAATTTTCTTTTATACTAAAGGATTATTCAAATTTGCGTTCTTAAACCTAAGTATATGTTTGTTGCTATTTTGGAGCATATGTATGAAGTCTAAGTGTATATGCCCTAGACAGAAAATTTATATTGTTAAACTTTATAATACCTCTATGGGCAGTGGTTATTTCTTGAAATTCTAAGATTAAATTAAAATAAATTTTATGAATGTAGTTGTATGTTGTGCTTTAGTTTTAATTGTCCTTATGCACGCCTTAGGATCAAGGGAGTATGGAGCTAACGTTAATTGATTCCAGGATTAAGAGACTGTTGATAAGCTTAAAAGGTAGGGATTCTATTACTCATCTTTTGTGAGGTTTTTATAGAATTAAAATTGATTGTTTTGCCGCAATATATATATATCTATGTTGAACTGATATTATATGAGTATCACATATGAAACTATGACATGGACTCGTCTTGTATTGTACGGCGAGGAACATAATGAATTGACACATGTTATAAATTGAGAAGCATGGTTAGGAAAATTAACTCTATTAATAATGATTTAATATAGAGAAATTGTGAGACATGAAGAGGGCGACGGTTACGTCCTTGGGCATGAATACCCAAAAAGGTAAAATAGGGGGAAGGTGATGACGCTTCCTTGGGTTGAAAGTCCCAAAACACACTGTACAGGAATCGACTTGGTGAGGACTCGGGGCTTGATGTCCCCTCACCGGAACACCCTTGGAATGTTTATAGGGTGATCAAGTGCGCCCATTTGGGTTTCGATGAGTTGAGTGATACTCAATTTAATATGGATACCTAGGAACAATGATGATTGTTAATATTTGTATAAATGTGTAATTATGACACTTGGTAATGATTAACTACGGTATCCATAAGATGTGATCATAATAAACCTCATAATCTGGAATATGATGTAACTTACTAACCATGCAGATTTTAATGTGGTAATGATAGAGGTGAGTAATGGCTTTCTCTACTGAGCATAGTGTTGCTCATTCCCTTATGTTTATATCTTTTCAGGACTCACTAAGTGTGAGGTGGCTACGAGAAATATAGTTGAGGAAGCGATGTAACTATATTACATTGGGACTGCTCAATTGTAAAGAATGTTCTTCATGATAATGTAAGCATCAATTGTTACTTTCTGTGACTGTAATTATAATGTGTTGAGGGTTAAAATGATGATGACAACAGTTTATATTATTAAATTTAAGGTGCTACATTAAAACTGTGGTTTATTTGTCGTTTATATTTTTATTTTTGAGTTGAGAGTTTTTATTTAAGTCCCGGGCAAATTTTATTTTTAAGGTTTTACTTTTATTATTTATTTTTATTTTATCTCATTAAAAACTGTTAACCCCCATATAGGGGCGTTACAATAGTGTCGCTCATTCCCTTATGTTTATATCTTTTCAGGACTCACTAAGTGTGAGGTGGCTACGAGAAATATAGTTGAGGAAGTGATGTAGCTATATTACATTGGGACTGCTTCAATCGCTGAGAATGTTCTTCATGATAATGTAAGCATCAATTGTTACTTCTGTGACTGTATTACAATGTGTTGAGGGTTAAAATGATGATGACAACAGTTTATATTATTAAATTTAAGGTGCTACATTAAACTGTGGTTTAATTGTCGTTTATATTTTTATTTTTGAGTTGAGAGTTTTCATTTAAGTCCCGGGCAAATTTTATTTTTAAGGTTTTACTTTTATTATTTATTTTTATTTTATCTCATTAAAAACTGTTAACCCCCATATAGGGGCGTTACATCATTGCATGTCATTGTCATTACGTATCATTAACTTAATGATAAATCAATTATATAACTAGTAAGACACATAAAAAGACTTAATAATACTGTGTTATTAATTTAATTACAATACCTTAATTTTAATTTAATTTGTCGGTAAATCCAACTTGTCAATAAAAAATTTCATCTTTTTGGGGAATTTTAAAATCGTTATTTTAGATACCGATTTAAATTTAAACAACAAACGTCCTAATTTTAAGGATTTTTTTTAAATATAATGATATAATAATTTGCTTGAAATCTTTAATTCGTATATTATAGTTATTTTAAAAAATAAATTAAAACTAATAATATTATTATTATGGTCATTAATGTATTTATACATATGTATTGAGATATATAAAGAATATTTATAAATTACATATATATTTCAATTCTACAAATAAAAAAAAGGTCATATGTATCGTTATTTTTTTTTTTTTTTCACTTTGTTGAAACTTGGGCCTTGCCCAACTTATTGGTCCAGCCTACAAATGGGATGACAACCCAACAATTATTAATATTAACGGGTGATTTACTCAAGTCAATCAGCCATTTACCGTCAAGTTAAATAACGCTTTACCATTAAATTTATAAGTAATTTTTTTAAAACAAGGGTTTCTTTTTTATTTTGCAAAAATTAAAGGCATTTACTAAAATATGCTTTAAAAAGGGATATATTTTTGCATATATTTTTTTCCACTGAAAAAAACAAGATTTCTAGAAAAAAAAAGTTTTGATCACATGAGAAAGGACATGTGGTTTTTTTGGTCTCAAGAGAAACAAGAAAGCAGAACTCTTTTTTGCTTCACTTCAACCCCATCAGTTATCAGGAATTGCTCATCCTTTCCCCTCTCGTAAATTCTTTTTAACAACAACAACAACGACAACGACAATAATAAAATAAATTATTATTATTTTTAACAATACCCTTGTTCTTGTTGATAGAATAGTGCTTGCTTATTCATGCTTCCTCTACTAATACGTCAACACGTTTTCCATTTCCACCATCGAAGAACACTTTTTACGAAAATATCTCGAAGATTTGATTCGCAAAATCCACTGGGAACATCTATTAGAGAAGAAACCACTACTAAAAAAAGTTAAAAAACTTTTCAGAGATTACAATCCATCCATTTCCCATCTCCAACAAAACAATTAACACCAACTTGGCATAATAATATCTTCTTATTATATATATTATACTTGTTTTGCAATCATTCTCAATGGCATGGCAGGCAAACCGTTGTTTCATGGATCACTATTTTAATGAAAAATATCCCAAAGAGTTCTATTCTAAAGGGGGCACCTAGAAAATTTTGCTTTTTCTAGGGAATACACTTTTGCGAAATTTGTCTTTGGTGCTTGGCATCCATAATTCTCTCCTATTTTGCCAAGCAAAACTATATATATATATATATATATAGAATCTTTGGTAATCATTGAGGGCTTTTTTTTTTCTTCTTATATTTTTTATATATATATATATATATATATATAGAATCTTTGGTAATCATTGAGGGTTTTTTTTTTTCCTTCTTATATTTTTTGCTATTTTCAACTGAGGATAATGGTAACGTTAATAATGTTGTCATAGGTGTTGAAAAAAAAAAAGGAACGTTTCATGTGTGTCCCTATTTTAGCTAGCCGTTTCAAATCAAATAATTACAATAATCCGACACAATTATAAGGTGGGAAAGAAGAGTGCATTATCCTGATGAGTTGTAGCTCAATATCGGGGGTCATTTCCTGAAAATTGACACACGGCCGTGACAGTGTGAGTATGTTGATCACGACGTTGACGTAAAATCGGTGTCAAAAAAGTCGTATAGACAACTTCACCAGTGAAAGCAAGAATTTCTTTCCTGTTTGGGAAGATCTTTCTTAACCATAACCTCAATTATTAATAATATAAAATTCTTACATGCTATAATAATAATAAAAAAATTGCTACAATATCAAGCTCTCACATATTACAATAAAAACAGTTCTAACCAATAGTTCTATTTATCCTGTTAATTTTCATCAAAAAATGTAAGAATTTTGTGAAAAGTAAATAAATACAAGCGAGTCGGATTTTGTTTGGAGCTTTTTTTTTTAAATTTTTATTGCACATCTTTTAAAACAAATATTTTAAAGGCTTTTTTAAAAAAAAAATTTCATTTTTAAAATAAAATTATATTAAAAACACTACCAAATAAAGTGTTGTGTCTAAAATTTAGAGGCAAGAAAACGGCGAAGACAGTGCAAAAGAAGGTCGGAGAAAAAGAGAAACAACTGGTCTATGATTTAACAATCTTACCCAACTTGTTATATAGTTTGTCATCGTTGCTTCTGCTTTGAAGCATGCAAAGAGAAGAATCTGTTTGGACAAATGCTTTTATCTTCCTTTTTTTCATATGTTTAATTACTTGATATCTCAAGACTTGATGAGGTTCATGAATACTATATAGTTGTTACTTGTTATAGACTCTCCCATGAGAAGCAAATAGATTAACAAAACAATTAATTTATATAGCTAATTTTTATGATAGAAAAGACAATTTTGTTTAATCGATAAAACATGTATGTTTAAGCCGTCAAATAATGATTTTAATAATCTGATCCATGTCTATTTCGTTAAAAATTTGAATCATGCGATACAGAATTGTTTTTAGTCACTAATCAAACCATTAAAATTTTAAACTAATGGTAAAAATATTATACTCCACCAATAAAGCAAAACTGCCTTCTACACTATAAGATTTTTATGTACGTGTATGTGTATGTATATATATATATATATATATATAGCAAAACTGCCTTCTACACTATAAGATTTTTATGTACGTGTATGTATATATATATATATATATATATAGTAATATGACAAGAATTGTATTGATGTGATATTGTGCCTTACATAATTGCATGAATTTGATAAAGTAAGAGAAACATTGTACATTTTCTCTTCTCATCCACGTTGATTTTTGGGATTAAAAAATGGGGAGAAGAGCCTGGTTTTCAGAGATGAAAACAATAATTGCGACATGATAAGTTAAGACAGTCAGTCACAATCTAAGCCGCTTAACGAATAAAGTAAAGCATAGGAAATAGTGACTTCGTACTTGAGAATCATGTAGGAAAATATTGCTTTCAGGATCACCTAACAAAGAAAAAACTGTATGACAAAAATTATTGGTCATCGTCTTGCTATCTTTTTCTTTCTTCTCATATCAAGTATCTTCCATAAAAGATTCAAAGCCCGTTTTACTCAAAAAGCACTAATGTTCTTTTCCTTTCTCTACTTTATGCACATGGTACATACAATGCTTGAGGCATGCACCCAAGCTAGTAAATCACTTTCTATGTTGAGCTTGATGGAATTGCATGTTCATTGGTTCTCTCTTATTCCACGCGTAGGGTCTGCGTGTTTAACTAAAGGATATATGTAAATAATAATAATAATAATAATAAATAAATAATAAAAGAGCTAAAAGCCCTAGAAGTAGTAGTCAGAACAGAAAGAAGACGGATTATGCAAAATGGCCATAGTTGGACATGCTGACTCGAACCCACAATCGCCTTATTAGAAGGAAGACGCCTTATCCATTAGGCCATGGGCGCTGGTTGAATGCCAATCTACAAAATTTTTATAAAACCTAAGCAAACAGTTACTAATGTAGTGTTTAGCAAACTTAGTTGTAACTCAAATGTAAAGCTATCACATGCTACAATGTAAAGTTTTACTGCATTTTTAGTTCCAACTCATTTTTCAAACACCTTATAAGTTGTTTCTTTTTAGGAAATTATTAGAGACCGTTTTGCAACTTAGTTCAAACCATAAAATTATGATTCAATTCAAACTAAATTTATTACAGCATTTTCTCTTATAAAATTTGAATTACAAACTAATTTTAGTTTAAACTCGTATTATTTTACTTTCATTTTATTTCTTTTTTTATTTTTTCCTAGGAGTTACTTGTGGACTGACTAATATACAGTTTGTCACTACAGCCAATTGTTTCTTCCAACTTCCTTTCAAAAAAAAAAAAATGATGCTTCTTCCAACTTTAATGTCTTTCGAAATACACACACATGCATACAATGGAATATTGGTCAATGAATGCCATCAATATCTAATACAATTAAATGATACTTGTTTAGCTATATATATATATATATATATATATATATTAGTCTTTCTAGGAGAATGTGTCGAAACGTTTTTTATGGGTAAAATTGTTTTTTGATTTAACTTTTATAAAAAAAAAAAAAAAAAAAAAAAAACTGCAGTAAAAACGATTGAAACTAAAAAAAAACTGTTTGCCAAACTTTTTTTTTCTTATTTAATTTGAGAGTAAAGAAATTCAAACTTTTTACTTTTAAATAACATCGAGTATAATTTTATTGGTAAATTATGCATACGATTACTTTTTTTTAATCCCAACATATCAGCTATAATATATCCACTTGGAATATTAATTGGTGGAATTATTAAAGAATACTAAGCCAGCGAAGAGGGGAGAATCAGTGGGACTGACTGCAATGATGAGACATCACAAATTGGTTGAAACTTGAATATGTAGATATATACCTGTGGGAAATAAATTAAAGGTAATTGACCATAATATATTGGGCCTTCCCCATAATTACGGGTATACACCTGATGTGAAGGAGCGTATATATATCTACAGAACCATAAATGATATTCGATTTTTTTTTCCTTTTAGATAATATAAAATGATCTACTAATTAATTGATTGACACATGAATTTGAATTTGTTTTTATCCAAAAAAACTAAACATTAAAACTCTCTCTTTCTCTAGGAATATACATACATATATATATATTCCTTTAAAATGGAGTAATATTGGGATCGTAGACATGTAAAATTATTATGCAAACCTATAATATTATATACTAAACTCCTTTAAATAAAAAGACCAACATTTGACCTTCTGATCATGAGAGCGAACCAAGATGTTGACATTCGTTAATTGGAACATGTGTCTCCAATAACAATAGAATAACATGGATCAATACGGTGCAAATGATAATAATAATAATAATAATCATATATCAGTACACAGAATAACAAAAACCTGTCAACGGAAACTGGTCCTTAAAAAAGTGATCTTCTGAAGGAGAATAAATAAAAAAATAAAAATAAAAATGACGATGGTGCAAGTTACTGATACTGGGATGATTAATATTAATCTAATTCTGCTTCTTTTAATAATTTCACTCTGGTTACTTTCTCAATATGGGCAAAAAAAAAAAAAATTTCTTATTACGTACGTAAGAAGCAATGCTAATGAGACAAAAACACTGTTTAAAATTAAGATCGCCAAGCATGCAGATCTTAAATTGATCATACATTAAGTTAATTAATTGCCAATATTCTTGTCGATATAAAAAAGTTTAGTTTATGTGTTACTCGTCAACTAGATAGTTGGTGGTGCATTAATTTATTCAACTTTGCCAAAAATAAATAAATACATAACATAAGGGCATAAAGTTCACATAAATAAATAAGTAATTAACTATACATGCCCTTATGTTACCAAGATGATTCCAATCCTCAACCATTAGGTGCTTTATTATTCAAGTATTTAATAATTATATACATAGAAATGAAAAAAAATGGGCTGCCTTGAAGACAATAAACGAAATGGGATGAACTAGTGTTAAAATCTACCCTACTGGTTAAAATTTGTGATTTCAACATCTAAAACAAATACTGCAATCCTCATTAATAAGACACTTTCAATATATAGCAATATATATATATATGTATGTATATATGTATGTATGTATAGTTAATGTATATTAATTGATCATCAATAAGATTAACCCCAAGAACAAAATAAAATATTTTATGTATCTATTGATTTTTAATGCTTTTTATTTATTTTCTTTTCTTTTTGTTGAAAATAATAGTCGTTTGTAGATTTTGATAATGACTATCACTGAAAAGAGATCCATTCAATGGTTTGATCGACAATGGGGTCTCAAATCAACCTTATTTTGGTAAATAGTACAGTGCCATAAAAAGGCATGTAATTCATGGTGACAAACTTCTGAACTATCACACTTATCCAGCTGCAAATTTTGTCTTTAAAGACAAACCAAAAAAAGAAAAAAAAGTTGCTAGAAAAATTGAAACAATATTTGGTATCGTTTTGAGAATTTTTAGAAATGTTTTTGTACATGTTTTGAGACAAAAATTTTGAAAACACTCTCAGTATAATTCTTAAAAAATTATCATTTAAAGAAAAACTATTTTTACCTATTTTGAAAACAATGCCAAACGAATCAAAATATCTCATTTCTAATTTGCCCCCACAAAGCAATGCCATTTAATTTTTGCACATCATGGATATTGGTGAAGCTGCTTTATAAAAGTATTCCAATTAATAATGCGTCACTGTCCCCTAAAAGTAAACCCATATACTTTAACCCTATAGTTCATGAAATTGATTATTTATCTAACACACAGATTCGTGTGTTTAGGAAATCAATTGAAATTAAAGCTATTTCTAATTTGTCCTCATAAAGCAATAACATTTAATTTTCGCACGTCATGGATATTGGTGAAGTTGTTTATAAAAGTATTCCGATTAATAATGCGTCACAGTCTCTTAAAAGTAAATTCATATATTTTAGCCCTATAGTTCATGAAATTTATTGTTTATCTAACATACAGATTCGCGTGTTTAAGAAATTAGTTGAAATTTAAAGTTAGATTACAAATTTTTGCTTTTCCTTATAGTATGTGAAAATTTTACATTGAAGCAAAATGAACTTATTTTTTTAGCGTGTTTCCCAAATAAAGCTATGATTGAGTTAAATTTTTATATAGCATTAGGAAAAGGCAATAAAAAAACATTAATGTTACTACAATAACGTTAGAAATTGTTACAAGTCTATATCATGATTACCTCTACTAATCGCAACATGCATTACCACATGTTGGTACTTATTATACACTAGCGGCAATGACACAAAACAAAAGAAATCGAACGTGTGCTCCTTTTAAGTTCTAATATACTTTTTGCCCTCCTCGTCGTATTGTTAAGGTGGCAATTTGGGTTCGACAGAAAGCACTACTCAAACTCAACACAAATAGATTGTAGGATTGACATAAAATTAACTTGAATTAACTTGCTTTATTGCATTTATATTAAAAAAAATACAATAAACTACGGTCAAAAAGTTTTTAAAAATCTAATTTAAAAAAATTTACATGAAATAAAATAAAAACTATAATATTTCTGGCCCAATTTCACAAAGTATAAATAAGTTAATTAAATAAGTAAAATAACACTCATGTTCTTTATATTAGTTATGACAATAAGGATCAGAATGACCATTTTCACTAAACGAGTGACTTGTAAGTTGACTTGAAACGGACGTGAAAATTTTGATTGACACAGACACGACTTGAATTGCCACCTCCAAGAAACAATTAACCCTATTATTGTGACGCCTTAGGGAGGGAGTTTGTAAGTTTTAGGTAAGGAAGATGAAATTAAGGTAAATAAGGCGGATTAAACGAGGTAAATAAAGAAAAAATAAATAAATATATATATAGAAAGTAAACAAATGTCATCGACGATCATCATCACGTGAAGCCACAAAGGTGGGGCCGAGATCTTATTCTCATTTACCATCAAGTGGATGCTTACCACGAAGGTGGATAGGTAAATAAAATACAAATAATAAAAATAGTGATACAAGACTATTGAAACCCATTGTAAATTGTCGTCTTTGAAATAAATTAAAAATATAGAACTCACAAAGACGACACGACATCAATGTCGGATTGGGACAAGTCGTATAGTACACGCATCATACTATAGTTCTAGAGAAAATGCCATTTCTACCAATAGAGCTAGGTTTTGATCTTGGGACCTTCCTTCCTTTTCGAACCTAGAAGGAGGATTTTTAAAAATAGAAAAACGTGAGCTTAGGCTCTGTGACACCCGTTATTCTTCTAACGGGTATTGAGGTAATTAAATTAATTTTTAATGTATAAAAAAAAATTGCTTCATTTAAATTTATTTTATAATATTTATTTTTATCTATTTTTAAATTTTCTAAAATTCTCCTATATTTATTTAGTATGATTACTAAAAAGCCTTAGAACTTCTAATAAATCTCAAAAATGTCATATTGGCATTATGTGTGTTAAAGTCTTTAGATGAGACATAAGGATATCTTTTCCAACTACTCTTGACCCTCATTTTCTTTATTTCCTCCGTGACATGCTTCAACATGTCTCCTCTATAATTGTTTCTATCACTTCTTTTCAAAGACTTCATCTTTTCTTCCTTTTTCTTCCACGGTTCCCACACTCTTCTTCTCATTTCTTTGCTGAAGCAAAATACTTAGAGAACTTCTTCAAGGCAGCCATAAAAATCAGCCACCATCACCTCCATTTGAGCAAGAATTTCAGTCATACCGAAGTAAAGGAACCTGTTTTGAAGCCATTTCAAGCTTCCAACTAACCATAATCCGAGGTTAGAATCTTATGAACAAATTTAGTCTTTCATTTATAAATTTTCTTTTATACTAAAGGATTATTCAAATTTACGTTCTTAAACCTAAGTATATGTTTGTTGCTATTTTGGAGCATATGTATGAAGTCTAAGTGTATATGCCCTAGACAGAAAATTTATATTGTTAAACTTTATAATACCTCTATGGGCAGTGGTTATTTCTTGAAATTCTAAGATTAAATTAAAATAAATTTTATGAATGTAGTTGTATGTTGTGCTTTAGTTTTAATTGTCCTTATGCACGCCTTAGGATCAAGGGAGTATGGAGCTAACGTTAATTGATTCCAGGATTAAGAGACTGTTGATAAGCTTGAAAGGTAGGGATTCTATTACTCATCTTTTGTGAGGTTTTTATAGAATTAAAATTGATTGTTTTGCCGCAATATATATATATCTATGTTGAACTGATATTATATGATTATCACATATGAAACTATGACATGGACTCGTCTTGTATTGTACGGCGAGGAACATAATGAATTGACACATGTTATAAATTGAGAAGCATGGTTAGGAAAACTGACTCTATTAATAATGATTTAATATAGAGAAATGGTGAGACATGAAGAGGGCGGCGATTACGTCCTTGGGCATGAATACCCTAAAAGGTAAAATAGGGGGAAGGTGATGACGCTTCCTTGGGTTGAAAGTCCCAGAACACACTGTACAGGAATTGATTTGGTGAGGACTCGGGGCTTGATGTCCCCTCACCGGAACACCCTTGGAATGTTTATAGGGTGATCAAGTGCGCCCATTTGGGTTTCGATGAGTTGAGTGATACTCAATTTAATATGGATACCTAGGAACAATGATGATTGTTAATATTTGTATAAATGTGTAATTATGACACTTGGTAATGATTAACTACGGTATCCATAAGATGTGATCATAATAAACCTCATAATCTGAAATATGATGTGACTTACTAACCATGCAGATTTTAATGTGGTAATGATAGAGGTGAGTAATGGCTTTCTCTACTGAGCATAGTGTTGCTCATTCCCTTATGTTTATATCTTTTCAGGACTCACTAAGTGTGAGGTGGCTACGAGAAATATAGTTGAGGAAGCGATGTAACTATATTACATTGGGACTGCTCAATTGTAAAGAATGTTCTTCATGATAATGTAAGCATCAATTGTTACTTTCTGTGACTGTAATTATAATGTGTTGAGGGTTAAAATGATGATGACAACAGTTTATATTATTAAATTTAAGGTGCTACATTAAAACTGTGGTTTATTTGTCGTTTATATTTTTATTTTTGAGTTGAGAGTTTTTATTTAAGTCCCGGGCAAATTTTATTTTTAAGGTTTTACTTTTATTATTTATTTTTATTTTATCTCATTAAAAACTGTTAACCCCCATATAGGGGCGTTACAGAATTTTTGGTATCAGAGCCTAGGTTCGGTTAACCTAGGGAGTGTAGCACCACTTTAAAAAATATATTTTTGAGATGGTTTTGAAGCTGAATTTTCATTGTCATCATCAAAATGAACCTTCACATTGATTTATACAGTCTAGAAGGATGTAACATGGAAAGGCCATAGAATGAAAATACTTATGGTTATATGAGTACAATAATTATATAGAAGGAAAGTATTAATAGTTATGAGGGAATGATAATTATATGGAATGAGTTTATAAGTAGAATGCTTATGAGAGATTCGTATAATATTAGGATCTATAAGCATATCTAATTCGTATAAACGATGAGAAATTCGTGTAGATACGAGGATTTAAGAGCCTTTTGTCTCGTGAAAAACAATAAGAAATATGAGGCTTGATTTATTGATTTTAAAGTTTGACATAGATATGCCAAATTTTTCGTAATCTATTCAAACCTAAGTAATGATTATGTGTGGATTCGATGGAGCACATAAGTGTCAATATCTTTTCTTAAAAGTTCTATATATTTGAGGAATATGATATAAGTTGGGAATCATGGTATTGAATCATGAGAGAGATAAATGTTAGACTTTTGGTCTGTTGAGACTGTGTAAAGTCTAGAATGCATGAATCTCAAAATTGGAATATTTTGTTACGTACATTGTATTTAAGTGTATCAGTGAATCTTTTGGTTACCTAAGGTTTTGTTATATGAGGAAATTATATATTGTATGAGTAGAATTGTGGGGATTGTAGATGTTCTTAAGTAGTAACATCTAGTGTCTTTGTTCATTGATATGGTCTACGTTGGAAGACGTAAATCGTATTGATTTCAAGGTTAGTCGCATTCTAAACCCTTGGTAGTAATGATGATGAATCCATTGATAGACGTTGAGTATTATCAATAACATATGGGTGTATGCATTGTTCAATAAGGTTTTGATTAAAACAAAATTATTTGAGTTGCTGGAAGATTATGTTGTTATGAAATGATTTTAAATATCATTCAGGAAGATCCTTGTTGTCGTTAAATTAGATTTGTTGTTCATAGTTAACTTTATCTATAGTGGGCTTTGAATTGGGTTTAAGATTCATACGAATTGGTTTTCAATTTTATGTTTGTTATTTAACTCGTTCTAAATGTGTTAAGGCCCGAAACAACCTGACCATTTTCAACTAAGAACATTTGGGCCTAGTTTAAATCCTAAATCAGTTTGATTCACACTGTCTCTCTCACGTGATCTCTATACGTGTCATATACAGTGGTTTAATCATTGTTTACATATACGTTTACTGTGCATAGGAGCTTATTTCTCCGAGTTCACTTTTTCTCTCTTAATTTGTTATTTTCTCTCTAAATCGCAAATCCTCTTCTTTTTCATTAGAAATTCTTCTTTTCCTCTAAAAGAAGAAGGAATTCTAGGATTCTGCAATTTACTATCTTAATTTTTCCTTTCTATTTACTCTTCTTTCATCTCATCATGGACCCAAAGTACCAACACCTGAGAAAGTATTTCCCATCACTCTCCCAAAAGATTCTCAGAAAGAAATACAAGGCTAGAATTACTCGGTTGTGGATTCTTATGCGTTTTGGCATCCCTTGTGATGTGAGAATGTTAATAGAGGGGAAAATCCGTCCGAGTGACTTTAGTCAAGATGTCGGTTTACCAGGAACAGGTACCAGTCGTAGTGCAATGAAAAGAAGAGCTCGTGCCATCGTGGTCACTTGTAACAAATGTGGAAGACAAAATTGTAACGGTAAATGTACTTCACCTGGTTATATGTCTACGAATAGAGAGGATAAAATAAGGTTTTGTAGGGATGGACTTTCAAAGGAGAACTTGGATAGCATCCATCCTCCTCTCCACGGTCACCCTAGTGGATATGTTCAAGGAGCTATTTTTAAACTCTGGCCTAAATTTTATACAGAAAGACAACGCCTCAGGAATATGGTATTTTTAGATCCTGTTTGCCAAGCCATAAGAAAACTGGATGGGGAATAAGTCATCGCTCTATAAAGGTTATTTAGTCTTTACTTATTTGAAGCAGTTTTAGCTGATGTTCAACAGTTTGTGTTTTTCTTTTACTCAAAATATTTGCTTTTGTGTTTGAAATAATTGTGATTATTAGATTGATACAGTAAGTGTTAATATCTTATTTAATTTATGATTTTCTTAAATATATATATAATAAAATATATTATCTTATCAGACACGTTACATACGGTACAGTAATATGTTTGAATTTTGAAAAGCTTATCCAGATATGTCAAGATTTGTGTCTCAAATTTCAAAAGTTCTACAGTATTTGTCGTTTATATTAAATTTCTAGACTTGGTGTATATTTGTCAAAAAGTCTACAGTTGTGTCAAGAGGGTCTTCTGTCGAATTGTTCTCAATTGTCAAAAGTTATACAATTAGAGTCTAATCTTTTTCAAAAAGTGAATCAAATTTTCTGTAAACTATCAATCACCTTATCTTACTTTCTTATCCGCACAAGATTTTGTTTAAATCTTTGGATTACTTTTTCATTACCTACTCGTCTATCTCTTTAGCCCTTTTTGTATATTTCTCATCTTTAAAAACTCATGTAGAACCCGAAGTCTAAGTGGAGCAGACATTAAGCAACCACTTCTATAAACCAAATATGTCTACCTCCCAGTCCACGAAGAAAATAAAGAATGTCTGTGTCTTTTGTGGTTCCAGCCTTGGAAAAGATAAAGCTTATTTAGAAGCTGCAAATCACTTAGGGCAAGTGTGACACCCGTTATTCTCCTAACGGGTATTGAGGTAATTAAATTAATTTTTAATGTATAAAAAAAAATTGCTTCATTTAAATTTATTTTATAATATTTATTTTTATCTATTTTTAAATTTTCTAAAATTCTCCTATATTTATTTAGTATGATTACTAAAAAGCCTTAGAACTTCTAATAAATCTCAAAAATGTCATATTGGCATTATGTGTGTTAAAGTCTTTAGATGAGACATAAGGATATCTTTTCCAACTACTCTTGACCCTCATTTTCTTTATTTCCTCCGTGACATGCTTCAACATGTCTCCTCTATAATTGTTTCTATCACTTCTTTTCAAAGACTTCATCTTTTCTTCCTTTCTCTTCCACGGTTCCCACACTCTTCTTCTCATTTCTTTGCTGAAGCAAAATACTTAGAGAACTTCTTCAAGGCAGCCATAAAAATCAGCCACCATCACCTCCATTTGAGCAAGAATTTCAGTCATACCGAACTAAAGGAACCTGTTTTGAAGCCATTTCAAGCTTCCAACTAACCATAATCCGAGGTTAGAATCTTATGAACAAATTTAGTCTTTCATTTATAAATTTTCTTTTATACTAAAGGATTATTCAAATTTGCGTTCTTAAACCTAAGTATATGTTTGTTGCTATTTTGGAGCATATGTATGAAGTCTAAGTGTATATGCCCTAGACAGAAAATTTATATTGTTAAACTTTATAATACCTCTATGGGCAGTGGTTATTTCTTGAAATTCTAAGATTAAATTAAAATAAATTTTATGAATGTAGTTGTATGTTGTGCTTTAGTTTTAATTGTCCTTATGCACGCCTTAGGATCAAGGGAGTATGGAGCTAACGTTAACTGATTCCAGGATTAAAAGATTGTTGATAAGCTTGAAAGGTAGGGATTCTATTACTCATCTTTTGTGAGGTTTTTATAGAATTAAAATTGATTGTTTTGCCGCAATATATATATATCTATGTTGAACTGATATTATATGATTATCACATATGAAACTATGACATGGACTCGTCTTGTATTGTACGGCGAGGAACATAATGAATTGACACATGTTATAAATTGAGAAGCATGGTTAGGAAAATTAACTCTATTAATAATGATTTAATATAGAGAAATTGTGAGACATGAAAAGGGCGACGGTTACGTCCTTGGGCATAAATACCCTAAAAGGTAAAATAGGGGGAAGGTGATGACGCTTCCTTGGGTTGAAAGTCCCAGAACACACTGTACAGGAATCGATTTGGTGAGGACTCGGGGCTTGATGTCCCCTCACCGGAACACCCTTGGAATGTTTATAGGGTGATCAAGTGCGCCCATTTGGGTTTCGATGAGTTGAGTGATACTCAATTTAACATGGATACCTAGGAACAATGATGATTGTTAATATTTGTATAAATGTGTAATTATGACACTTGGTAATGATTAACTACGGTATCCATAAGATGTGATCATAATAAACCTCATAATCTGGAATATGATGTGACTTACTGACCATGCAGATTTTAATGTGGTAATGATAAAAACCTAAAGGTGAGTAATGGCTTTCTCTACTGAGCATAGTGTTGCTCATACCCTTATGTTTATATCTTTTCAGGACTCACTAAGTGTGAGGTGGCTACGAGAAATATAGTTGAGGAAGTGATGTAGCTATATTACATTGGGACTGCTCAATTGTAAAGAATGTTCTTCATGATAATGTAAGCATCAATTGTTACTTTCTGTGACTGTAATTATAATGTGTTGAGGGTTAAAATGATGATGACAACAGTTTATATTATTAAATTTAAGGTGCTACATTTAAAACTGTGGTTTATTTATCGTTTATATTTTTATTTTTGAGTTGAGAGTTTTCATTTAAGTCCCGGGCAAATTTTAATCTTTAAGGTTTTACTTTTATTATTTATTTTTATTTTATCTCATTAAAAACTGTTAACCCCCATATAGGGGCGTTACAGAATTTTTGGTATCAGAGCCTAGGTTCGGTTAACCTAGGGAGTGTAGCACCACTTTAAAAAAATATATTTTTGAGATGGTTTTGAAGCTGAATTTTCATTGTCATCATCAAAATGAACCTTCACATTGATTTATACAGTCTAGAAGGATGTAACATGGAAAGGCCATAGAATGAAAATACTAATGGTTATATGAGTACAATAATTATATAGAAGGAAAGTATTAATAGTTATGAGGGAATGATAATTATATGGAATGAGTTTATAAGTAGATTGCTTATGAGAGATTCGTACAATATTAGGATCTATAAGCATATCTAATTCGTATAAACGATGAGAAATTCGTATAGATACGAGGATTTAAAAGCCTTTTGTCTCGTGAAAAACAATAAGAAATATAAGGCTTGATTTATTGATTTTAAAGTTTGACATAGATATGCCAAATTTTTCGTAATTGATTCAAACCTAAGTAATGATTATGTGTGGATTCGATGGAGCACATAAGTGTCAATAACTTTTCTTGAAAGTTCTATTTATTTGAGGAATATGATATAAGTTGGGAATCATGGTATTGAATCTTGAGAGAGATAAATGTTAGACTTTTGGTCTGTTGAGACTGTGTAAAGTCTAGAATACATGAATCTCAAAATTGGAATATTTCGTTACGTACATTGTATTTAAGTGTATCAGTGAATCTTTTGGTTACCTAAGGTTTTGTTATATGAGGAAATTATATATTGTATGAGTAGAATTGTGGGGATTGTAGATGTTCTTAAGTAGTAACATCTAGTGTCTTTGTTCATTGATATGGTCTACGTTGGAAGACGTAAATCGTATTGATTTCAAGGTTAGTCACATTCTAAACCCTTGGTAGTAATGATGATGAATCCATTGATAGATGTTGAGTATTAGGAATAACATATGGGTGTATGTATTGTTCAATAAGGTTTTGATTAAAACAAAATTATTCGAGTTGCTGGAAGATTATGTTGTTATGAAATGATTTTAAATATCATTCAGGAAGATCCTTGTTGTCGTTAAATTAGATTTGTTGTTCATAATTAACTTTATCTATAGTGGGCTTTGAATTGGGTTTAAGATTCATACAAATTGGTTTTCAATTTTATGTTTGTTATTTAACTCGTTCTAAATGTGTTAAGGCCCGAAACAACCTGACCATTTTCAACTAAGAACATTTGGGCCTAGTTTAAATCCTAAATCAGTTTGATTCACACTGTCTCTCCCACGTGGTCTCTATACGTGTCATATACAGTGGTTTAATTAATGTTTACAAATACGTTTACTGTGCATAGGAGCTTATTTCTCCGAGTTTACTTTTTCTCTCTTAATTTGTTATTTTCTCTTTAAATCGCAAATCCTCTTCTTTTTCATTAAAAATTCTTCTTTTCCTCTAAAAGAAGAAGGAATTCTAGGATTCTGTAATTTACTATCTTAATTTTTCCTTTCTATTTACTCTTCTTTCATCTCATCATGGACCCAAAGTACCAACACCTGAGAAAGTATTTCCCATCACTCTCCCAAAAGATTCTCAGAAAGAAATACAAGGCTAGAATTACTCGGTTGTGGATTCTTATGCGTTTTGGTATCCCTTGTGATGTGAGAATGTTGATAGAGGGGAAAATCCGTCCGAGTGACTTTAGTCAAGATGTCGGTTTACCAGGAACGGGTACCAGTCGTAGTGCAATGAAAAGAAGAGCTCGTGCCATCGTGGTCACTTGTAACAAATGTGGAAGACAAAATTGTAACGGTAAATGTACTTCACCTGGTTATATGTCTACGAATAGAGAGGATAAAATAAGGTTTTGTAGGGATGGACTTTCAAAGGAGAACTTGGATAGCATCCATCCTCCTCTCCACGGTCACCCTAGTGGATATGTTCAAGGAGCTATTTTTAAACTCTGGCCTAAATTTTATACAGAAAGACAACGCCTCAGGAATATGGTATTTCTAGATCCTGTTTGCCAAGCCATAAGAAAATTGGATGGGGAATAAGTCATCGCTCTATAAAGGTTATTTAGTCTTTACTTATTTGAAGCAGTTTTAGCTGATGTTCAACAGTTTGTGTTTTTCTTTTACTCAGAATATTTGCTTTTGTGTTTGAAATAATTGTGATTATTAGATTGATACAGTAAGTGTTAATATCTTATTTAATTTATGATTTTCTTAAATATATATATAATAAAATATATTATCTTATCAGACACGTTACATACGGTACAGTAATATGTTTGAATTTTGAAAAGCTTATCCAGATATTTCAAGATTTGTGTCTCAAATTTCAAAAGTTCTACAGTATTTGTCGTTTATATTAAATTTCTAGACTTGGTGTATATTTGTCAAAAAGTCTACAGTTGTGTCATGAGGGTCTTCTGTCGAATTGTTCTCAATTGTCAAAAGTTATACAATTAGAGTCTAATCTTTTTCAAAAAGTGAATCAGATTTTCTGTAAACTATCAATCACCTTATCTTACTTTCTTATCCGCACAAGATTTTGTTTAAATCTTTGGATTACCTTTTCATTATCTACTCGTCTATCTCTTTAGCCCTTTTTGTATATTTCTCATCTTTAAAAACTCATGTAGAACCCGAAGTCTAAGTGGAGCAGACATTAAGCAACCACTTCTATAAACCAAATATGTCTACCTCCCAGTCCACGAAGAAAATAAAGAATGTCTGTGTCTTTTGTGGTTCCAGCTTTGGAAAAGATAAAGCTTATTTAGAAGCTGCAAATCACTTAGGGCAAGTCCTAGCACACAAGAAGATTAACATAATCTATGGGGGTGGTAGTATAAAAATGATGGTAAATATGGCACTAGCAGCTAGGTCTAGCGACGCTACTGATGTAAGAATTTGGCCTCATATTCCAGTTGAAGGAAACCTTTGTAAGGAAGCCATAGGTAAGGGAGAAGGAGTCAGGAGTATCCCTAAAAATTTTAAAGACATAATCTATAATTCTGATGCTTTTATAGCATTACCTGGTGGTCTAGGTACTCTTGAGGAAATATTTATAGTTGCTTGTGGGCAATTGTTGGGCTTTTATTCCAAACCTTTGGGACTGCTGAACGTAAAGGGTTTTTATGACGGTCTTTTGAAATTTCTAGATTACGCTGTGGAAGAAAACATCACTACAGAATCGGAGAGACAAATCTTTGTCACTGCTTCAACAGCTGAGGAATTGATAGATAAAATGCAAATCATACATCCAGAATCCGACACTGCAACATCCAAGCTTGAATGGGAAAGGGAAAGCCGGGAGCGGCCAATTGATTTGAATCTCCATCTGTAATCTTTTTGTTTTATCTTTGGCATGTAGGCATGTGTGTCCGTATTTCGTGTGTTACGAATAACCGTTTGCCTTGTATTCTGTGTTTCTTGTGGTACGTTGTTGTTCAATCTTTTAGATTCATTGAGCCTAATGCCGGGATGGCTGGATACGGAGTACTTGATGCTCTCGAAACGCATCCTTCTTAAGGTCCGATCTTTTGTTTATCGATGTTTTTGTATCCTCTAAGCATGCATGATATGGATAGCTGGTATACGGAGTGCCTTGTACTCTCGAAACGTATCCGTATTATGTTTGTAATGTGTAATATTCTGTTAATATTATGTGGAAGTACCAGAGTCAGTTATGGGGATATTCCATATGAAATATGAGTATATTATTTGGGTTGAATGTTTGTGTCATGAGGATAGCTGTTTAATGAAAAATATGTCGGGTTTGTCTGCAACTCTGAGATTCCGTTTAATATCTCTATGAATAAGTTTAATGTATGGTTTTGAATATAAGTGTTTGTGATATATGTTTTATGATTATGTTTTAGTTTATTAGTTGAGGTATGAAATCAAATATATTTGACTTTTCCTTACTCAAAAAGGAAAAGGAACCTAAAGATGAAGTATATAAAATTTCTCTGGCAATCTCCTTAAATGTGATTGTAAATCACAGTCCATGGACAATGAAGGACCGGAATCATGATATGGTCAATATGTATGCCTGATCAGATTCTTAGACTATTATACGGTGTTATAAGTTGAAACTTGTCAGAAATACTCTTATTGAGGGATTTAGGAGTAAGATTTATTATGCAAGTAAATAAGTGGAAATACGATAACTTAAATTTGGAGGACAAACAACATTAACGGTTTAGACTCAGAATTGGAATCATAGTGGAATCATAATTTTTACTAGTATTGCTAGAATTGAAATTTCGAGGACGAAATTTCTTTAAGGGGGGTAGAGCTGTGACACCCGTTATTCTCCTAACGGGTATTGAGGTAATTAAATTAATTTTTAATGTATAAAAAAAAAATTGCTTCATTTAAATTTATTTTATAATATTTATTTTTATCTATTTTTAAATTTTCTAAAATTCTCCTATATTTATTTAGTATGATTACTAAAAAGCCTTAGAACTTCTAATAAATCTCAAAAATGTCATATTGGCATTATGTGTGTTAAAGTCTTTAGATGAGACATAAGGATATCTTTTCCAACTACTCTTGACCCTCATTTTCTTTATTTCCTCCGTGACATGCTTCAACATGTCTCCTCTATAATTGTTTCTATCACTTCTTTTCAAAGACTTCATCTTTTCTTCCTTTCTCTTCCACGGTTCCCACACTCTTCTTCTCATTTCTTTGCTGAAGCAAAATACTTAGAGAACTTCTTCAAGGCAGCCATAAAAATCAGCCACCATCACCTCCATTTGAGCAAGAATTTCAGTCATACCGAAGTAAAGGAACCTGTTTTGAAGCCATTTCAAGCTTCCAACTAACCATAATCCGAGGTTAGAATCTTATGAACAAATTTAGTCTTTCATTTATAAATTTTCTTTTATACTAAAGGATTATTCAAATTTGCGTTCTTAAACCTAAGTATATGTTTGTTGCTATTTTGGAGCATATGTATGAAGTCTAAGTGTATATGCCCTAGACAGAAAATTTATATTGTTAAACTTTATAATACCTCTATGGGCAGTGGTTATTTCTTGAAATTCTAAGATTAAATTAAAATAAATTTTATGAATGTAGTTGTATGTTGTGCTTTAGTTTTAATTGTCCTTATGCACGCCTTAGGATCAAGGGAGTATGGAGCTAACGTTAACTGATTCCAGGATTAAAAGATTGTTGATAAGCTTGAAAGGTAGGGATTCTATTACTCATCTTTTGTGAGGTTTTTATAGAATTAAAATTGATTGTTTTGCCGCAATATATATATATCTATGTTGAACTGATATTATATGATTATCACATATGAAACTATGACATGGACTCGTCTTGTATTGTACGGCGAGGAACATAATGAATTGACACATGTTATAAATTGAGAAGCATGGTTAGGAAAATTAACTCTATTAATAATGATTTAATATAGAGAAATTGTGAGACATGAAAAGGGCGACGGTTACGTCCTTGGGCATAAATACCCTAAAAGGTAAAATAGGGGGAAGGTGATGACGCTTCCTTGGGTTGAAAGTCCCAGAACACACTGTACAGGAATCGATTTGGTGAGGACTCGGGGCTTGATGTCCCCTCACCGGAACACCCTTGGAATGTTTATAGGGTGATCAAGTGCGCCCATTTGGGTTTCGATGAGTTGAGTGATACTCAATTTAACATGGATACCTAGGAACAATGATGATTGTTAATATTTGTATAAATGTGTAATTATGACACTTGGTAATGATTAACTACGGTATCCATAAGATGTGATCATAATAAACCTCATAATCTGGAATATGATGTGACTTACTGACCATGCAGATTTTAATGTGGTAATGATAAAAACCTAAAGGTGAGTAATGGCTTTCTCTACTGAGCATAGTGTTGCTCATACCCTTATGTTTATATCTTTTCAGGACTCACTAAGTGTGAGGTGGCTACGAGAAATATAGTTGAGGAAGTGATGTAGCTATATTACATTGGGACTGCTCAATTGTAAAGAATGTTCTTCATGATAATGTAAGCATCAATTGTTACTTTCTGTGACTGTAATTATAATGTGTTGAGGGTTAAAATGATGATGACAACAGTTTATATTATTAAATTTAAGGTGCTACATTTAAAACTGTGGTTTATTTATCGTTTATATTTTTATTTTTGAGTTGAGAGTTTTCATTTAAGTCCCGGGCAAATTTTAATTTTTAAGGTTTTACTTTTATTATTTATTTTTATTTTATCTCATTAAAAACTGTTAACCCCCACATAGGGGCGTTACACATAATCTATGGGGGTGGTAGTATAAAAATGATGGTAAATATGGCACTAGCAGCTAGGTCTAGCGACGCTACTGATGTAAGAATTTGGCCTCATATTCCAGTTGAAGGAAACCTTTGTAAGGAAGCCATAGGTAAGGGAGAAGGAGTCAGGAGTATCCCTAAAAATTTTAAAGACATAATCTATAATTCTGATGCTTTTATAGCATTACCTGGTGGTCTAGGTACTCTTGAGGAAATATTTATAGTTGCTTGTGGGCAATTGTTGGGCTTTTATTCCAAACCTTTGGGACTGCTGAACGTAAAGGGTTTTTATGACGGTCTTTTGAAATTTCTAGATTACGCTGTGGAAGAAAACATCACTACAGAATCGGAGAGACAAATCTTTGTCACTGCTTCAACAGCTGAGGAATTGATAGATAAAATGCAAATCATACATCCAGAATCCGACACTGCAACATCCAAGCTTGAATGGGAAAGGGAAAGCCGGGAGCGGCCAATTGATTTGAATCTCCATCTGTAATCTTTTTGTTTTATCTTTGGCATGTAGGCATGTGTGTCCGTATTTCGTGTGTTACGAATAACCGTTTGCCTTGTATTCTGTGTTTCTTGTGGTACGTTGTTGTTCAATCTTTTAGATTCATTGAGCCTAATGCCGGGATGGCTGGATACGGAGTACTTGATGCTCTCGAAACGCATCCTTCTTAAGGTCCGATCTTTTGTTTATCGATGTTTTTGTATCCTCTAAGCATGCATGATATGGATAGCTGGTATACGGAGTGCCTTGTACTCTCGAAACGTATCCGTATTATGTTTGTAATGTGTAATATTCTGTTAATATTATGTGGAAGTACCAGAGTCAGTTATGGGGATATTCCATATGAAATATGAGTATATTATTTGGATTGAATGTTTGTGTCATGAGGATAGCTGTTTAATGAAAAATATGCCGGGTATGTTTGCAACTCTGAGATTCCGTTTAATATCTCTATGAATAAGTTTAATGTATGGTTTTGAATATAAGTGTTTGTGATATATGTTTTATGATTATGTTTTAGTTTATTAGTTGAGGTATGAAATCAAATATATTTGACTTTTCCTTACTCAAAAAGGAAAAGGAACCTAAAGATGAAGTATATAAAATTTCTCTGGCAATCTCCTTAAATGTGATTGTAAATCACAGTCCATGGACAATGAAGGACTGGAATCATGATATGGTCAATATGTAGGCCTGATCAGATTCTTAGACTATTATACGGTGTTATAAGTTGAAACTTGTCAGAAATACTCTCATTGAGGGATTTAGGAGTAAGATTTATTATGCAAGTAAATAAGTGGAGATACGATAACTTAAATTTGGAGGACAAACAACATTAACGGTTTAGACTCAGAATTGGAATCATAGTGGAATCATAATTTTTACTAGTATTGCTAGAATTGAAATTTCGAGGACGAAATTTCTTTAAGGGGGGTAGAGCTGTGACACCCGTTATTCTTCTAACGGGTATTGAGGTAATTAAATTAATTTTTAATGTATAAAAAAAAATTGCTTCATTTAAATTTATTTTATAATATTTATTTTTATCTATTTTTAAATTTTCTAAAATTCTCCTATATTTATTTAGTATGATTACTAAAAAGCCTTAGAACTTCTAATAAATCTCAAAAATGTCATATTGGCATTATGTGTGTTAAAGTCTTTAGATGAGACATAAGGATATCTTTTCCAACTACTCTTGACCCTCATTTTCTTTATTTCCTCCGTGACATGCTTCAACATGTCTCCTCTATAATTGTTTCTATCACTTCTTTTCAAAGACTTCATCTTTTCTTCCTTTTTCTTCCACGGTTCCCACACTCTTCTTCTCATTTCTTTGCTGAAGCAAAATACTTAGAGAACTTCTTCAAGGCAGCCATAAAAATCAGCCACCATCACCTCCATTTGAGCAAGAATTTCAGTCATACCGAAGTAAAGGAACCTGTTTTGAAGCCATTTCAAGCTTCCAACTAACCATAATCCGAGGTTAGAATCTTATGAACAAATTTAGTCTTTCATTTATAAATTTTCTTTTATACTAAAGGATTATTCAAATTTACGTTCTTAAACCTAAGTATATGTTTGTTGCTATTTTGGAGCATATGTATGAAGTCTAAGTGTATATGCCCTAGACAGAAAATTTATATTGTTAAACTTTATAATACCTCTATGGGCAGTGGTTATTTCTTGAAATTCTAAGATTAAATTAAAATAAATTTTATGAATGTAGTTGTATGTTGTGCTTTAGTTTTAATTGTCCTTATGCACGCCTTAGGATCAAGGGAGTATGGAGCTAACGTTAATTGATTCCAGGATTAAGAGACTGTTGATAAGCTTGAAAGGTAGGGATTCTATTACTCATCTTTTGTGAGGTTTTTATAGAATTAAAATTGATTGTTTTGCCGCAATATATATATATCTATGTTGAACTGATATTATATGATTATCACATATGAAACTATGACATGGACTCGTCTTGTATTGTACGGCGAGGAACATAATGAATTGACACATGTTATAAATTGAGAAGCATGGTTAGGAAAACTGACTCTATTAATAATGATTTAATATAGAGAAATGGTGAGACATGAAGAGGGCGGCGATTACGTCCTTGGGCATGAATACCCTAAAAGGTAAAATAGGGGGAAGGTGATGACGCTTCCTTGGGTTGAAAGTCCCAGAACACACTGTACAGGAATTGATTTGGTGAGGACTCGGGGCTTGATGTCCCCTCACCGGAACACCCTTGGAATGTTTATAGGGTGATCAAGTGCGCCCATTTGGGTTTCGATGAGTTGAGTGATACTCAATTTAATATGGATACCTAGGAACAATGATGATTGTTAATATTTGTATAAATGTGTAATTATGACACTTGGTAATGATTAACTACGGTATCCATAAGATGTGATCATAATAAACCTCATAATCTGAAATATGATGTGACTTACTAACCATGCAGATTTTAATGTGGTAATGATAGAGGTGAGTAATGGCTTTCTCTACTGAGCATAGTGTTGCTCATTCCCTTATGTTTATATCTTTTCAGGACTCACTAAGTGTGAGGTGGCTA
The DNA here is from genome assembly GCA_025403435.1 of Artocarpus heterophyllus. Lineage (NCBI taxonomy): Eukaryota > Viridiplantae > Streptophyta > Magnoliopsida > Rosales > Moraceae > Artocarpus > Artocarpus heterophyllus. Next base: position 6,440,862 of record CM046349.1, read on the forward strand.
CGAGAAATATAGTTGAGGAAGCGATGTAACTATATTACATTGGGACTGCTCAATTGTAAAGAATGTTCTTCATGATAATGTAAGCATCAATTGTTACTTTCTGTGACTGTAATTATAATGTGTTGAGGGTTAAAATGATGATGACAACAGTTTATATTATTAAATTTAAGGTGCTACATTAAAACTGTGGTTTATTTGTCGTTTATATTTTTATTTTTGAGTTGAGAGTTTTTATTTAAGTCCCGGGCAAATTTTATTTTTAAGGTTTTACTTTTATTATTTATTTTTATTTTATCTCATTAAAAACTGTTAACCCCCATATAGGGGCGTTACAGGCTCAGTATGATAATTAGTTAAAAACAAGTTATTTAAAATAATAATCACAATTGAAAACATCATTCATAAATCATACTTACTGAAAAACATTTGAAATCTCAAAATATTAACAAATTCGATAAATACTTACATGTAACAAACTTGATAAAACATCACCGTACAAGTTTTGAAAATCGAAAGGGAATTTCAATATACAATAACTTCAAGATCAAAGACAGAAATCATTTTCAACAATCATTTAAGAATTAACCTTTGGCCAAATAATTTAAAATGACGCTACCAAAGAAGTGATAGAAAATATATATCTTACCTCATTCAAAATCCAAAACGTTAGCTCCAAACGAAATTCAACGTAAGCTCTAATTAACGGTCAAAACCTTTAAAACTGCATTTAAAATCAGAAATCACTTTTAACAAATATCATTATATTAATTTAATTATCAGTGTACCTTTTGACCCAAAATAATCATAATACAAAATCATAATCCTTTTTGAAACATTTCTAAATCATTAAACATTGAAAAATTGAAGTAAAAATACAATTTCATAGTGCTCAGTCGGCCTATCGAAAAATCGAGTTTGGCCTACTCAACCTACATAGTTCGGCTTGCCGATTATATAAGTTCGGCCTGCTGAACTTATGCAGTGCGGTCATCCGCGCTGTCGCGAGCAGTATGCCCTACTTTGATAACCCAATTTTCAATCCAACTTTAAATTAATCTTTTTGGTTCTAAAATAGTTTCTAATGCAAAAAAATCATTCATAAAACATAGAAATTTGGTTTAAAACAATTAGAAATCATTTTCCTCAAATTTTAACACAAAATCACATATTCAATCTTTTGTTCAAAACTTTAAAATTTTAAAGAAAAAGGAGAAAGCTAACCTCAATAGATATTTTGAAAGACTCTTGGGTGGATTAAACTTCGATTCCTCATCTCAATCAGTTGAAAAATCAGAGAAGAAGAAAGGGAAAGAGAGTGCAGAGAGAGGGAGACAAGAGAGAGATGGGAAAAGAGAGAGAAATAAGAAAGAGAGTGAGAGGAAAAGAAAATAAAAAGCTCAAGGGTATTTTTGTAAATATGGGAACAATGTAGTGTAAAAATGTTATTTGGTATTTTAAAACTAAAAATTAAATTTTCAATTATAACAGTTGCAATAAAATCTTAAATGACTGAAATTGACAATAAATTCACACTTGGAACACTTCGTAATTAAACTTAACATAACCAATCTCATTTTAAAAATTCAGGGGTGTTACAATTATTCCCCTAGAGTTTTCTTTTCTGTTCTTTTTTTTTTTTTGGATATATAAAGAAACAAAGAGGACTTGGGGTGTGTTTGTGATTCTATGTTTTATAAATAGGGCACGTAGCCTGTTTTGCCAAATATGTAAGCAAGGAGCTAGTTCTAAACTATAGATCATGATCAGTAGTACTACTGCTATTTTTGTACCAATAATTGAATAAAGATTTCATATAAAAGTAAATTGGCCATGAGGCTATTTTTAATCTCTTATACAACATTTGAGAAGTGAGTTGGAACTGAAAGATTAAACTAAAAGTATTATAGTATATGAGAGCTTTACACGGTTTGAGTTTGAAGTGAGTTTGCTAGACATCCTAGTAGCTAATGTCTAAGGTTATCCAAATGCAAATTAATTATTTGAGTTTGGTATTAAACCTCATATTGTTCCAAACGGTCGATTTGATGTGGGAACCGATTTTCGCCGGATAGTTACATCTAATTCTAAGATTTGTAGTTCAAATCTCTCCATCTTCTTATATAAGGAAAGAGAAGCATATAAAACAATTCGACACATAAGTAAAGATTATAAGTTGTCTTCACAATTAAAAAAAAAAAAAACTTAGAGAAATTTTTTAAAAATATTGATTCATCAGGTGAGATTTTATGTGTGGTCTTAGACACTAAAGATATGTCCGGCCATATGCTATACAGTTCAAGATATTTTAGGAAAAAGTGTGTGTATATATATATATTGTTAATTTGGAGTTTGAGTATGATTTCTAAACCTTAATTTGGAGGTAGCTTAAGTCTAAATTCCTGTAGGTTATAACTTTGAATAAACAAAATATATATAATTAATATTTACAATTGAGGCAAAAAATGGGTTTGTATATGTGGAATAGATTTTCCACTCAAAAATATGTTTTGGTATGGTCGCATGTGGTGTGACATGTTTTGAATCTTAGACAAAAGCTTATGTCAATTATATGAAGGATTCAAATTCTGATTTCTTCAAAATGAGAATTGCCGACACTCTATTTAACTTTGTTTAATATATATATATATATATATATATATATATATAGAGAGAGAGAGAGAGAGAGAGAGAGAGACCAAGTTGATATTAACTACAGTTTCCAAAATTTTATGCTTCTAGACTCTAGCTTAAAAATAAAAGATGCTTCGGCTAGTCATGCACCACAGCGTGCATGACATCACCACTCTATTGGAAAATTACGTGTGTTCAAAAACGCATGATAGTGGGTGATTGAAAATTTTGATCCTAATGTTGACAAAGCAATATCAAAAAGAAAAAAGTATTACGATAACACGGAAAGTTAAAAAGTGAAAGAAAAAACAACCACGCACCTTTTTCATTGGTTTTAGACAATGGAGCAATTTTTTTTTTTTTTTAAAGTTGATTATGCAACAAGTTTCTTTTTATTTTATTTTTGATTGGAGAAAATGGCAGTAACTGCGTGGATTTTACTTTGGGTTTGGTTAACTTTCGACAAAAGACGGTCTCTCTTGGATATGTTAATTCATTTTGTCTTTTCATGAAGTTGTTAAGCTTTCATTGGATTATAAAATCATATATTATGTATTAGCTAGTATAGTTCGAAATAAAAAATAACAATAATTTGGACCAGGTCCAACGAAAAAAGCAATCATGATTTTTAAGTGTGAATGTAAATGTTACTTTTGGACACTGTATAATGAGCCAAAAAACCACGTTGGGAAGGAGACATTAAAGTGCTCGGTAAGAATAATGGGCAAATGGGGCTGGCCTTATCTTTTTCCTTGGAAAGTTCTTGATCCAAATGGCATTTAAAGTTGTACGACTTGTCCCATTTTGTATTGTCCTCACGTAAATGCATATGCAGTCTTGGATTCGAAGTACTCCAACGGTACACAATATAATACGACGACAATATTTGAATTTCTTTTTATTGTTCCAACGGTTCATTTTACAATTTCGCTTTCATACAATGGAAACATGTTGGCCGAAGAAATGATTAAAAAGAAAAAAACGTGGCAATGATGAGCATCATAATTATATTTTTGAAAAGGATTAATGTCATAATTACTGTTATTATCAAGCAATAATTTTTTTGAAGGAAATAAATAAGCAATTCAATCGGTGTTCGTTAGATTTCCCATATTACAATTTTGTTGTTGGTAAGTAAGAATTGAAGAGATTGATCAAGTTCATAAGTGGAATATACTTGGAAAGTCAGATGTGAGATAAGACTCGCAGAGCCCACAATATTAGCCAAGCTTTTCCTTCCCTTTTTTTTTTTTTCTTGGGGATGTTACAAGAACCAGTGGCACCATGTACACAGTATATATATACACACACATATTTGTATTGATATAGATATTCTTTTAAAGTAGTTGTAAGTATACTTTAGCGGTAAAATAATAGCAGACTTCACCTAAAGGAGAAAGTTTGAATCTCTCACTCTTATTTTGAAAGAGATAGTCTTTCAAAAAAATAAAAAAATAAAAAGGGTAGCTAGGAGTTCTTGCTTATTCAACAACCACAGGGAAACAAAAAAGCCATAGGCGCAACTAAAAATTGAGCAAATAAATGACTCAAAAGGTGGGACAACCACAAGACATAATTGATCGTTTGCAAGTTGTAAGCTATTATTGTCACAGAAAACGAGCTTGACCATGTGACTAACCTATCTATTTATCTTTTCTGCACTTTTTGGCTTGGAGTGTTGCTAAATTATATAAATTGAACTATATCAACAATGACATATTGTATGTTTCACAGCATTCAACAAGCTAGCAATAATTGATTATAAAAATAAAGGAATAAAAAGGAAGAAACGAAATAAAAGTACTAGTGCTAAATATTATGCACTGAATTTATAATTCATAATCATTATGTTACAATATCGACTGTGACAATGTTAGGAAAAAAAAACAGCCAAAATAACTTGTATTGTTCAATCAAAGGGCTAGCTAAAGACTAATGATCAGACGATGAGGAAAAAAAAAAAAAAAAGAAATGAAAAACACCCCCACAATATTTATGAGCAATATTTTCAATTAGTCCACGAAACCAGACCTTCTAGCACAGTAGTACTTGTGTCGCTGGGAATGATCAAATTACTCTCAGCAGCCAAACTCTGGTCAGACAAAAACTCACCATAGAATTCACCAGCACCTCCCAGCTCAACTTCCAAAGGCGGGTAAACCCAACCGTCGACTGAGTCAACCAACATGAACTCGCCCCCCGAGTCGGGCGAGTCAAACGCAGTCCCTTCTATGTTCGGCAGCTGAACTATCTCCCCCAAATATTCCTCGGACTGATCCTGATCCTGATCCGAATTATCATTGGATGACGACGAAGATGAAGAAGACGGAGAAGATGATGACGTGGTGGTTAAGTGTACGTCAGCCAAGGCGGCGGCTTTGGCTGCGGCGGCTTGAATGTCGCGAGGAGCCAATGAGGCAGGGCGGGGGAGGGAGTGGGCTAGTTCGGGGAAATTGAGGATGGCCGAGGCGCCCTTAATGGTGAGGGCGGCGACGTCGTGGGCCCGCGCGGCCATCTCCGGGTTCGAGAAGGTTCCGAGCCAGATTCGTGACTTCTTCCTGGGCTCTCGGATTTCCGACACCCACTTCCCCCAGCTCCGCATCCGTACTCCCCGGTACATATTGACGGCCGGACCGTCTTTGGCGCTGCTGCTGCACGCCCTCTGGCTCTCTCTCACCCTCCTCAGCGAGCTTCCCTTCTTCTTCTCTGCCTTTTTGAACATTCCAGAAGATGTCGACGGAATTGATGATGATGACGAAGAGGAGTTACTGCTGGTGCTGCTTTCAGGTTCTGATGAGTTATTTTTGGTCTCTGTCATGTTCTTGTGGCAATGCAGTTCTGGTATATTGTGGAATTATTATGAGAAAGCAATGAACAAGAGAGAGAGAGAAGAGAGTAAAGAACAGAAGTAGGGTAATGGGGGGTTTTGTAGAGAGAAGGGAAAATGGTGTGCGCGCTCCTCTAAAGCGACTATCGACCTACTTTGATTTTTCACCAATGACATAAACACAGTAACCATTGATTTATTCATTTATTTACTTGTATATTTTAAATGAAAATAACATTATATATAGAGTTTGAGAAATAATAGAAGGAATGGGTCGTGAGGGAGGTCCCACACGCCATATTGTTTTATTGTACCAGCGACGTTTCAATACTTTCTTTCTTTTTTGAAAAATATTAAAAAAAAGAAAAGAAAAGAAAAATTCTTGAAGTTTCATTTGTCCACGTCCTCTCTCTCCCCTCATTTTGTCCGTTGAGGTCAGCTCCTTTTGTCCGTTGTTTTGTTCAAGCCAATTTCCCAACCCACAACATTATCACATCATCATTATTTATTTAATAAAATACCCTTGAGATTTCCCTTCTAAACCATAATCAACAACAAGAAGAAAAATAATGATAATGATTATTAAAAAAAGACTAATTTTACACAGAATTAATGGAGTCAAAATCTTTTGTTTCTTCCTTCAAAAATGTTGCTAGTAAATTTCTTTACCAAATATGTAGATTACAATGCCGATCCCTTGAAATATTGCGTGCTTTTTTTCAAGAAACTTTTCTTATATTATGTAAGGTCGCTGAATTTTTGGAGTGTTTCTCGAGAAGCATGAATGGATAAGGAATTGTTTAGTTATACATTCTAAAACCGGGCAAATTTTGCAACTAGCTAGGCCGGTTTAGGTTGGACTAAAAGGCTCATTTAATTTTGATTGCAAGTTAAAATGCACGCAAATATATATATATATATATACACACACACACACATATATCTCTGTGTGTGTGAGAGAGAGAGAGAAGATTATGCTTCAACAAACGCCATCTCCATCGATTGTTAGATAGTAGCGTTTGTGAACTACCAAAGTTGTCAGATTCGCGTTGTGGTCCAAATTATTTTGGAGTTTGCAAAAATGTGTTAGAATATCTCTTTCGCTGAATAATTTAGTGGAAACGAATCAGAATTAAGGTAGTCAAATAAGAAAGAGGACAGCTAACATACCACACGATAATATTCCAAAGAATATGTTTCCATGAGAATATTATGCAAAAACAATAAAATATGATCGGGCCCCTTTGTTAGTGTTTTTAAAATGAATGAAAATAATTTTATTTTGGAAAATAAAATTTTTTGAGAATTGTGTTGAGAGTGTTTCTAAAATTTTTGTCTCAAAAAACATGCAAAAATATTTCCAAAAATTTCTAAAACAATACCAAACGGGGTGATATATTCTCATTAAATTTGTTCATGGCACGAGGACTGCATGATACTAACACAGAGCATGGTAGCTTGCAGATAACAACTAAGAGATTTAGTTCACGGGCCCATGCATTAACGATGAGATTTTGGACAGATAAATTAAAACCTTCAAATAATAGACCTAACATATAAAAGAGAAAAATGAATTATTTTCTTAACCAATTATATCAATTACAAAAGTGGTTCTTCTATTTTCTGTGTTGTTTGTTTGGTTGTTTTTGGTGCAGAGATCACATTATGCAATGATCAGGCTTTTTGTACCAGACAGAAAAATAACATAAAAGTAGTAATAATTTCCTTAAAAATGATTAAATTAGAAAAAAAAAAGTTGTTTTTCTGGTTTTTTTATTTTTATTTTTATTTTGAACGAGTGGTTTTATTCTAGGCAAATACAATTAATAGGGACCTTTTGTAGTGTAGTTAAGTGTCTCGTTTTCTTGCTTTGTAATGCTAATTATTGCACTTGTACTGTGTAGCATATGAATGGACATAATAATAATAACCAATGCTTTAAGTAGGAAGTCCCAATAATATTAGTTTTTTTTTTTTTGCAACTAATAATATTAGCAATTAGGGACACCAATTTAGACTTTTGTTTGTTCCTAGAAATGGTAGGTTTATTACCTAGTTATATTGCTATTTGACTAGTGTAATGTGTTCAATTTCACATTCGAAACATTTTACACATTTTTTTGGGTTTTGGTCGTTGGTTGTAAGGCTTAGCACGTGAGAAACCATTGGTGTCCTTCCTCCAAAAAGAAATAAGAAAAAAAAAAAACAGTTCTTTTTCCTTGAGGAGAAAAATGAATTACACTATCTCTTGCAAGTAAAGGAAGATTATATACCTAAAATATTAGAAGGCCTAAGCATCACAAATAAAAGAAGTTGGTTTCTATTTTTGTGATATATGCTGTAAAAATCACTTTTTATTAGTGTGTGGTGTTTAACACCGATGGTGTTCTATAATATTGCTTCAATTTTTTTAAAAAATAAATTAATATTACGTGGCCAATTTTTATAAGGAGCTATAATTAACTTGTCCTAACCATTTTCATTGTTGATCACGTTTCTTAATGAATCACATTGTCACTAATTAGGATTGGATTATTCTTTGTTTAATACAACAAGTTTTTAAACTCCAACAAACGATTATTAGTATTAGTAATAGGTGATTTGCACAATAAATTGTTTTGTAAAAAGCAATATTTCTTTTTGTGATCACATGCACATTAAAAAAAAAACACAAGACTATATTTTCTTTTGCATACGAATGAGCAAGAATGATGTGGACATCCAAATTGACACAAAAAATTTTCTCCAAACCTCATTTTTTTTCCCTCATTCTTTTGAATCTGGTTGTTGAAGAAAAAAGAAAAAGGAAAAGAAAAAAGGTATTTTTGAATATAATGGTCGTTGGACCGTACACGAGCCAGCCAGCCTCTCAACGAACAATAACAAATGGAAAAATTCCATTGGAACATTAACAATAACAAAAACATAAACAAACAAAACTATTGGTCAAGTTTCGCAAAGTCATCTCGTTTTTCAAATGCCATTGGAAGGCAAGCAAGTCATTATTTAAAGACACAATATTGTTATGTTGATTCCTCAAAAAAAAAAAAAAAAGTTTCATTGACAACTATTTTCAGTGTTGTCCATGATCAAGAGAGCCTATCTAATGATATTAAACAAATTCAATGAAGGATAAAAAAAAAAAAAAAGGACATGTGTATAATAACACCAAAATTCCAACTTGTGATTATTCAAAGATGGTAGACGATGATAAACAGGCGTATGGTAACTTTTTGTCTTCTTCAATGGCATATGCATTGTTCCCGATAAAAACAAAAGGGAAATACAAAGCAAAAATTGTTAAAAATAGTTGTACGAGGAGTGTTATTGTGGTAAGTAGATGCAATCTTTCTATTAAAGTACTAACTGATGTGATAATTTCTAAACACTTGACAATTGGGGCGTTTGACACAACGGTTCGAAACACTAATTTGAACTATTTACAATGTAAAACTCTTAACAACTACAGTGTAAAGCAGAAAACAACTACAACATAAAGCTCTTACATATTATAGTATTTTTAAAACCATAGGATTGAACCACTCTTCCAGGCGCTTTATGTTTAAAAAGGACAAGTCAAAACGCAAATCTCTAACAATACTCGTTGTTCAATATCTAAAACAGCTTACATACAATTTCACTCAAATCCCAAACGTGGATTTTTTGTTGGAAGAATAAATTTCATTGATTCGTGTATCTGCATATTGTTCAAGTTCCACTTTTAATGATTCTAATCTTCATGGGCTAGAATACGAAAGCCCATCTTCTATTGGACTTTGTTTAACTCAGTGTGGAAACACGAGCCCGATACCTTGTACCCATTCCAATTGGCTTCTCAATGGGGCCCATGCTTGGTCCTGGTCCAGTGTTAGCTTTTGGGAGGAGCGAGGGCAGAATAAGAGAGCGGCCAAGAAGGCATGTAATTTTTTTTTTTTAAAAAAAGAAAGTGTTGGCAGCTAAAACACGAATAAAAAACCATATTTGGAGACAGAAATAAGTTGTATTTGATAATATGGCATGAATGCCCTCGTGTCAACTTGTACAACGCCAAACATTATATTAATGTGAATGTGTAATTACACAATACGATATCCACCAAGCATCTCCCAAATATACCAAATGACCTAAGTTTAAGTACATAATTTGTTACGAAAATAGTGCTATAGAAACAAAAAATAAAAAAACACACATTTATATAAAAACCCAAAATAGAAAAAAAAACCACGAATAGAGAAGAAGAAAGTCATTAAACTTGAAAAAAATTATAAGACAACAGCGATTAGGGAGACAAAAAATCAATAAGGTCAAACCCTAACATAATATATCATATAAATATATATAGACATAAACAAAAAATCTTGATATGTGATATAATTTAATGGGCTCAAAATAGAAACTAAAAAGCCCCAAAACGCAAAGGTCTGTTGGCTCGATCCCTTCACTACCACCATAAATCTCATAAAAATATCATATTTATTTTTTTACCACAAATTTTATACCATAAATTTTTCAGGTTAAGTCAAACTGAATTCAGACCACTATACTCTAACACAATTTATAATAGATCTCGTGAAATGTACTCAAGATATTTCAATATTTGTGTTAATTCCCGTCCTGTGAATAGTGGCCATATCCAATTTTCTACTCGGTGACTGAGTGGTGGCTTTGCCATCCTAGATTTCTGATGTAGTCCATGTCGATGTTTTATTAGGTAAAAAAAAAAACATTTTTTTCCTTGAAAATAAATCATATTTTGGACCATTTAATACTTGACTTGATTATTATACTAAAAATCCAAAATATTCTGAATAGAAAAAACAGTACAGAAAAAGAAAAACTGAAAAAGAAAAAAAAAACTGAATTTTTTTCTCAAACATTTTCTTTTTACTTTTTGCTTTGCTGGCATTGTCATTGAATCAATCAAAATTGAGCACCGTATAACTTTGTTGCACACTTTAAATATCCCTTTACAATAGATTGTATACTTTCTGCATAGACCCAACATATAAGATACATTTTATATAGAGTTCCCTAGATTATTTCATTCTGGTACTCCAAGTTTAATGAATATATGGACTTGGATATATACTATGTCATAGAAAATTTGGTAATGTTTCAAATATCCCTATATTGTTAATTTGTTATAAATGATGATGCTAACAAAGTTGTTTCTGCTGTCAACTCTAATGTTTTCTAGGCTTAGATGCAAGCTGCTTTAATTTCTGATAATTGTTTGCTGCTTGATGAGCTTGGTATGGTGGGTGTACTATGGTTTTGGTACTTGTTGTGTTAATGGGTCGCTCATAATCTAGCTACGTTTGGCTGTCCAGCTCTGTTGATTAACGAAATTTCTCGAGTTTCTCATAGGAAAAAAAAGATCCCTTCATTGCAAAATTTTGCCTGAAGAAAATGATCTAAAGAGGTCATTTTTTCTTATTGTTTCTTGAAATACATTGGGGTGGGGTGTTTGGTATTATTTTTGAGTCTTCTCATTTCCAAAAAAACCAGAAATAAAAATAGTTTAAAAAATATGTTCGGTTAAAATTTGGGTTTAAAATATTTTAAAAACAATTTTGAAAAATCCACAAAAAAAGTCTAAAATAAAAAACAAAAAAAAAAACTGGCTTTCAATATTTTCTCACCCTCTCTTTCACCCCCTCCCACGATCTCCCTCCTCTCCCACGTCCCACCTCTCATCGAAAAAAACTTGCCGCCATCCCAAAGCCCTCAACCGTCGTCGCGCGAACCCAACCCAGTGGTCTCGACTTCAACCCAACACGGGCGAACCCAACCTACAACCCAACGCTGCCGCCGGAGCTCCCACGATCTTCCTGCCTCTCCATGACCTCAGCTCCTGCCGGTAAACCCGCTGCCATCCCAGGTACCCCAGACCTCGCCGGCAACCCACAGCCCAGCGACCCCATCCTCGTCGACGAATCTAGCAACCAACGCAACAGGAAGTCGGTGACCCAGAGCCCAGCAACCCCGCGACCCCATAATTGCTAGCGTACCCAGCAACAGCCCCTGAGATCCCCCACCCCAGCAATCACCTTCGAAGCCCACTGTAGCATATCTTTGTGCGCCATTGCCCACACATCGACCCTCGCTGCCGCCATCCCAGCAACCCTCGACTCCTCTTGGCTCAGGCGATGTAGGCCCCTCCTCTGGCGACTCCAAGCTCTCTTGTTCAATATTTAGTTATAATTAGTATTATTAATTAATATTAATCAATATTTTGGACTTAAAATTAGTTATAATTGCTTTAACAATTTTTTTTGTTAAAAATGTTTTCTTTTAAAAAATACACTGTTATATATAACCAAACACAATTTTAAAACAATCTTGACATATTTCTCAAAATGTTTTCATTTCCAATTTTTTTCAAAAAAAATAAAATAAAACCACTCTTTCGGTGGAATAGGATTGAAGCAAACATGTTGTTAGTGAGTTTGTTCACCTAAAATTTCTAGAAATAACAATCTCCATTTCAATATTTATGTATATAGATAAAAATACTACTACATACCATAGCCTCAAAGCTCGCGCCTTTTTTTTCCCCTCAAGAACATTCGTCATTTTTTTAAATCAATTTCTTACGGCAAATTCTCTATTGTTTCGACATAAACAAACCATAAAAGTAGCCAGTCAACTTCCTACCTACTTTTTTTCTCATAGTAGTTGATCAAGTGCTTGTATTAATCAACAAAATTCTTTTCCTTGGTTCGATGTGGTGAACATCCTCAAAGGAATTTTTCAAAGAGCTGTTCCACTCCTTTCTTGTTTCCAATTTGGATAGAATTTTTAAGTTATTTTTACAAACACAAACACAAACACAAAATAGAATCAAACAAACAATGATTAATTAAAGTGCTCTCCACGTCCTTGTTTTAAAACTCTGTTGTACATTTAGAGTATATATTTTGCACATCCTCATGCAGAGAAGAAGGTTCTTAATCTTATTAACTGATCCTCAAACCCCTTAAAATAAGGCAATTTTTATGGTAGATAAGGTAATGTTGCTCCATTTGTAGAACACGCCTGTATTAATTTTTTTTGTAATTATATTTGTAATTGGAAATAGTTCCGTGTCGCACGTTACAATTTTTAATGCATATAATCACAAAAACAAATCGTCAAAATCTTAATCCGAGGGTTAAAAGACTTTTCTCCAGCGATGAAACAAAATTGCATTCTCTATCTTAAGAATGCCTTAAAATAATAGTAACCAAATACAATAATAGGAGAAAATATTGGAAACAACATTTCAATGTATTAGTTAGTTTCCAAAATTTAGGCTCCTTATTAGGAGAATTAATAGACGTCATGATTAGGAACTTTAGCCCACCAACTTCACTTCCCAAAGTCCTGGCCCATGCTCTTTACATTCTCACTCTCTCGCCTCCCTTCTTACAAGCTCATCAACATTTTCCCTCCCAAAAGTAAAAAAATAAAAAAAATAAAATTAAGAAAGTCATTTTTCTCATTGAATATTAAAAAAGAATTTTTTTTTTCAAATATATCTCATCCATAACAAATACGAAACATTCGCGGTCTTAATAGTAAACTCCTTGAATAAAAATTTGAAGACCCAACGCAAATCAAACGGACACGTTCGAGACGTGTCAGCGTATATAAAACAGAAAAAACGCCTTCCAGACTCCAGGGACCACAACCATACACACACACATACATATACATATATATACATATATATTATATGCAATAAAACCTGTTTCTCTCCCTGTTAGTTGTTTCTAAATTAAGCTTGTGATTTTTTTTTTTTGCTTTCAATCATGGAGGCTTCGGATGGTGCTGCACTGGACGAGTCGTATCGGCCACTACCTGCTCTGTACTTGGCGTTTTGGTCGATTTGGTTCGTCTCCGCTTGCTCTTGGATCTTTAACACCTACAAGAACCGCCATTTCCAGGTCTCCTTCTCAACAGATTTCATTCTTTTCTTCGTTTCTCCCTCAGTTTCGATCTGAATTTTTGTGCTTAGATTGAATTGAAGATGATTTGAGGGAACGTGAAAGTTTTTTTTTTTTTTGTGAGAACATGCATTGGTTTTGTTGAAATCGGAGGACTTTGACGCGTAATTTGGGGTTTTTGAGAAACTGTCAACGAGGCTCGCTTTGGTTCCATGTAATGGAAAATTAACACGTTGACTGATCCATTTTTCGTTTGCTACAAGTTTAAAATTTTCTTTCGCTGAAGAATTTTCGAGGCAAAGTTTTTTTATTGCTTGATCTCTTTGTTCTGATTGGTTGCTGAGAAAGCTTAGTACACAGAGAAGAAAATGAAGGATTTAGTTGAATTTTCCACTTGCATAAATCAAGTAACGAAAATCATTAGATCGTAAACAGTTTAAATTCCGTGTTAATTAAGTTATTTCATTAGAACATAGCTTTTTCATCGTCATCTTCTTCTTCTCTTTTCTTTTCAATTTAGGATCTGATTTCTTCTTCTCTTTTTTTAATCTAAAAATTATGGTTATTTTGTTCTGTTGTATGGTTAAACTAGAGCAGACGAATAATTTGCAGTGGACGCTCGCATCTGTTCCATTAATAAAAGCCTTGCAACTTACTTTGTCTTTCCTTTTCTGGTACGCTCTCGGCTCTCGTCAAATTTCAGGATTTTCATTTTGATAATCAATATCATAAATCCTTGTAAGATTTCCTCATGTCGTAAATGTTTGAAAGCTTAAAAATTAATTTTCGCAGGTATTCATGCTTTAATCTAGAAATATGCTCTCTGTGGATGTCGTTCGGAGTGTATGTCACAGGAGTGCTCTTTCAGACAGCTTCGTTCGTGTCCTTCTTGCTCATCTCTCATGGTTACTGCATAATGTGCGAGCGTCTATCGGTCACCGAGTGGCGTACCACCGCTAGTCTAGGCTGTGTCTTTTACTTGACTCTTGTTGGATATAGAGCTTCTGTCCCTTATTTCTCTGTAAGTTTCTTTCTTATTCATTAGCAAAACCTTTTTTCTTGTCTTTTTCATCTAATTTTTTCTATTTATGCTTGTTTTCTAGATCCTATTGCTGCTTAATTATTTGATTACCTTCTTCGTGATCTTCCACCACACATCACAGAACTTGATAGTTCTGCGGGTGCAACTTAGTTTTATAGAAGACGAGGGTGTTCATGTAATGCACGATGCAGTATACACAAAGTACAGAATGTTTAAGTACGTATTTCTCATCTATACATACATGTTTCCACATTATATAATAAAATTAGAGAGAAATTATCCTAAATTTTGTGTTCTGCACCACTATGTTCTGTTTGTGCAGAAAATTTCAAGGTGCAATGCAGATTGTGGCTCTGGCTGAAGCGATGGTATGGATAATGGAAATATATATTTACATTGGTTTGTGAATTTGCAATGTTGAAGAACGTTACTAATTATGATATGGTTGAGCTTTTGATTTTCAGTTACACATAAACTTGGATGGTTCTTCGGAAAATTACTGGCTGCGCTTGGTAGTTCGAGAATGGGCGCAGTTATGCATCTTTACTTACATCGGGTATGCATATGCTTTCTTCTGCAAATGTTCCTTTTAAAGAAATGTAGTTGCACATAATCTTACATTCTATAATCCGTAATTAGAATCAAACTTTCATTTGATTTATTGTTTCCTAATTTTCAATTTCTTTGATGGTATAACCGATAAACTCTACCTCTACCTTGTAGGTGGACTTTTAGATCACAAGATTTGACACCGCGGTTTTCTGTCATGCCAACTATAAAACCTAAAGGGGAGACAACAGTCCCTCCAATCTATAGCATAGTAAGGGCATTACCTTACATACTTTGGCATCCAAACTATAGCATATCGAGGGCATTGCAATCTATAATTTGGCATCTCAAAACTCCAATACCAAATAGTACATGTGTAAATCAAAGAGAATGTCACATGATGAAAAATAAAAGAACTAATAGAAGAGATTGGTCACATGACTAAAAGTAAAACAAGACTCCCCTTTTATACTACTGTAACATAACTGATGTATAACCTATAGTTTTCAGATATATAAATACACACACATACACATATTTTTCCGTGGGAAAGGTTTTGTATTTTTGGTCAAACTTGTAATAATCACATAATTATGTTACTGTAGGAAATGGATGCTGCTACTTTCAAAGACTTCAGCAGTCGTGAATGGCACATTGGAGTGGTAAGCAATTTTTTGCTCCTCCTTTTCCTAAGTCAACCTCCTCTAAAGATTATATTCAAATTTCAACGAACAAGTTTTACTCCAGTGCTACCCTTTATAGAAACTTACACAAGTACTAAGTACGTTGCATCATTGCAGGCAACTTCTTGTGATGAAAGCTCCAAAGAGCCAGTCATAGTAATAATCCAACAACCACATGCAACAAAAGTCCAACTAGTGTAGCATTTTTGACCGCTAATACTTGCTCATTGTTCTGCCAAGCAGGAAGAACAGCGAATTTTATATTCTTAAATTTTTAGGGTATATTCAAGTTTTTTTTCCCCGTTAGAGAAGTGATCACATGTTCAATTACTTGGGTATATATATACGAATCAATGTAATACAACCGAGTTATTGTATAATAAAACCCAAAAAAAAGAGGGCAACGTGCAAAATATTATTACCATGTAATTGACCGGTAAATTTTTTGTGTTCTTATTCATCTTTGTGAGGCTGAATAACCAAGTTATGGATTCGTACACACCTTTAGGGCCAACCGAGAATTTCATTCTTGTTGTTCATCAACAAACGACAATGAACACAGGAAGAGAGAGAGAGAAGACGATTATTGGCTTGTTTCAAACTGCTAAAGGACATCTGAGATTGGAAAATCTAATGGAATAAATTTACACGGACAAGTAAAAAACTGGTAAATCAAGACTCAGTTAACCCAAAAAAAAAAAAAAGAGAAGGGGAGAAAGAGCATTAAGATTCTGAGCATCAGTTTTAAAAAGCTCGAATTTTGGAAACTTCATGTACTAGTCAGTACTGAATACCAATTTCTTTCATCATCTGCTCAGACATCTCATCTTGGCTTCATAGATTCACCATCGAGAAAAATATAAAAGGCAACAAAAAAAACAGTACGAAAAACACAGAGAAATCTATGGAAGTAAAATAGCAGGAGATCCGGAAGAAAAGAGAACCGGGTTGAAGCACTCAGTTGAGCCTGCTGTCCACGAACTAAGAAACTGAGACACAACCTTGTAATTTATAGGCTGAGCACTAAACCCTAATAGTTCCATACCCAAAAAATGGAAAATAATAAAAGCCTACCTGTATTTTTTTAAAATTACGAAGTGCTACCTTTATATTGGCGCAATGTGACCCTTTATCCCCTGTGTTTTATGTTATGTGTTAAATTCATCCCTGACAATTTGTCACTAACAAAGTAACCCAAATATTTTCTAAAAAAATGTTTAGTATAGTGGTTAGAATTATAAACACGCATTGAGAGTTTTACATTGTAACATATAAAAGTTTTATTCTATTTCTAATTAAAAAGTTGCTTAGAACTAATTAATGCCAAATACCCTAAAAATAGGCCAAAGGATCGTTACATTTTTGGGCTGCATGTTACTCAAAGAGTAACACTCCTTATTTTTAATTTCATAAAATTTACATTTTTTTAATGGTCAAACCCACCACCCTATCTAGCTCCTACATGCATTACATTTGCTTAACTCCAGCTCTTTAAATCTAAAAAGTAAAGTATA
This sequence comes from Artocarpus heterophyllus, assembly GCA_025403435.1. NCBI lineage: Eukaryota > Viridiplantae > Streptophyta > Magnoliopsida > Rosales > Moraceae > Artocarpus > Artocarpus heterophyllus. Next base: position 6,458,036 of record CM046349.1, read on the forward strand.
AATTTATGTATGAAATATAACGTAATGATGTATTTTCAAATGTGATAAAAAATCGATGATACTTTCTAAATAATTTTAAAACATAAAGTAAAAATAAGATAAATAATCTTAGCCAAAATACCAATTTAAAAAAACCAAAAATAATTTATTTAGAAAAAGAAACAAAATTGGATTCAAACTTTTTTTAGCATAAAAATGTTAAAGAAACTATAAAAATATAGAGGTAAATGTCTTTTAAAAATTTAAAATAAATATCAAGTTTTGAAAGTATTTGTACTAAATCTCAGATTTATATTATAAACAATTTATTTACTATATAAATAAAAAGTATTTATATTGTAAACAAAAAGGTAAATGTATTATTTGTACCATAAATTTATTTATTATGTAAATAAAAATAGTTTATACTATAAATAAAAAATAAGTAAATTATTTATATTATAAATTTAATATTTACTATAAATATTTTCAAAATTTTAGGCCTATTTAGTTTGAGTATTTAAATAAAGTATTTAAATAAAGATTTAAATTTTTATGAGAAAAAATACTATAATAAAATAATTTAAACTGTGATTTGAGTATAAAAACAAATGAGCCCTTAATGTTTACTGTTATTGATTTTAAAGAAGTGTAACATTTCTTAGCTTTTTTTTTTTTTTGAAGAGGATCTTTAAAAAAAAAAAAAAATCTAAATCTAAAACCCCAACCCCCTCCGTGTTTCAGAGGTTCTCACATGGCGATAAGAGCCCAGCCGCGACTGCAGTGAGAACTGAAGCTGGAATATTAAATCTCTTCTTGACAAGCTTTAGCTATGAGTGCAGGTACTTTTGTAACCCTAAAAAAGTGCTATTTTTAACTCTCAAGTTTTCTTTTTTTTTTTTTTTTCTTTTTGGGGCGGAATTCTCATTTTTCTTGATGTTTGCTTATTCAAATGGCTTTTGGAAGTTAATCTTTCTGAATAGATTTGCTTTTGATCTCCAGATCTTAGAATTTCTTTCTTTTTTCTTTTCGTTTTGAAATGAGTGATTTTTTCATGCGATTGAGAAGGTAAATCTTTTTTTTTCCCCTATATATTTCATTAGTGTTAGCAAGTAGTCTAAGCTTCATTTAAAAAAAAAAAAAAACCGGTGTGTTTCTTAACAAGAAGTGTCCTTTGCAATATTTTTGTGTGCTTCGGAGAATGAATTGTTCCTCAAACCACCTCTTATAATTTTTTTTTTTTTAAAAGAACTTGATTGGAGATAGAAGGTGAATAATGGGTTTCTAAACTCGAGTCCCTTAAGCATAACAAACAATTTAATGACTGTTTTCTTCATCATTTATGAACCTGTTTTCTTTGAAACGTGCAAAATTATATTTGGTTACAGAAAGGAATAGAAGATTGTCCTTTTAATTGTAAATGCTCAACGAGATTCGGAAAATATTGCTATTAGTTCCTTCTTCTTCTCGTTTTGATCCCTTTAGATATGCATATCCAATGTGTGTTGTTGTTTCTGGCAGGCGGTGCATTTGGGGGGAATCGGGGACTGAGACCGGTGCCTCCAGAGAAAGGAGTTTTCCCTTTGGATCATATGCATTTGTGTGACCCGGTAATCTTTACTCCAAGTTTTTTCTTTTACTAAATATCTAATTTATCATTTTGTTTATGTATAATACGAGAAGATAATGCATATTCTGAAGAAAAAGTACCTCTTACAGTTTGGTTCAACACGATTCTTCTCTTCTTCGCATGTGTTTTTGTGATTGCGTAGCTTATTTATTTACCTCTCCTTTTCGATCTTTTCAGCAGAAGAAAGAATATCTCAATTGCCTCAAATCTTTTGGTCACCAATCTGAAAAATGCAGACACTTATCAAAAAAGTATCTCCAATGTCGCATGGAGAAGTGAGTTTTCTTGCTGCTTTTGGAACTGATGCCATGATATAACCTGCTAACTATACATTTTATTTCATAATTCAGTGGATGATAATTTTCATGGCTAACGCCTAACAAAGATAGTAAGCAGTCAATACCTTGATCACAGTCCCAATTTCATCTATCAGACACTAAAATTTCTCCATCGGAGCATGTGGTCTCGTCGCAAAATGTTTAATCGTTCATCTCACGTGCTTGTGGTGTAACTTCTTCTGCATAAAATAGTTTGAGTAGGCTCCTTTATGAAAAGATAAGATTTTACTCAATCCGCAAAGCTATGTAGTAAAAAGAAAAAGTTGGTATGATATCCTCTGATTCAGTATTACAGTTACATAACATAATCCTTTATTACATCTTGCAGGAATTTGATGGCAAGACAAGACATGTCTGAACTTGGATTTGGGAAGGACACGGACATAGAAGAGTCTGGGGAGAAAGTCGCTGAAAGGATTAGTGACAAAAAATAACAATTTTTTCTTTCTTTTTTTTAATTAAGGCCATAGGAACGAGGTGATTTTTTTCCTCTTTTTTTTTTTTTTTTTCCTTTTAGCCTATTACCTGGTGTTGATTTCTCTGTAATTTTTTTCTTTTTTGGGTTGGGGTGTGGTGGGGGGGGGTGGTGTTATTGAATGACCTGTAAAGAATTCAGAGTATATTTTATCATACATTTCTCATGAAAAGTTTGTAACTTTTTTATTTCATTTCAGGCTTAAGCACCCAAAAAATAAAAATAAATAAATAAGGAATTCTGATGTGAAAGTTGGGATTTTTGTTGGTTAAAATTCTCCCTGATTTATTGGATGTTTGGGAAGTGTAGTTAACTTTCGAACCAAAAACTGTAACATGTAAGAGTTTTATACTGTAATTTACTTTTTTTATTATTATAGTACGTGAGAGTTTTATACTGTAATTTTTTTTTTCGATCGTTATAATATATGATAGCTTTATATTGTAACAAACAAAAGTTTAGGTTGGAATTGATTTTACCAAACACCCTTTTAAGCTTGTTTTCGTTGATTTGTCTACTTCTTGCTGCCCATTCTTCTTATGCCACCAGTTTATTATTTGTAACTCATTAATTGCTAGTCCATGCTGAACCTGACTACTACCATCTCTTCTCGCCTAATTTGGAAATAATTAGATTAATGCATTCACTAACCCAAAACAACAGGCTTTTATTTTTGCCTTTGTCACACACTCATGGTGATTTCGTGGAAGAAAACGAGCATTACAGCACCCCAATAACTAATATTTCACAGTAATTAGTTTCAATGCAATAACAGACCGGCTGCTGTTAGCCGTTACTTCATCTCTACGTTATCAATCTTCTGTTTTCTGCAAATCCTAGAGCAAGAAAGAAAGACCCTTTTGTGAGAGATGGTTTTTGTCAAAGTCCAAAACTTCAAATTCTACCAAAGTCCAAAACTTGAAAGACAACAGCTGGCTAGTGGGAGATAAACCCTAAGACAGTAAATAAACATAGATAAATGATCCATTGCCAACTCTTTCTTTACTTTTTTTTTTAATGAATAAATATATTCTGTGTCTCTCTCTGCGTGTGTGAGCACCGCCTCGATGAGTACGCTCAACAATGCTTCCCCAGTTAAAGAGATGCAATTAAATTGTGTATTGGTACTGTAAAAGGGAGAAAGACCAGTTATCCGAGAGCTTAAATTGGGTCTCCAAACTTTGCTCTGGAAGTTGTCTATTTTGTAGTTTTTATTATTATTATTAATCTGGAGATAAATATTACATGGAAGTATACTCTTGAGGTTTGACCTTTGCTCCTTCATCTGTTCCAGGTTGACAGTGAAGATTAATTTGGTTGGCCAGTGTATTGAAAATCAATTGAACACAAGGCATTCTGATCTAGGAGAGCGGTTTAGGCTTGTCGAACTGCCGCAAGTTGCATCATTCGTTGTTCCCTCGTTGAAGAAGTGGTCTACGGAATACGCAGGAAGGTTTGCTCAAATCATTTTTAGCTTCTAGTACATGATATGCGTCTTGGATTATTATCCTCAGGCATATTTTCAGCATATGGGAATTCATACTTCCTTCTGATATTAGGAGCATAGCCTGAATGCAAAAGTGTTCAGTGGTGTCGCAGGGATCGTTGTGGCTATCAGCTGCTGTGCTGCAGTGGGAAAATTGGGCCCGAGGCGTCTATCCTGCCCTTTGTTTACATTTTCATTCGAGGATATAATGGTGGAATTCATGGATCTTTCACACAGCCTTGTATCAGTGGAGAAGTTGCACCAATTAGCTATGGAGGTGGGACTTGAATTGGATTTTTTGTCCCATTTTGGCAAAAGATTCTTCCAAATAAGAAAGCCGAAGATCTAGAATTTTGGATTGGGTTGGCTCAGAGGAAACTCTCAACAGCATTCCACAAAGAAACCTTGAATTCTGGAGGGCAGACTTTCCCTGACAAGGTCATTTCTATGAAACAATCTTTTGTTGTTTGGATTTCCTGCTCATAGATAATTCAATCATCAAGACCAGTGATTATCAAGCAAAAAAGTTTACCTCAACATTTGAATTATTGATGTTAGGTCTAATGTTTTGATAGGTTCAAGCAGATACTTTGGTCATTTTAGGAATTTTTGCATGTCTTGGAAGAAGGGCTAGATTGTTCTTATCAAGAATGGGCACAAGCTATCTTGATGAGCCAGTTAAGGACTTCCTTAGTTAAATCACCTCACATTAAAGCTATATTTTAAATGCATCGATGGTCGAAAAATTACCGAGACTGTTGGATTTAATGGTTTTCATGCAGCTACTTGGAGTGCGGTAGCATTTTCATTCTTCCAGAATTTTCTTGCACATCCATTTACCAATCCATCATGGTGGTGTGTCTCCATTGTACTTCTTCCAAGTAGATAAAACTTGCAAGCATCCTAATCTGAGAAATCTATACAGGTAGTGACTGATGAAATTGGATGGCTTGATTTTTATGCGGCATTTCCTTCGGTAAGCACTCAAGAGAGATGAAGATCAAAGCAACATGCCCTTCAAGCAGAGAAAGAGATTGTTTTATCTACTGTCTTTACTGTATCCTATAACGTTTTCTCTGGATTTGCTCATTTCACTCGTTCAACTCAACAGCGTTTAGACACCAATTTGCTATCATTCTTCTCCAGAGATAGCTAACTTAATATCATCTTGTTATGGGGCTTTATTTGCTAAATCTCTCTCTATACTTGTGTGGCCAATCCGCTTTTAAGTTGGTTGTCATCAAATTTTCAGTCAGACCCTGTTAGCCTTTTGTTTGGAAGACTACTGGGCTATTGATGCCAAACCAAGGTATTTTGTCTCTGCCCATTAGTCGTGTTTTCCCGATCTTTAATGGCTAACCATGAAGGAACGACATAATTGTGTTTTGTTTCTTATTTTTTGAACCAGTGAATGTCTAAAGAGAGCGGAAACAAGCGCCATGATCCAGCACTTCTATCATCTAAGGAAGCCAGAGTTGCAACCATGGAGTTGCAACAAAATCCGAGTAACTTTATTACAGCAGGGAGTCCAAACAAACGTCTGAACATGGTTTTCAACTGACAAAGGTGCGACTTCAGACCAAATCAGTTAATGTGATTCTGTTCTTGGGCAATTAGAGATTGGGAGATGTCTTTCAACAGAAGGTAACATATGGTCCTATTGCTTCCTTTCCTCATGGTGCAGTTGCTCTTTGTCAATTGTCAGTGGCAGGGCAGTCGCTCACATCGAAATGGAACCGAAAACTCTACAGAGGAGAGCTCTACTGCAAAATCAAATCTTGTTCATCATGGTTTGCTTTAGAATTACACTGTAAAGTTGGCACCTGCAAGCTATGTAAGGCCATTATAAATAGACTTTAATGTATTTGGATAGAATTCCATCTCTCTCAAGAGCTCATAATGTTCCTAATTCAACTGATTTGAAGGATGTATGGCTGGGAACCCAATTGCTTTTTGTAGACATCATGCTTGCTACGAAGCTTCTCTTAAAACAGTTGCTTGGCTACAAGGTCACAACGAAAGAGAAATACAAGTTGAAAAGAATGCTCAACGACATTGGCTCGCTTATCCCCGTTGCAGTTCTAATGCTACTTCCTGTGAGCTGTCCTCCTTACCGAGCTTTGTTGAGTTCACATCTTCTTAGTTTTATGAGAATTTTTCTTTTAACAGCCTTTGCCAAAGGCTTTAGTACGAGGTAATTGTGTGGACTGTGGAAGTTGATTTTCTTCCTTCTTGTGACTAGGTATCCGCAGTAGGTCATGCAGCCGTGCTAACAGCAATCAAAAAGTACATGCCAAGCATGGTAAATTTCTTTTTAAAAAAAAAAAAAAAAAAAAAAACCATTTATGTCTATCTTTTACCCCATTTTTGTCAATTGTTCCTGTTCCTGCTGCTTCTGGATCCCGACGACTTACTCTTCCGAGAGGCTGGAAGTCACGAAACAACTAAAGAAAGCTAAGAATATGGAACCAAGGATACGAAGCAGCCTTGAAGATTTATCTTCTAAGATATCATAAGCACTGGTTTTGTTTGCTGACCTTGATGCTTTAACAAATGCTGCAGAGAAAGCTCCTAGTTTAAAAAGAGCCACTCCAGTTTCTGTGTTTTGTATTTGTGCATAATTGAATCTTATCAACACGTCATTAATAAAGTTGTATCTTGTATGCAATATCTGCTCACTTACAGTCCCAAAACATGAACATTTGATATCTGCTATTTCTGGTTAGTCTGAAAGGTTGTTTGATGTACTCTGGAAACTGTTTTGAATCTTGAGTACTAACAGGACAAACCCTGAAAGCTAACTGTAGATCCCCTTTTTTCAATTGGCCAATTTGCAAGTGTTCCTCTTACAAGCTACTAATCCACTTTTTCTTTTTCTTTTTTTTTTCAAAGCATACTAGTTAATTCTGTTACATAAATAAGCAGAAAAAAATTCTATTTTTCATCTTCTTCCTGCTTAAGGCTACTCTGTTCTATATGGGGAGAAAGAGGAACTTCACTGAGGGGAATGTGACAGAAACAGTTTAAAATATAATTTGTTAAAGATTAAAAGGAAAATTACACGAAATAGCCATTGTAATTTTATATAAATTCAGTATTCAGATAGAAAATGATGAGAAAAAAAACTGTAAACCACCATGGCCCATTGTATACAATATGACTCGATAAAACGGTATATAAATGCAAAAGCAACAACACGACACTTTTTTTTTTTTTCACGACTGTCTCTCTGTTTCCGGAGGCATGTTTCACAAGTACTCCTCAACGGTAGGAGAACAAAGGGCGAAAAAACTGTATGACCTATAATGTTCTCACAAAAAAAAAAGAGGCATGAAATTGGCGCCTACGTTACAGATTTGAAAAACTAACAAAGCTGAAACTACCCAACACTCCTCTCGCTCTAGTTTCACTCTTCATTCTAAGCACCAGGATTCCTCAGCCCTCTTTATCACTTTGGAAGCAATTTACATGGAAACAAGTGGTAATATCTGCAAATGTTCCATTATTGCAAAAGAATATCGAATTCTCCAGGTTCAAAGGAGTAATTTACTCTGGTAAACATGCCTTGAACTCATCAATCTTCGTCGATAGTGCTAAGTTCCTTATCTTGAAGCTTTGAGTTAAACTAATCTCTTAGGATCACGAGCAGCTGCAAGATGGTCCTGCAAGACAAGCCAATGAAATGTGGTTAGTTCTTTATGATTGAACCAAGAAATGGAACATGCCGGATAAACAGAAATTTGTTGAAATAAAACCACATAACGGATGTCATTTTAAAAACTGCAGTGTATAAGAATCTGACTTACAGAGATAAAATCGAACGCCTTTGTTTCCTCTTTCTTTGAAGTGTTTGTCATTGTATTGGGAACCAAACTTGGATAATTTGATTGAAATATGTCAGGAAAAGCCGAAGGATAACCTACTGTTGATCCTGCAACATGAACACCGCCAGAATTTTGAGCAGTCAGATTCCCAAGGTGTTGGAAGTTCGACATCGTAGCTAGGTGCTGTGCGAAGAGATTTCCCATGGCACCATAATTGATCTGTTGAGAAGGAAAGGCTTGATTTAACATCAACCCCGGTGGTATATTATATGGCATAGCACCTTGAGGGAACACAAAATTTGGGTTAATCCCTACAGTTTGAGGACCAAGAATTCCACTTAAAGCATCATTAGAGACCTGATGCTTGGGATCACTATTTAAATCTAAGAAAAGAGCTTGAGATAGTGCCCCAGAATAAGTTGCTTTTTGCTCCATCTTTGAGCTATTTTCATTAACTGACAAATGAGCCATTAAATCCTCAACATCCTTTTTATTTTCTTGCTCCTTCGGAACCTCTGTATTGGGCCCAAAAATATCAAACAGTTCAGAGCTGCTTTTGTTTCCTGCTATGTGTTTCTCGCTAGCATCCTGTTTATCATCAACAGTCATCCCAGAAAATAGATCATCTGCAGGCTCTTTACTTTCGCTTGGGTGAAATGAGACATCTGCAAATGGATCATCGTCATTTTTCGGTTCACTGATGCTTGCAACATTGCTGGAAACATCCCCAAATAAATCGACAATTAGTGCAGGTGGTGTTGTTGTCAGTTTTGAAAGAATTTGGTCACTTTGCTTTTCTTCTGAATTCTGTGTCCCGTAGAAATCATTTGGATCACCAGTATCTATTAAGTCAGGCATCTGAACAGTAATACTCTCGGCCTTCACAAACTTTTCTGAAGTGCCTGTCTTTTCTCCACGCAGAAGGCTCAGGACCTGTTGATCAAGATCCAAATTTTCATTCAACTAATAACCTAAAGGCTCGGATTGGTGGTGTTGTGTCATTGAAATGAGAACATCAACAGTGCTGCATTAAAAAGCTACAACCTACCAGATGCCAAATTTGCTATGCTACAAGACACAAGCTAAAAAATCTGGAACATTTCACTTCAAAAAAGCATAAATTATGACGGAGATTAATATAATAACTTTTTCTATATAACTAGAGCACACATGTCATCACTCAAAAAAGTAAGCATTTGGACTTTCAACGGTCTCTTAAAAGAAAGAGATTGAAAATGTTCATCATTAACCAAAATGAATCACTCCCCGAAATGATCAATGCTTTGCAACTTTAATTTACTTGTAGCATATACAAAGGTTTTACCTTGTTAGCCTTTTCCCTCAGGGAAGACTGGGGAGATTCAGAGCATTTCATGACAACCTCTTTGTTTTCACTAAAATAAGAAGCAACAACAGAAAATGGTTCATCATCCTTTTTCCTTAAAATTGAGTCAAGGACACAGACAGCTTTCATTCGAACCTGGGGAAAAAAAAGGAAAAAGAGGTGTAAAATAGAAGGTTCATAAAACTTGAAAAGAAAATAAGTGCAATTTCAAGTTCTTTTTTTTTTTTTTTTTTCAGGGAAATAAATTCAACTATTTCTTCACAACATAAGTAATTTAAAAAAAATTAATTAATACTGCAGCCATAATCAAAGTATAGACTAACTCTTAAAAAGCAATCTTCAACACTGTTAGTTTGTATCTTTGTGCCCCGTACATTTGATGGTTTTCTAACCACTACACTAATAGAAATGGCTTACCTGCCACATTGGAGATTGGAGCTTTGTTTCGAGAGCATGACTTAATGCTAATGCATTTAACTTCGAAGCCTCAACAAGGAAAACCTGAATGGCATCTCGAGTAGGTTGTAATCGTACACCACCTGATGCCACAATAGTCTCCAACAATCTCTCCTCAGGTGTCTCACTCCCAGAGTGACTTGAAGAGGAATTCCCATTGGCAGTTTCAGTCTCGGTTCCTCCTGAATCCTGGCCCCATTGGACACTAGCCACATTCTTTGAAAAACCAGAATTCCCTTGAGTCTCATTGCGGTATTCAACCGGTTCATATCGATCTGTATATTCGGTTTCTTTGGTCAATGACCTATGAAGATTTGGACTCTTGTAGTTTCCATTGTCATTCTTTCTTAACGAATGACTTTGAGTGAGACTACTTATACCCTGCATGATTGACGCACTCCCAATACCAACTACCTCACTGAGAAATGATTTCTTATCTTCTGATGGCATTTCATAGTTTGTACTTCCAAAACCTTGGATTCTTTTGTTACGATCTTCCATAGGGGCTGGTTTATTTTCCTCTGAAAATATGGCAGAGATAGCTTCATGAGCAGTATCTCGCACAGCTTTATTAAGTGCATCACCTTTCAGAGGATCCAACTGGCCCTTGTAGTGAAACAACTGCCGCACTGTAACCGAATGTCTTTGCATTTCTCTCCTGAATTCCACTCCAGATTTCCCCACACAATATTTTATCAACCTCAGAGCCTACACAAAGTTGAAGCAACAACTCACGTTAAAAAAAAAAAAAAATCACAATTTCAATAAAAAAAACTCCAAATAACAATTTTCACATGTTACAAATACTCCTATCAGATGAATTCCTGATAACGTAACATCTGCTATTTGAGCTACATTTGAACCTCAAATCTGAACCCAAGTAGTTCTCAGACAAATCAGTCAACGGATTTGGGTTTCTATTTTCCATCCTCCAATGTTGAATGCCAAATAAGAAATAACACATATTTGCATACAAAGTTACAACAGCAATATAAGGAAGAAAGCTTCAACATAAATGCACCATCTTTACCTCTCAAGCACCAATCAATGTATGCAAAAAATTTCACTTTCAATCTAAACACGTTCTCCTCATTTGTAACCCAAACCTCGAGTATAACGAAATTGCCATGTTTAACACAATTCGGAAACGTCAAGATCTATTCGATTCCCAACCTTAGAAGAAAACTACTTGCCAATAGAAATGAAAAATGCGTACCTTCTGCTTAACAATTGGGCTCTTATGGTCGAGGCGTTTCAATACAAACTCAGAGACCTCCTTGACGATACTGACATGCGAGGATCGCAGAAGCTCGCAAACCTCCTCCAATTTGTAAACCGGCGTGACCTTGTCTTCGTCCGACGTAGCCGCGTCGATCATCCGTGACCTCCAGTACGATTCCACCGCTCTTCTGCTAGAATCCATTGCCCCCAAATTAAAACCTTCCTTCACAAGAAAAAAAAATGAAAATAAAAATTCAAGCTTCAATTTTCACAATCGCCCTAGCCTAAGCTTCAAACTGATCCGATCCAATTGAACCCTAATCAAATTCAGGCCAAAGAGGATCGTTCCTGTGATTAATTTCCGCCCAGCGAAACTGATTCAATTGGTTGTGTATTTATTGATAAATTTGGATTAAAAGAGGCGGTGGGATGAAATTGAGTGAATTTGTGACGAGGAAGGAAAGGGTTTCAATTTGCTCAGAGTTGAGGGGCTTAAAAAAAGGAGTAATTGCGGAAGAAGAAGAAGAAGAAGAAGAAGACTAGGGAAGGTGGCTTTGTGCGGGTACAGACATTTGCTTTCGAGCGGGACAGGTTGCCGTGTAAGAGGTGACTCACCGGTCCGTATCTTTGGCCCGCAAATCATGGCGGCCCCACACTCTGTTCTACAATAATTAATAAATAACTTTCACCTGTAATTGTGTTTCTTCGCCTGAAAAAAAAAAAATATATATATATATATATATATATATATATTTTCGTAGAGCTATATATATTCTCTTGTCAAAAAATAATTTATTTTCATACTTGTAGAATGTTGCACCACTAAATAACGAGGCAATCAGTTTCTCATTTTCAATTGATTAAATATATTTTACAAAAAAATGGCTTAATAGTAAAATCACTTGAGTAATTTTCATAAAAATAAAGATTTTACGGGAAAAGATTGATACTTTTTTCAAAGTTATTTGGTATAATAGAGAAACAAAAATCTTCCCTTCCAAAAAATAAAACAAAAGTGTGATTGTCTATTTTCTTGTTCAATAAAGAATTATTTTCATAAATATCTACTGATTGGGTAAGGGGGTAAAATTCTGTCCAATCACAACTAACTTGGGAGCTTTTATGACGCTCAATATCTAATAAATTGAGCATTTTATGTTACAACCTGTAAACTTCTAATGTTAATTGTTGTGCGGGTTATTTTTTAAGTAGGTCACGTTGGTCCACTTCTTTTGAAAATGTCATTTTCAGCCTTTATTATATGTATACCAATTTCTTAGTTATTAAGTGAATACTTAAACAAACTGTATATGAAAGCAAAAGAATGAAAATGCCATATGAGACCAAGCGTGGAGTCGTGGATTACCCAACCCTTTTCAGCTCTGTTGTCGAAAAGAAGACAGCAACCATGAAAGAGATTATAACTAATTTGATCTACTCTTCTTTTTCTTTGAATACTTTGCTTGGGCTGTAAGTCGTGCCTTGGCTTTGTTTGTAACGACAATGCAGTCCAGGACTTTCTTCTTGTCTTTCTTGATTTGCCACATTTTTCAAACCATGGGTTAAAATGTGGCTAACATTATCTCCGTCTCTAAAGGTGCATTAAGGTTGGCATAAATTAAGCTATGCCGCCAGATTTCTCTCGAACCCTTTTGTTATTTCAACGTCTTTATTCTGTTTTCGAAATAAGGTAACAATAATTCAATATGGAGTTTTGTTTTGTTGTTACAGCGGGCTGGCTGAGAGTAGTGCCTGCTCCGCTCCGTGCCCCCTCGTGTTTGAGAGAGTTGGCGCGGCATTGAAAGTAGGTGTTGGGAGGAGGCTAAACAACTTCCAAGCCTCTTCTAAAGCTCCTCTTCCCAGGCGCATGCCCTGCAATTGGAAATTTTATATCCTTGCTACCCCTCAAGGACTTGGGCTATCTTGCAGTCACCGGAAGGTCTCTCTAACTGGCTAGGTGGTGCTTAATGCCTTTAGGCCAAAAAAAGATGTGTATGGCTGAGAGGGGGAAGCAAGAACACATGCATGGAGATTCAAGAATCCATGAACAATTCAATCTCACAACTGGACTGCCTGCTGCTAATATTCATTTATTTGTCTTTTAAATTATCTGTTCACGCAATGCCCCAACTTCCCAGCTCAGAAAAAAATAAATAAATAAAAAGAAGGCCAAATTGTTGGAAAAAAAATTTCCTATAATATGAAAGTTATAGATGAATCATTAATTCTTTGGGTTATTTACATAATTATAGCTTTTAGTTTTAACTATTTTTTTGTCCCTCTGTTCTTAGAAATTAAAAATATATCCTTAAAATTTTAAAAACTTATTTCAATTTCATCCTATGAATAAAAAAATTAAGCAAAACAACAACTAAAAAATTTGGCAAAACAACGACGGACCTTTAAATAGTTATGATAAATATTTTATATATTAAAGATATAAAAAATTCTAAAACAAAACATTAAATTTCAAAAAAAAAATCTTAAGTTTTATGACTTTTTAAAATTTAAAATATATATATTTTTTAAATTTTCTCAAGAAAAAACATATATTTCATTAACAAATTAGGTTTGATCAATTGTATTTTTATTTTATCTTCATATTTTCTAATTCAAAAAAGCTTGTAAGGGATAAAATTGAAACAAAATTTTTCAAATTCAAAAGATACCTTTGTAGTTTCTAAAAACAAATAAAAAAATTAAGAAATAATAAAAATTAGAGGATATAGCTAGGTGATTAACGCTAATTCTTCTAACAGGGAACCATACATGCTTTGAATCCAAAAAAATAATAATAATAATAACAAAAATAACAAAAAAAATTATAATAAAAAGAATATCCCCTTAAAGAATGGTCTATAATACACAAGAATTACAAATGTCAAAAGAGTGAAGTAAACTGCCAATTATTTTTATTATTAACAAAATAAGAAAAGTAAACGGTTATACTGTTAAAGCAGCGACAACATCCACCGACTCGTCCATGGCCCATCTCGTCTCTAAAGAGCAGTTTCAAATATGGAAGCACTACCAAATCTGCTAAGTTGACACTCATCATGTCAAATGATATGCAGGTGTTGCGCATGTGGTTGTGGATCTCGTCAAATACAGGAATTTTGGGATATCTATGGTTGAAATGCGTGAGAATGATACGGTATGCACCTGCAGAACTGCCTACTTCTATGGCTTCCTCAGTCGTGCTGTGGTTTCTTGCTACAGCCTCCTCTACCATGCTGTCTTCGAATGTTGCCTACAACAATCACAAAAGCAACAAATAAAAAAGTACACTTTCTTTTTTATCCCTAAAACATTGTAAAGTTTGTTCCATTCTTTTCTGAGTTAAAATATTAGATATACTAGATCTCAATACTTGCCTCGTGTATAAGAATAGTCGCACCGCGAGATGCTTTGATTAGCTCCGGGCATGGTCTAGTGTCGCCTGAGTAAACAATCTTCCATCCTGGAATCACTTTTCTGACACTATTAGTTCTCTCTGCCGCCTTCAATACAACACCGAATGCTTGTGGGCAGTGAACAACGGGAAAGCTAATTAGGGCCTCTAAGCCAGCATCACCAAGGACTTTTCTTAAGCTCTCCATTGCTGCAGTGTTGTCAATTAGACTACCAGGTTTCTTCCAATAGCTCTGCATACGGGATCCTTTAGAAAACAATGTGGAATCAATTTGCTGGGCCATTTGCCCATTGGTATATTTATCTGTAATGTCCTCGGAATTAGTTGAATCTCCCACGGTCTCCCTACAGTCAAGGAACTGCATATCTAGATCTTCAAGTCTTTGGTATGCGTCTAAATATCTCTTGAGCTGTACTGGACCGACGACGATTAATGGTTCATGAGGCTTTCCCTTCAACAAATCACGTCTTAGGGCAAGTATTCTAGCCAAGCCTGTGTGGTGATCGGCATGAATGTGAGAAATCCAAATACACCTTAAACCTCTCACAGCATCATCAGCGCCATTTACACCATACCTATTGCACCAGGGCCCTTAGATATTTAGGATATGGAGGAGAATTATACTGGCCTACCTTAAAAAGAGAGAGAGAGAGAGAGAGAGAGAGAGAGAGCTCGGGTCTGACCTTCTTTTCAGCTGTCCTAGCGTTCCTTCACCACAATCCAAAAGTAAGCCTCCTTTCGAGAAAAGATTGATATGGATAGAGCTGACATTCCGATATTTGGATGGCTGAGATGATCCAGTTCCTAGAAGGACAATTTCCAAGTCATCTCTTCTAATGTTTTCCAAACAACTGGGAACATTATTCTCATTCAACCATGGCTCTTCAACCATAGCATCTTGTGTGAAACGTATTTCATCCCTCGCTCCAATGGATTCATGGCATAATTGGCTAACACTTTGGGCAGCAACTCCTACGTCTGGAATCTCAGACAGTAATTCATCAATGATTTCTGAAGACAATGTTGAACTTGGTATACCAGACCTATCTACTCCAAGATTTGCATAAGGTCGCAAAGTGACTGTTCACGAGACAAAAATAGCCTCCATTTTTAAAATAGAACAAAATCTCAAAAATTTAGTGTAATTGTTAATTATCTTTATCATATATGGATTAGCATTCTGTTGACACATAATTTGTTACCAATTGCATGTAGTAGAGACAATGACTAGATAACTTACTAGCTCAATCCAAGCAAGAAACCATTCATACCTTAAGGAGATTTTCAGCAGAAATGCTTTCACAAAGATTTAGATTAGAACCCTGGCAAAAGGAAACCACATCAACAGATAAATTGGTTTACAAGTGGTCCAAATGTAACAGTAGTGCCTTCAACCACAAGCTTTAAACGTAAATAGAGGAAAGCAAGATCACAAACCAGTCCTCTAGAATCTGGTTCACCAACTTTAGTCTGGCAAGCGAGTCTCCAATATTTTGGTTTCTGCATAGGGTAATTGCCCATAGTATTAGTTTTAGACATTCTATTAAAGAAGGAATCTATCTATAGATTTGATTCATTTGAACAGCTTAGTTCTTCTTAGAAAAAGTGCTTAATAGTTTGGTACTTAGCAAAAGCTAGTATAATGTGTCTTCTCTCTCTCATTCATACACTATGTTTCCTTTGATCTGAATCTTTTTGTATCAAAAAATCAAAGCACAAATAAAATTGGTGTAAATTAAGCCCAATACCACTTAAGAAGTCTAATTATCACTTGTGCCGCTTTTAGTGGCGTATTCAAATGGTAACTCTCTAAAGGCAGCATTCATCTATTTCATGAATCAATCTTTTGACATGAAAATAGAAGATAGAAGTTGGTAATCCACAAATAACTAGATCATACTATGCCCTTTTAAGTTTTTCCTTTTCTTTGTCAGTACGAGGGCTTAATAGCTCCTTTCCTTCAATAACCTACAAACAGATTAAAAAAATCAGCAGAAGAAAAAAAACTTTTAGTCTCATTGCACTTCGTAAATATTCAAGGGTCGTCTTTTACTTGGGCCCAAACGATTTCCAATTGGTCTGGCTCAACATTGGTGATCGAACCAAGAGAGTGTTTGAAAACTAAGTTCTAATGTCAAAGTTTCTACCACTACAACGTAAAGCTCTCACATGTTACAGTGTAAAGCAAGAATATATTACAGTATAAAGCTCTCATATGCTATGCTACAGTACTTAAGTTTCAACTTGCTTCTTAAACACTCTCAAAAAGCCACGTGTAAATTTCATATGGTACAATTTGCTTGCAAATGCAGGTGACAATAGATATGTACCTCCACAATGCTATGCTATGCTACAGCATAAAGCTCTCATATGCTATGCTACAGTACTTAAGTTTCAACTTGCTTCTTAAACACTCTCAAAAAGCCACGTGTAAATTTCAAATGGTAAAATTTGCTTGCAAATGCAGATGACAATAGATATGTACCTCCACAATGCACGTCCCACAAGTTCCTCCCCCTGCACAATTTAGCAGAGGCCTAGACTGCAATTTTGCATATAAACAAACATAATTAAAGTACAATTCTAATCATTTGTAGAAGTACAAGTAGATTCAAATATTTTATTACAAAAAACATATTGACCTTTTTTTTTTTTTTCATTTTACACCTTCACTAAATAGATAATAATGAAAGGTGTTGCAGTTGAGATGAGAGAAATAAGCTTTACATAGGGCCCATACAAATCAATATTTGCTTCCAACATTATATCCCTTAGTTTTTGCCCACCACAAGCTGTTCGAAGTTGCATATCAGGAGTTCCATCTGGTAGTAAAGAAGACTAAAATGGACCCAAAAAAAAAAAAAAAAACACAACAAATAAAACAAACTGCCACTAACTTTAATTGAACAAAATTTTTGTTAAAAGAGTTATAATAGTACTTGTTACTGAAACTTACACTAACAAAAGCGAAATCAACTGAAGGGGGTCCCTCTGTTTCTGTGTCTTCTTCGGATTCGCTAGATTCTGGGATGGTGCTAATAGCTCTGATTTTTCTCCCTCTAGTTCTGGAGAAGCTGAGGGGCTTATAATAATAAGATTTTTGGAGAGTTTTTGGGGCATTGGTAGTAATGTAGTTGAAGTTTAAAGAGACTGAGGAAGAAGATAGAGCTAAAGAGCTCAGCTGAAAAGTTCCCATTTTTGATACATAAATATATATAGTTTTTATTTCCGGATTAAACAAGTTCAATTGAAGGATGTGTATATGTGGCTTTGAATTTAATAGTCAATTGGATGCTCATATTTTGGGACATGGTTTGTGGTGGTTGTTTTTCACTTTTCGCCTTATCTATTATTGAGACACGATCAAATAAAGGGCTGGAATTTTAAGTTGGGCCTTAAAGTGGGCTAACTAGACCCCACAACCCAAAAGGCCCACAGATCATGAGAAGGAGAGAAGCAAAATGAAAAGTCCGCTAGAAGGAGGGCTTGAACCTCCGACCTTGTGGTTAACAGCCACACGCTCTAACCAACTGAGCTATTCCAGCCTCAGGGAAGTTAATTATTCAAACTAATTTATCTCGGTTAAATTAGCATTTTCCAAGCCCATCCTGCAACATGTGCATCTGGCCATTTAACACCGGCTGACTCTAATGGCCAATGAAATCTCATTATTTCAATTTTTTTTTTTTGTCATTTCTTCAAAACCTTCCCATCATAAATTTTTACGAGAAAAAATAATATAACAAAATAATTTAAGCTCTAATTAAATATCAAAATAAACAGGTCTTAAATTTTTCAGATCAAAATGAGGGCTTTTTATTTCTTTTTCAGTCGTGTCTTCTCCCCTGCTTAAACCCTTTGGCTATCTGTTAAGACAAACGATGCCACCGCATCATCTCACAAATCTTCGCCTACTCTTTCCCTCCTCCTTCCCTCTTAAACTCTCTTTCTCTCTCTCCTTCCTTCCCAAACCCAGAAGCCATCTTGTCTTCACTGCTCTTGCCTCTTCCTCCCCACAAAAACGACGCCGTTCCGCTCCTCTCCACCACCCTCCTCGCTAGCCTGGCCGCAGATTCAGCGGCACTTTCAGAGAGACGAAGGATGGAGCTTCGATGGAAAATTCTGAGTCTTTTAGGGTCAACAAGCGAAGGGCTGAGGGCAGGGACAAGAAAGACCAGCCCAAGAAGAATCTGCAGTTGAAAGTGCGCAAGCTCAATAATATCAACACCATCTCCTATGTCCAGGTAGGTTTTTCTTTTAATGGGATTGATTAATTGTTTGAATTTTGCATTTTGGAGTGGTGGGTTTTTTTTTAGTTATGCTTGTTTGCTTTGTGGGTTCGCTTGATTTTTTTTTTTCTCTTTATTCGAAATGAAAATTTAATATTTTCCTCCTTCTTTTTCGGTTATGTATGTGAGTTCTTGGTGTTTGAGTTTACATAATGGAGAATGGGAAGATAAATGTCAACCGGAGGGAATGTTAAAGCAATAAGATATTTGTTTGATTTAATTACCATGCCTGGAGAACCTTGAGTTGGAGTTTGACTTTGTAACATTTCAATTTGGTGCCTTGTCGTTAAGGGTTTCTTTACGAAGTACATTTACTAGATTTTGTGCTTAAGTGGTGATTTTTTTTTAAAACTCGGTAATTTGTATTAATGAGTTGCTTCAAGAATGTTGTTCGTGTCTTTAAATATTTTATGCCCAAATTTTCAGTTTTTGTGGGTGTTAATTACTTTGACCTCTCCTTATTGCGGATACTGGGAACTGGAATGGATACTCAGGATACATCACCATCAGTCCTGCTTTTCTTTGACAATCAAAGATTTATCTTTAATGCTGGGAAAGCAAGTCTTTCTGACAGATTTTAACGGACAGCTTTTTGTTCCCCGCTTGTTTTCAAGCACCTTTAGATTTTATTTTGTCTCTCAACATAGAAATCTTGTTGCAGGGATTGCAACGGTTTTGCACTGAGCATAAGATTAATAGGGTGTTTGGAAAGGTGGTGGGAACCAGTGATGGGAACCACTTTTACTGTAGCATGTGAGAGATTGTTACTGTAGCATATTTTTTTTATTGTTACTGTAGCATATGAGAGCTTTATACTGTTTATAACTGAGATTGTGGTAGGATTCATACTTTGTGTTTTCTCTGTCTTCAATCAGAAAACCCCTTGACCATTGTGGCGAACTCATTGACGCATTTGATCTTTTTTTTAGATAGATCACATATTTCTCTCTCGTGTATGCTTAGAGACTGCAGGCGGACTTCCAGGTTCGTTTCCTGATGTTTTTGCTATAATATTTTGCATTAATTACCTGGACAGGTTTTTTTTAAAGAGATTATTGTTGCTGCCTCTTAAAATGCTTGGCCTTGTTATGCAGGTTTGCTTTTGACTTTGGCTGGCATGGGAGAAGAAGGAATGTCTGTGAGTATTGGATTGTTTCATGCTTATCTCTTCACTTTGTTAATTCTGTCTAAAAATAAGTTTAAGATTAATTTAAATGATGCACTATCTTAAATTGTAGTTTTTACTATTTTTAAGGTCAATGTATGGGGCCCACCAGATCTGAAGTATTTGGTTGATGCCATGAGGTCTTTCATTCCAAATGCTGCCATGGCTAACACACGGACCTTTGAACCGTCATGTGTTCTTTTTAAGGACGATATTGTCAAGATATCAGCCATTCTTTTACAACCAAGTTTTTCAGAAGAATCTAGGCTCTTGCATAAAGCACCCAGGAAGAGCAATGCTTCTGAAAAGGTTCTTGAAGAGAGGGGGGATAATGCTTCAGAACCCTCAAGTCCAAACAGCAAAATAGCATCTGGAGGAAAGCCTGGTGACATTTCTGTGGTGTATGTCTGTGAATTGTCTGAAATTAAGGGGACATTTCACCTGGACAAAGCTGCAGCTCTTGGTTTGCGAGCTGGTCCAAAGTATCGTCAACTGCAAAGTGGACAATCGGTGAAGTCAGATTACCAAGATATCATGGTGAGTTCTAGAAACAATAATGAAACTTTCATGGTGTAGCCAATGCTGTAAGGTATCTCATATCTGTTGTGCATTAAACCTTTTGAAAATAAGCGTCTCTGCTATTTTCTATAGGTTCACCCAAGTGATGTAATGGACCCCTCTCTTCCTGGTCCGATTGTTTTGCTTGTGGACTGCCCAACAGAATCTCATTTGTAAGAGTTTTTGTCCACAGAATACTTTTGTACTTATTATGCAGACTTCTCAGACCCACCTGAGAGTTCCAAGATTGTGACTTGTATTATTCATTTAAGTCCTACATCCATAGTACACAGTCCCAACTACCGTAAGTGGATGAAGAGATTTGGTTCTACACAGCATATAATGGCTGGACATGAAAGGTTTTGTTTGTTTGTTTTATTTTCTATTTTTTTCCTGGAGATATTTGTTTTTCATCCGACTATTTTTGAATTTTTGGCACTCTTGCTGTTTGTAGGAAGAACGTAGAAATTCCAATTCTCAAATCCAGTGCAGGGATTGCAGCACGGCTCAACTATTTATGTCCTCAGTTCTTTCCAGCTCCAGGTTTTTGGTCCCTTCAGCAACCTCGGTTGCTCACCACCAAACTGTTGTTTCAAGTGAGGTTTGTCAAATTGTCTGATAGACTTCTAATTCTTTTAAAAATCTTAAAATAGGGAAAAAAAATATATAGTATGCGCATGTATTTTTGTTATTAGTGTCATGCGCTTCTCATTAAAAAATTAAAATAAATAAAATTTATGTATGCTTCCGTGTTTTAAATCAATTGGTTCAAATCACTACTTTGAAACACGTGTGTGTGTGTGTATATATATATATATATGCGTGTGTGTCAATCATCAAAGCCCCAATTTTCTATTTTTAAATGAGTCGCGTTCTTTAACTAACATTTTTCACTTAGACGCAGGTTGTTATCCAACAACTGCCCGAATGGAAAGCTTACGAATGGAGCTACGAAGAAATAGACCCCTCCGAGCCTTTTTAATAAAAATTTTGTTTCTCTACTATTGTAAAATGTAAATTACCAAAAAAGAAATAGAAAATCATATTCTGTTATGATGAGACTGTCACAGAATTTGCCTGAATTTGTTAATCACGGTAATGGGATTACAGGGCAAAAAATGCCTACAATATATAAAATTTTCCCTAAGCAGTTTGACTTGATTTTATTTATTATACTCTCTTTTTTTCCATTTTCACTTATTTGGCGTTTTACAGTAATTTAAATTTTTTTCTCTCCTTTAAATTCTATTGTTTACCATTATCTTTTATATTATGTGTTTTACTTTTTTCCTCTTTCTTACTTTTTTTTTGTTTCATTTTTTTTCTTTCTTTATTTTTTGCTCCATCCCTATTATTCTCCTATCTTTTTCCATTCCGTTCCTTTTTAATTTTCTCTCCGTTTAACTTTATTCATCTTTATCGTAAATTTCTTAAACCTCTAATATCAACTCTCTCTGGAATAATCTCCTGCTTGTGATCAATCCTAACTTATATTGCAGTCAGTTCATTTCATTCCTATCATGGTCAAATTTGTGTATATGAGACTTATATATTTTGGTTTATGTCAATTGAAGAACTATATTAAAATTTTACTTGATTCATAAAGTATGCAAATTTATAAAGTATGCAGTTTTGACTCTGTAATTCATAAACAATTAATTTTCAGATAAAAACCAACATGACATATGTTGTGAAAATTTAAAAAATATGTATAAAGTACTAAAAAATTTTTTGAAACAAATCTTAAAAAGAATACGTATTTAAAATAAAAGTTAAATTGTGTCACATTATTTCCTTTTAAAAGGAATATTTTTTATCTATTTGTTTCTCTTACTATTTTAGTTCTCATAGAACTATTCCCAGTATACTTATGCCAAAAATTATCACCTTGCCAACTAGATCCGGATTTTATATTTCATAAATTTTAAGGTAATTAGACCTAAAAATAAATATTGACTGTCAAAATAAAACAAATACATATTTTCAGAGCCTTTTATGCAACTTTTTCTAAACCTCTAAAAAAAGTTTTCCTTCTCTTCGTTCTTTTATTCGTCATCTATGTTATAAAAATTTAATTACAACTTAATACCTACAAGGCAAGTATTCCAACTAGTATTGTAACAAGCATTTATCTTCTCTATTTCTGAAGTCTATAAGATGCATTACCAAAAAAGGACTTTGTCGTTTGCATCAAGGCCGATTATTTGTGCACTTAAAAGAGTAGGACAGAGAAAAAGCAGACGGCAAAAAAAAAAAAAAAAAAAAAACCCAACATATGACAGACATTATAATTTATAACTCCATATTGATGCAACGTATACGAACCATAGTTCCCCAAAAATAAGTGCACATCAACTATAGATTAAGTGCTTCCGGACGGTAAGTAGTACATGAATATTGCATATCTATTGAGTACTATCACTCTCAACCGTTACTATCATAAGCTATGTTTTGCATCTTTTGAAAAGTGAACAATCACCTGATCACCCACCACAAAGCTGTTTTAACTACTTTCACTTTTAAAAAAAAAAAAGAAAAAAAAGAAAAGAAATAAAGGTCTCCCAGCTTATCCAATTAACGTCCAAAGAAAAAAAAATGGAAAAAAGAAATATAAAGTGCACTTTATTTTTCCCTGATGTGCATGCACAATCTTCCTTTATTATTATTTTTTGAAAAAAATTAACGACTAGAAACGGTCCATTCATGTATTCAAAAAAACTTTAAAAAAAAGAGAAAAGAAAAGAAGAAAAGAAAAAGAGAGAACAGAACAAAAGCAAAAGTCATACAGGTAAAACCAAGATCAACAGTGGCTGCACAATGATAATAAACATCACCAATTTCACTTCATTTTTAATCATGCATAATGTCCATAAAAAGCAAAAGTTGACAACAGCTACGATCAAAGAGAATCCAAAGAAGATCCAGGAAAAAAAAAAGAAGAAAGGAAAAAAGAAAAACATCAAAAGAAGGAAGAGCAAAAAAAATTGACCTTCCATCTTTCAATTATTACAAAAGAAGTCCAAAATCACAACGATTACAAATTAAATTGAGAAAAACAAATTTGATTAGTAGTCGCTGGACAACGGTGCGTGTTCATGGGAGTGGATGTAGACGTTGCTGTAGACGAGCCCGGCGATGCCGCCGCCGAGGAGAGGCCCAACCCAGTAGATCCAGATGTCGGCATAGTTTCCGCTGGCGACGGCCGGCCCGAAGGAGCGGGCCGGGTTCATCGATCCTCCGGAGAATGGGCCGGCGGCGAGGATGTTTGCTCCGACGATGAAGCCGATGGCGATGGGGGCGATGGTGCCGAGGGACCCCTTCTTCGGGTCGGCGGCGGTGGCGAAGACAGTGTAGACCAAGCCGAAGGTGGTGATGATCTCCATCACTACTCCATCAATGGCGCCAACGCCGGCAGCAAGGCCATGGGTTGGAATGGCCTAAAAGACCACAAATGAGTTACAAGTGAAAGTTTTGTGGAGTGAAAAGTCATAATTGCCCACGTTTATGTGCATGGATCTCTCGTTTTAGATGGATATTACTGCCATTTCCCGTCTTATATATTACACCAAAAGCAGGTTTCGCAAGATTTCACCATAAAATTTAGTTTAAATTCCCAAAAAAAAAGTCTGTAAGAAAGTACGGCATTAGTGGTAATTGACACGAATATCTTTTTTTTTTTTTAATATGTCCATAGTCGTGTACGTACTTAAATATATATTAAAAAAAACAAAATTCAGCACGTGAATTTATGTACTGTTTTTGTTACGTGATTAACAGTCATGTAGACGTGTACAAACAACACGACATACAGGCATATTCTTGTCCATTAAAAATTTAATTTTTCAGATTCGGTTTGAAAAATATTATAAATAGAATATTTGGGATTTAAGTATATTATACTGTTAGTGCTTACCAAGCCTCCGGTGACAACTTTAAGGAGGAAGCTGGCTACAATGGCGCCGAGAAGCTGGGCGATCCAGTAGAAGAAGCCAGTGAGAATGGTGATTTGACCTCCAAGAGCCAATCCGAAGGTAACGGCGGGGTTGACGTGGCCGCCGGAGATGTTGGCGCTGACGGAGACCGCAACAAAGAGAGCAAAACCATGGCAAATCGCTATGGCTACTAGCCCCGAAGGATCAAGAGCCGCGTCGGATGTCACCTTGTCTTTTCATTACCAAACGAAACACAACAAAAAAAATACATTAACACATTAAAAAAGTGAAAGAATGATGAAAATATTAAAAAAAAAATTAAATTAATATTTTTTAGGAGAGAAACACTGCAGACAAGAGACTTGAATAACGAAATGCATGATTACTAAAAGCGTTGTCCCATGTTACCGTGCATGAGAAAAGAGATTAACATGATATATATATATATATATATATGTGTGTGTGTGTGTGTGTGTGTGTGTGTGAGAGAGAGAGAGAGAGAGGAATTAATTAAGTAAAATCAGATTAGTTAGTGGGGATTAATATGTACAATATGTACTAACTGTAAGCTATGGCTGAACCAACGCCTGCAAAGACAAAGATCAAGGTGGAGATGAACTCAGCAAGATATGCCTTTAAGGAGGCCCCGCTGAAGGAATCATCAAACCGTCCAAATGCAATTCTCGCCATTTTTTGCAAAAGAAAAAAATGAAGAGCTTTGCTTGGGGATCACTCTTGGAGTGGATGTGAAGAGATAAGGATATGAGGAAACTTCAGATATCACAAAATGACTTTTCTACCTTGCTTATATATAGTAATAACAAGTACAATATTATTATATAAGCAACAAACAAGGACAATGATATAATATAATGGGCTACAATAAATTAATTTTGTAAATTAATGACCCTTTTTCTATTTTTTTCTTTAATTTTTATCTGTTTTGGATAAACATATTGATGAGCTTTGTATAAGACTGATTAGGGGAAAAAAAAAAAAGGAACAGGCAAAAAGAGGGAAATATACATGCATATCATGTCAGCTTTTTTGGCCCTGGTCTTAGCTGTCTCCTACAATATCAATATGCTTTATTGGAAATGTCCGGAAGCTCATCAATTATTCGTCCATGTGAGCAACTACTGTATGAGAGACAGTGACAGAGAGAGAGAGAGAGAGAGAGGTAGTGTTTGGTGGGTCATGCATGAAAGAAATAATGATAAAAGAAAAGGGCGAGTAATTCCTCATGACTAGCTTTGGGCCACAAACAGAACCGACCACGCCTCCAAAAATGGGCAAGAAGTGGTCACATTAGAGAAAAATATATATACATATTATGTATAAATAATGAGTGGATGAGGATTAGCGGGTCTGTGCTCAACAGTTTGGTGATGCGCTGATCCTAATTTTTAGGGGCTTACAATTTAATTTATGTGCTATTATTTTGGCCGGCTAACTACTGATCATAACGTTGGAGAGATTGGGAATCCCAAGGACTTTTTTTAACCGTGTTTGTTGTCTTAATTTGCTTTGGACCTATTCAAATTCAATATCACGTCGTGTTAATAATTTTACCTTCGTTAAAAGTTTCTTGTTGTTATTGTTTCCACCTTCTTTTGTCGAGTAATTCATTGAGAAAATAGAATTCAATCAAAATCTATGCCTGTTTGTTTAGGCAAATCTAGCTGGCTACTGAGAAAATATTGGGAAGGCTTTGGTAGTTTTACTATGGAAAAACAATAATTACAGATTCATTTGTTTAAGCATTGATTAAATTAGTGATAAGCAATCTCTCCACATAAGAGAGTGTTTGAAAACAAAATTAAAACTTAAAGTTAGAATTTAAACACTGTAGCATATGAAAGCTTTACACTACAGTAAACTTTTGTTTTTCACTATAGCATATAAGAGCTTTATACTATAACAAGTTAAATCTTAAGTTCTAACTAACTTATCAAACTAAGCTAAGATTCAGCATTAAAAGTTGGATATGGGGCCTTTCAGACAATGACAGTGTAACTTTCACATGATTTTGTTCCACTACTTGGCATGACCCACGCCAACTTAAATGGTTTTTTACTTCAAATGAAAATAGCAGTTTTTTCTTTTTGTCTATTTTAACTTTTCAGGTTCAACAAGATTTTTTTTTTTAAAGGATTTGAACTCTACACTTCAAAAATAGAGCACTGTAAATTTATGTATTAAGTTATACCTGCAACATGTTATCAATATGTCTTGATGGTTTTTTTTTTATTATTATTATTATTATCTATCCTCAAGTAGTAGTACAATATTATTACGCAAGACTTCAAGCACACTTTTTTAGTGACTGTTGAATTAATAGGATGTTTGGAAGAGCAGTTGAAATTAAAAATGTTAGTTTAAAAACTATAGTATATGTGAGTTTTACATTATAAGTAGCAATTTTTTCTTTTTTTACTATAGTTGCTAACAACTTTACATAACCGAGATGCCAAACAAAGACTAAATTTTAATTTGCTCTAAAAAAGTGAATAAAATTGTTGGGAATCAAAGCAATAAGCAACAAGAAATAGAGAGAAAATTACACACAAAATTTACGTGGAAAAATCCTAATAAATGGTGAAAAAACCATGGGCAGAGGACAAGCAATCCACTAATCACAAAACAGAAATTACAATGGTGTTTAGAGTGCTCAAATACAGAAATTCACTCACTCAATAACTCACAAACTCACAAGACTGAGTTATCTGTATCACTCTCAACACTATGATATCTATGAAATTTTGTGACTCTCTAATGTGTCTCTCTTTAAACTATGGAGAATATGATGTATTTATATGTATGGGGACTCAAACCTTAGCCCAAAATAATCCAAAAACGCATAAAAATGCAAAATATACGATCATGTCGCATCGGAGCGCCGCGGCGCTACTTTCTCGAATTATAACTCCGCAGCGCTACTTTCAAGCACCGCGGCCCTGGTTGTAGAGCCGCGGCATTGCTTTCAAACGCCGCGGCACTGTGTTATTGCCGAGTAGGTTTTTGGTCATTAAATAACAAAATTTAATATGAAAGCAACTTCGTGCACAAACACAATCGCGATATGAAAATGGTTTAGATTTCAGAATAGACTTATTTGTAACATGCGAAGCATTATTAAACTTAGCAACCGAGAATTAACAAGTTTTCAACCCTAGCACGTAACCAACATCCACTGCAATTCTGGGGCCGAAGTTTTCTTAAAGCGGACAAGATAATCATAGTACTCATTTTGTTGACTGTGACTGATGATCATATATATTTATATATAACTGGCAAGCACAATGCTAATAATCTTTTGCTGGGCGTTAATATTCACATTGAAGAAACAATTTTCAGATTGATTTTAAACGTGGAACTTAAATTAATAATGCCTTTCAACCTGTCCAGGTTCTTGGAATACTATGTTGCTTCTTTCTTTCTTTTTATTTTTTACATACGCAAATTTGTTTCTAACCTGTATTGAAGATGTCATGAAGTACGCTGCTTTGTTGTCGAGAAACAAAATAGAAAGATAAATTTCTGCGGAAACAGGTTTATTTTAATTTAAATGATTTTTTTTTCTTTCTCTTTTTCTTTTCCTTTTTCTTTTTCTTGGAAATAAGATCTCTCAAAAGATGATAACGCTGACAAAGCTGAAAGCAACATGCCGCTATTCGTCCCGTGAAGATGTTTGGTTTTCTAGCAAATTAAGCAGCAGCTTAGTTTTTACTTGTCGTCGTTTATTTAATTATGTCGTTTCAGTTTGCTGTCGTTTCGTATTGGTTATTTATCGCTTTACTTTTTTCGCTTTGCTGTCGTTACGTATTGGTTGTCGCGTTGCCTTGGTTTCCGCTTGTTTTTATTGTAGTAGTTGTCGTTTGTTAGCTTCTATGATGACCTGATGCAGTGATGCAGTGTCCACATTAAGGGTATCTAGTTTAAACAATAACCAAAAGTAATTGTTGTGCAAAGCAAAAATGCGGAACATCATAAACAAACACAACGATATGTTATTTAGCTTGGTCAAAAACTATTGCGAGTGCTAATCACATCAAATAAGAGAAAGATCCACTAATATCAAATTAAGCTTACAAGGATTACGATTACAAGAAAGCCTAAAATCTATACCAATATAGGAACCTATGATATCTCCTTCTGCTACTTATATTTAGACTTCACTTCTTGCTCCATGTCGACTTTGCTCGTCTGCTAGCTAATTAACATCTTCCGAGCCTTCAATTCACAAACAACTTCTTAGAGTTAAAGACCTATATTTTGAAGTCTAAAAATCTTAAAAGATCACTCTAGTTTACTCTCACTTGAAAGCTTTGAGCTTTGAGCCTGAAAGCCTGTAAATAACTTCCTTAAGCACAAGATAAGTCTAGATATATCCACTAAATCCTAGGGTCAGATCTCAACTAATTCAATTTGAGATTTGAATCCAATTGCTAAAAATATGCTTGATCTCCTTTCTGTTACAACCATGGAGACATGCGTGATCTTTGCAGTTGTGTCTATCTATGCAATCTTCGTGGGCTCTATCTACTGCTTAAAAACTGCATTTCAAAAAGATTTAAAATTGCAAAACATGATCTATTAATTTCTTGATTAAAATTATGAATTGAGTTCAACCTTATCATGAAAAGTCTTGAAAAAACCTCCAAAACACTTAGAGTTAAGTCAATCACTAATAAACCTAGACTTAATTATGGACAAGATTAACTTAACAAATTTGAATTATCATAGTTATAAAAATCTAAAGTTTAAATTCGAATTTAAATCAACAAGATCTCTAGTCAACATATTCAAATATAGTCAAAATATTATCAGATTTAAACCTATTCTGCAAAATCTAAAGCCCGGATTTATTCCACCAAACCTATAGGTAAATTATTAAAATAATTTAAATTAAACTCTCTTTTGAACTCAAGAAGCTAACAAAATTTCACATGTAAAATTCCACAAGTGTAAAATTTCGTATGTACCCTAACACCTTCTATTTTCAACGTCCTTTTTTTTTTTGTTCTTCATTGGATAGTGTTCCTTCATTTTGTTGTCGTTTTCGAGTAGTTTTACACTTTTTTGTTTTTGCTTTGCTGTAGTTTGCTTTTTCTTATCCTTTTTTCTGTCCTTCGTCGCGCTGTGTTTAGGGTTTACTCGTTTATTTCATAATGTTGTCTCCTGTTTTTTCTTTCTTTTTTTTTTTTGTCTCTTTATTCTTTGTTGTCGTTTGTCTTTATGCTTTATCTCATTTTTGTTGTCGTTGACTTATCATGCTGTTGTTTCCTATTTGTCGTAGTTTTGCATTATTATCGCTTACTTTTTCTGCTTGTTTTTAATATTATTGGCGTTTACTCTTAATCTTCGAGTTTAACTTGGCGACAATATTGTTGTTCATTTCTGTTCGTCATTGTTCTTTGTTGTCGTTTTTTCGCTTTGTTATCGTTCCATGTTGTTGTTGTTTTGACTTTTTTGTCGTATTTATTATTTGTGTCGTTTTTACTTTGTTGTTGTTGTTGTTGTTGTTCTTTTTCTTTTCCTTTTTTTTTAGAGATTCCGATGTGAGACATAGATCAAGATGGAGATCATCATTGATATGAACATGCCCACAAAGAAGATAAAGTCCTTCATAACCAGATACTTTATCGGAGACCATAATAAGTGTGGCAGACAATTAGGCTTTAAGCCATGTGATTGAAGAGAAAGTCCTACGTCACGTTTGCTTATTAACTTCGGAAATTCAAAGATAGATCAGTTTTAGGAGTATTATCAGTTACAAACTTTTTTTTTCCAATTTTTTTAGAGTTAAATTCATCAAAAGTCTCTAAATTTTTTTCTCTTTTTAAAATTTGTCCTTGTATTCAAAAATGTTTTAACTTAAGCCTTAAACCTTTTCCTTGTTTCAAATTTAGTCATTGAATTATATTTTATTAAATTTTAGATGAAAAAGTTGGGATTATTTTCATAAATTCCCCCTAATCTATTTACCATATTTCATTTTGCCCCGAATCTTTTAAAATCTCCTAAAACACCCCCTGAACTATTAAAAACGGGTAACTTTGCCCCTTTGTTCTGTAACGCCCCTATGTGGGGGTTAACAGTTTTTAATGAGATAAAATAAAAATAAATAATAAAAGTAAAACCTTAAAAATAAAATTTGCCCGGGACTTAAATGAAAACTCTCAACTCAAAAATAAAAATATAAACGACAAATAAACCACAGTTTTAATGTAGCACCTTAAATTTAATAATATAAACTGTTGTCATCATCATTTTAACCCTCAACACATTGTAATACAGTCACAGAAAGTAACAATTGATGCTTACATTATCATGAAGAACATTCTCAACGATTGAAGCAGTCCCAATGTAATATAGCTACATCACTTCCTCAACTATATTTCTCGTAGTCACCTCACACTTAGTGAGTCCTGAAAAGATATAAACATAAGGGTATGAGCAACACTATGCTCAGTAGAGAAAACCATTACTCACCTTTATCATTACCACATTAAAATCTGCATGGTTAGTAAGTTACATCATATTCCAGATTATGAGGTTTATTATGATCACATCTTATGGATACCGTAGTTAATCATTACCAAGTGTCATAATTACACATTTATACAAATATTACCAATCATCATTGTTCCTAGGTATCCATGTTAAATTGAGTATCACTCAACTCATCGAAACCCAAATGGGCGCACTTGATCACCCTATAAACATTCCAAGGGTGTTCCGGTGAGGGGACATCAAGCCCCGAGTCCTCACCAAGTCGATTCCTGTACAGTGTGTTCTGGGACTTTCAACCCAAGGAAGCGTCATCGCCTTCCCCCTACTTTACCTTTTAGGGTATTCATGCCCAAGGACGTAACCGTCGCCCTTTTCATGTCTCACCATTTCTCTATATTAAATCATTATTAATAGAGTTAATTTTCCTAACCATGCTTCTCAATTTATAACATGTGTCAATTCATTATGTTCCTCGCCGTACAATACAAGACGAGTCCATGTCATAGTTTCATATGTGATACACATATAATATCAGTTCAACATAGATATATATATATTGCGGCAAAACAATCAATTTTAATTCTATAAAAACCTCACAAAAGATGAGTAATAGAATCCCTACCTTTTAAGCTTATCAACAGTCTCTTAATCCTGGAATCAATTAACGTTAGCTCCATACTCCCTTGATCCTAAGGCGTGCATAAGGACAATTAAAACTAAAGCACAACATACAACTACATTCATAAAATTTATTTTAATTTAATCTTAGAATTTCAAGAAATAACCACTGCCCATAGAGGTATTATAAAGTTTAACAATATAAATTTTCTGTCTAGGGTATATACACTTAGACTTCATACATATGCTCCAAAATAGCAACAAACATATACTTAGGTTTAAGAACGCAAATTTGAATAATCCTTTAGTATAAAAGAAAATTTATAAATGAAAGACTAAATTTGTTCATAAGATTCTAACCTCGGATTATAGTTAGTTGGAAGCTTGAAATGGCTTCAAAACAGGTTCCTTTACTTCGGTATGACTGAAATTCTTGCTCAAATGGAGGTGATGGTGGCTGATTTTTATGGCTGCCTTGAAGAAGTTCTCTAAGTATTTTGCTTCAGCAAAGAAATGAGAAGAAGAGTGTGGGAACCGTGGAAGAGAAAGGAAGAAAAGATGAAGTCTTTGAAGAGAAGTGATAGAAACAATTATAGAGGAGACATGTTGAAGCATGTCACGGAGGAAATAAAGAAAATGAGGGTCAAGAGTAGTTGGAAAATATATCCTTATGTCTCATCTAAAGACTTTAACACACATAATGCCAATATGACATTTTTGAGATTTATTAGAAGTTCTAATGCTTTTTAGTAATCATACTAAATAAATATAGGAGAATTTTAGAAAATTTAAAAATAGATAAAAATAAATATTATAAAATAAATTTAAATGAAGCAATTTTTTTTTTTTATACATTAAAAATTAATTTAATTACCTCAATACCCGTTAGGAGAATAACGAGTGTCACAGCTCTACCCCCCTTAAAGAAATTTCGTCCTCGAAATTTCAATTCTAGCAATACTAGTAAAAATTTTAATTTCATTATGATTCCAATTCCGAGTCTAAACCGTTAATGTTGTTTGTCCTCCAAATTTAAGTTATCGTATCTCCACTTATTTACTTGCATAATAAATCTTACTCCTAAATCCCTCAATGAGAGTATTTCTGACAAGTTTCAACTTATAACACCGTATAATAGTCTAAGAATCTGATCAGGCATACATATTGACCATACCATGATTCCAGTCCTTCATTGTCCATGGACTGTGATTTACAATCACATTTAAGGAGATTGCTAGAGAAATTTTATATACTTCATCTTTAGGTTCCTTTTCCTTTTTGAGTAAGGAAAAGTCAAATATATTTGATTTCATACCTCAACTAATAAACTAGAACATAATCATAAAACATATATCACAAACACTTTTATTCAAAACTATACATTAAACTTACTCATAGAGATATTAAACGGAATCTCAGAGTTGCAAACATACCCGACATATTTTTCATTAAACAGCTATCCTCATGACACAAACATTCAATCCAAATAATATACTCATATTTCATATGGAATATCCCCATAACTGACTCTGGTACTTCCACATAATATTAACAGAATATTACACATTACAAACATGATACGGATACGTTTCGAGAGTACAAGGCACTCCGTATACCAGCTATCCATATCATGCATGCTTAGAGGATACAAAAACATCGATAAACAAAAGATCGGACCTTAAGAAGGATGCGTTTCGAGAGCATCAAGTACTCCGTATCCAGCCATCCCGGCATTAGGCTCAATGAATCTAAAAGATTTAACAACGACGTACCACAAAAAACACATAATACAAGGTAAACGGTTATTCGTAACACACGAAATACGGACACACATGCCTACATGCCAAAGATAAAACAAAAAGATTACAGATGGAGATTCAAATCAATTGGCCGCTCCCGGCTTTCCCTTTCCCATTCAAGCTTGGATGTTGCAGTGTCGGATTCTGGATGTATGATTTGCATTTTATCTATCAATTCCTCAGCTGTTGAAGCAGTGACAAAGATTTGTCTCTCCGATTCTGTAGTGATGTTTTCTTCCACAGCGTAATCTAGAAATTTCAAAAGACCGTCATAAAAACCCTTTACGTTCAGCAGACCCAAAGGTTTGGAATAAAAGCCCAACAATTGCCCACAAGCAACTATAAATATTTCCTCAAGAGTACCTAGACCACCAGGTAATGCTATAAAAGCATCAGAATTATAGATTATGTCTTTAAAATTTTTAGGGATACTCCTGACTCCTTCTCCCTTACCTATGGCTTCCTTACAAAGGTTTCCTTCAACTGGAATATGAGGCCAAATTCTTACATCAGTAGCGTCGCTAGACCTAGCTGCTAGTGCCATATTTACCATCATTTTTATACTACCACCCCCATAGATTATGTTAATCTTCTTGTGTGCTAGGACTTGCCCTAAGTGATTTGCAGCTTCTAAATAAGCTTTATCTTTTCCATGGCTGGAACCACAAAAGACACAGACATTCTTTATTTTCTTCGTGGACTGGGAGGTAGACATATTTGGTTTATAGAAGTGGTTGCTTAATGTCTGCTCCACTTAGACTTCGGGTTCTACATGAGATTTTAAAGATGAGAAATATACAAAAAGGGCTAAAGAGATAGACGAGTAGGTAATGAAAAGGTAATCCAAAGATTTAAACAAAATCTTGTGCGGATAAGAAAGTAAGATAAGGTGATTGATAGTTTACAGAAAATCTGATTCACTTTTTGAAAAAGATTAGACTCTAATTGTATAACTTTTGACAATTGAGAACAATTCGACAAAAGACCCTCTTGACACAACTGTAGACTTTTTGACAAATATACACCAAGTCTAGAAATTTAATATAAACGACAAATACTGTAGAACTTTTGAAATTTGAGACACAAATCTTGAAATATCCGGATAAGCTTTTCAAAATTCAAACATATTACTGTACCGTATGTAACGTGTCTGATAAGATATATATTTTATTATATATATATTTAAGAAAATCATAAATTAAATAAGATATTAACACTTACTGTATCAATCTAATAATCACAATTATTTCAAACACAAAAGCAAATATTCTGAGTAAAAGAAAAACACAAACTGTTGAACATCAGCTAAAACTGCTTCAAATAAGTAAAGACTAAATAACTTTTATAGAGCGATGACTTATTCCCCATCCAGTTTTCTTATGGTTTGGCAAACAGGATCTAGAAATACCATATTCCTGAGGCGTTGTCTTTCTGTATAAAATTTAGGCCAGAGTTTAAAAATAGCTCCTTGAACATATCCACTAGG
This sequence comes from Artocarpus heterophyllus, assembly GCA_025403435.1. NCBI lineage: Eukaryota > Viridiplantae > Streptophyta > Magnoliopsida > Rosales > Moraceae > Artocarpus > Artocarpus heterophyllus. Next base: position 6,492,565 of record CM046349.1, read on the forward strand.
GTGACCGTGGAGAGGAGGATGGATGCTATCCAAGTTCTCCTTTGAAAGTCCATCCCTACAAAACCTTATTTTATCCTCTCTATTCGTAGACATATAACCAGGTGAAGTACATTTACCGTTACAATTTTGTCTTCCACATTTGTTACAAGTGACCACGATGGCACGAGCTCTTCTTTTCATTGCACTACGACTGGTACCTGTTCCTGGTAAACCGACATCTTGACTAAAGTCACTCGGACGGATTTTCCCCTCTATCAACATTCTCACATCACAAGGGATGCCAAAACGCATAAGAATCCACAACCGAGTAATTCTAGCTTTGTATTTCTTTTTGAGAATCTTTTGGGAGAGTGATGGGAAATACTTTCTCAGATGTTGGTACTTTGGGTCCATGATGAGATGAAAGAAGAGTAAATAGAAAGGAAAAATTAAGATAGTAAATTGCAGAATCCTAGAATTCCTTCTTCTTTTAGAGGAAAAGAAGAATTTCTAATGAAAAAGAAGAGGATTTGCGATTTAGAGAGAAAATAACAAATTAAGAGGGAAAAAGTGAACTCGGAGAAATAAGCTCCTATGCACAGTAAACGTATATGTAAACAATGATTAAACCACTGTATATGACACGTATAGAAACCACGTGGGAGAGACAGTGTGAATCAAACTGATTTAAGATTTGAACTAGGCCCAAATGTTCTTAGTTGAAAATGGTCAGGTTGTTTCGGGCCTTAACACATTTGGAACGAGTTAAATAACAAACATAAAATTGAAAACCAATTTGTATAAATCTTAAACCCAATTCAAAGTCCACTATAGATAAGTTAAGTATGAACAACAAATCTAATTTAACGACAACAAGGATCTTCCTGAATGATATTTAAAATCATTTCATAACAACATAATCTTCCAGCAACTCAAATAATTTTGTTTTAATCAAAATCTTATTGAACAATACATACACCCATATGTTATTCATAATACTCAACATCTATCAATGGATTCATCATCATTGCTACCAAGGGTTTAGAATGCGACTAACCTTGAAATCAATACGATTTACGTCTTTCAACGTAGACCATATCAACGAACAAAGACACTTGATGTTACTACTTAAGAACATCTACAATCCCCACAATTCTACTTATACCATATCGAATTTCCTCATATAACAAAACCGTAGGTAACCAAAAGATTCACTGATACACTTAAATACAATGTACGTAACAAAATATTCCAATTTTGAGATTCATGCATTCTAGACTTTACACAGTCTCAACAGACCAAAAGTCTGACATTTATCTCTCTCAAGATTCAATACCATGATTCCCAACTTATATCATATTCCTCAAATATATAGAACTTTCAAGAAAAGTTATTGACACTTATGTGCTCCATCGAATCCACACATAATCATTACTTAGGTTTGAATCAATTACGAAAAATTTGGCATATCTATGCCAAACTTTAAAATCAATAAATCAAGCCTTATATTTCTTATTGTTTTTCACGAGACAAAAGGCTCTTAAATCCTCGTATCTATACGAATTTCTCATCGTTTATACGAATTAAATATGCTTATAGATCCTAATATTATACGAATCTCTCATAAGCATTCTACTTATAAACTCATTTCATATAATTATCATTCCCTCATAACTATTAATACTTTCCTTCTATATAATTATTGTACTCATATAACCATTAGTATTTTCATTCTATGGCCTTTCCATGTTACATCCTTCTAAACTGTATAAATCAATGTGAAGGTTCATTTTGATGATGACACTGAAAATTCAGCTTCAAAACCATCTCAAAAATATATTTTTTTAAAGTGGTGCTACACTCCCTAGGTTAACCGAACCTAGGCTCTGATACCAAAAATTCTGTAACGCCCCTATGTGGGGGTTAACAGTTTTTAATGAGATAAAATAAAAATAAATAATAAAAGTAAAACCTTAAAAATAAAATTTGCCCGGGACTTAAATGAAAACTCTCAACTCAAAAATAAAAATATAAACGACAAATAAACCACAGTTTTAATGTAGCACCTTAAATTTAATAATATAAACTGTTGTCATCATCATTTTAACCCTCAACACATTGTAATACAGTCACAGAAAGTAACAATTGATGCTTACATTATCATGAAGAACATTCTCAACGATTGAAGCAGTCCCAATGTAATATAGCTACATCACTTCCTCAACTATATTTCTCGTAGTCACCTCACACTTAGTGAGTCCTGAAAAGATATAAACATAAGGGTATGAGCAACACTATGCTCAGTAGAGAAAACCATTACTCACCTTTATCATTACCACATTAAAATCTGCATGGTTAGTAAGTTACATCATATTCCAGATTATGAGGTTTATTATGATCACATCTTATGGATACCGTAGTTAATCATTACCAAGTGTCATAATTACACATTTATACAAATATTACCAATCATCATTGTTCCTAGGTATCCATGTTAAATTGAGTATCACTCAACTCATCGAAACCCAAATGGGCGCACTTGATCACCCTATAAACATTCCAAGGGTGTTCCGGTGAGGGGACATCAAGCCCCGAGTCCTCACCAAGTCGATTCCTGTACAGTGTGTTCTGGGACTTTCAACCCAAGGAAGCGTCATCGCCTTCCCCCTACTTTACCTTTTAGGGTATTCATGCCCAAGGACGTAACCGTCGCCCTTTTCATGTCTCACCATTTCTCTATATTAAATCATTATTAATAGAGTTAATTTTCCTAACCATGCTTCTCAATTTATAACATGTGTCAATTCATTATGTTCCTCGCCGTACAATACAAGACGAGTCCATGTCATAGTTTCATATGTGATACACATATAATATCAGTTCAACATAGATATATATATATTGCGGCAAAACAATCAATTTTAATTCTATAAAAACCTCACAAAAGATGAGTAATAGAATCCCTACCTTTTAAGCTTATCAACAGTCTCTTAATCCTGGAATCAATTAACGTTAGCTCCATACTCCCTTGATCCTAAGGCGTGCATAAGGACAATTAAAACTAAAGCACAACATACAACTACATTCATAAAATTTATTTTAATTTAATCTTAGAATTTCAAGAAATAACCACTGCCCATAGAGGTATTATAAAGTTTAACAATATAAATTTTCTGTCTAGGGTATATACACTTAGACTTCATACATATGCTCCAAAATAGCAACAAACATATACTTAGGTTTAAGAACGCAAATTTGAATAATCCTTTAGTATAAAAGAAAATTTATAAATGAAAGACTAAATTTGTTCATAAGATTCTAACCTCGGATTATAGTTAGTTGGAAGCTTGAAATGGCTTCAAAACAGGTTCCTTTACTTCGGTATGACTGAAATTCTTGCTCAAATGGAGGTGATGGTGGCTGATTTTTATGGCTGCCTTGAAGAAGTTCTCTAAGTATTTTGCTTCAGCAAAGAAATGAGAAGAAGAGTGTGGGAACCGTGGAAGAGAAAGGAAGAAAAGATGAAGTCTTTGAAGAGAAGTGATAGAAACAATTATAGAGGAGACATGTTGAAGCATGTCACGGAGGAAATAAAGAAAATGAGGGTCAAGAGTAGTTGGAAAATATATCCTTATGTCTCATCTAAAGACTTTAACACACATAATGCCAATATGACATTTTTGAGATTTATTAGAAGTTCTAATGCTTTTTAGTAATCATACTAAATAAATATAGGAGAATTTTAGAAAATTTAAAAATAGATAAAAATAAATATTATAAAATAAATTTAAATGAAGCAATTTTTTTTTTTATACATTAAAAATTAATTTAATTACCTCAATACCCGTTAGGAGAATAACGAGTGTCACATGTTCAATTTTGTTTATAACTGTAATGAAATTGCTAATGTTGCATGTAATTAATTAAATATAAAAAAAAATTGAAAGCTTAAAAAATTATATTAGAAACATAATTAAATATTAAAAATTTTATTTTTCTAATTTTTTACTCTCTCCCTCTCTCACTCTCTCTCTTACTTTCTCTCTATATTAAACAGATCTCATGTTCTTCACTAAAAAAATTTAAGTCACTTAATAGACTTTTCCAACAATAGTGGCAAGCTCATCTTTAAACTAAAATACCAATGCCATTTAACATCAAGCTAGAACAATTTAAGAAACTTAGCAACTGGTTTTTTCATCAATAGCTCATAGACAAAGTAAATCACATATATCTCCAACCAAGGAACTGGAAACATAAATTTGCACCAAATAAAAACCATTTCTATTTCTATGATTAATTAATAAAGGATAAAAGAACTCCAATAAAGAAATTAAAACCCCCATTCGCTTACTAGCATACCCCTTGTCACTCCCACTTCACTACCACCAACCCACTCTTCGTCGCCCACCCCCGTTCACCCCCACCAACCCACTATAGCTATCCCACGCCGATAGCATCTCCTAGCTTACACGGTCACTTTGTGTCACTTCGTTGCTAACTAGATTTAGAGAGAGAGAAGAGATAAAGAAAGAAGATGAAAGAGAATAAGGAGAGAGAGATCATCAGAAATGAGGGAGGGGGAAAATAGAAGAAATTTTATAAATGTAATTAAAATAAAATATATTTTTTATATATTTAATTCCATATTTAATATATTTTTTAATATTTTAATTACATGCCACATCGGCAGTTCTGTTATTGATATAGATAGAATTGAACGGACAGGGCAAAGTGACCGGTTTTTTATAATTCAGGGGGTGTTTTAGGTGATTTTAAAAAATCAAGGGCAAAATGAAATAGGGTACATAGATCAAGAGGATTTATGAAAATAATCTTAATTTTTTTCATCTAAAATTTAACATGATATAACCGAGGGACTAAATTTGAGACAAGAAATAAGTTCAAGAGCTAAATTAAAATACTTTTGAGTATAGAGACTAATTTTAGAAAGAGAAAAAAATTCAAGGATCTTTGATGAATTTAACTCTTTTTTTATTGTTAATATTACGTGGTCACAAATGGAGAGAAAAAAAATGAACAACAAAAGTGGAATTTAAGGCAAAACAACAATTGATAAAAAAATTCAGGTCGTTTTTAGGAGGGCCAAAACTAACATTTAATTACAACTACAAGTCTGCACGTCGTTACTTTAGTACAGGATTACAACAACAAAAACAAAGAGAGAGAGAGAATAAATAATGAAGACTGAGCAAGAAATATTGTAGATCTTTTGCCTTTGCTTCTAAGGTTCAATGTATTTGGCAACTCTGTTGAAATTTTTATAGTGTAAAATAAAAATAGATTGGAATGTAAAACAAAAGTAAGCTAAAATAAACTAGTTTTAACTTTTAATTCTCACTGCATCACCATACATATGAGTCATGTTTTCTCCATTTTCTCTTCATTACTTCATCGTTTGAAGTGCAAAGTGCTAAAAAGTTGAGAAGCAAGACGGCAACATTTAATAAGATAGAGCGAGACAAACTTGCCACACCTCTTGCATCACACATGTAGTTGGGATCCTCAACAAACATTTAGGGGGCGTTTGATATGCAGTAATTAATAAGAATCATATTATCGAAAAAATGATAGTAGGCAATGTAATTTCCAGGAAATCAATATTATCACGTTTGGTTATACATATAAATCTTCTATTAGATTCATAAGAATAATATATTACTATGTTTGATTGTACATAAAAATCTTATATATCAATATAATATATTTGTACTAATATTAAATAATAATAAGAATATAAATATGATTAATAAAATAATATTATATATAATTTAACATAAATATTACTATGAATATTAATGTTATTATTATCATTATTATTAAATAATTATTATTTTATATTAATATAATACTATATTTGTATTATATAAAAATATTAATTTATAATAATCATAGAATTATTATTTAACAATATAAATGTTGTATATAATATATATTATATTGATATGAATATAAATAATAATGAAAATATAATTATTAATAATATATTTTTATTTATATTCATATCAACATTAAATAAAAATATTGCAATAAAATATATTAAACATATTGAGTTATTTTTTATATTTATAATTATTATAATAGTATTAATATAATTTAACATTGGTATACTATAAATATTAATATTATACTATTCATATTGATATTATACTATTATGTTTTATTATTATTGTTAATATTATTATTATCCTTATTATTATTATTATTATTATTATTATTATTATTATTATTATTATATATTAATGTAATATCTATATTATGCTATATAATAATATTAATTTATAATAATAGTATGAAATTATTGTTATTTTATTTTATTATTTTAGTATTTATATATATTTATTATATACTAATATTAATAAATATATATATATAACATTTAAATATTGTATATGTAACATATTATATGTTTTTATTATTGTTAATATTATCATTATTCTTATTATCAATTATTTTTTATTGATATAATTCTTATATTTATGTTGCATAAAATATTAATTTATAATAATATTACTATTATTTAATAATATAATTACTATAAAATATTAAATATATAATATATATTTTATGTTAAATAATATATAATATATGGAAATGAATATAAATAATAATAAAAATATAATTGTTTATAATATATTGTTATTTTATATAATATTAACATAAAATAATAAGATTAAGTTTTTATAATATTATAAATATTTATAGTTTTATATTATATTATTTATTTATCATCATCATAGAAAAAAGGTGAGCTTGTTATAGTTTTGAGATTCTTATGAATATAAATATTGCTTTGTTGGTGGTATTCATATTACCTCAAAATGGTGCAACGTGAATCCTATCAGATTGAGTTTCCCAGCAATCCAAAAATCAAAATTCTTGTACTAAACATGGTAATCTTACAGATTCCTATTTCCACCTTCAGGATTACTGCATACCAAACACCCCCTTAGTTGTACCTGGGCATTAACAATTTAAACCATAACTCCTATATCAAAATTCTCTGCTACTTTGCTTATTTTTTTAGTTCATTGTAAGCTTTCGTAAAAGGCCAATGCCACTAAGAAATGTTTTTTTTTTTTGTAATTAGATTTATCTCTTAGAAATGTCTATAATTCTCAATGTATATTGTTAAGAATTAGATGCCCTAATTCTATATTATTGAAAGTAATAAAAATTATGAAAAAAATATAGAAAATGTATAATAGTTCACTGTAAAAGCTATGCTCATGTTCAACCAATTTAGTAGAAATTTGACTATTATGAAAAAGTTGATAAGAGAAAATGGCAAAGGTCACAACCCTATGTGTTTTCTTTAAGTCTTTCTAATTAATTCTGACCAGACTCCTCACTCTGATGTTCAAGTTAACTCACTAGTCAGGAATAGCAAGAGGTAAAGCAGAGTAGACAAGGAGAAGAATCGTCGTTCCTTTATGATGGAGTTGATGCTTCTATTTATAAAGTTTAACTTGGATTTAGGTGCAGGTCAAGTTTGAACTATGACGTCCTAAGTGTACAGTTGTATGAAGCCTTTGGCTCATGCGATGTTCCTTGAAGGGTGAGTATTGACCGAAGGTGGGTAGTATCCTGGTTGGCTACTTAGTTCTCGGCCTCTTGGTCGGCAATTTAGTGCCCGAACTATTTGAATTGGCCTTCTTGTCATATTTAGCCTAGTCTTATTGTCTAATCTTTTAGGCCTATTCAGTATGAAGCTTGGTTTAAAAGAGTTATGGATTTTTTAAATGATCTTTTCATCATGAAAATTTCCAGACAACCTTTAATAAGTACTTATATTTTTTAGATACTTTCATCTTTAGATGTATGTATGGATTGGTAGTTTAAGTTCCTTTTTAATTAGTGAGTTGAATTTCTGTGATTAGAATAACATAAATGGATAGATTTTGTAGGAGGATGGATTATTTTTGTCATATTTTAATTCAAATATGATTATGGCCATATTAGTTAAGTTATTGTAATTAATGTTGCATAAAATTATTAGAAGATACAAAAATAAATAGAGAAAATTAGACATGTGAAGCCACTCAATGGTAGCTCATGTAATCGGGCATTGGTATGAGGGGGTATAAGACCAAGGCTTGAACGTCAGTGGGAAATTACGTACGAAAAAAAAAAAACAAAAAAAAACGAAGACATAGCAGCTGAATTTTTTGGTAACAGATTACAAAACCATAGATATATAGTAATATATATCAAGCATTCCCTAATTAGTAATAATAACAAAAGATATCGAGGAATAACTTAAAAAATATGTAGATCGAAGAATATTGGACAATCTACACTATTGGGTTTCATCAATAAAACAAAAAAAAAAGGATGAGCTACGACTTTAATCTTTTCTTCATTGCCCTTTTTGTAGATATAAATTGTTCCAGACGTGATAGACAAGTGATCGAAAATGGTCCAAGTTGAAGGCAAGAATACATCACCCAAAATCCCTTCAATCGCAATCGAAAATGGTCCAAGTTGAAGGCAAGAATACATCACCCAAAATCCCTTCAATCGCATAAACACACCTAGCTAGCTAGCCAGAAATTTTGTGTGTGTGTGTGTGTGTACACCACTTGAAGGAGAAGGGAACCCATTTGCAAAATATATATGTTCTTCATCGTCACAAACATTATCATCTGCAATAAAATTACCTTTGATTAGTACTCGTGCTTAGATAGCTGCTAGCTAGTAATAAGCCATGGTCTGTTTGGGAGTTTTCTTTGGCTGCAAACGTTCCCATTCCATCAAAACCTATGTTCTTACGGCTGTGGTGATATAAGCATTCCGTGTTGCCTGCGTATTCTCTACCACATCTTGCATCGATATTTAAAGAAGGAAAATAATCCTCCTACTGAAGAAAATCTCAGCAGTGATGATCACACTTCTATAAAATCACAAATTCACATCATAATTCAATTTTGTTCAAATTTTCAATTGCATTATTAGAATGGCTACATATTTCCTTAAAAAAATAAAAAAAAGCTACATAATTTAGTTCTAGGGATCATATATAAGTTTATGCATGATTATATTGATCAACTACGTGGCTATTACATGATTAAGTTATCCTAAAAAACCTAGAAGACTTGTCACGAATGTTGTAATTTCCCATACTGTAATATGACCACCATATATATATATATATTCTGATCAAAATTAACTTATGGATGATCATTTGTTATATGTACACTCTTTTTTCTTTCCTTACTAACTAAACTCATTAATCCTTCTCATAATATCAAATTAAATTACTTAGCTAATTCTAATTAATTAATCTAGAGCTCAAAATACTCGCACCCGCTAGGGGTGGAACACCGGTTCATATTGTTCACGCATGACGTCACTCGCCACACCTTGAGCACGCCGTCGAGGCTGCCGGTGCAAATAGTGCACCCTTCCTGCTCGCCTGTCTCCTCCCCGAACCGGCCCGAAAAGGCGGTTACGGAGCGGATGGGGCCACGGTGGCCGACGAGGACTGCCAGGCACGTGTGCTGGCCGTCCTGCTCCCTGGCCCAAACCCTACTGGTGGAGTCGGCGGAGCCGCTGACAACGTAGTTTGCGACGCTGGCGAGGCACATGACGGCGTGGGTGTGGCCCTGGAGGGCGCCGCCGTACTGGAGCTGGCCGGAGTACCAGCCCTTGAGCCAGTAGTGGATGTAGCCGTCGGTGCAGCCGCCGTAGAGGATAGCGCCGTCGGGGGTGAGGGTTAGGGCCTTGACGGGGGAGTACTTGGCGGGGAGGGTGACGGTGAGGGAGTGGGGCTGGTCGCCGCGGCAGAAGTTGCGCCGCCACACCTTGACTGTGGCGTCGTCGGAGGCTGTGAAGAGGACGCCGTCGTCGGCGACGATGATGGCGTTGATCGGCTCCGGGTGGGCTTGGATGGTCTCGATGCACTTGAGGTCGGATATTCGCCACACTTTTACGGTCTTGTCCATCGACGCCGAGTATAGGATGTCGTCCGAGACATTGATCGCTAGGGATGTTATTGGCCCCATATGCTTCGTCTGTTAAATACGTTAGTTCATAATTATGAACTATATCTACATATTGTATTAACATTATTTTCTCATACATAATTAGATATAAGCAAACAACACATATAGTTCACACGTATAGATCGACCACAAAACTTTCAGAAAGAGAGAATGGCGTGACACATAATTAGTGAATTTTACTAAATAATTCTATCTATCCAGACAATTTAATTTAATTTAATTCAATTTATAACCTCATGTTTTGTCTTACGTAATAATGGGCCATAAAGAGAACCACCAATATGTCTGGTTTATCCAATAAATTCAGTGTGTGGAATGGGTACTATTCCCAGTGTGGTCTATTAGATATTATTATAAAGTATATTATCCCTCATGCATATATTATTGTTAGTGCCAATAAAAGTATTTTTAACTTGTCTACGAATTTAATAACACCAACAACCTTTATACATACATATATATTTGGACCGATAGGTTGCCATTATGTTTGACCAACTTCCCCGACGAATATATATATATATATATATAGCAAATGCAAGTCATGATTTTAGAGGTAGATTTGGTTGTTTAATATTTAATATAATACGGCAATCTTGTAGTATAATAAAAACAATCCTATAAAATATATAAACAAAATAACTAATTGTAGACAAGAGCTAGATATAATGCTATTCTTGTTTGACAATCGTACTTTATTGTATTGTATTATATAGTATTTTTTATATATAATATAATGTAATACGGTATATCAGACATACTTTTAATACTATATTTTACTTGACAAAGCCATGCATAAACGCAAATATTAAACCAATTAAGGCAAATAATAATATTCAAAATAATCAAGACTAACCATCTTCTCTTTGCCGGAAATGTAGCTGCGGACATAGTTTCCGGTCCTCGGAATCGTCGCCAAGCGGACGTGCTTCAACACTTCGTCCCAAGTTCTCTGCCAAACCCTAATCTTTCCATCCCCATAAGCCGCGTAAACCCTATCATGGGACACCTCCAATGCCACCACCATGCAGGCCTTGGTCTTCAGCTGGCCACACTCCGAGAACTCCGGCAGCTTCCAGACCCTAATGACATTGATGTCGGAGCCGGTGTAGACAAGGCCGTTCGACGCGGCGATGGACAAGATCTGGCCGTCCTTTTTCAGGACCGAAGAGATGCACCGGTAAGCCACGTGGGGGTCTCCGCCTCCGCCGCCGCCAGGGGAAAGCTGAAGCCGTTGTTTGGACACCGGAGGGCGGGGGTGGAGAGGGGAGGAGACAGGGGAGGCGTGGAGGCTCTGGGAGAGGGATGGAGAGCTCCGGCGGGGTGGGGTGTAAGGGAACTCCGAGAAGGAGGCTTCTTTGGTGGAAGTGCTTCTCAAGAATTTGTTGATCTGTGTGGTGGCAGCTGCGCCTGGTGTTGTACTGCTTCTTAGTGTAAAAGATGGATTTGGAGGGGAGTTGGAAGATTCTAGTGAGGCCATAATGTTTGTGTAATTCCCTCTATTTGCCTTCAAAAGTTAGGGACTTGGTTGGGAATGACTTGTTAGTGTGTTTATTGGTTTGGTTTCTAGATTTATTACTAATGCAGTCTCAACGAGGGATAAAAAGACGCCTACCCAATTGCAAAATACTGAATATGATATGCATGCATTCAATTTATAACATTTCTTGTTCTCCTTTTTCTCTGTATTTTGTTTTCATAAATACTATTTCTTGGGAGTGGGTGAGTTGGGAGTCATTGCATTTGCTATGACGTTCGGGAAAGATCCATAATAACAATCACTGAGCCAAAAAAATTTAAGGAGGGTAATTTATATAAATCAAAATTTCGAACTGAGGATCATAATTCTATTTTTTTTAACGCAATCAGCCTCTTTATTTTGCTTTCTATTATATAGGGATTTCTTTTTTCATTCCTTCATATATTGCATTTAATTTATTGTTTCTGATTATTAAATATGAAATAATAGATACACGCGAAAAAATTAAAGCAATCGAGTAGCTAGTTAAATATAAAAAAACTAATGACGTAAATGAGAATCTTAAAATGTTGTGCATGAATTTTGAAATTTTAGGACATAATATTTTATTTTTTTATGAAAAAGAGGGAGAAAGTTATAATTTCTTAGAGAGGTTAAAAAAAAAAAGAAAATTAACAATCCCTGTATTTTTGAGCTTTTGGCACTTGGTGTATATTTTTAAAATCTTGACACTTGAGTATCCAAATTTATATTTTTCCCTTCCTCAAGGTCATTCTACCAAGTGGGTTAGCATCTACCAAATAATATTTTTTTGGTGGAACACTTAATCCTACTAGTGAGGTACTTAATAGAAATTAGAAGGCATATATATATATATATATCTTAGACTCTTGATCTTGTTTGCACTATTTAGAGAAGTTGGTAATAGCGTTCCATCTTCTAATAGAGTGTGAGAAAGCTTCTAGATCCGGTCTAAATTCTCTTTTTGGTCATCCTTGTCCCATTTGTCAGGAAGTAACTTCGTTTATTTAGCCAATGCCTTGTCCAAAGAGTAGTCTGGCCTCTTTACCACTTCGGCTTTGTTTATCTTGTTTGAGAGAAAAAAGTTCTGTGCACGGTGCGAAGACGCATTCAAGTAACTTTGTGACGTAGAGCTCTTACAGTTAGAATTTTTTTAGATGCATTCAAAGTTGATCCATAATCTTAGACCAGCTGGAAAGCGCGAACACAACACAATTGTATATCATTATTAAAGGAGGTGTCTCGAGCTTAACGTTGATGCAGCTTACCATAATAAATGTCTTTTAGAGGATTAAACTAGTCATCCGTGACCATAAGGGTTTTATTTTTGAGTCAATTACATAACTATACCTGTTAATTTTTATTATTTTTCAATTTATCTTTTTATTTTTAGAAATTACAAAGGTATTATTCTTTCGATTCGAAAAATTATTTTAATTCTTGAAAACTTTTTTGACTCAAAAAACATGAAAATAAGATAAAAATACCCTTAATAAAACCTAGCTAATTTGTTTATGAAATATATATTTATTCTTTGAAAATTAAAAAACATTTTAAGTTTTAAAAAATCATAAAACTTAAGATCTTTGTTTTTTTTGAAATTTGATATTTTATTTTATAATTTTGTTTATAAAATATTTGTCATAACTATTTAAGAGTAGTTAAGTTATTAAAATTCAAAGGATATCTTTATAGCTTCTAAGAACAAGGGGACAAATTGAAAAATAGTTAAAACTAGTAGATATAACTGTGTAATTAACCCTTTTTTTGGCAATGACCAATAAGGTTAGTGGTTGCTTCCATAGTCAATAGTTGAATTGATTGCTGTTAGGGAAGGAGTTTTATTTGTTATTAGAAGTTCTTGTTTCCTCTATAAAATGATTGTAAAAGAGTTGTTACTTCTATTAATCATCTTTGTACTTGGACGGCTCAAAGTCTGATTTTCTCAAATCTTGCAATTTATTAGAAGAATTGGTTGTGAAGTTATTAACACCAATAGCCCCTAAATTTTAGGAACTTTTTTATTTTATCTCTTGAATTTTAAAAATCATCACTTTATCCTCTTAAACTCTCAAAACTCTTCAATTTATCCTCATGAATTTTAAAAATCACTATTTTATCCTTAAACTTTCAAAACTTCTCATTTTGCATCCTATTTTCCTATTTTCTGTTCAAATAGACAGAACTAAGCTCATGTGATTAGCACATGAGTCATCTATAAGAGGAAAAATGAAATTGTATTACTTTCAAGTTTTGTTTCATGTTTATATTCTCATTTAATGTTCTTTTTTTTATCTGCTCTTATTTAAGAAAGATTTGTATGCACATTTCTTCTTGATATTGTTCGCTAATATCTTCTCATTTTAAATGCTTAACTCATACTCCTTAGTATTCAAATTTAGATATTGATGAATAATATCGACTTACTAAATGAGTTACACAGTAAAAACAAGAAGAAATATGTAGACAAACCTTCCTAAATGAGAGTTCTAATAAAAAAAATAAAGGTATCAAGTGAGAATGTAAACATGAGCAAAACTTAAAAGTGATAAAATCTCATTTTTGCCTTTATAAGTGACCCATATGCGAATCTGTGACCTTAATTTTATCTATTTATTGAACAGAAAATTATAAATTAAGGAGAGAAAATGAGGAGTTTGAAAGTTCAAGGGTAAAACAAGGAGTTTTGAAAGTTCAAGGGGTAAAGTTGATTTTAAAAATTCAAGGTTAAAGTGAAGGATTTAGGGGCTATTAATGTTAATAACCTATTAGTTGTGATTTTGTTAGCTCCTACAAACGAGAATGAAAGTTGTCCACTAATAGGTTATGTAATGCCCCAAAATTTATTTAATGTTAATGTAACATAAATGATAAATTAGTGTGCCATAATTAATGTTTCAACATTAATTTGATTACTTGGTTGGATTTTGAATTTTTGGTTCTTTTATTAAATTGATGAATTCAAATGATTTCTTATTATTTTAAAATAATGTTTTGAGTTTTAAAACACCACAATTTGTAAAATGTTAAAAATACTCCGTTTTACAAAACTGTGGGTGGTATGGTTTTCGTACAGTAAAATCGCCCATCGATTTTCTCTATTTATTCTCCTTTCTCACCCTCTTCCTCTCACACTCTCTGCTCACTCTCTCTCTCTCTTGATCTCTCTCTCGGTTTCTCTCTTCTCTCTCAAATTCTCTCTCAAAATTTTTGAATCAAATTCGAATCCAAGCTTCGGGTTAGCAAGAAGGAAGCTCAGGGACGTGATTTGGCAACCGAGAACGCGGATTGAAGCTTCAATTGGAGGTTAGTTTTGAAATTTCTAAACTTTTTCCAAAATTTTCAATTTTGTGCATTTTTGAAATCTAGGTTTGCTTAAGCTTAGAAAACCCTTGATTTGAGTTAAATGAACTTAGAACAACTAGAATCTAAGCTTAGATTGAAGAAAAACGGATTGGATTCAAGATTTTTCATTTTTCTTCTCATTTTTTCATTTTCAAATTTTTGAGATTTTTGAGTTTAAATCTTGTTTAAATGAATCCAAATGTGTTCTAGTATGTTTTTCTATCAACTATGATTGTTTTCCATGCCTGAGATTTGAGAAAAACAGGTTAGAATCAAGATTTAAATTTCTGGGGATCGAAAAACCCGTGGCTGAATTTCTGGGTTTTCCCAGTTGGGCAAGCTGGACCACGTGTTCGGCAGGCCGGATCAAGGGATTGGCAGGCCGGTGTTCATCTCTCCGGCAGGCCGAACCTGGGAATGTTCGGCCGATCAAACTTGGCTTCCGGCAGGCCAAACTGCACAGTTCGGCAGGCCGAATCAAGGAGTCCGGCAGGCCGGCCAAGCATAGGGAATTTTGTGATTTTTTATCCGTTTTCACTATTTTAAACCCCGATTTAAATTCTAACATTATAGAATGATTTTAAAGATATAAATGGCACACTAGGACATCATGAAATGGTTTAATAACATAGAATGTCTCGAACTAGATATTGATCGTCTTAGTTTATATCTAGGATCGTTCGTGGTTTCGCGGAGTTAACGTATAGCGGACCGAGATTACGGTGTGGGGCACCGGCATGAGTATTAAGGTAGGACTTCTATCCCATTCTTTGATAGCCTAGTTTCAAAATGATTTGGCTTTGGAAGGGATTTCTATTAAAATATTTTCAACGGTTGTTTGAAAATGAATTTATCGGTTATATTTTAATATACCGTGAACTGAAATGAACTTCATAATGAATGTAAATGACAACACTCGGTAATTGGGTTTTGAATGATGATAATAATAAACATATATGCATGATGCCATATCAGAGATCGGGTCGTGTAGCGATCGACCTTGGGGGCAGGTCTCAAAACCCAGCTGGGCCACTACGATGGTGATACCATTATGGTTTGCCTAGGAAAAAGAAAATGATATTTTTGATTGTTCGTGTAAACTATTCTGGGTAAGGACGGTTTTATTTAACTTTATTTATTTAATTTTATTCAAGGTTTCTTTTAAATAAATTCCTGAATAATGAAATGTTTCCTTAAATTAAATTTATTTTATAAAACATAGTCATACTAAGCATTTCGCTCACATTTTATTTGTTTTAAATTTTTTCTCTCTAGGTGGTTTTTCATTTAGGTTTGGAGAGGACTTATCGGACAGGACCTAGGAGCAATAGAGGGACTAGTAAATTTATTTGTATTATTTAAATCAAGGCATGTAAGATCTTAACTCTATTTATACTTGGACTGTGATTATATTTATGATATTGTCAGTACCATGTGTGTACACAAATTGTCGGTTTGTAGGACCCATAATCGCTATGTTTATTCTTTAATATTAATTATTCATGCAATGGCTTTCTTTAAATTTTCACATTTTATATTTAACTCAAACCCTTAAACTCTTGATTTTTAATTAAATTCTCTTTTAATTAATTTAAATAATCTGCCACGTCACCTCCCGTACTCTGGGGCGTGACAGAATGGTATCAGAGCTCAAGGCTATGACCTTGGGAATTGTGCACACATAGGTTTGACAATGAAATACCTCTGACAGTCCAAATTTTGTTTTCAGAAGTGAGAGAATGGCACCTAGACGTCGTTCAACAACTGACGCCGAGTTCAAAAACGATGAGGGCATGACGAGGTCTCTGTTTGAGGCTTTTCGGCAGATGGCAGCCAGGGCTAGACCGAAAGATTCTGATGCTAGTCGTCGACATGCATACTTTAAGGAATTCTGACGGGCGTCGATTCTAACTTTTGATGGCAATGGGGATCCGCAGCTAGCAGAGTATTGGTTGGATTCGATCTTGAAACATTTGGATACCCTTGGTGTGCCTGAGGAGTATCGTGTGGAGTTTGCTGCGTATAAGCTTGAGGGTAGCGCTAACACTTGGTGGAAACAAGCTAAGAGTTTGGAGCGCGGTGGTGATATCAGTTGGGACATGTTCGAGGAGCTGTTCTATGATCGATATTTTTCGTAGGGGTATAGAGATCAGAAGGCAGCTGAGTTCTACAGGTTGCAGTAGGATGATCTGTCAGTTCGAGAATATGAGGCAAGGTTTAATGAGTTGACTAGGTTTGCTCCATCAGCTGTGGCATCGGAGCGTGAGAAGTGTACTAAGTTTCAGGAAGGGCTCAAGGCTCCTATTCGGCAACAGTTGGTTGCTCTATGGCTTAGGAGTTTCGGAGAGCTTGTGTCGTCGACGATATCCGTGGAGAATGATTATGTGCAATATTGTGAGGACCGAGCCAAGGCTTCAAGAGGGCCGCAGAAGAGTGGTAGGAAGAGCACCAGTAGCCGTCTGACTCCGGGGAAGGGCAAGCAAGGTGGCACAAATAGTGGTAGCAGCAGTTCGTCTGGTAGCGGGCGCAACAATCTCTACAGCTTCTATTGTCATTTCTGTCAGTAGCCTGGACACATCAAGAGGAATTGCCCGATCAGGAGTGCCCGTCTTAGATCTCAGACCGAGGAGGATGCCAGTCGTCAGCCTCAGACCCTACCTCCGCCTCAACAGTACCCGCAGTTGCAGTATCCCTAGTTCTCTCCTCAGCAGTTCTCATATCCGGCATGGGGACAGCAGCCGCAGCATTTCCAACGCAGTGTCTCTCAATATCGAGCGTCGAGTGCAGATAGTGTGCAGTCGTCTCCATCCCAGCAGCATCGATAGAATAATCCAGGACCCAGCAATGTCGGTAGAGGAAAAGAGAAGGCGCCAGTGTAGGTTCATGCAATGGCATCTAGGAGGTTCAGATTCTCATATTGGCAACGTGGTTGTCGATGGTACGCTCTTGGTTTCTAGATCCTTAGCTTGCATTTTATTTGATACTGGTGCCTCTCATTCTCTCATTTCGAGTTCTTTTGTACATGCCATGGGATTAGAGATAGAAGAGTTTAATGAACCCCTAATCATAACTTCTCCCTTGAGACGGGTGTGTGTAAATTGTATGTGTAAATCTTGTAAAATAAAAGATTAGGGATGAGATTTTAAAAAGCGATTTGATTATACTCCCCATGAGCTCCTATGATGTGATTCTAGGGATGGACTGGTTGTCCAGGTATAATGCAGTTGTGGACTGCCAACTTAGAAGAATGACCCTAGTGTCTGATAGGGGGACGATGATCACTTACCAGGGTGGTGGTGATTGGTTAATAAGTGAGCGTCTCATAAAGTCGTGTCTAGGAGGGCGAAGGAATCTAGGTTGTTGTGCTTTTCTTGCCAATCTAGATTACGAGCCTTATGTTTTGAGAGGCAGTGTAACAATTTCGGTGGTTGATGAGTTCGAGGATGTCTTCCCCAACGAGTTGCTAGGGTTACCACCGTATCGAGAAATTGAGTTTGGTATCGAGTTGTTTCCGGGGACAGCATCGATTTCTATGGCACCTTATCGGATGGAGCCGACAGAAATGAAAGAATTGAGGAAGCAACTTCAGAAGCTTGTTGATAAAGGGTATATTCGGAATAGCACATCTTTGTGGGGAGCACCGGTTTTGTTTGCTAAGAAGCATGATGGGACTCTCAGGTTGTGTGTGGATTATCGGCAACTGAATCGTGTTACGGTGAAGAACAAGTATCCCTTGCCTAGGATTGATGAGTTGTTTGATCAGTTGGGAGGTTCGCGGTACTTCTCAAAGATTGATTTGTGTTCAAGTTGTCATCAGCTCAGGATTAAGGAAGAGGATATTCCCAAGACAGCTTTTAGGACTCCGTATGGGTATTTTGAGTTTTTGGTTATGTCGTTTGGGTTGACGAATGCTCCGGCAGCTTTCATGGATTTGATAAACAGGATATTTAGGTCGTATCTGGATTAGTTCATGATCGTATTCATCGATGATATTCTTGTGTATTCTAAGTCTTGGGAGGAGCATGAGCAGCATCTTCGGATCGTGCTTCAGACTCTGCGGGAGCACCAGTTGTATGCTAAGAGGGAAAAGTGCGAGTTTTGGTTGACTGAGGTCAAGTTTCTGGGTCATGTCATCTCGGAGCATGGTATTTCGGTGGATCCGTCCAAGATTAAAGCTATATTAGAGTGGGATCGACCAAGGAATGTAGCGGAGATTCGCAGCTTCTTAGGTCTTGCTGGTTATTACAGGAAATTTGTAAAGGATTTTTCAAAGATTACAGCTCCGTTGATGAGATTGATCAAGAAAAATGTCAGATTTAAGTGGAATGAAGATTGTGAGTTTGCTTTTCAGGAATTGAAGAACCGGTTGACTTCAGCTCCAGTGTTAGTTATTCCTAGCATGTGACGAGCCGTATGAGGTTTATGCGGATGCTTCAAGGCGCGGACTTGGATGCGTATTGATGCAGCATGGACGTGTGGTTGCGTATAGATCGAGACAGCTATGACCTCACGAGCGGAATTATCCTACTCATGATTTGAAGCTTGCAGCGGTGATTCACGCGCTGAAGATTTGGAGGTGTTACTTGTATGGAGCGTCGTTTCAGGTCTTCTCCGATCATAAGAGTTTGAGGTACTTGTTCACTCAGAGGGATCTTAATGTGAGGCAGCGTAGATGGATAGAGTACATGGAGGATTATGATTTTACGTTATAGTATCATCCCGAGAAAGCTAATGTAGTCGCAGATGCGCTTAGCAGGAAGTCTTCAGGGATTCTCGCTTGTTTGGCTTTTGAGGACTGGAGCAGGGATGCGACGGTGAGCCAGTATAGGCTACGGTATCATGAAGACTGTGATCGAGTTTCGGTATATCATGTGGAAGCAACCCCGGCTCTTGTTCGGATGGTGAAGCAAAGTCAGTGGTAGGATCGACATTTGTAGGGGATTTGGTCGCGGATTCAGAACGGGGAGCAGTTTGAAGAATAGAGCGTGCATGCAGATGGATCGTTTTATTTTCGAGAGCGTCTTGCAATTCCAGCTATCGTCGAGGTGACGAAAGCCGTTTTGGACGAAGCTCATAGGTCTCAGTTCGCTATTCATCCGGGGAGCATAAAGATGTATCGCGATTTGAAGAGGCAATATTGGTGGAGAGGCATGAAGAAAGATGTTCGAGAGTACGTGGCCAAGTGTTTGACATGTCTTCAGGTGAAAGCCAAGCATCAGAAGCCTGCAGGTCAGCTTCAGCCGCTTCCTATTCCAGGATGGAAATGGGAGCATGTGGCGATGGATTTTCTCACAGGTTTGCCGAGGACGGAGCAGCGGCATGATGCAGTTTGGGTCGTGGTCGACAGGTTGAAGAAATCAACGCATTTCATTCTGTTTAGGTCGACGTGTTCGAGGAAGATTCTCGGGGATTTGTATCTGTAGAATATTATGAGGTTGTATGGAGTTCCTTTGTCCATCACCTCTGATCGAGACACCAGGTTTAATGCTAAGTACTGGAGGAGTTTTCAGGAGGCTTTAGGTACGGATTTGAACTTCAGTACGATGTTTCATCCTCAGACTGATGGGCAGTCTGAGCGGGTTATTCAGATTCTCGATGATATGTTGCGTGCCTGTGCGTTGGACTTCGGCGGGAATTGGAAGCAATGTTTGCATCTGGTGGAGTTCGCGTACAATAATAGTTATCAGGCGAGTATTGGTATGGCACCGTTTGAGGCGTTGTATGGGCGACCGTGTCGGTCACCTATGTGTTGGTTTGAGCCAGAAGATAGGGTTATTCTTGGGCCGGATGAGATCTGTAATAGTAACGAGAAAGTCGCGGTGATTCGAGATCGATTGAGGGCAACTCAGAGTCGACAGAAGAGTTACGCGGATAGGAGACATAGACCCTTAGAGTTCGCGGTTGGAGATTTCGTTCTCTTGAGGGTATCGCCTCGTAAGGGAACTATGCGATTCGGGGTGAGTGGGAAGCTCGCGTCGAGGTATATTGGGCCGTTCGAGATCACTCAGCGTGTTGGTGTGGTCGCTTATCGGCTTGATCTTCTGCCCAAACTTTCTCATGTTCACGATGTGTTTCATGTGTCGATGCTTAGGAAGTGTCCGCCTGAGCAGGGTAAGATAGTTTCATTTCGCGATATGCAGGTTCGAGAGGATACGACGTACGACGAAGTGCCGATTCAGATCGTCGATCGAAAAGTAATTAGTTTGCGTCGTCGTAAGATACCGTTGGTAAAATTCGTGTGGCAGCATCATGGGGTTGATGAAGCCACCTGGGAACTAGAGTCGGGTATGTGGGAATTGTATCTGTATTTGTTTTGTTTTTGAAATGAGTTGTAAATTTCGTTGGCGAAATTTCTTTTAAGGGTGGAGAGTTGTAACGCCCCGAAATTTATTTAATGTTAATTAAATATAAATGATGAATTAGTGTGCCATAATTAATGTTTCAACATTAATTTGATTACTTGGTTGGATTTTGAATTTTTGGTTCTTTTGTTAAATTGATGAATTCAAATGATTTCTTATTGTTTTAAAATAATGTTTTGAGTTTTAAAACACCACAATTTGTAAAATGTTAAAAATACTCCGTTTTACAAAACTGTGGGCTGTATGGTTTTCGCACAGTAAAACTGCCCATCGATTTTCTCTATTTATTCTCCTTTCTCACCCTCTTCCTCTCACACTCTCTGCTCACACTCTCCCTCTCCCTTGATCTCTCTCTCGGTTTCTCTCTTCTCTCTCAAATTCTCTCTCAAAATTTTTGAATCAAATTCGAATCCAAGCTTCGGGTTAGCAAGGAGGAAGCTCGGGGACGTGATTTGGCAACCGAGAATGCGGATTGAAGCTTCGATTCGAGGTTAGTTTTGAAATTTCTAAACTTTTTTCAAAATTTTCAATTTTGTGCATTTTTGAAATCTAGGTTTGCTTAAGCTTAGAAAACCCTTGATTTGAGTTAAATGAACTTAGAACAACTAGAATCTAAGCTTAGATTGAAGAAAAACGGATTGGATTCAAGATTTTTCATTTTTCTCCTCATTTTCTCATTTTTGGATTTTTGAGATTTTTAAGTTTAAATCTTGTTTAAATGAGTCCAAATGTGTTCTAGTATGTTTTTCTATCAACTATGATTGTTTTCCATGCTTGGGATTTGAGAAAAATATGTTAGAATCAATATTTGAATTTTTAGGGATCGAAAAACCCGTGGTTGAATTTCTGGGTTTTCCCAGTTCGGCAGGCCGAATCAAGGGATCGACAGGCCGATGTTCATCTCTCCGGCAGGCCGAACCTGGGAATGTTCGGCCGAACTGTACAGTTCGGCCGGCCGAAGCGGAAGTCTGGCAGGCCAGCCGAGCATATGAAATTTTGTGATTTTTCACCCGTTTTCACTGTTTTGAACCCCGATTTAAATTTCAACCTTATAGAATGATTTTAAAGATATAAATGGCACACTATGACATCATGAAATGGTTTAATAACATAAAATGTCTCGAACTAGATATTGATCGACTTAGTTTGTATCTATGATCGTTCGTGGTTCCGCGGAGCTAACGTATAACGGACCGGGATTACGGTGTGGGGCACCGGCACCAGTATTGAGGTAGGACTTCTACCCCATTCTTTGATAGCCTAGTTTCAAAATGATTTGGCTTTGGAAGGGATTTCTATTAAAATATTTTCAACGGTTGTTTGAAAATGAATTTATCGGTTATATTTTAACATACCGTGAACTGAAATGAACTTCATAATGAATGTAAATGACAACACTCTGTAATTGGGTTTTGAATGATGATAATAATAAAAATATAAGCATGATGCCATATCAGAGATCGGGTCGTGTAGCGATCGACCTTGGGGGCAGGTCCCGAAACCCAGCTTGGCCACTACGGTGGTGATACCATTATGGTTTGCCTAGGAAAAAGAAAATGATATTTCTGATTGTTCGTGTAAACTGTTCTGGGTAAGGATGGTTTTATTTAACTTTATTTATTTAATTTTATTCAAGGTTTCTTTTAAATAAATTCTTGAATAATGAAATGTTTCCTTAAATTTAATTTATTTTATAAAACATAGTCCTACTAAGCCTTTCGCTCACATTTTATTTGTTTTAAATTTTCCCCCTCTAGGTGGTTTTCCATTTAGGTTTGGAGAGGACTTATCGGACAGGACCTAGGAGCAATAGAGGGACTAGTAAATTTATTTGTATTATTTAAATCAAGACATGTAAGATCTTAACTATATTTGTACTTAGGACTGTGATTGTATTTATGATATTGTCAGTACCATGTGTGTGCATAAATTGTGGGTCTGTGGGACCGATAATCGCTATGTTTATTCTTTAATATTAATTATTCATGCAATGGCTTTCTTTAAATTTTTACATTTTATATTTAACTCAAACCCTTAAACTCTTGATTTTTAATTAAATTCTCTTTTAATTAATTTAAATAATCCGCCACGTCATCTCTCGTACTCTGTGGCATGACAGGTTAACAAGACAAATGGTCCAATTATATGAGTCAAATTAAAATATAGTTTTAATTTGTGAATATTCTACTTATAGTTCAGCATGATATCGTTGAAATAAAAACTATTTGTAAATTTACAGTACAAAATTGCTATTTTCAAAATATTTTGAAAATTATATTAAATTATAATTTCACCATAATAACTTGGTCAATATAACGTAATTTTTTCATTGTGCAACAAAGGGGGTGTTTGGCAGTGGTGGGAACCACTCAGTTCTCACCACAATCTCAGTTATGAACAGTATAAAGCTCTCACATGCTACAGTAACAATAAAAAAATATGCTACAGTATAAAACTCTCACATGCTACAGTAAAAGGTAGTTCCCACAATTGATTCCCACCACCCTTCCAAACACCCTTAAAAGAGTGCTTACTATCTCAGCACTAGTGGTGATGACGCTGTGACAAGAGGATTATCCATGAGACTTTTTCACTTATCATCGATTCCTTTTACCTACAACGAGGCTACAATTAAGCTACAATCATATATCTTAATGTGCCCTCTGAATATGATTTTAGTTGCTCTGATTTAGGTCCTTTTTTACCAAAAAAAAATAATAATAATAAAACACCCAACCTTAACAAAAAACTATCATAGGAGAATTGAACACTACGCTTTATAGTGCAGTTACCCGACTCCTAAAAATCCTTAAAAAAGATCCTGTTTAAATGATTTTTTAAAAAATAAATTTGTACGCACACGTGTTGGGGGCACGAGTCTCACGCTTACCTGCAGCTCCAGAAGACACAGACGACAGCCTTTTTCTTGCTTCAGAAATAGTAACAACATACAGTGGTCGTTTCCAGATTCGATGCCGGTTACTCCCACCAAAACCGCCAAGATGCTGGAGCGCGCCGTCTCTTCTCGTCGTGCCTCGCCTCACAACAACGACAACGACGACGACGCCGCCGACGCCGACACGGCCGCCGACGAGTCCAAGACCAAGAAGCACCTCCCCTTGTCCTTCTTCACCGCTCGCCTCGCCTTCTACTTTGCCCGTTTGGGTCCCCTCTGGCCCTGCGTCGCCGCTCTCTCTCTCGTCCTCCTCTTCGTCTTCTCCCTCATTCTTCACTCCCGCTCCTTTGTCTGCGTCTCTCCCCACGACCCCGTCTACCGATCCGGTTTCTTCGTCTTCGACGCTCTCGAGTCCGATTTCGGATCCCTCGGCGTCCCCTGGTGTAAGTGCTTTTCGCTCAGATCTAATCTCGCTTCTGATTTTTTTTTTTTTTGGTTTCGTACCTGAAGATTTCATGATGAGGTTACCAATTTCCATTTTTGGATATGTTTGGCTCAGTTTTTTTTTTTTGACGGATTAATAGAAATTTAGATTGGGATAAGTCAACCAATTGTATCGGCTTGTTATTGATTTTTGTTTCCGTTTTTGAATTTGATTGAAATGGCAAGAATTGGGGCTGATTTGAGGAATAAAGATTGTTTTATTTATAGTTTATTAGTGATAGGACTAGTAGATCTTTTAGTGCAAATAATTGTTATGGCTGTTGGCTTAACTCTCAAACTGCAATCTGATATCCTGGGGATCTCTGGAAAGGAGAACTGTGGGAGACGAGGTAGCAAAATCTTTATTGTTCCATTGCTTAATAACTGCAATTTGGTAGTGGTAATTTATTGGAGGTTATGTGAATTTTTAGATTTTGGAGTTTTAAATATTGTTTCAAGTGATTGAGAAAGAACAATGAGTGATGAATCATTGTGTTTCAGTTAATTCTTATAATCTTATCCTTGGCAAAAGGCAGATCGAAACATGAAAAAACAGTAGAATGGACATCTAAGGATCTACTCAAGGGCTTGGAAGAGTTTGTACCGATATATGAAACCCGACCGATAAAAAACAACATGTACGGCATGGGCTTTGACCACAGCTTTGGTCTTTGGTTCATTGCTCGGTGGCTGAAGCCAGATCTGATGATTGAGAGTGGCACTTTCAAGGGCCACTCCACTTGGGTTTTGCGGCAGGCCATGCCAGAGACGCAGATTATTTCAATCACACCTAGGCATCCAGATAAGTATCTAAAGAAGGGGCCTGCTTACGTTGATAGAAACTGCACATACTTTGCTGGAAAGGACTTTGTAGATTTTGGGAGCATTGATTGGGGAAAGGAGATGAAGAAACACAGGATTACTGATCGTAGTAGGGTTCTCATTTTCTTTGATGACCATCAGAATGAATTGAAAAGGTATTTGTAGTCTCTCAATGCAATCTGTTGCATTCATTTCCTCTAGAATAGCTTATTGCTTAATTTGTTTCTATGTTGTGGTCTGATGAGCAGAATAAAACAGGCTTTAGCAGCTGGCTTTCGACATCTAGTCTTTGAGGATAACTATGATACTGGAACGGGAGACCATTATTCCTTGAGGCAAATTTGCGATCAGTTCTATATAAGAGGTACGTGCTATCCCATTTGGACTTTCACTTTTGCAGCCTTGTTTTTTATCTTCAGTCTCTCTCAATATTTAGCGTAGTCGAAATTTGAGCCCTTACGAAGATCATGTGTGGAAAATAATATTGATATTAACTTGGTCTTATGAGCTTTATTCCTATGAATTTCTTTTCATAAAAACTCATTAAGAGAATGACAACGTTGTCGAGGATAATTACTGCTTCAAGAAGTGTTGTGATGGTTATTTTGTTGATTTAGGAGGTGGCCATAGCTGCTTTAAAGACAGTGATGAAGCCAGGATCAGGGCGAGAAGGAAGAAGGTTTGGGAAAAAGCAGTGGATATAGAAGAACTTTGTGGACCAAATGACGTTTGGTGGGGTGTTAGAGGATACGTGCGAGATAACTTCAACCACAGTAACACACCAATTACCTATTCAGAGCATTTCCAGAACAGCCGATTCGTGGAATCAATTCTTGATGTTTATTGGGAGCTTCCTCCGGTAGCGGGTCCTTCCCTCACTCACCAGACTAGATATGACCCTGCTCGTGCACCACCACCTATTGTTGAAGACGGGCGATATGGCCTATTCCAGAGGCTTGGTTTAACTAGGCTTGATAGGTCCGTGTTCAACGGATATACTCAGATGGTTTACATTCAGATATCCAGGCAGTAATTTTTAGTCTTTCTAGAGCCGTCTGGACTCTGGATTGAGAGGATTGTTTACGTTCCGCTAGTTTGTTGATATCATATGAATCTTTTTGCTCAAAAGTTTTCCATGTAGTAATTTAGTTTTGTCATTTACTCCCCAAGATCAATACTAGGCCTGTTTTACGTCAACCTCACCATTCATGTTTCTGTATGTTGAGAATCTGGCAGCTAATTATTGTATTCTGGCCTCTGTTACTTTTTTTAGTATTAAAGCTTGGTAAACACAATCACATTTGTTGAGGGTAAGCTCGGCGTCGCCACCGAGGACACTAACTTTTGGTGGTCGGCAACTCAATTCGGCAGACATAGGCTACCGCCCGACCCGACGATTTATGCTTCTTCCCGAGGTGCCTTCCATTTATCTGAGGGCACGCCCCCTAAGAAGGCTGCCACCTCGGGGATGTACAGTAGCTCGGGTCGGGCCACGTTATTCATCATAATACGTCACTATCCATCCTTGTAGGCCAACACCAGGCAAACGTGTTGCCGTCCGATAGAGTCCAATCCATTGGACAATGGACGCGACACTTGTCACTTATTGCTTGATACACTTTGATGTGACACCTGGGTAATGGGCAAAACCCATCTTGCACCCGATCCAGCTGGTGGCCTATAAATAGAATGCATTTATGACGTTTTAGGGAGAGAGACTTCCTCACACCTAATTAGCTGCCGACCTCTGTCGAGCAATACTTGCCTTGAACATCGGAGAGCCCTTGTCTATTGACTAACCTCATTTCTCCTAATCATCCCTCTCGCAGGTACACACTCCTAGCCAGGGGCGAGCTTAAGAGGAGGTCAGAACGTGTTCAGTCACACGTGGGTGTTGATCCGACGCCGGACAGCGGTAAGCATCAACATTTTGGCCCTAGAAGGAGGGCCGAACGCGCCTCAATCCAAAGTTATTATACCTCGAATTTTCGAAATGACAACACGAGGTAACGCAAGAGATAGTACCGCCCGACGTCAGGAGTCGGGCGATGCCAGGCATAAGCAACCGGCTGCAGAACGGCCCAACGGTCGTCCTCGGACCGCCAGATCTCGGTCCGGAGGGCAAGGAAGCGCGGCAAGAGCCGAGTCGGTGCAGGCCCGAGCTGCACAATTTCCGATCCGGGAGCTCACAGATGCAGTTCGGATCTTAACTCGGCAGCTTGCACAAGCTCAACAGCAAGCTGCACCGGAACCGCCACCCCCCGCCCAGGTTGACCAGGCAGGGGGTCGGCATGAACAGAGCGCCACCAATTGGGAGGATTGGTCAGAGCAGTCTCCAGGATCCACCAGAGGCCCCCTACTTGACAATAGACTGGTTCATGAACATCAGATGGGACGTCAACCACACCGTGTCCCTTCACCACAAGGTTCCAAAGCCTCGGTGTTTGATCGGCTCGGGTACCGAGGGATTAACAGAAATCGCCAAGGCGGAGCTGGAGGCCGTGCTGAGGGCGGAGTACCCTATCGGGTCAAACTGCCCGAAGACACGAATAGTCGCCAGTTTCGGGTGCTGCAGCGACAGATCGATGAGATCCGCAATTGCAGGTTCGGTTTGGATGAGATCGGGGCTCAGGATTCGCCCTTCCCGGATCACATAATGCGGGCACCCATGCCGCCGAAGTTTAAGGTCCCACAAATCAAGTCTTACGATGGGGCCACCGATGCGGATGAGCATGCCGAACTCTTTCGCGGGCACATGCTGTTGCAGAATGCCAGTGATGTTGCAATGTGCAAAGCTTTCTCGCTCACCCTTACAGGCCCTGCTCGGCAGTGGTTCCGACGACTCGAACCAGAGTCGATTTCTTCTTTTGGGCATTTAACTGACGCCTTCTCCGCCGCATTCTCTACAACCAGGACGCGGAGGAAAGAAATAACTTCCTTGTACGCCGTCAAGCAGGGAGACGGCAGTGCCAGGGACTATGTCAACCGATTTACCCGGGCTGCTCTTGAGGTCAAGCACGTCGAAGACGAGACCCTCAAACATATTTTTGTAGGGGGCCTCCAAGACGAGAAGCTGACCTGGTCCCTGGCCTTTGAGTAGCCAAACACGTTTCCACAAATGCTCGGGTACGCCCAAAGACATGCGGACGCTGCCGAGTACATGAAAAGCCGCCGGGAGGAGGCTGGCCCAAGCGGGACAAAAAAGAAAAAGAAGCAAAAAAAAGGGCCGGAGCAGGGCAGCGCCGAGCATGCGAAGAAGCAGAAGAAAGAGAAAGCTGATAAGCCGAAGGGGCCGACCGGCAAGTTCCAAAACTACACGCCCCTGGTGGCAACTATCGATGAGGTGCTCGCCTAGGTCGGCGACAAGAATCTGTTGACACCGCCGCCCAAGCTTCGAGGCTTTAGGGCGAAGCGTGACCAGTCAAAGTTTTGTAAATTCCATCAAGATGTGGGTCATACTACCCGAGAATGCATCCAGCTCAAGGACCAAATAGAAAGGTTGGTCCGAGAAGGTCTATTGCAGGAGTTTGTGGAGAAGGCCATAAACCTGAGGGCGACCTCTATAAGGAATGACTCGTCAAGCCGAGACGTACAAAGCCGACCCATGACCGATAGTGGGAACGCCCCGGAACCCCTAAATATCGTACATACGATACTTGGCGGGCCTGTCGCCGGGGACACATCGAGTGGGCGGCGATCCTACGTCAGAGAGGCTCGACGGGTCCAACGGGGTGACTTCATGAATGTGTCTGAGCACATCAATAAGATATGCCGCCAAGAGGACACCCCGATCACCTTCACTGAGGAGGAAGTAGACCGATTAATGCATCCCACAACGATGCCTTGGTTTGCGAACTACCTATCGCCAACAATGTTGTACGCCGTGTCTTAATTGACAATGGCAGTTCGGCGGACATCCTTTTTAAACAGGCATTCGACAGGCTGAAGATCAGCAACGCGCCTTTAGTTTCGGTCCGGACCCCACTTTTCGGCTTCGCGGGTGAGTGTGTCCGAGCAACCGGGAAGGTTAGTCTCCCGGTAACTTTTGGAGAAGGTGCTGCCAGGGTCACTCGGGTGGTCGACTTCTT
Organism: Artocarpus heterophyllus; assembly: GCA_025403435.1. Taxonomy (NCBI): domain Eukaryota; kingdom Viridiplantae; phylum Streptophyta; class Magnoliopsida; order Rosales; family Moraceae; genus Artocarpus; species Artocarpus heterophyllus. The sequence goes on from CM046349.1 coordinate 6,522,063, forward strand.
AGTCGTAGATAAACCCTCTCAGTATAACATCATCATCGGTCGGCCGACGCTAAACGGATTAAAGGCCGTGGTTTCGACATATCACTTGGCAATGAAGTTCCCGACCGATGGTGGTGTTGGAGTAATCCGCTCGTCCCAGGCGGACTCTCGAGCTTGCTATGCAAACGCAGTCCGGGCAGCCTCAGCCCAGCAACATAGAATCCTGGCCGTGTATGCAGTCGACGAGACCGACCTCCCAACCGATCCGACGCCGAAGATGCTCGCGGATCTAGACCCCAGGTTTCCCGAGGAAGAAGTAAGGGGTACCCCGGTCGAAGACCTAGTGCCGTTCTCCCTGGACCCCGAAAGGCCAGAACGCACTGTCCAACTCGGGTCACAGTTACAACCTGAGATCCAAGCCGACCTGGAATCCCTTCTTTTCGAGTACCGCGACGTTTTTGCATGGTCTCATGAGGACATGCCCGGCATAGATCCGAGCGTCATCAGCCATCGGCTTAACGTCCAACCTGGTCACAGGCCGATGATACAAAAACGAAGAGCCTTCAACCCGAAGAGATATGCTGCGATCAATGATGAAGTCCAGAAACTCCTGAAGGCTGGATTTATTAGAGAGGTCAAATATCCGGAATGGTTAGCAAACATCGTCCTCGTCAAAAAGGCGAACGGCAAGTGGCGGGTTTGTATCGACTGTACCGATCTTAACAAGACCTGCCCGAAGGACTGCTTCCCACTTCCTCGGATAGACCAGCTCGTCGATGCCACAGCCGGACACGAGCTACTGAGCTTTATGGACGCCTACTCCGGATATAATCAGATAAGAATGGCCGAAGAGGATCAGATCAAAACCTCATTTGTCACCGACCAGGGCTTGTATTGCTACGTTGTCATGCCGTTTGGTCTCAAGAACGCCGGAGCTACCTATCAACGCCTCGTCAACAAAATGTTCGCTCGGCTGATCGGGAAAACTATGGAGGTCTACGTGGACGACATGTTAGTAAAATCTGTCCAAGCGAAGGACCACATAGCCGACCTCCAAGCTAGCTTTGACATTCTCCGGGAGTATGGGATGAAACTCAACCCGGTAAAATGCGCTTTTGGCGTCGGCTCAGGTAAATTCCTCGGATTTTTGGTTAACCGACGAGGAATCGAAGTGAACCCGACGAAAGCCCAGGCAATCATAGACATGCATTCTCCTCGGACAGTGAAAGACGTGCAAAGGCTTACTGGCATGGTGGCCGCCTTATCAAGATTTGTCTCCCGGGCTACCGACAAGTGTCACCCTTTCTTTAAGGCACTTAAGGGGAGGTTTGAGTGGAGCAGGGAGTGTGAGGATGCTTTCCAAAGCTTAAAAACTTACCTAGCCACACCCCCGCTCCTGTCCAAACCTTCGCCCGGTGAGGTTTTAACTGCCTATTTAGCCATCTCGGAGAAGGCTGTCAGCTCGGTGTTGATCCGAGATGAAAACGGGATCCAGAGACCCGTTTACTACACCAGCCACGCGTTCCAAGGTGCTGAGGAGCGCTATTCATCATTGGAAAAGCTAGCCTTCGCCTTAATAACATCGGTCCGGAAGCTGCGGCCGTATTACCAGGGCCATACCGTCAAGATTCCGACCAAGTTTCCTCTCCGGCAAGTTTTGCAGAGCCTGAAAATATCAGGGCGGATGGCCAAGTGGTCGGTCGAGTTGGGCCAGTATGATGTTCATTTTGTGCCGAGAACAGCAATAAAAGCTCAAGTCTTAGCGGATTTCCTTGCTGAGTTTACAGAGGCCGGAAAAGTGGCTCCCTTAGTGGAGAAATCACCCGTTGAGGAGCCGGATACAGCTGGCTGCAGTGAGCAAGGCCTTTCCCCGAAGCTGAACTGGAAACTACACGTCGATGGCTCAACCTGCGTCGACGGGTTGGGGGCAGGCTTGATTTTAACAAGCCCCGATGAATATAAGGTCATTTATGCCCTTCGTTTCGACTTCAAGACCTCTAACAACGAAGTGGAGTATGAAGCCTTGCTGGCCGGACTACGAATTGCCCGAGACCTCGGAGTCGATCGCCTGACCATCTATAGTGACTCAATGCTAGTGGTGCAGCAAGTCATAGGAGGATTCCAGGCCCGAGCAGAATCGATGACGGCATATTTAAAAGAAGCGAAACAGTTGCTTGGACAATTCAAGTCCTACACTTTTAGGCAAATCCCCCGGTCCGAGAACGTGGAAGCCGATGTCCTTGCCCGACTAGCCTCTGGGATAGGAGGAATAGACTCGATGTCCGTTCCCATCGAAAGACTCTCTGGACCAAGTATCACTAAGGAGGTCATGAGCCTAGCTGCCGAGCCGACATCCACATGGATGGACCCGATCATCTGATACCTGACCATAGCCGAATTACCCGACGACCGGGAAGAAGCACGTCGGATACGTAACAGCTCGGCCCGGTATTCGATGATTGGGGAAAAGCTGTACCGATGCGGCTACACGACGCCATGCCTAAGATGTTTGGATCCCTAGGAGGCCGAGTACTTAATGAAAGAGATTCATGAAGGCCTTTGTGGCAATCACTCCGGTGGACGCTTAGACTGCTGCAGGGTTACTACTGGCCCACCATGCAGCAAGATTGTGGGAGCTTTGCACGAAAATGCTTCAAATGCCAGCAATTTGCTAGGATGCTAGGTTCGCACGCCGAGCCTCTAAATCCAGTAACTTCGGCATTGCCATTTGCAAAATGGGCCATTGACTTGATCGGACCACTCCCTCCGACTCGTTCGCAATTCAGATATTGTATCGTCGCCATAGACTATCTGACGAAATGGATCGAAGTTGAGCCTTGCACCAACATGACTGAAGCTAAGTGCACCAACTTTGTATGGAAAAACATCGTCCGTCGGTTCAGAATCCCGCACACTATCGTCACCGACAATGCCAAGCAGTTTGACTCCTCGGGTCTACGACATCTGTGCGAGCAGCTCGGCGTTAAGAAAGTCTTCTCCTCCCCGAGCTATCCGCAGAATAACGGCCAGGTAGAAGCCGTGAACAAGACCATTAAAGACAATCTGAAGAAGAAGCTTGAGGGGCTTAAGGGTGCGTGGATCGACGAACTGCCCCAAGTGCTCTAGGCATACCGAACAACTACACGAGCTGCAACTGGCGAGACACCGTTCTCTCTGGTTTATGGGGCAGAAGCCGTCATCCCAGCCGATGTTGGATTACCAAGCTTGAGGGTTGAGCAATACGAAGAAATTTTGAATGAAAAGCTCATGATGACCGAGCTCGACCTACTTGAAGAAAAAAGGAATCGGGCATCCATTCGTAATGCAGCCCGGAATCAGGTTGTAGCTTGGTATTACAACAAACGGGTTCAGCCGAGAAGCTTTAAAGTTGGTGACTTAGTGATGAAAAAGGTCACGGTTCAACAACCCGGTCTCGGGTCCTTTGGTCTGAAATGGGAAGGTCCATTTAAAGTCGAAGGTATCGTGTGGCCAGGCACTTACAGGCTGACCGATACGGAGGGGAATCAGCTCGGGCATCCATGGAATGCCGAGCTTTTAAAAAGATTCTATTCTTGAAAAAAAAAAAAGAGAAAGAGGAGAACAGAAATCAATGCCAGATTCCTTTTTTGATCTCTGGCCACAATTCTTTTGTAACTAGACCTGCTGAGCAGGGCTGAAAAAATCAATGTAAATATTACATTAATGGAGCACAACTTCCCTAAACTCATTCCACCTGAGCAATGTCTTTAAGGGAGGACTATGCCTAAGACTCCAGAACCCCAGCTCGGAAGACAGGATGTTGACTCCCCATCAAGGAAGTCACCCTCGTCAAACTGGACAAGGGGGCTAGTCAGTATATGTATCATGTCTGTCATGCAGACACCCTTAAGTTGTTCGGCACATCTATGTGCCCGATTAGTCCTATACTTGTAAAGTTTCTTTAAAACTTCAACAAGTCTATAGGGAGCAACAGGGTAAGGGTAGATATACGCCGTTTATATTCTGCCCGACCGAGATCAAAAACCTAAACTTGCTTGGATAACTAAGCAGAAATGGATAACTACTCGGAACAACCGAACAAAAGTCCTCGGATTAACTGAGGACAGAGGTACTCGGCTTAACCGAGTAGAATTGTACCCTTTACCTCTGCTCGGATAACTGGTTCCCAGCCTGGGAACTCCCGAGAAGTATCTAACTTCAAAATTATGTGGGTTGTAAAATAAAACTACACGTAAGAAAAAGTGGATGCAAAACGGGAAAATATAAAATGTTTTACCTTTATTTACTAGGGAGATACAAGAAAGTCGGGCACCTCCCAAGCCCAAATACAAAAAGGAAGAGAAAGAGAGGATCAATTGGCCTGGGTCTCGTCACCGGCCTGGGTCTCGTCCCCCGCCGTGTTGTCGTCCTGGCCTCCCTTGGCAGCTTGCACATCCCCGTCGTCATCACCGTCCACAACGACGACCTCCTCCTCAACATCCCGTTGTTGCTCGGCCCCGCCCTGGTCCAGCTCAGCAATGACTGACCAGTCGAATGCAGCCGCCTCGGGATGCTTTTCAATCAGATGGTCGCGAAGGTCCGCCATTCTGTCAAAGTAGAGGTCAGTGTATTCAGGGGATGTCTTAAACTCCTCGACCGCAGCGGCTAGACGGTCGGGGAGCCCGGCTACAAATTGGTGGTGCTCGGCTTGCAGAGTTGCCAGCAGACCCTCTAGCCGTGCAGCTTTCTCTTCCTGCCGAGCGGCCTTATCCTCCGCCTCCTTGAGCCGCCTCAGCATGTCCTCGGCCTCGGACTTTGCTTTCTGGGCCTCCTCCTTGGCCCGATCTAGTTCACCCTTCTTCTCGTTGAGCTCTTTGTCGGAGTCCAACTTCATCAGGAGGGTCTTCTTGTGCCTTTCTCTCTCTTTGTGGATCTCCCTTATCCCGATAGAGTGCACCATGGCGCTTGACTGTGAGAAACACAAGGGGTTAGTCCTCGGCAATATTATTACAAGCCCCTGAACTATTGATCAGCTCGGATACTTACTGAGGCAGTCGCTCGGAGGGTCATGTTGCACAAGTCCTGGAAGTCCTCGCCCCGGATGTTCATAAAGAAATCATCCGGGGGAGCTACGTCCCTGAGACGTTCGAGGAGCATGCCACGGTAGTCCGGGCGCCTTCTTTGCTGGTCCTCGGAAGAGCCGCGAGACGCCTCGTCTGCTCGGTCGACCTCTGACGAGGTCCTCCTCGGTTGTGGCGGTGGTAGAACTTGGACTGATGCCGAGGTTTGCCCGGTGCGTGTCGGGGGCTCGGGCGTCGGCGTCCGCTTACGCTTTTTGCTGGCCTCGACGGCCTTGCCCTTGCCCTTCCTCTGTGTTGTCATCTGGGCAAGCCTGCCAGTGTGGGAGGTCAGTGCGGTCATTTCTGCACAAAGAAAATCGAAGTCAAACGAAGGTCGGAATAAAAAACGGGGGAAAGGGCGATAATAAATAAAGTTCTGGGCTGACCTCCGATCCGAAGTTGGCCCGACGGGTACAGGAGCCTAATCACGCCCTCGAGGCCCTCGTCGGCTACAAGTGGCCCCGCATCGAGGGAGCCACTGGACGAGTCCTCGGTACTGGACGATGAAGGCTCCCTCGTCGGCCACCCGGACCGGGAAGTACTTGGCCTTGGAAGATCCGCATCACTCGGACGGGCAACAGTAACCTGCCCGGTTTCCCGGGCAGGACGCCTAGCTCGGGGAAGACTGCTGGACTCCCCAAACCAACCGTATCTGGACAGAGTGTCCTTTCTCAGAAGAAAGGACTGTTGTCTGGACGACTCGGGCTTTTTGAATAATTCATCCACGGCCTTTATTACGTGGCTCGGTGCCCAAGGGCGCTTGGTCCAAACGTGCCCCCTGCTCAAATGACCTCGGCACCTGTTCATCCTCAGGGATAACTTCACCGGCTCGGGCTAAAAAGTTTCCCCCGACGTAATACCATTCGTACTTCCACAGCTTGTCCGAGTCGGGGTTGCCCATAATAAAGTCCTTTCTGAAGCCGGTGAAGTAGTACCAGCCGGACTGCCGAGGAAGCTTCTTCATCTTGAACACTTGCTTGAAAGCCTCCAACGGCATCTCAGTGCTCCGGTGGTACTTCCACAAAATGTACATCCCGATCAGCGACCTATAGCTGTTTGGGTTTAATTGCGCCGGGCACACGTTAAAATCATTAAGTGCCCGGCGAAGATAACGGTGCAGTGGCAGACGCAGCCCGGCCTTGAAGAACTCGACGTAAAGCGTTATGAACCCCTCCGGCGCCTCTAAAGGTGAATCTCCCTCGCCGGGGACGACGAGATCCACATCGGTTGGAATACCATATTCGGCGCGTAGGGTCTCTAACCGCGACTCTATAATCGCGCTCGTATATCTTGCCACCGAGGTTTGCCCAGGACGGCTTATCCGATATGCTGTGACGCCCCGCACGCGGGTGGCCTGGACCTCCTACTCCATCTCTGGCTGTTCTGCCCCTGTCTCCTCGGCTGCATGCTCCTCATCGGAGATATCAACCGTAATCACCCCCGCGATTTGGATGGGGGCCCCAGCACTCCGACCAGAGGTGCTCGGAGCATCCTCATGGGCCCGAAACTCGGCTCTCTCCCCTGGAAAAACTTGGGAAGAGCCTACTGTTGCCGCCCCTGTATAACGGTCTTGTTCCCTGGATGGCCTGATAAGCTTGCGCCCGCCCAGCATATTTAAAAATTCCTGCTCGGGCACGGTCTAGGAATCGACCCTTAGGATCTGCTCCAGCCGACTGGCCCCGTCCCGTTTTTGGGACGCCACCTCGGTGTCGGATTGGGTCGAAGAAGAGCTACTGCTCTCCTCGCTACTTTTCGACCATGAAACCTCCTTGTTCTATGAGTCGGACAAATCGCTCATTTTTGCTCGAAAAATTACCTGCTCGGGTTCTTGGTAGCTCGGATGATGTGATCTTCGGCTATACTACTCGAGCTCGGCAGCTAAAATTTTTCGGTCGAAAGATTTCTGGAAATGAAGTGCAAATTATGAAGAGGAGGGACCCTATTTATAGCCATTTTGAGCGGAAAATTCAAGCGCGAAAACCCAAAAGGCGCAATTAATACGCCTGACAGCCGCACAGACGGCCGCGACGCGACACGCATCCCCCGTCTGATCCGTGTGTCTTTTCACCTCACCCTGCTTCTAAGTGTCGCTTGGTCTTCTTCCTTTGAGCCGACCTCACCCACTCGGCATAGTCCACCCTGCCGAACACCGACCAGGTGAACTGGGGGGCTAATGTTGAGGGTAAGTTCGGCGCCGCCACCGAGGACACTAACTTTTGGTGGTCGGCAACTCAGTTCGGCAGACATAGGCTACCGCCCGACCCGACGACTTATGCTTCTTCCCGAGGTGCCTTCCATTTATCTGAGGGCACGCCCCCAAGAAGGCTGCCACCTCCGGGATGTACAGTAGCTCGGGCCGGGCCACGTTATTCATCATAATACGTCACTACCCATCCTTGTAGGCCAACACCAGGCAAATGTGCTGCCGTCCGATAGAGTCCAATCCATTGGACAATGGACGCGACACTTGTCACTTATTGCTTGATACACTTTGATGTGACACATGGGTAATGGGCAAAACCCATCTTGCACCCGATCCAGCTGGTGGCCTATAAATAGGATTTATTTATGACGTTTTAGAGAGAGAGACTTCCTCACACCTAATTAGCTGCCGACCTCTGTCGAGCAATACTTGCCTTGAGCATCGGAGAGCCATTGTCTATTGACTAACCCCATTTCTCCGAATCACCCCTCTCGCAGGTATACACTCCCAGCCAGGGGCGAGTTTAAGAGGAGGTCAGAACGTGTTCAGTCACACGTGAGTGTTGATCCGACGCCGGACAGCGGTAAGCATCAACAACATTCAAGATTAATTTGTTCGGATTAAAGGCATTTTAGAAGATAATTAATTGGATATAAAATTGAACGCATTGACATGATAGCAATCCAAAGCAATATACAAATATCCTTTTTCATCCTTATAAAATTATAACTTTACTATTAATAAAACAACAAAGTTTAATGTAGTATATTTTTTAAACTGAGCCTTAATATTTTATTAGTAGCAAGATAAATGCCTGTGAGATTAAATAGAATTAACCATATACATATACATATAGACCGATAATTGACTGCTGCAAATTAGTGTAAATTTGTACGGTAAAGCTCAAATATGGGAAAAAGTGAATGGTGTTTTGCCCCACTTTGGTCCTGTGTATGACGTCAAAAATTCACAAGTACATTTCTGTGGACCAAAATATATTCAAACTGTATTTCTATTGAGAAATAGACTTACTGCGAGCAGCAAAGTATTTCATTTACACACTAAACAGAGTTTATGAAACAGATACAAGATATGAAAGTAACATAAAAAACAAGCGTATATAATATGGTGTCTTCAGTTAAATTCTTCCCCACTTAAGAAATTCTCACATCCACAAAGTACACAAAATCTAACATAGCCAAAACACATATGCAACATCCTGCAAGAAGCACCCAACTTTGAATCCAGGGCTAGATTCCGCTGTTTCGGAGAATGCGTTTTTTTCGTGCAGGTATTTGGAGCTAGTTTTGGTTCTTGCACTTCTCCATGGCCCTTGGAGCTGAAGTCAAAGAACAACGATGCGCAATCAGTTGGTTTCAAGATTAAATCAATGGAAAATAAAGTATATGATGCCAAAATTTTCACAGAATTAGGACTTACCTAGCCCAATTGCTTCGGAACCTTTCATAATCCTTAGTCGCCTACATGTATCGGTGAACATGCTGTCGAAACAAACAATGAATTAGAAATCATAAGTCAGGAGCAGTAAAGATGACAAAACCTCATAGATGACAAAATTGCAACCTTAAGTTGCAAGTTAGCTGATAAAAGCCAGAAATAGATAGTCAAGTAAGAAATTCAGTCAATCTATTGTAAAAGCCAGACACTGTCAAGTTTTCAAAGCACAAAACATGAAATTCACGTCAGAAGGAAAACTTACTCCCATGGGACGTCACCAACAAGCATCCAATCTCCATCCTTGTCTTCATAAGTAACCACATATTCGGAACCATGGAGAAGATCCATCAGACGGCTCTCAGTTAGGCCCTTTTGCTCCGGGAGTCGAGGAGTACCGCACTGCCCTGTGTAACAGCCATTCATAAGTTTTCAATAAGAATGGTTTGTGAGTCATGCTGTAACTTTGAGCACTATGCACAGAACAAACTCAAAATTGTACTAAACAAAAGAATGCTTTAAGGTCATGATCTTCTGTACGTAGAACAAAAAACTCTCCCATTTAACGAAAGGAATATACAAGGAAGCAAATTAGTCATCATTACTACTGGTAGACAAGAGAAGATTATGCAGAACCAGATTCATTACTGTTAAGAATTAGACACCTAAATTTTATCGTACAAATAACAAAATCAAAGAAGAGAACGATCGAGCAAGAACATGCAAGATTAATAGTTTTTTACTTTTAAAATGAAAGCTACGTCCACTTTCAGTCACCGTAAAAATAAAGGGTTTACCAATGGTAAAGCAGCTGAACATTTTCTCAAGAGCCAATGAGAGTTCCATATAGTTGGCGCAGGTTTTAAGGTCAACCTTGCGTAGGTATGGAGCACCATCCATGCTAACCTTGACATAAAGACAGCCGGACCCAGATTTGTCCTCAGTTTCCTCCTCATTATTTTTTGCCAAATTAGAAGCCATGGTGTTCTTCCGAAATGATCGGATTGGTGGCCATCCTACCACCTGTGCCCTGTTCCATATATTACCAAATATGTTCAGAACTTCTATCACATATAATTTCACATCACATATCTACATATTTCCCCAAGTAATATCAAACTTCAGAAAATAAAGATTATAAAACTAGTTGAAGACATAGTTTAATTGTAAATTCATGTACGATTTTATCTTAAAATTTGGAGTTGAAATCTTCACCCCAATTTTTTTTCCTTGAAACAATAATACTAGTACTACTAGAACCAATAATAATGAGAATAAAATCTTTATCAATTATAATCTACTATTAAAGCAAGAAAACCAGCAAGAGATCAATAAACGCAAGAACATAAGAAGGTCTTTACCTTTTTCACCTCCCCAAAAAAATAAAAATCCCTTCTTTCATTTTTTTCTCTTTTTTTTTTTCAGCACTCAAGTTTATAAAATTACAAAACAACCATGAAACAAAAAGAAAGAAAGAAAATTTAAAAAAAAAACTGAGAAGAGAGATATGAATGTGAAAAAAAAATTACTTGGAAGCAGGAGGAGAACCAGTATGCTCAGAAATCTGAGGCTTCTTCCCATGAACTGACTTGGGAATTGGAACAACAGCCTCTTTCATGATAGGTAAAGACTGTTGGGCAGAACAAGCTTTACCATTACCACTAACCTTGCCTTCAATATTCCCACTAACTCCTCTGGGAGAGAACAAAACTGCAGACCCTTTTCCCAAACCAGCCTCAGAGTCAGATCCATTGTTACTACACACATGGTGAGAGAAAACCCATTTCCCAGAGGACCCATCAATGGCATCTGAGAAGCCTCTCTTGTTATTATTATGTTTCTCTTCCAAATCTTTACCAAAAAGAGAGAGCCCATTTAGCCCTGGTTTTCTCTCCGGAGAGTGAGAGCCAGGCAAGCCAAGCCTTAGCTCAGTCTCCTTAATCTTCTGATCCTCTATTAGAGTGGAAGAAGGAGAAGATGATGACGATGAAATCTTATCAGAGCTTCTTTCCATTGCTAAACAAGAAGAAGAAGACTCTGTTAAGCCTATGTAATCATGTTCTAGTGGTGCAGGCATAAAAAATGACTCTCTTGTCAACACAAAAAGAAGTGTTGGGACTAAGATGAACAATAAGAAAAGTAGCTTATTGAGAACTGGGAATATGAGAGAGAAAAAGAAAGAAAGAAAAGGGTGTAGGATATTAGGCACAACACAATGGTTGGTTTAGCTCTAGTTTAGTAGAGAGGTGGTTTTTTTCTTTTGGTTGATGCAGAGCAAGAACCTTCTTCTTTGGCCTCTCTATAGCTTAGCCTTAGCCAACGACATTCTTTTTCCTCGTTAAAAAAAAAAAAAAAGAAAGAGAAAAAATATTCACCGGATAGTGTTTTTAAAATAACTAAAAATTATTTCATTTTTAAAATTAAATTTTTTAAAAAAATTAGATTAAAAGTTTTTAAAATTTTTATCTAAAAAAAACGTACAAAAACAATTTTAAAAACTTTCAAAAACAATATCAAACAAAAACTTCTACTACATAATCTAAAATATAAACCTTTATTCGACATAATAGTTCGAATTTACTAATTAGAGCTATCCATGATATAGTAAAATAAAAGACAATGATATTATAAAGCTCTCACATGTTTACTACAATATTTTTTAAAAAAAAGTTAATTTATTAATTTAAAATATTCTTTTCAAACACCACAAACTATTAATAGGGTTATGTTTTTTAGGCTTTATCAAATTCTATATAAAATACATTTTATTTTGTATATTCTTTTTATTGATTTTGATGTTTTTTTGATGCAATCTGATAGATACTGTTGATTTGAAACTCTCCGATGCATAAATTTTAAAAAAACACACTTTTTTTTTGGGTTAGCTCATTAAACCTGTTAATTAAATAATATCATATAAAAAACTTAGAGATACCGTACAGTTGATGCTCTTTTTTCCACTTTAATTTCTGTATTTTATTGTAAAAGAGAAAATACAAAAAAAAAAAAAAAGAAAACATGTAAAAAAAGATATTCGGCAATAGCACCGACAAGTCGCAGAGTATTCCCCGGCAACCTTTTGATACTGTTCCCAACTTGCTTTTACGTTTGTACCCCCCACAGTGCCCTCTAATCACTGTTACACCCCCATTCTTAGGCAACGGGGAAAAAGGTTTGGAAAAAAGAAAAAGAAAAAAAAAAAGGGAAAAAAGATGTTAGAGAAAAGAGTGGACAGAGAAAGAGAGGGGAAAAAAAAGTACTTTGCAAATGCTCACCGGAGAAAGTGATTTGACGAGAATGAACAACTGTCCCATTTCTTAGTTGAATTTTTACTTTGTGAGTGAAGTTCCCTCGTATGTGATCATCTAGCATGTTCTCTTTTTTTTACTTCTCTAAATATTTCACAATTAATAGATTTGAACATTGATATACACCCCATCCCTTTTGGAAACATGATTTGAAATGAACCAAAATATTTCAACAATTTAAATTTTATAAAGAAAATAGTGTGACCAAATTGTTAAACGGGTTTGTGTTTTAAGGGTGAATACAAAATTCGATAATTTGACGAATTCAAGCTTACTCACTTAATAAAATTTGAGATAATTTAAAATTCAACAAATTTAAATAAGAATTTCTATTAACCCATTGATCTTTTATTGGGTAAGTTTAGATTGAGTTTTTTCAAAATCTGAATAATTAGAACCCACCCAATATAAAAATATATAAATAATTTTATACTAAAAAAAACCTTAATTCTCTTTTTAAAAAACAACGTAGTTTATAAAGACACCTACTCTTTGATTTCAAACTTATATTTTTTTACTTTCTAGTTTGTAGTTTCTAGTTTCTAATACATATTACACATTGCACTACACAATCTCTTAAAAAGAATAAAAAATAAAATAAAAAAATATGTCATCACTTTCCACTACAGTATACATGCCTGACATGCAGTTTGTGTTTCGTTTATAACCCCACCTATATATCATCTAAGTATATATCTACTTTCTTCACTTCAAAAATCCAAAAAAAAAAAACCTCTCTCTCGTTTGTTCAATCACCACCAACCTCTATATCCACGCCTCTTTTTCACCTAGTCTTCTTCTCACCGACATTGTCAGCTCTTGAGTATTTGTTTTCTTGGTTTTTATTATATTTTGTTTGTTAAATATGACTTATATATTTGAGTGAGTTTTGCTAGACATTTAATATATGATGAATTTTAATTTTTTTTCTTTCTTTGTTCTTTTACTTTGATAAATTGTTGGTTTGATTTTTTTAGTTCTTTAAAATGCTTAATCGGTTTGACCCACTCAATCTATCCAAACTTTAATTAGGTGTGTTGCTTTTAAGGTTAGGTTTCATTAGATAAATTGAATTTAAAATCAACTAATTCAAACTTTGATTGAGTGAGTTGAAAAATTCTTAAAATCCATCAAACCCACTCGATGTCCACCCCTGTCTTCTGTTGTGTATATTTTGCATTTTATGCATGCAACGTACTATCAACTATTTATTGATTTTCACATATTAACATGGATTTTCTTCTTTCTTTTTTTTTACCAGAACAACCTTTTTTTAATCTGAAAATTAACATGGAATTATATAGGCAGGCACGTGGATAAGGCTATTTCATATTTTGGCCGACAACCAAAAACAAAATAAAAAAAAAAAAACAAAAAAGGAATTTTTTTTATTGGGAATTTTTTTTTTTGAGAAAAAGAAAAAACAGGGAAAAAAAATGCAGAAGACTGACTAGCGTAGTTTCTTACTTGAACACTCCACAGACGACAGCCTATAATGCTGGTGGGATTATTTTTAAATTTTAACTTTATTATTTGACTGTGATTTGTGGAGTGAATCTTTGGTTTCACCACGCCCGTATCTGGCGTAATAATTCTGTAATCTAAAAGTGGGGAAGCGTGCGTCGACGGATCAGATGGTGTACGATAGGTATGACAATCTGACGGTTTTGGTCTCCCCACGTCGACTGGTGGTTGTTGGGGACAAAATGGCGTTCATCTTCTGGTGCTCAGAGGGGAAGTAACCGGTCATGATTGGGTCATTGATTTCTTGACTTCCCGTCAACGGGTTTCCTACACCGCTTACCGTAAGTCCTTCTAAGAGTGGAAAAGATAGACTTTGGTGGTGGTTTTTTTAATAAAAAAGTCAAGAGAATTCAACATCAAAAAACATATCCGAATTTTTAGACTGAAAAAATTATATTAGGTTTATATGATCAGAAAAAAGTATTACGCAAATTTAAGCTATGAAGATTCATCTTTAGGATGAGATTTTTCTTAGGCTAAAACTTTTAGTGTGTTTAGAAATTAAGTTTTAACTCTAAAGTTAACTGTTATAGTGTAAAATTCTCACATGCTACTATATTTAAGTTCTAACTTTGTTCATAAACTCTCCGATAAAGAGAAATATAAATATGAAATAACCTTGAATATAAGGCAACATGCTGAATGAGACCAGTTTCATAACACTCAAAGGGAATAACGTGTATTAGGAGCTTGACAACTGAAAATACATCGACACACAAATAACGAGCTCACGTATAGCTCCTTTTAAGTAAATTTCTATACTTGTAGAATCATCCAAATGATAAAAAAGCACGAGAGTGTAGTACCAAGGTCACTAACAACACTATGAACACAATGCCTCAAAGAGTAAGCTCTCGTAGAAAATAAATGCAAACTCAAAGGGAAGATAGGAACACCTCCTCCGTTATTACTATCAAAAATCAAAAACCTAAAATAAAATCACCAACATTAAAAAGATTCTTTTTGCTTTATCAAAAATTCTCCGAATGTTAATATGAGCTTCCTTTCTTTGAAGTAAAATAAATTAAAAAAATATAGATATAGTCTAGTGATAGTTTCATAAGATGCATAATTCAAAATATCCCAACTTCAAATTACATAAATAAAATAAAAAAAATGAAAAATTTATATTTTTATGCCAAGTCTCTCCTTGGCATTAGAATTTTGATAGTTCAAAATATAAATTTTGGCTACAAATATACATGAATTAAAAAGGGACTCAAAAGTTAGCAATGGGGGAAAATGAAGAAAGGATCATTCCATAAGATAAGAAAAAATCCTCAAAAAAAGAAAAGAAAAGAAAAGAAAAGAAACATGAGTGTGAGATGTTATTAGTTGGCAATGCATTTGTTTAACAATATTATCCCTTGCAAGTTTGTGTATGAATTATTGGATTGGGTATCGATTCCTTCCACACTTTTTACACACCGGTTAATTAAGAGCTAGAAGAAGGGCACACTAAATTTCGACGTTAAATTTAATAAATTAAACATGTAAAAATTATTGTCAAATTTATCTTTTCTAAATAGTGCTTACAAAAAGATCTCGAATCATGACCATAAGTGCTAATTAATTAACCATTTAAAAAAAATTTCAATGCCCGCAAAGAGAGAAGCAAGTTATAACGAGCTTACAACATTGAGAGAAGCGGCAATTTTTTTTCTGCTTTTTTTTTTTTTTGTAAAATAAAACTTATTAAGCCCCACAAAATGCAATCACAAGGAAAATCTTTGAGAGAAACCGCAATATTTTCTACTTTTTTTTTAGTCGATAATAAAACTAATTAAGCTCCACAACATGTAATCACAAGGGGAAACTTTTCCCTTTTATAGTTAATTAAAAAAAAGATTTTTAGTACATTGCCTCGCTTAAAGAGTCGCCCACCAAAACCATTAGCTAGATAGCCAACAGGAAGGTACAATATATATCTTTCTATAATGTCCAACCCATATTCCTAATAGTTGGGGCTCTTTCCTCAATATCATAATACCATGGTTGAAATAATTAAATTAAAATATACCCTTGTAGATTTATAGCTTGTGTGGCAAGAAGCGGTCTTAATCATTATTTCAGTTATAACAGTATAAAGCTCTCACATGTTATAGTAAAAAGGAAAAAAGTTATTACAGTGTAGGACTTTTACATACTACAATAAAAACAGGTGTAACCAATGATTCTAACCACTATGTCAAACATCTTATTAATTCCAAGTATTATTATATACAAAGCATATCACATCCACACTGCTTATGATCTCCACATACACTAGACAAACCAATAGCGTTTAGAGAAAATCCCATACAAAAGCATGCTGATGAAATCGTAATCACCCCTTTGTTTCTTACCATTATACTAGAACCACAATCAAGCCAATTTTTGGGCTTCTGGCGAAGATTTCGGTATCATCTTTTATGCCAAAAATAAATAAATAAAAATAAAAATCTTCGGTTGATGTGAGAGTAGAAAGCAGCCAAGAGTTATGGAATAAAAATTTAGATCCACGTCGCTGGTCCACGAATTGGGAGATCAAAGTATCTGTTTGTCTGGGTTCAAGTCATATTGTAAATCTCTCAGAATCAATAGACAAAAAAAAAAAAAAGAAAGAGAGAGAGAACACATAAAAGAATGAATAAGCAGGACCGTCGAGTTTGTTTGTTTTTTTTTTTTTAAAGGTATTTCTATCAGTTGATATTAATAAGAGTTTGTTATTTTCTTTTCATATATAATAGGACGTAAAAGATCAGTGTTTATTTGGTCTCTAAAAACAAGAGCTTGAAGTGCATGTGCTTTGGGACCACACTGAATAACTGGTATTTTGTGAATTTCCTCGGGCTTTATTGTCAAGCTGAATAACTGTACTGATATAGCCATCCCATCGTATATGTCATTTGAGAGCTCCACATCAACAAGAATTTAGGTCCATTAATGGGTTCAGTGAAAATGAAAGGCCATTCAGGAGAACATAAATGTACTTTCGGTCACTAGAATATGTTACTTGTACCTCAACAGTTGAAGAAATTTTTGGACAACTATTTTTGCTCTCTCTAGTGTGTTGGACATATATTAATTAATTTGCATGCTAAGGGTAACTCTACATACAAGAGACTTATATCTGAAATCAGGGTAATATATTATTATATATGCTACTAACTGGATGTCTGAGAGTAGTAATTTTAACAATAAAGTTTTAATTATATATTGTATTATATAAGAGTTTTATACTATTTACGGTTGAAATTTTATGGTTATAATCATTTTTTCAAACACCCTTATAATTTAGAATTTCGCGCCGATTTGTTTTGATCATGAACGCACATAAAAGCAACTTTTTGGTTTTTTTTTTTTAAGTGCTTTATTTACGTTGATTTTTGTTTTTAATAAAAGATCGCTAGCGTGGCATAAACCGTGACATTTGTCCTCTTGTTATTTGACTCTGGCAAGACCGCGAGATTGAACTCAAGATAAACCATCAAGATGCAACATTGACCAAAAACGGCTAGATGCTTGAACTCAACCAATTTAGAGATCAAGATTGAAGGATTCAATGTCTGATACTGAGTCAATCATCCATTAGAAGCCCGACCTTGAATGACATCATTTCAAGGTTTGATTTCGAACAGAATGATTAAAGAATTATACTTGTCATTATTCTGAAAGGAATATTAGGAATTTTCTCAGTCATTTTTGATAGAGAAATAAGGAATTTTCTCAGTCATTTCTGATAGAGAAATTTCTTAACATTCTCCAAATAAACATGAGGGATCCTTTTGAGTGATAATCTCACCTATAATTAGTAGAACATTTGATTTCACATTTTTGATCCATTGGAGTAGTAGTGCTCTCTTACTAATACTATACCATATTCTTTGTCCTCAAAACTATTTGTTTGACTTGAAAGTCGAAGAACCCATGATGAGATAACATAGATAGAAGAGCATTAACGTTGAGAAATCCACTTCAACAACAATAGCCCCCCTCATTTCTTAAGACAGAGATGGTCTAGCTAGTTTTCTATGTGAGCATGTTATTAGCCATAAACTCTCGTGAATGGCACATGCAACTCATCATCTACTTAGAGCAGTCTTATCACAAGGATCCTGTTTGGATGCATGTAAAGTGTAACCTGCCTCCAGTTTCCTTAAATATTCTCAAAAAGGTCCAGTTACTCCGGCAGTAGTAGCACTACTTTAGATGGTCATCTTATCTCTTTTATGCATTGGCCGGCCACAAAGGCTTTGAATATATATCTCTGTTGAGGGGTAATAATTGTAGTAGTTCTCTTTCAAATTAATGATGCTTCTTCTTTTTCTTCTTTTTTTTTTGGGTTTTTTAAGATGGCATTAGCAAATAAATTGACTGGATCATCATATGAGTGGGAACCAATATGGGTGTCCCAGTTGCTCCCCACGCCGATCCCAAAAGTTGCATAGATATTCACGATCGTTACTTTTAATTAGTGAGAGTACAGAAACCATGGTCCCAGCTCCATGGACATATATACACATAACTAAGATGTATATAGTTCTAACCTAGGCTACCTAGTGCTAGTGCAATTCTTGTGCATTTGACCTGATCATCATCTCTACTACAACTTTTTGAGTAGGATAAGAAAGGAAAATAACAAAAAAAGAGAAAAAAAACACATTTAACCAAGGTTCTTTCTTCTCTAATCATAATGCTTAACATGGTTAATTTGTTCGCTTACCTGCATGCATGCTCATGCATGAGATGTGAGATCACTATTATTGTTATATGATCAAGCTCATGAATCAACAATTAATAGCCGGTTTGGATATGGTTTAAACTACAAAATTGTGGTTTAAAAAACTTTGTTACGGTGTTTTTTATATAAATTTTGAGTTGCAAATCAAATTTGATTCAAATTACTATTGGTTTCAACTTCGTGTTCAAATTGATCTATGATTGATGATCAATTGTTTGGAATAGTTCTACACAAATTTAGCACACAACACAAATAGACTGCTGTTCAATTTGTACTGATAAATACATACACATAACACATTCAAGAAATCAACTAGTGGTGCTACATGAGTCATGAGAAATGAAAAATGGAATATGATCAAATTTACGAATGGAGGTTTTCATTCTAAGTGGTAAAATCAATAATAATGGAGGTTATTATCTGAAGGTCAATCCTAAAGAAAAACTAGCCAATCTCCATTTTTTTCTTCCCTTAAAATCTAAATCTTGCTTGAGAAAATATTGAATTTTGCTATAATCCATTCATCAATTGTACTAATTTTATCAAGTCCTTTCAATTCGCAAAAAGGCGCATCATAGAAATTCTCTCATTTCGCAAAAGCATAGAGAAGTGACGGTTCAAGATTTAATTCACATGCATATATGCAAGTAACAACATTTGATCTTTAAAATAGAGGAGAGCACCTTTTTGGAGCCGTTTTATTTGACTTTGAGCATTAATAAAGGGCTGTCATTCACCATTCAAGTGGCTCCACGTGGCAGCCTTATTTGTCACAAAATGGTTAGTCTTCCAAAGGGCTTAGAGTTTGGTTCAACCGTACAGTTTTAGACACAGTTTGGATCAGTTAATATTATTTTACTTATATAATATAATATTATATTATCGTATTATATTATGTATTAATATAGATAAAATTAATTACGTAATTGTACATTTTATTTCTAACTATTTCTCATTTTGTTTTTAAGCTTTTAGAAACTATAAAGTTGTTTTTGAAATTTTAAAAATTTATTTCAATGTCATCCTCATGAATAAAAAAATTGAACAAAACAACATAACTATCCTTAAATAGTTATGATAAATATTTTACATATTAAAAAATAAAAAAATCTTAAAACAAAACATCAAATTTCAAGAAAAGATCTTAAGTTTTATGACTTTTTAAAATTTAAAATGCATTT
This sequence comes from Artocarpus heterophyllus, assembly GCA_025403435.1. Lineage (NCBI taxonomy): Eukaryota > Viridiplantae > Streptophyta > Magnoliopsida > Rosales > Moraceae > Artocarpus > Artocarpus heterophyllus. Next base: position 6,541,535 of record CM046349.1, read on the forward strand.
TTTTAAATTTTTCTAAAGAAGAAATATATATTTCATAAAAAAATTAGGTTTAGTCATGGGTATTTTTATCTTATTTTCATATTTTTAAAGTAAAAAAAAAAAAGGATAAAATTGAAACAAGTTTTTCAATTTCAAATGATACTTTTATAGTTTATAAAAACAGAGGTACAAATTAAGAAATAATGAAAACTAAAAGGTATAAGTTATGTGATTAACGCATGTAGATAAATATATATTTATCTAACTATATACATATAGAAATAAAAGGAAAAGTGAGTAAATTAGTTTCGCTTTATACTAAAAAAGGATTCTTGTGTTTAATGTGCTTTTAAGAGAAGAACTCACTTTTACTTAAAGCAAAAGTAAAAACAAAATCTAAATGTATCAGCTTTTACATAAATTGCTTTTGAAAACTTTTACCAACTACGGTTGCATCATTTTTTTTGGTGCAAAATGCCTTTAGAAGTTCTAAAAACAATCCCAAACTAGGTCTCAATTAAATAATATAAAATTCTTAAATATTAGAGTGTAAATCAATATAAAACTCTCATATAATATAGTGCGTGGTTTTAACCATAAATTTATAACTCTTATGTCAAATACCACAATATATATGAATTTCTTTCTTTCTGTTTTTTTTTTTTTTTTTACCAAAATGAGATTGGGGATTAAGTGGTGATCATCCTCACCAAGAATAAAAACATAGCAGCCATAAACACACACACACACACTTTTACTTGGCTAATATAATCTCCTTTTGGCAATTATCTTCTTCGTTCTAATCATATGCTTAAAGTGTGATATAATTAGTACTTGTGGGGATGAGTGGGGTCCATTTGCCTCGCACAATTGCTACAGTATGTTCTACAACTTGCATACTTGATAAGCTACGCACCTTAAAAAGAAGATGAAAATTGTTCCCCATTAATAATTCTTAGATTCTTTCTTTCTTTCTTTCTTTTTCTATTTTTCCCTTTTAAATTCTTGCCATATTCCGTTACAACAACAATTCTGGTTTGTCATGATGTTAATCGTTTTTTAGGTTAAAAAGGAAAGAGGGCTTAGACAATTTAGCAGGAAGCCACTTAATCGTACCCGCCCCGGGAGAGGAATAATCTTATTGCTTAGGACTTGATGATGATGTGTCTAATATCAAATAGACCCCAAAAAAAAAAAAAAAAAAATCTTCCATTTCCAATTTTAAAGAAGAAGTAATTAAAGAAAAGACTTCTGCCACTTGGTTGTCTCTTCATGTAGATAATTTATGCCAACATATGTCGATTATTATATATAGATCATGTAGATATCATTCACTATTATATGATGAAATTCCTTGATCTTACTGGTAGCGCGATGAAGAGGAAACTAATAATGTGGAAGTTGCAAATTAAAATATGTATATATGTTTATGTTTGAAAGGAAGTAAGATTTCAATTAATTACTAAGCAAAGAAATATTATCCTTGGGAGCTTTAAATATATGAGACCAAATGATCGCATGTAATACAAGATATATAGAATAATTTTGTTGTAGGATGCCCAGTAAGATTTTTTTTTTTTTTTGAGCGGCATATTGAATGAAATTATGGCTTTCAAATTAAAATTGCAAAGAAACTATATTTTTAAAGTTTTGTCTCTCTCTTACCTTTGTTTATTCGTTTGTGTGCTTTTTTTTTTTTTGGTTCTTCTAAAACGAACTAATCTATTTCATGAAGTTCAATTCACTTTGCAAAATTTAAAGAGAATTTCTCAGGTTCACTATTCAAAATTTAAAGAAAACTTCTCATGTTGGAACCTACATTAGTAGTGCATATTTTAAAACCGTTATATCCGATCAAAATCATTTTTTTCTGTTAATCAAACGGTTGAAAACCAAACATCTACCTATTTGTGTGTGTGTATATATATATATGTATATATTTTGTTTCCACTGCAAAAATTGCCAAATTTAAAATCTAAAAGTCATCCGGTACTATAGTTGATTTTAGCTTATTGGAAACTTTAAGTTTAAAGTATGAGTACTTACAAACCAAAACTTAAGATGTAGCAAAATTTATTTAAAAAATCTATGCGTATATTGCAATTATAAAATTTCAAGAGGTTAGGGTTAGTAAAAACATTTTATGGGTGAATAAAATATAAAGAGCCTTTAGGCCCGCATGATTCTACCTCAAAGTGTAATGTAACCATTTTTAAATTATCTAATTTGCATACTGTTTATGCTTTTTTTTAATGGGTAGTGCATGTTTTCAAATTATTAAATGTGGTCCAAGTTATTATTTTTTGAAGATTTGATAATTGAAAAAGTTACCTATTAATAAGTTATTTTTTGAAGGTATTTGGTAAGCAATGATTAGTAGGAATCATATTTTTAGGAAAGTAATAGTAGGTAATATGATTCTCAAGAAACCAATGTTATTACGTTTAGTTGTACACAAGAATCTTCTCTAAGATTTCTAAGAATAATATATTATTGTGTTTGATTGTACATAAAAATCTTGTATAATTGACAAAAATAAAATTTTGTATTTTCTTTTAAAAACATTTCCATTATCATTTATAAATTAATACAATGTTTATATTCATATTTTTTAAAAATAATTACGGTCATAATATTATCATTATCACTCAAAAATAATTTAAAACATAAAAAACGTCTTTAAAAAAATTAATAACAATACTGTTATTATTGTTTATTAATCATATGATGTTATCATATTACTAATATTGATATCACCATTGTTATTATTATCATTGTTATTGCTATTATAAAATTATTATTTATACTAATATATTTAATAGTAATATTGTGATGTCCCATAAAGGGAGTCTGGGAGTTTTAGGTAAATAAGATGAAATAAACAAAGTAAATAAAGAAAAAGTAAATAAATATACGTGAAAAATAAATAAATATCATCGGCGGTCACCGTCACTTGAATGCCATGAAGATGAGGCCAAGATCTTATTCTCATTCACCATCACGTGGATGCTTACCATGAAGGTGGGCAGGTAAATAAAATACAATATCAAGAATAATAATATAAAAATATTAAAAATTATCGTCTCTAAGATAAATTAAAAATATACAATTGATAGAGATGAATACGATATTAACACCGGGACAAATCATATAGTACATGCATCATACCACTGTTTTAAAGCAAAAAACATTTTAATTCAAAGAGCCAAGTTTCGATCCTAGGCCCATCCTTCCTTCTCAAACTTGGAAAAGGAATTTTTTTAAAAAAAAAGGGAAAACGTGAGCGGAAGGCTCAGTAGGATAATTAGTTAAAAATAAATTATTTAAAATATCATTCACAAATCATATTTACTACAAGAAGTCTCAAAAATTATTTATAAAGATTGATAAATACTTACTTGAATAAATCTTGATAAAACATCACCTTATGAGTTTTGAAAATCTGAAAGAAATATCAAAAATACAATTCTTTAAAATCAAAAACAGAAATCATTCTTAAAAGGAAACATTTAAGAAATAAACTTTAACCAAGACAATTTAAAAAGGGCTACCAAAAGAAAGGGTGAAAATATCCTATCTCATTTGAAATTCCAATAACGTAAGCTCCAAATAGAATCTGACGTATGCTCCATATATGTTCAAAACCTTAAAAACTATATTTAAAATCAAAAATCACATTTAACAAATATTATTATGCCAGTTTAATTATTGGTATGCCTTGACTCAAAATAATCATAACCCAAAATCATAATCCTTTTTGAAACATTTCGGAATTATTAAACATTAAAAACCAAAGTAAAAACATAATTTTTCAAGTCCATAGTCGGCCTGCTGAACATCCTGGTTCGGCTATCAAACCTGCACAATTCAGCCTACTGACTGCTTGAATCTGGCATGCCGAAGATCAAAGTTCAGCCTGCCGAACTGGCAAAATCTGGGGACCTGAGACTTCGAGTTTCAGCGTCCTCGAACTCAAAAATCAAATTTTAAAACCTATTTTTCAATTCCTAGATCATGAAAATCACATAGAAAGCATAGAAAATCATAGTAGAACAGGTTTAAACCATTTTCCTCAAATTTAAACTCAATTTCACAATTGATTTGAAAATAAAAAAAAATCAAAATTTGATTAAACTAATTTTTGTTCAAATAAAGCTTAGATTCATAGTAAAACAAGTCCCATAAACTTATATTAAACGTTAACTATGCTCGATAAAGTTCAGATTCAACAATCAAAGAAAATTTAAAAAATTGAAATTTAAAACTTTAAAATTTTATAAAAAAGAGAAAGCTAACTTTTAATGTATTTTTGGATGAAAAAATTGACGATTGGACTTCAATCCTTGCTCAAATCCATGAGAATGATGCTTGAAATCAAAATTTTTGAGGGAAAGAAAGAGAGAGAGTGTCGGGTGAAGAGAGAAAGAGAGAGAGAAAAGGAGAGAGAGCGTGAAAGAAAGAAAAAGGAAGGGAAAAATAAAAAGAAAAGACCCAAGGACGTTTTCATAAATACGAGAAAAATATGGTATAAAAATATCATTTGGTATTTTAAAAACAAAAAATCAAATTTTAAATATAACAAATGCAACAAAATTTTAAATAATTAAAAATTAACATAAAAAATTACATTGACACACTTAATAATTAAACTTAACATAACTAACCTTATTTTAAAATTCAGTGGTGTTACAAATATATTAAAATCATATATTTTTTATTAGTATTAGATATATCAATATAATATTTTAGTACTTATATTAAATAATAATAGCAATATAAATATGAATAATATAATTATAAAATTACAATTTAATTTTAGTATTGATATGAATATTACTATTCATGTTGACATGACACTATTATATTTTTGTTATTGTTGTATATATTAGTATTAATATTCAATATATCAATACTATATTTAGTACAATATTAAATAATAATATCAATGTAAATATGAATAATATGATAATATTACTATAATTTAATACTGATATTACTATGAGTATTAACATTACATTATACTATTATATTATTGTTGTTGTTGATATTATGACTATCATTATTATCCTTATCGTAAAATAATCATTATTTTATATCAATATAATATTTGTATTTATATTATAAAATAATATTCATTTATAATATTAATAGTATTATTATTTAATAATATATTAAATATTAAAATATTGTGTATATAATATACTGATAAAGAATACAAGTAATGATAAAAATGTAATTCTTCATAATATATTATTATTTTATATTAATATTAATATTAAATAATAATATTGTTATAGTTATATTATAAATATTTGATAGTATTTTATATTATTTATTTATTTATCATCGTCATGGAAGAAAAAATAATATTTTTATAGTCTTGAGATTCCTGAGAATACGAACATCACATTGTTAGGTGGGATTCAAATTACTTCAAAATAAGGCAAAGTGAATCTCGTGGGATCAAGGGTGTTCGCGGGTGGTTTGAACGGTTTTTCTCTCTAAACCACCCACTAGACCAAAAATAAATTTTATTTTTTTAGCTGTTTGGGCGGTTTGATATTTTTTATAAAATCAAACCAAACTAAACCAAACCAAACAACTCATAAATGATTTAGGTCATTTGTTTTTAAGCTTAAAAATAAATTAATATTGAAAAAAAAATTATAAAACCTCTAAAAATTTACCTTTCAAAGTTTTAATGCAAATCAAAAACCAAACAAAAAAGTCATAATAATACAAATTAAAGTTCACCGATAATCAAACTAAAAAGTAAAAAATACAACTACATTACATAAGACAACACAATTAAATTTTAAACTTGAATTGAAGCTTGTGTCAATAAACTTCTCATCCTACTTATATCCTTTATCAATGTAGTGGTGAGTTAAGCCAAGTGACAGAGAAAGATGACGTGACAATAACAGTGTGGCAGGTAGGTCGGCGGCAGTGTAGAAAAAAGACATTGATTGTTGAATGGGGAGGTTAGAGTTCCATTCTATGAGTTAGTCTTAGTTATACATGTTAGTTCTTTAATTTGATTTTATTTTTTGGATGCTGTGTAATTATAAAGTGTGGAAAAGTGTATCTTATATGTATAGATCTTCCTTTAATGACCAATGAAAAATTATTTATATAAAAAATAATAAAAATTCTTATATAACAAATATTTTACAAATTAAAATTATATAATATGATGGTTTAGTATGTGGTTTGACAAGCAGTTTAGATGGGCTATTTGGGCGGTTGAAAGTTCAAACCATCAATCAAACCATCTTAAATATTTATATAAAAAACAACGCAAACAGTCTAAAATTTTTAAAAAAAGACCACCAGTTTGATTCAATTTAGGGGGATTAACGGATTTTTTGAACATCTCTACGTGGGATTGAAATTTTCAAGAATCCAAAAATCATTATTTTTATACTAAACGTAGGAATCTTGTAGCTCTCATTCTCATCCTCAAAGTTACTGCATACCAAAAGTCCCTTTCATTGTCTATCAAAGAAATCTCGTTAATTATGATGTGATCATTATAATTGGATGTGAATTGACACAGTTGGCTTATAAAAGCTACCTATATATGATTTCATTTTGAAAAATCATTTTCATTTTTACAGGGTTATAACTCTGCTGTTTATAAAATTGTAGGTCTTAGTTTAAGATATAGTATACTTTTTAGACTGTATTTTATTATTTTATGAGTAACAGATTTATAACTCCTTGAAGTTAAATATAATTGCTCTTTTACTCGATCGATGCTTAACTTTAAATACTCGTTTGCTTTTTTTTTTTTTTTTTTTTTTTTTTTTGCTTTGAAGCGGCTGATCAGTGCTAGACTAGGCCGGTAAACGTACATAAATTATTGAGGGGCAGGCCTAAAACCATGCAATGTCTCATACATCATATATACATATACATATATATATAGTGTACAGTAGTTTTTATTAAGAGTCTTTCGATCACTCAATTTCTAAGACCCACCTAGCTAAGCTAGAAACAATGCAGGTCCTTATCGATGCTCTAGCATATGTTAAACATTTCCGAATTGAGATCATATCCACTACTGTTAAATATTACTTTGCTTTATCAAATTATTCCCCATCTAATGTTAGTGAATGGATATCGCATATATGTATTATCATCTTTATAAGGTTTTGAACGAGAGGAAACGAATTTGACACAGGATTTATATGTCCAAACATCACTATCAAATTAGTTCAAATTATTCAAGTTATTTGCTCTTAGTGGGCAAGGCTTGAAGGGTACGTACGTACAGAGGGCAACGTCCTTGACCACCCCACTTCTCATACAATAGTCTTGATCGTCACGGTGAACTGAAGCATAGAATTGGTTATTTACAAAAGGTAATTAAATTTCCTGAAAGGCATGTATAAATACATATGCCGAAGTGGTGACATAGCGGAAAAAGGATCACCCATTAAAGCTCTCTTGTCTAACATACAGGGACTGATTTTAATTGTCTGTAAGCAGTGAGTCTTAAACTATGTTTTGTTTTAGATCGACCTTTCAAATATGGTTTGGGTTAATATGATTTTAAACTCCCTAAGGATTAAGGTTCTTTCTCGTGTCATTTACGGTCCAGATTGTTAAGTCAGATCACTACACTACTGATTTAATTTTTTTAGAAAAAAATGTCTGAAAACTATATATAGATGCTTGAGTAGCGCATTAAATGTGGTAGCGCTATATATATATATATATATGTATATATCATATAAGAGAATATCGTGAAGCAAAAAATATTCCTCAAAGCACAAGTCACTGTTCTCATTAAGACAACAAGGACATAGATGGACACCTAATTAATGATATTGCTACGTACTCAAAATAATAATAATTATTATTATGCATTATCGAGAAGGATCGAAGCCCACAAACCGCAATTATCACGTACTTAGCTGTCGTTTTATCTTCTAGCTAATGTCCAAATTTATATGCATGCTTGTTACAGAAGAAATCAACAACAGATACAGCAATAATCGAACAGATGTATGTGTAGATATACCACCAATGTATTGTCAATGAGCAGTGCTAAATGGTACCCACTTTCTATCTCTTTTTTTACGCATTATGTTTTTTAACCCAAAAAAAAAGAAAAGAAAGGCATTTTTAGAGTCAGAGAATGAATCAAACTTGAACTGACTTAACTTAATTGTTCCCAAATGGACCACACAAATAATACACTCGGCAAAAACTCGTTGGGCATGATCAGAATCTCATCCATTCCGGAGCTTAATGTATGGCCAATTATATATATCATGAAATTATGAGAGGAAGAAAAGGATAGCTTTGATATTGCACTTCTTAATTAATTTCTAATACTCTAATGACGCGTGGTAAAATACACAAAGACAACTTTTAATAATATGGTTAATTTTGTGCCTTGATGTATATTTTCACGCTCTAAAAAGGAAAATATCACATCGACAAGTTTTGTATCGAGTAAAAATTCGACAAATGTGTTAGTGGGAGTAATTTTCAAAAATTACGTATGTTGGTTCAAAGGAAAAATAAAAATAAGGTTTTTCAAAATGTTGAATGGTATTCGGATGATGGATTATAATATGGCATCAACATTTGTCAAAACATAATTGAGTAAATGTCAATCAATAGATGCAGATACTGGGAATTGAGCTCCCTATCATCTTTTAGGGTGTTTAGTATAGTGATTAAAACCATTGATAAGAATTGTAATATTATAGGAGTAAGAGTTTTATACTGTAACAATTTTTTTTTTTAACTTTTTCTATAGCATCTAGGAGCTTCACATTGTTCTTAATGGAAAAGTTAGGAATGTTAATCAAAAGATGGGAATTGAGCTCCCTATTATCTTTTAAGGTGTTTGGTATGGTAGTTAGAACTATAAACATTGTAATATGTGATAATTTTATACTGTAATAATTTTTTTTTTACTATAATATGTAAGAGTTTTATGGTTAAAACAATTAATGGGAAAGATGTCTTTTGAATTTTGTTGGCTTTTTCTTCATGGTGTTGCTGTCCATGCTTGCATGAGCTTTGTGTACAAAATAGTTTCCATTAACAGGTGGCGGTACTGAAGCTATGAATGTAGCCTATTCTTATGGCTTCAAAAAAGGCAATAGATTTCACTAGCTATTAGGTCGGTAGGAAGGTTGTATCCTACAATCTACAAAGGATGAATATATAGGATAGGTTTTTATTTTTTTTTTTATTTTTTGAAATTAACTGCAAGTTAACATAAGATTTATCATTCAAGTCCTTTCTTTAAATAGAAATAATTAGTCATTGTATTATAACTATTAACTTCTAAATAATTATAGGAGTCGTTGTATTATAACTCGAAAGTCAGAGTTATATAGAAATATATATTTGATTAGTTGAAACAGATAATAATAATCGCTAATAAGATAAAATTGCCCTAATTAGTGAGTCCACAACTAATTCCAATATAGAAAACGGTGCTAAGATAATGCGTAATGCGTATTATAGTCTTATAATACAGTAAGACTTCTTATTTCCCTGCTTCTGGGATTCCAATTCAAATCCAATTATAAGCAACTAGAACTAGAAGTGAAAGCCTTTATCTTGCTTTACAACCTCACTGTTATCATCACAAAACAAATGGACGAGCGGGTGATATGAAATGAACTACGGTTAATGTGGATGATCACATGAACTGTATCAGCTAATTTTCTGGACTCTTAAACAAGGCTGACATGAATATATGTTGCTATTGAGCCCATCTTCGCCTAACTTGGCCCATAAAGCCCAGTATGACGACCAAATATTGTGACGCAGGGAGCTCCAATTCCTAAGCTACATGTCCTTAATTGGCTAGCTGCAGGTTGTGTCGTAGTATTTTAAAGCTCTTACCGTTTGCTATTATTATTACCTTCCTATGTTTGTCGTTTAAGAATTTTAAATGGCCTTTATGTCGTTTCTTTATGCCAGTGAACTTTGTCGTTTGTTGTTGAGGGGTTTTAATGTCTTATCCAAGCAATGAAAAAAGGTTAGCTGATCATTATCCAATTTGTCTGAGTTTTGGGGGCTTAAGGCCTGGCGTTATCCCATCTTTGTGGCTTCTGTGAAACCATTGTGTAGGGTTCCTTCATCATATTGTGTCCAAAGTCATAAACATTGCCAAGCAACCAGTAGTTTATTCTTAACACCGAGCACATAGATGTTTCATTCATCATATGGCTTATAGATATTTTACATTAACAGCATGCTTCAACTGCTAAAAAGTGTAATTTAGTTTGCCCCAATGCTCCATGTTTATATATAAATAAGCTTTTAATATTAACCAAATAAATCATATAACAGGTGTTTGGCAAAATGTGTTAAAACTATTATTAGAACAAAATTTGATTAAAATATTATAGCATGCAAGAGTTATATATTATAATAATTTTTGTTTTTTATTGTCAAAGGTTTTTTTACTGTTTAAGTTAAACTTCTAACTTGCTTACTTTGTCAAACACAAATTTAAAAGTGGTCGTATCATATTTTGTTGTATTTTGCTATCTATATATTCTCTTGGTTAGACATTTAACAACCGTCGATATGTCCGAGTGGTTAAGGAGACAGACTCGAAATCTGTTGGGCTTTGCCTGCGCAGGTTCGAATCCTGCTGTCGACGACCTTTTTTACTCCTTTGTCCATTTATTTCTTTGTTCTCCTTTTTCCATCGTATAAATAATTATTCTTTTACACAAATGTTTATTTCTTTGTAAGGTCAAACTCGTCATCGCAAAAGATCCTAAAAATCTACCCTTTTTTTTTATTGTTTTTTCATCGTCCTCAAAAAGCACGGCTTAGGTTGATTCCCCATTCACCATTTCTGCAAAGCTTTCACTCTTTTATCAGCTCACTCAGCCATGGCCACTTCTCTTCACCCACACCAAACACCCTTCCTCAAAACCACTCTCCCAATACCCAAACCAAACACCGCCGCCGCCGCCGCAATTACAAGCTACACTCCTATACGGTGCGGTCCACGGGACAAACGCGGACCTCTCGTCAAAGGCCGAATCTTGAGCATCGAGGCCATCCAGGCCGTCCAAGCCCTCAAACGGGCCCAACGATCCGACTCCACCACCCTCCCCACCGTCGCCTCCAAGACCCTCTCGCGCCTCATCAAAGCCGACCTCTTGGCCGCCCTGAAGGAGCTCCTACGGCAGGACCAGTGCGCTCTCGCTCTCGATGTCTTCTCCGCCGTCCGATCGGAGTACAACCCGGACCTGTCTCTCTGCTGATTTGGTCACCGCCCTGTCGAAGAATTGTATGGCGGAGGATATCGACCGTCTGATCTTTGGTTTGGAGATGGAGGGTGGTGGGGCCCGGTGGGACGATGATAAGGGGCTGACGAAGTTGGTGCGGGCTGTGATGGCCGCGGAGAGAGGGAATCAACGGTCAGGATTTATGGGATGTTGAAAAGGAGGGGATTTTGGGGTCCAGTGGTTTTAAAGCGGATGAACTATATGGTTGGGGCCTTGAGTGAGGGGCTCAGACGGCTTGGTGAGGTGGCTTTGGCCGATGAGGTTGATAGGGAATTTGGAAGGTCTTATAAGGGCAGTTTAGAGAAAGTGAGACTTAAATAGTATGTAACAATTTGCATGAAAAAAGAAAATGAAAGATTATTATCTATTATGGTGTTTAGAGTTGCTTTAGAGGAAATAGTAATGGATTTCCATCATTTTTACATTTCATAAATGTTGCCCTTTTATCTACGGAATACAATTCTTTTTTTAAAATTATTTATTTTTTTTGGGGTAGGATGCTTGATAAGTTTATAGTACATTTGTAATTATTTCGTGGTAAGACTGATGTAAAAACAGTATTTAATTTATGAACTTTCACATGTGGAAAGCAAAAGAAAAAAAATAGAAGTGATTGAAAAGAATAACGAAGCCAGATATCAAAAAAATGATGAATCCCAAAATATTCCGAATTAAAGAGGATAAAAGAAAAGACTACCCAGCAACGTAATTTTGTTTAAGGAGATGCTATTAGTAATAACTAATAAGCATCGCTTACATGGTTACAGAGATAATTTAACAATAAAATTACTTCGCAATAAAATTACTGCAAAATCATTCAAGGACAGAGTGCAAATGTCTTATTTCTACCTTTAAAAAAACATCATTCACTGATAAAAAATAAGTTTCTCCTTATAAAATTACAAATAAATCAATCTATATCAATTATTGTTATCGTAATTATATATTTCATTAAAAAAAAAAAAACAGTTTTCGTTCTTGACGGAATAACCATTACCACAAAGATACGAAATGAGGTCATTAATTTTGGCCTGCAGCTCGTAGAGATTCCAAGTAAATAGTTATAAAACCGCTAATAAACTCATTTGACGGCCGAAAATTACAAGAAGGCCACCATCATTCCCTGGTGCTGGCGAAACCGCCCACGCAACACTCGCCGTAGTGGCACACCCTACGGAGCACAGCATCAAAAACCCCCCATTTCTTCAACCCCAAATTCCAAAACTTTTGATGAAATTATAAAAAAACAAAGAGAAAACTTTATAGAAATCTAGACAAACAAACCTGAAACCTGAAACCTGAAATCCCCCGATCGCTATTCCAATCATCAACGCAGGCTTCGATGAGTGGCGACAGTCTTCCGCCTCCACAACATGCCTGGCTTCACACTTACCACAAATTGCTCCCCCACTTCCAATCTTTCCACCAGGTATTTTCTCTTTCTCTTTTTTTTTTTTTTTGTTGGTTTGGTTTTGGGTGTTCGATTTTGAGTACCTGAACTTCGCTTTCAGGTTTTGGTTGTTCCTCTGATTCATTTAGGATGCGCAGCTCTTGTATGTTGTCCCAATTTCTTTTTTCTAGTAGTTATTGTGTTCTAGGTTTCTGTAGCATGGAATTTCCTGGTGAAATTTTGAATTTTGGTATTGAGAAACAATGATTTATGTGTCCTCTACTAGTTTCTGCGTGCTTGATTTGGTATGTTTAGCTCCAATCGTAAATCGGTGTTCTCTGGGTATTGATTGCCAAGTAAGAAAAAGTGTGATTGCACGCGAGATTTGTAGGAATTTTCGTGAAGGCTTTCCTGGGATTTTAGTAGCCAATTTCTGGCAAAACAATGTTAAATGATTGACTTGATATGACAATCAATGAATGTTTCATGTTTACGAGTGAAGTACATAATATTTTATTGCTCATTTAAAATACTCTTTTGTAACATGTTTTTTTAGTTCAAGAAATGCTCAAATGTTGTGGGGTTCATATTTGCAGTCAATTATCCCAATTACAATATCAAGAGTAAATCAAGTTGACGCAGCAAGACTAGATATCGAAATGTCGGCTATGTTAAAAGAGCAACTGGTTAAGGTCTTCTCTTTAATGAAGGTAGTTTTTATAGCCGAGTTCATCGGACCAATTAGGCATAAAACTATTGGTTTCTAGCTGTATTCTTGACATTGTTTAAGACCATTACTTTCTTTTTAATTGGGATTAGCCAGGAATGCTATTTCAATACGAGGCAGAGCTTGATGCTTTCCTTGAGTTTCTCATTTGGAGGTTCTCAATTTGGGTCGATAAGCCAACTCCGGGAATCGCTCTCATGAATTTGAGGTATAGGGATGAACGGGCAACAGAAACCAGAAGAAAAGGTGAGAAGTTTTTTTGAGTATCCTTTGATTTTCCTTCTATACTTGGCAGCATCCAATTTTACATAATAATTCTGATGTTTCATTTGGTCACTACGACTTACTGCTTCGGTTAGCCAAATTAATTGATAAGACTAGAGATATGGGCTTTTTAAATATTTATACCATTGTTTTCGTAACTATCCTGTTTTCTAATTTCTATAACTGTTATACAGTCAGAACTGGGTTGGAGGGACCTGGTCTTACGGTTGCACAAAAGATTTGGTATTGTGTTGCGACTGTTGGTGGTCAATACATCTGGGCTCGTTTGCAATCTTTCTCTGCTTTTCGTCGATGGGGTGATTCCGAGCAGGTACTTCATTTTCTTAGCAGTTGGCATTTGTGTTACCTCTTTATGCAGTAAAGGGGAGAACACAAGGAAGATAATGCAGTTAAATTGTACTTTACACCATTGGTTCTATTTTTTTGTTTTCAGAGACCATTGGCACGGCGGGCGTGGATTTTAATACAACGGATAGAAGGATTTTATAAAGCTGCCTCGTTTGGAAACTTGCTTGTATTTCTTCACACGGGAAAGTAATTAACCATTCGCCTTTGAAAGGAATTACTTGTTATTTTGCTCTGGTTGATCCAGATTAACCTACAACAACCCACTTTTTAGTAGTGTTATTTTCTCAAAAAATGTACTTATAGTCAGTCAATCTTTGGATGTGAAGTTCTTAGAATAAATTGTGATTATATAATTTTCTTGGGCTTGATATAACTATAAGGATATCTATCATTTGTGATGCAGGTATAGGAATCTTATCGAAAGAGCTTTAAGAGCTAGGCTTGTCTATGGAAGCCCTAACATGAACCGAGCTGTTAGCTTTGAGTACATGAACCGCCAACTAGTGTGGAATGAATTCTCGGTAGTTCTCCTTCTTTATTGCTTTTTACTCTTCTACTCTGGGAAATACTACAAGTCCAACAACATTCTTGATCGAGGAATCTTCATTCTGAGATACCTAAATTGCATGTTGTTTCAACCTTCACTAAAAACATGTGAAAATTTTATTTCCCTTATTTTTATCAGTATCTTCTTTGGAAGACTGATTTTTGACGATTTTGTTTATCTTGCTAATTGCGGTATATATTTGTGTTTAAGAATATCTGAAACATTAAGGATAAAGCTTCCCCCCATCTCCCTTCCAAGTAATTTGCTTGTTCACTCGTAATTTTTTCCACTAGAATTGCTGTGTGATTTGCTTGGGGGAGTTTTTCTCCCAAAAGAAAATATACAAAGTTAAAAGAAGCTTTACTAACAAGTGGAAGGGAATAGCTCAAGTACACTGCTATTCTGCGACGAGCTACGTGGAAGAGTCTCCCTTCTATATGTATAATTACATTACATATACTCTTAAAGTTCTGTTTTTTCTTTGTGGGCTTCTAGGGAGATACTTTTCATGGAACTTTTTAGTGAGAGTTCTTTCATTGATTGCAGGAAATGTTGTTGTTGCTTCTTCCTCTTCTGAACTCAGCATCTGTGAAGAACTTTCTTCGCCCATTTTCCAAGGACAAGTCTTCGGGTTCCGCAGAAGATGACTCTACTTGCCCTATTTGCCAGGCTAATCCAACCACACCATTTCTTGCCCTCCCCTGTGAACACAGGTACATGAAAAAAAAAAAAAAAAGAAAAAAAAACAAAACAAAACAAAAATCCCTACTGATCATTTAAGTTATCTGCTACTAACTGAGATTAAATTGTTTAAGATAAAATTTCATTGTGCTTTTTCCTTTTCTACCTAAAATTCACAAGCTCAAACTTTTCTCTTATCTTTCTGGGACACACTTTTGGCTGAGAACAAGCCAATCTTTTCAAATCAATGAGCTGTATCCTGACACAATATTAGAATCTGTTGGTACAAAGAAGGGCTAAGGATTGGAACTGTAGTGAATGACTTGTTCATTTATATCTCAGAATTTTGGTCTGCTTTGAATATATATATGTGTGTGTGTGTGTATATATAAGTTTAGCTGAGAAGAAAAGAAAGCTTAAACATAGTTTAATTTCTGATGCTGGCAGATACTGTTACTACTGCCTTAGAACACGGTGTGCAGCAGTTCCATCATTCAGATGCTCAAGATGCAACGAACCAGTTATGGCCATGCAGCGGCATGGCGGGGTCGTCAATACTTCTCAAAAGTAGCGGCTATTACCGGAGGAGAAAGGGAATTTGTTAAGAAGCATTTACACAGAGTAGGCATAGCAATGTAGAAATAATGTTTGAAAAGTGTCATTATTATTATTATTTTTCCTCCTTTCATCAAGCATCACAAGCTTACCTACAGAAATAATGTTTGATTTGGTCAGTTAGATACCTTGTAAAATCATTCGTTGATGATCTATTGAGCGGAGGGGTTCATTCTTTGTCATCTTATGAGTTATTGAGTACTTCAATATATCCGACTTTTCGTCATGTTCTTTTTCCTAGGTTTATTCCGTCTGTAGCCGACGAAATGCTCAACTTTATATTCATTTTAGCAAGTTGTTTTTTTTTTTTCCTCCCAATACGGACAAGAAAAAAAAAATGAAATAACGTTCTTCTGGGTTACAATGCTATGCACATGGAGCCATTTTTGGAGATTCTATCTATTTGTTTAAGTTTTTAGTACGACATTATTTTTTAATTTATATAATAATAGATATATTAATTGTTAGTTAATATGTAACTTATACAAAATTTTTTATTACTATTATTTTTAAAATAATAAAGATTACACAGTAAAAAACTAAAAAGGGAAACATCTATATATATATATATATATATATATATCAGTAGAAACATGTAAGAAAAAACTATTTAAAAGAAGCTCATTAAATAATGATTACAATGCAGAGGGTTTCTTGACAAAATAAAAAAAAATTAAAAAAAACTAAGCATGAGAACAAATAAAAAATTGTGTTACCAAAAGTAAAGTAAAGAAAAAAGCGCACTTTAAAATTCTACAACAAGATTATATTAAGAAAATGCATTTATTAAAAAACAATAGTCAAAGGATGGGATAAAAAAAATTGAAAAAGAGATATGTTTGAAGGAAAAAATTATTATAGTGAGCTAATTAGAAAAATCCAACAACTTTATTCTAATAGTAGCAAGCTAGAGTAAAAAAAATATTTAAAAGAGACATGTAGAAAATGAAATTGTAAAATAAAAAGTAACACATTTAAAATTTGAAAACGTTTATTTTGGTGGGATAATCTGTTGTAGGGTGCGACTGAGTGTTCAATCTAGATGACGATTAACGGTCCAATATTTTTCTTTGAAATGGCAAAATCATTCCCATCAATTAAAAGGCAGAAAGAGAAGTTACTATTTTGAAACCAGAAAGACAAAGTTAGCCTAGATCTGAGGTGGAAAAAGGAAATAATCCCGTATTGCAGAAGGAATTTGTAGTAGACTGATAGTTCTAAAGGATTATGGGCTTTTTCAAACAATTTTGAAAAGATAACAACCTTCGTTAAACTAAACAAAGAGGGCAAACCCAGGAAAACAATTCATGCTCCAACAGAGAACGCCTTTTCTTTCCTTTCTTCTATCAATCCTCCTCCTCCAACTATTTAAGTGTTTCTTTAAAAAAAAAACCAAGATTTAGGGCATATTTGGTTAGGCGGATTAGAGGAGGGAAGGATTGGGTAGGATGGATTAGGCTATAGAAAGAGACTATTGAGACTGTTTGGTTGGATGAAAAAGGGTGAGAAAGAAAAGGTGGAAGGAATTGTCATTCAATTGTTTGGATGGATTGGGTAGAGGGCAAAGGAGTTTAGAAAATTTCTATTTTGCCCTCATGCATCTTATCTTTTATTTTATAGCAAGAGTTTAATATTGTCTTTTTGCATTTTTTTTACTTTAACTTCTTCTTTCTCTTTTTTTTTTTTCCCCTCTATTGAGATCTTCTTTATTTTTTTGCTGTTAATATTTACTTTTGGTGCTTATATATACATGGTAAAACAAAAGACAACAACCAATTTAGCTTTTTATGTTTTTTTGCCGGTTAAGTTTTTTTTCTCTGTGTTTTTTTGTGTTTTTTTTAACGTAGAAACAAAACTATAGATGTTGTTCAAACATATATTTAATAAAAGGAATATGGTATTTTTACCCCTAAAAGTAATCTTTCCTTCGTTTTTCTCTCCAATACCAAGCAAAGCAATGGATTATCACTATTTTTCTTTCATATCATACCAAACAAATTAAAAGAAAATTATAATAATTTCTTTCATTCATCCTTTCTTTCCCTCATATCATATCCATCCTTTCATTATTCTATCCCTCCTACCGAGTGCACCCTTAATTCTTTCACTTTTCACCTCCAAATTCAATGGGCCTTTTTCTTCAACTATCCCACCCACTAACCGATCTTCACTGTTCTTCTTACTCTTTTTTTTTTTTTTGCCTATAGTGTTCCTGGATTTTTGTAACAGACATCTATAAATGGTCAGCACCTTCTTCATAAATTTTTCCTTTTTTTTTATGGAAGGAAGAGATTTTTTTTTTGGAAGCAAATAAGTTTCATGCTCAAAAGATCTTACAGATCTGATGCCTGATGGGGGGTTTTAGTGGTGGGTTGGAAATACGTTAAAAAGCGTTAAAAAAAGCTTAAGGATTTGTTTGAGAAATACATTACAACTTGAAGTTGAAACTTAAATACTATAATATGTAAGAATTTTATAATATAGCAAATTAAAGTAGCATGTAAGAGCTTTATACTGTAGCAAACTGAATTTGTTTTTCTAACGTGCATCCCAAACGAAGCATAAATCTAAAAGGGTAATTAACATTAATGGCCCTTAAACTTTAGGGACTTCTTTACTTTTTTCATTGAACTTTAAAAATCACCACTTTTCTCCTAAACTTTCAAAACTCCTCACTTTACCCCTTAAGTTTTCAAAATCGCTATTTTGCCCCTAAACTTTCAAAGTTCCCCACTTTGTCTTTTAAATTTTTGATTTTTTGTTCAAATAGATAGAATTAAGCTCACAAGACTCACATATAGGTCACCTGTAAGGACCAAAAAATGAGATTTTATCACTCCTAAGTTTTATTTTATATTTACACTCTCACTTGACGTCTTTAATTTTTATTTGAACTCTCACTTAAAAAGGGTTTGTCTGTATATTTTTTGTCATTTTTAAGGGGTAACTCATTTAATAAGTCGACATTATTTATTGATATATGAACTTGAATACTAACGAAGATGAGTTACGCATTAAAGATGAGGAGTTATCGACGAACAATATAGAGAAGAAATATGCGTATAAACCCTTCTTAAATGAGAGTTGATGAAAAAAAACATTAAATGAGTGAGCAAATATGAAACAAAATCCTGAGACTGATATATGTGTAGATCATGTGGGTTTAATTTTGTTTATTTGAACAGAAAATCTAAAAACAAGAGACAAAATGTGGAGCTTTAAAAGTTTAAGGATAAAATGGTAATTTTTAAAATTTACGGGGTAAAGTGAGGAGTTTAAAAGTTTAAAAAGTAAAGCGATAATTTTTAAAGTTTAGAAGGACAAGATGAATAAGGCCCTAAAGTTTAGGGCCATTAATACTAATAACCCAATTTAAAATAAAAAATAATACTGTGTGTATACAATACTATAGTAAGCTTTATATACCTTAATCTATGGCTACTAATTTCACCACACAACCTCTGTTTATTGTTGGATTGAACACCATCGGTAGTGCACCATAGCTGGGCACTACCGTAGACTTTTCCTATTTTGATAGGGGTAAAAATGACAAAACAGTAAAGAAGCAAAAATAAAAATACACTCAAAAAGTTTTTTTAAAAAAAGATGTATAAGCTTCATTTTGTAAGGATAAAGTTGAAAAAAAAAAGGGAATGAATTGTCATTTATGAATCATCCTACCATTTTTCCTCTAAAAAAAAGGGTTAAGTAGTACACCTAATTATGCTCCAGTCCCTTTCGAAATATTGACAATCCTAAAGACCACAAAAAAATAGAAAGACTCTGAACTAGATTTTATCTGTCCATTCATCCAGATTTACCCATCTGTCATTAAAAACACACATAAACAGTATTCTAAAGAAATAAAAAAATAAGTCCTAACAAAAACGTTTTCACCACTACACTACATCTTTGATGGTATCATCCCATGTTTTTTAAAAGTGCGACAAGGCACCTTTATACATTGTAAGGTATGTGATGGAGGTGGTGACAGGTATTGGCCCTTGAACATAGCTCAAATGGCAGCAGGGGTAGATGGAGATTTATCCACCACTGGCATTCTAGAATTTTTAAGTTTCACCTTTTAATTTTGCGGATAATTTTGATTGTCTCCACTAATTTTACTTGTGCCTCCACCATTTAAGGAAAAAAACATAAATATTTGTACTTTTTCTTTATAGATAAAACACGTAAATAAATATAAAGTATGTAGATATTCAACCAAAAATTATCTCTAACTTTTTTATAACATCCCCATTAAAAATATTTTCTATCTCGTTACTGGTTGTGCCACTCCTACGTACAATAATATTCTTCTTAAAAATAAGATAAAAAATTAATAAAAAAGTTATAATGTCTTTTGTCCTCTTGTGCCAGTTTTGAAACAATAATATATATCGAACCCTTTGTTGAAATCGAGTATGTTAAAAAATAAAACTGTAATTTGTGATTAAATCTTGACAAAAGTTTGACCACGAAGATATCCGTTATGATGTCTCTTTCTTCTGCAAGAAGTCTTTACTCTTCTAATTATGATTGCCCGTTACTAGGGTTGTAGGACTTGTATAGTTGTTAATATATATGCCTGTATTTACACCAACCTACATTTTTAAGTCAAAGACTTGTTGTGAATACGGCTAAAAGATATGCTTGGTATTTTGGTGTTTGAGTGAAAAGCCGTGTGATTTACCGGGTGTTTGGATAGGTGATAGAAACGGTGATAAACAATGTAAAGTTCTCATATGCTACAGTAACAATTAAAAAAAAAAATCGTTACAGTATAAAGCTTTCACATGCTACAGTAAAAGTGGTTCTAATCAAAGATTCCCACAATTATTCCAAACATCCTTAATATCTGCTTAATCAGATTATGATAACTTGATTAACAACTTTTTAATCACCCAAAAACAAACTCGATTAGTGATTTACTGTTTAAACCTTGTCAAGGAATATTCTTAAATATTTGTCTCTTCTATAGATTGAAATATTGCCCATGGGAGCGCCCTTTAAAGTTGCCTCAAAATCGATTGTCAACCCTTTAAAGGATTATTTTTAATTTTGTATATTTTTATTTCATTAATTACGTCAATGCTTGAAATGATATATGGTCGGCTTCTTTAACATCACAAGAGTTAGATCGAAATCCACAAAATTAAGTCTACAAAAATATATTTAATAAATCGCTTATTCAAATAAAAATAAAAACTTGATCAACTGATCATGAAAGAAAAAATATAGGAGCCGTTTGGTATTATTTTTAAAATAGGTAAAAATATTTTTGTTTTAAAAATTGAGAATTTTTTAAAAATTGTATTGAGAGTGTTTTTAAAATTTTTACCTCGAAATACGTACAAAAATATTTTTAAAATTTTGAGAACAAAAACAAACACGGCTATAGAAACCGGCCATTAATGAAGTACTAATCTCTCTTATTAATACAACACCTAATCTTCCAATAAATTATTATGCATAACTAAAATGCAAACTGTAGTTAGCACAAAAGGTTAGTGTTTGAAATTGAGAGAACAATGAGTGGTGATTAATTATATGATTCATTCCAATCAAATTTATATGATGTTTGGGAAGTGTGGTTTGAACTAAAAATTGTTACATATGAGAGCTTTATAATATTGTAACTCATCTTTTCTGATTATTATCATATGTGAGAATCTTATACTGTAGCAAATAAAAGTTTTAATTGTTACTGATTTTATCAAACATCTTTTTAAATACTATAATAAATTGTGGGAATAAAATAACAATAATGATTTCCCAACAATTTCCATCATGTTTAACTCTACACGACTGCAGAGTGATTCTCCACACGTGAAAATCGATGGATCAATAGAGTATCTATCACAGTCTTAATTAGTCTAGTAATTATACCGTTAATCATTTCTTGAAAGCCATTTATTGAAGAAACAATAATTAATTGTACACAATACTCTGATTAAATTTTAAACCCAGGATTCCCTCCAGCCCATACATGTGTCGGTGTTGCCACGCTGCTGAATTTGAAATGGTCTTCTTTTCTTCTTGTTCTGTAATTGGCAAGCATTCAACGATTGTGGAATGTCTTGGTCAATGGGTTACTTATGCCATGTCTACTTGGTTTTTGCTGTCAGACATTCCAAAACTTTGCCTCCCAACCGCTCGCCTGTACATGTACTTAAAAACTATTTAAGTCGTTTAATATATTGTAATTAATTTGTTAATATATTTGAGAATAATTTTTTCTTGCATTAGTCTCTGCTGTACGATCTATATATATATATATATTGCTTATTAATGATCAACTTGCCCTCTTTAATTAGTTTCTGCGTTTTCATTTTCCTCTTATTTTTTATGATTAGCTACACCTATCCATAGTTAATTTATAACCTAATGATATATGATTATCACCGATAGCTTTTCATCAATAAAAAAAATTGCATACCAAAATCTAAACTCATGCAGAATATTGGTGTACAGGGATCTGCCTACATAATTAAAGAGCTAAAGACGTAGTCGTAATTTTTGATATTGCTTTCTATTCACCCGTTTAGAATCTAAATTTCTTCGAGTACTAAATATAATTACACCTCAATCGAAAACTCTGTCCCATAGAAATATAGATACAATTTATATTGCATTTAAAAATGTTGTTCAAACCATATAGTTGTAATTCAAACTTACTTTCCTACCGCATTTTTATCATAAAATTTGAATTTCAAATCAAACAGGCCCTAATTACTAAATACAATTATGGCTAGCACTTACAACAGTCACCTCAATTAGTTATACTATGGATTCACATTTTACGATATCAGATTAAAATTAAAATCAAGTATGAGGATTGAAAAATCGACATTTTCATCAATATTTCTACTGATATTTTCGTATTTTCAAAGTACCAATATGGAAATAGAGTTCTCGTATCTTTTCCACATAATGTTCAAAAATTTTTGTAAAAAGTTCCGCAGATATTGATATTTTGATGAAAATATCGATTTTTGTGAAAACTGTAATGTAAAATGACAAAATATGCGGAAATTTTATGAAATTTTTTTGTAGAAATATCAACAAAAAATCGACAAAATATCCGCATTTGATATGCAATTTTTTAAATTACTTTAAAATATAAAATTCAAGTTACTTTTATTTACTTTTTTAATGTGGTCTTTCACAAATTTGCTTTTCAATACACTAAATTCAATTTTTAATTTATTATGTATACTAGGATATGTGATTCAAAACATCAGCTCTAATCTTAGAGTCACTAATAATTACAACAAGGGTTATTCTTATGGTGAACATGGTAGATATGAGATCTTCAACTATGCACCTCCACTATTTTCAGCTGAAGTTCAAAGCTTGTACAATTGGGTTAACTCACAATTTACTATACATAGAGAGGTAGTAGGTAGAGATTAAGAGACATATGCATGGCATGTTCAGAATTATATAAGAAACTATTTAAACTCCAAGGCTTAGTATCAATATTGCTTGAACCAAAAAGGTATTCTAAATATCTTTGAACCTCCTAGAAGCTCTTTTTGGTATTGATATTTTCTTATTTTGTATGAAATTATAAATATAAAGTACTTGTACTAGTTGAATTTTAACTAATTTACTCAATTTGAGATCGTATGCTTTTCATTTATCATATTATAATCATTTTTTGTCATTCATATTCATCACATGTTTAATAATTTGGTTAAAAGGTTCATCTAAACTATGTATCATTAAAAATTTTAGAGTTTCTTAAAGTCTTATTAAAAAATAAAGCAGTTTAAGATAACTTTTCATACTTTATGCCAATTTTCACCAATATCAATATTTTCATCGATCTTTCTATAATAATTAAATGCCAATATTTTTGTCAATATCGATATTTTCATCCCTGGAATTGAGTAGACCACTAATAATAAATCAAGATCAATATTTTTCAATCAAAGCAGTCCAAACTCCCTTATAAATTGGTGTGTTCACAGATTGGATTTCACGTATTTAAGGTAAATCCGTAATCTAATCCAAAACCTTCGGATTGAGAAAATCCTAATCCACAATCCAATCCAAAACCTTTAGATTAGAAAGATTCCAATCTGTAATCCGATCCAAAACTTTCGGATTAGGTTAACAGATTCTCAGATTGAACTATAACCTTTAATGAAAAAAATCTCAACATAAATTATTTACTCTCTTTTTTCTTTTTGCTAAACAAGAACTTCATCAAAAAAAGCCAAAAGCGGCTATGTACAGCAAACCAACAACAACAACTTCATTAAAAAAGCCAAAAGCAGCAACAAAGAAAATAGAAACAACAACAAAGAAAACAATCCACAAAAAACAGAAAAGACTGCCAAAATAATTCTAGAAAACCATTCCTTATCATCCTGGATAACATCTTGAGATAAGGAACTGCAGTCAATACACCTAAAAATTCATAGAAAGCCACCAACTCATAAAAAATTATCGAAAGAATTATTTTTCGTCTATTTTAGAATTGTGTTTTGAGGGAATTGAGCTAGACTTTTCTTTTCTTTTTGAGGGAGGGTTGGGCTTTATAAACATAAATTATATTACTGATAATATTTTTGCTTGGTAAAAAATGTTAAAGAATTTTTTTTACAAAAAATGAATTTTTATTTAAATATATATTATAAAAATTGTAAAATATATAAATATATATATATTTGATTCACAGATTAGACAGATTGAGAATTCCTCACTCTGTAATCTAAGACAAAACCTTCAAACTGAGATTTTCTCAATCCTAAACTATTCAATACTCTTTCAGAACCAATTCAAAACCTTCGGATTTGATTGAACTAGGCGGATCTCATAATTTCACAGATTTTATGTACACCTCTACTTATAAGAGTACAAACCCTATATTAAGGAAGTAGGGTCCCAATAAGCATTTGTTTTATGGCTAGCTGAATATCACAACACACCAACTTTTCCGTGTCCCACTTTCATAGAAAAGCAAAAGCAGCAATAAAATAAAGATACTCACAAAAAAACCAGAGAGAGAAAGAGAGAGAGAGATGGGGAAAGAGAGCAGAGAAATAACTTAATACAAAGTTTCTGAACCCCACTTCTGTGTAAAATTCTTTTAGATCACAGGATTAAGCTTCTTCATGCTCATTATCTTTTGAAAGAGAAACAGTAGTAGTACTACTGCTACTGATCACAAAAGCTTTTGCAAAAGCTGTTTTCGGTGTGCAAATTTAAATACATAGAAATGAATGTTACAACAAAGTAGTGCCAAGAAAAAAAGAGAGAGCTTCAAAGGAAAGGAGAAAAAGGACAGTTTTTTTTTTTAAGATCCTTTTTTGTGGGTTCGTTTTGCAAGTCATGAATATTATTATTTGAGGCTTTTTTTTTTCTTTTCTTTTTCCTTGAGGTTATAATTAGTACTTAGTTGCTAGCATCAGTAGTACTGAAAGACGACAAATGATGGCTGGAAACCCTAACTGGTGGAACATGCATCCACCGGTTCTCTTTCCTCCTCAAGTTCTTGCTAATGGATCTTCTTCTTCTTCAGTTATTCCCCTCATGAATTCTTTGCCTGATCAACATGTCCAAGACCCACCACAATTCTGGAGCCAACTATTTTTGTAAATCTCTCTGTCTCTCTCTCTTTATCTCTCTACAAGACAAACTCATAGGTTAAGCTTTTTTTTACCTATTATTTTACAATTTTTAATAGCTTTTTAAATGGTGTTATTTATATGGGTTTTTTGGTTATTAAATCATCTCTGTTCACTTCAGAGAGTTTTGAGGGTTTTTTTTTTTTTTTGAGTTATATACTACTTAAACTACTTATGTTAATTATTAAACACCTCAAAAATTTATAGTCGGCAAAAAAAAAAAAGAAAAAAAGAGAGAATATAATAACTGTGAACAAAAGCTTAATTTGAGTCTTTTTTTTGGGTCTGAATATTGATTGTGTGCATGTGTGTCACAATCTTCTGGTAGTCTAGATATGATGGGTTCTGGTTTCCGTACTGTAATAACATATATATATATATATATTAATATATATTATTCTGGGTGAAATATGTTCTTCAGAAGCGGCAATACTGGTTTGTCAGAGGAAGATAGGTTGTTATTCGGTCATTATAATCATTTTCAGCCCAAAAAGTTGGAGAATTGGGAAGACCAAATGATCATCTCAAGTACTACTACTAGCACTGCTGTTAATAGTCCTCCTCCAAGGCTTGTTAACATTGTTGATCAAGTAAAGCAAGAGGCCGTGATCAATAATATTTCCCAAAAAGGCAATAACTTGTACGGCCAAGCAGATCATGACGATCAAGATCAAATATTGTTGCAGCAGCCAACTATTATTAATATTGCTAGTTGTGGTAATTGGTCACAAGTTATGCCTGCAGTTTCTTCATCGCCTAGGTCTTGTATCACTAGCAATTTAGGTAGCACTACTAACAACATGCTGGACTTCTCTTACAACAAGAACCAAACTACAGATCACTCGGCC
Organism: Artocarpus heterophyllus; assembly: GCA_025403435.1. Lineage (NCBI taxonomy): Eukaryota > Viridiplantae > Streptophyta > Magnoliopsida > Rosales > Moraceae > Artocarpus > Artocarpus heterophyllus. Next base: position 6,567,875 of record CM046349.1, read on the forward strand.
AGCTCAGAGGTAACAGATCAAGATCAGCAAACTTTCCCATTTTTTTTTTCCTCTCTCCTTTTGATTTTCCCCTTTTGGGCAAAATCATTAACTAGTTATTTTCTGAGTTAATATTATGTAATCAAGGTTTATATATGTTTTGGATTGATTATATATCCTTCTGGGTTTCTCACATACATACATACATACATATATATATATATATATGGGGCTAATATTTTTAAAAGTTATACATAATCCTTTTTATATGTGTATCTGAATATTGCTGCTTTGATTTGTAGTGTAATAACACAGCCACCGGAGGAGCAGTGTGTAAGAAGGCTAGGGTTCAGTCCTCCTCAAGCCAACCACCTCTTAAGGTATAAGAGATTAACTCTCTGATCTCTTCCCAAATGAAAGATACATACAAGTAAATATAAAAACACTTGCATATATGTTTGTAATATTCTAAAAAAATGTTTCCTTGTAATTTATATTGCATAATTAGGTGAGAAAGGAGAAGCTAGGTGATAGAATAACGGCTCTTCACCAGCTAGTTTCCCCATTTGGGAAGGTAAAAACACTAAAACCAAAAGATTATGCACACACACACACACTCACACACAAACACTCTTTTACAGATCAACTTGGACCATATTATTTTACATTTTTCTTTTCAGTTTTCTTTACAACATGTAAGAAGATTAGAGTTTTCCTTCTTCACTTTTTCTTCCCCTTCTTATTTTTAAATTTTGCTGCTCAGATCAAAGCTATAATCTTTTCCAGTTTACCTCCTTTTTCTTTTTTCATCCTGGATTCTCTGTTGACATAAAAAGGAAAGGGGAGAAACATGACTTCTGTTATTGCGGGGTGTGTGTGTGTTTCTGTCCCTCTTTTGCAGACTGACACTGCTTCTGTCTTGTTAGAGGCCATTGGGTATATCAGATTCCTTCAGAGTCAAATTGAGGTGATGTTTCTACTTTCTTCCCAACTTTCTTACATACATACATATATGCATATATGCATACGTACACACATGTGCACTATCCATACAACTTATAGAAATTTCTTTCATAGGAACCCACCAATAGTATATATTTTAAAACTATTAGCTCTGATAAAAAATATACATATATTTTAAATTTAATGGCTAAAAGACAGGTATCCATCAAGGGTTTTTTTCACCAAAGAAATTGCCCAACTCATAATATATAATCAATTAAATAATATATATATATATATATATATATATATATATCACTTCTCAGCACTGAAAGCATGCAGTTAAAGTTTCCAATAACTCATGCTTTTTAACTAAACATTCTTTAGTTATGGTAGTCATGATAAATAGCTTTATTCTCTTTTTTAACTGATTCAGTGTCTTTTCCTCCGATGCAGGCTCTGAGCTCCCCTTACTTGGGCCATGCATCAAAAAACATGAGGAATCAACCATATGTAAGTACTAATTTTTTATACCGCATTTTTCAAAGCAAATAATATATGCATGAAAACCAAACTATTATCCTCAACTTCTTTCTCTCTCTCTCTCTCTCTCTGTCTCTCACACACACACACACATAGAGAAGGCACATATATATCGTCTTGGTCAATATACAATTGATGAGAGAGAGAGAGAGAGAGAGAGAGATAGAGTTGGCCAGGTTCAAGGAGAAAGGAAATATTAATGTGTTTCCTGAAGACTCTATGGTCAGAACTGCTTTATCGGATCCATCACCCCAATAAAAGCAAGTAGGGAATCCTGTGTATATAAAAAAAGAAAAAAAAATATTAACATTTCTAGCCAAAATAATTTTAAAAAATTAAGGAAAGCATCTTATGAACTACTTAATTAATTATTTCTAAAGAAAAGCACTGAAAGAAAACCAGCTTCTAAGGTTGACAAACTTTAGCATCATATATAATTATTTTTTTAAGCTAACCTAATTAGTGAACAGGACCAGAAAGGAATATATAATATAGTAGAGAAATATGGAAAATACTAATAACTTTCTTCTTTTACTTTTTCCTCCCCATTGAACTATTCAATGACAACAACTGCCTGCTGAAAAGAAAAGCTATATGCTCTAAATTAATATGATTTTCTTTTCACTTTTCTAGACGAAGTTGTTGCAATAAAATTGATTAATTAAGAAAAACCCTTCATTATTTTGACCAACTATTCGTCTCTATATACATGTAATTTATATTTTAAATATACCATCATTGTCATTATTATGATAATCTTCATGTATAAATGTTAATGCCCTAGTTTAATTTATCGAACAAATTCTTTATTTACATACTTATTAATGATTTATATGGAGTTCCTATTTGGACCATGTATAATTAATTAGGACATTGAAGGGCAAGAAAAGCTAAAGGACCTAGGAAGTAGAGGACTGTGCTTGGTTCCTGTATCTTGCACTCAGCACGTTGGAAGTGATAATGGAGCTGATTATTGGGCTCCGGCTGATTACGGCAGTGGGTTCTGACTTCGATGATCTCTAGCTAGCTAAGCTAAAAAAAATAGCATTTTGATGATTTTCACTTTTCTTATTCGAATATATCTGGAGCTTTTTGTAAAAGTGATATAACATCATGAGCACTCACTCTGCTACAATCCAAGACTGATTGCTCATGATGCTATTCCCAGCTTTTAATATTTTAAGTTTTTAATTAAATTAGATATATGCATCGATCAGTCTAATATAATTTAACTATTAGTGCTAAGTTAATTGTCCTTGATTAGTAGCAGTACCCTTTTTAACATAATTAAAGATGAGATTTAAATATAGTATTCTTGTTTTTTGTTTTGGTAGGAAGAGTAAAGTCATGTCTATGGCAAGGTCCAATATGGATTTATTATCAATTAGTGTGTTTGATAAATTAATTAGAGTTAATTATATTGTAGCATGTGAGAGTTTTATATTATGACAATTAGAGATATATAGTTGAAATGACGTTATGAAACAAAGTTAATATTTGTGACTTTATGTAATTGAGCTTATGCCTTAATATATCTAGCTGAAAATTTAAGGAAACAAATTGAAGAGAAGAATTTCTTGAGAAAGTCAACCACCCAATAATTATGATCTTTTTTGAGCAAAGAAAAATAGGAAACGACGTTGGTTCAACACAGATGTACGGTTGCAAAATAAATAAAAATTAGATAAATAAATAAACCAAATCCAAACAAATTAAAGAGAGTGTCATATATATATATATATATATATATAATATTTAGCATAGGAGAAGGAAACTATAATATATGATGCACGTAAATCATGCGACCTAAGATGTGCTTAACCAAATCTTGTATTATTGAGGCAATAAAATTGAAGGAGTTAAAGGGTATAATTCACTTGAAACATTAATGAAAAGTACATGGTACAAGTTAGAGTTTACGCAAAGTACGAGAGGTTTCCACATATAAAGACTAGTACTCTATTAGCACTTTCGCATCGGCAGAAAGTCAGAAGGTAGTGTCTAAATTTTTACATTCAATGTCTCTTTTGCCTGCATAGATTTTACATGCAATATGAAATATTTAGCGCATTCAATAGTAAAAGATTATTAATTCCACGCCTTACAAATTAATCATAAATTGAGAATAGTTGAATATTGAGGCCCGTTTTATCTACACCAAATATAAAAAAGGTATAAAATAGAGAAAATTAGATGTTATGCTATACTTTAAAAGTTGTGTTTATTTATATTACATTTAGAAAAGTTTATATTATACTATCATTCATATTACATGTTAAGTTATACCACAAATAAACATATGTGATATTTATAAAAAGTAAATATTTAAAAGGACGTTTATGAAAATAACCCATATTTGTATCTATAACTATATGATTGATAGGATTAATATATATAACTTGATATATGTAGGTTGTTGGATATCTCAGTATTATAGTTTAAAGCTCTCACATATTATAGTTTTTAAACCAACATTTTCAATTTCAACCGCTCTATCAAACATCCTAATAGTACTCTAATTAAACACACAATTAGGGATGGTAATTTTACCCACAAACTCATTTATCCATGGGGACCCATCTTAAATGGAATGGGACAAACTCGGTTATAACCGGGTTAGGATTGTAAACGGGTTAAAAGTACAACCCATTGTGGGTTACAGGGCAGTTAAGGTCCTCGACCCTATTCCTTGTTTACCGCTCTGTTTAATTTATATTATATTTTAAATTAAATATATTATATATAATATGCTATAATATACATAATATTAAGTATAATGTGATACTACATAATATCCATAAATTTTCAAAAAAATAATTTTCTTTTATTTTTGACTTATAGTCTTTTATAGTTGTGTCAATTAATTAATTAATTAATTTATCATGAAAATAGTTAATTAGGTAAATGGGGTACCATGAGTACCCTGAACCCGTGACGGGGAAACCTACCCCATCTCCTACCAATTTATGAAGGATGATAGGGCAATAATGAGGCTTGTTTTTGTTTGCAGGATGGGTTAGCAAGAAGGCTATCCCATGCCAAATCTGCCCCGTTGCCATCCTTATACACAATCAAGTTAATTTCCCTCTAAAAGCTTAATTTTGAAATCTTTTTTCCTCCATTGATACATACAACTGCTATATATATAAGCTGTGTCCATATACACCCACATCTCTATAATGTCCTGAATTTAATTATTCATACTTAGTATACAAATTAGAAAATTGGTGTGCCTAATTAAATTTTTATCTTTAATTAGTCACTTTTGTAATGTTTCCTTTTATAACTAATTACATTCTTGTTTATTTTGTTTTTTTTTATTGAATTAATTATTAGCAATTATTAAATTATTTCAAATAAAATTTTGATATGCTATTTTATTACTCAAATAAGTTTTAAATTAGATTTTACTCTTTTCCCTTAGATTTATTTATTTAGAATTAAGCCCAACAAATGCCTAAACCCCGAACAAGTCCTCACTACCTTGTTCAGACGAAAATCACATGAAGTCTCCAAACCTTAAAACTCACATTCTAGAAACCAACAAGCCACCCATGGTTTTGAGCCAAACTATCCTTGGAGTTTTTAAATAAAAGTCAGACACAATTAAGAACCTCACCATTTCTCTCTCTCTCTCTCTCTTTCATGTTTCCCTCTTTTCTCTTCCCCTCTCGTTTTGCTTCCAAAAACTCAAAACCAAAACCTCAATTTGAGGCAAAACAGAAACATAAATCTCTAACATTAGAATTTGATTTTCAATAAGCTGAGGTTAGATTACTTGCAAATCATTTTATCCTTTATTTTTAAGGCTTATTTTCAGATTAATAACTTGAGAATTCATGTTCATAAGTTTGGATGTTTATTTCCTATTGTACAACTTTGTTTTCTTTGAAGAAATTTGTTGTGAGTTGTGTTTGCATGTTATAATGTGAGCCTAAATGAATACAAACTATATTTTATCCGAGATAGTAGGATGATTACAAACAAGATTCAAGTTTTTTTGAACTAAAACGGATTTATAATCGTTCTTTCATTTATTTTACTTATATTCAGGAAAATAAAAGAAAATGCTTGAAAATGATAAAACTAAGTAGCATATATACATAAATAAGTTTAAATGATTAATACAAAGCTTATGATCCCTTAGAACATGCTTTGAATAGATTAAAAATGATTTTGAATTATTTAAAGTTTGGATTAAGTTCTAATGCTCGAAATAGAGCATTCTAGTCACGACAACGTGATTAGCCACTGTATGTATAGCGCAGTCAGCCGTGCAACAATGAGTTGTACTGGGGTCGACCGTATTGCACCAAATTGCCCAATTTTAGCCACTTGAATCCCTTTTGTCCTAAATTGAATATGAAGTGTATTTTTACTTGTTTAATTGGTTAGAAATCATTGTTAATGTGTTTTAGAGGATGATTGGTTGTTATATGTGCAAGAATGAATTTTATGTCTTAATGACACTAAAGAACCATGAAATCACATACTAGTGTATTATGTTTAAGTTTTAGTATTAATAAATTAAGTCTACGCCTAAGGTTATTCGCCGTACCCGAAGAGCTAATGCTTGCAAAGTGAGATCACAGTATAGGCGTATTCCGGTGTTAGAAAATTGAGGTATGACTCTATACCCTTGGTAGCAGTAATTTCAATTGCGCTTGGCCACATATTATATTCTTAAATGTTTTTAAGAATTAAATTACATTATTAAACGTTTTCAAATGTTTTCAAAATGAGTATATAAAAAGAATGATATCAAATGAATATCTATATCTCGATATTAATCCCTAAGTGAGATAAGACTATTAAAATGCTTTCCTAAACACCAGTTGGCCAAAGGTCCCCGATTAGTTGAGTTTTAGTGCATGATGCTACTTAGAAATCAGGTCATGTAGAGGGCAATCTATAGAGCAGGTCCTGAAACTCGGTCTGGGCCACTACGGTAGTGATTATGCTAGGCTTTACACACGTTAAGTATTAATGTTTGATTTGAAATCATCATAGGATATAAACGGTAAGGATTCTTATAATTTAAATCATTCATTATTCGTTTAAAAGGCCAATTGTGTCCTTTTATGGAACTTAAGTTCTACTGAGCTTTTCGCTCATGATTTCTATTGTTTTGTTTTTCTCCCCCTTTAAGTGGTTCGTAGTATGCAGCTGAATAGATTGCTGTTGATTTCGTCACGTTGTTCATGAGTTGCTTAGTTATCTGTTTTTGTCAAGGCATGTAATAATGAGACTTAAATCATCCTCTTTAATTATGTTTGTTGGATTGTGGTTTGGTTGTATTTCTTCTTATGTTTGTTCTATGTATGCACTGCTATGTGGTCCAATAGGACCCAGATGGTATTTTGGTAGATTCTAAGCTTTCAATAACTTCGAGATTAATCCAATAATTTCACTATTATGCCATGTTTATTTTTTAATATCATTTTTACTTTGTCAACTTGGTCAATATTTTATGAATTTTCTATAATCGTTTTAAAATTGAGAAAACCCTTGGAATTTAAATGAATCTTTGGTTAATTTATTTAATTAAATCACTAGTAGAAATTGTAGATTACACGACGGTTTAAAACCGTCGTGGATTCCTTATTTTGGTGGGGTTATGAGATCTTAGGACGAGGTTACCATGATAGTTTTCACTAAAAACTGTCGTGAAAAGCTAAGCTTATACGACGGTTTTTATGAAAACCGTTGTGTAAGGCCCCGGTGGAAGGCCTTCCATGACAGTTTTTGTAAAAATCGTCGTGGAAGCCTTTTCACGACGGTTTTTTAAAAAATCCATCATGGAAGCCCTTTCACGACGGTTTTTATGAAAACCGTTGTGTAAGACTCTTGTTTCACGACAGTTTCACTAAAAACCGTCATGAAAAGGTTGGTCTAAAGCTAAAAAAAACCAGAATTTTTGGTTTCCCACGAGATGAATGGTCCCGTGTTTTCACCATTAATACGATGACCTAACTTCATAATCACATAATTATATTGAACTATAAAATTTTGGCAAAATCATATATATATTTACATTCTAAAGTCATATACTCTTTTCATGCTTGCACAACAGTTGATGGATTTTTGGTGTCTAAGTCCATGCATGCTATCATGTGTGAGGTAAAGAAAGAAAAACAAAAATAAATATAATTAACAAAAATAATGAAAATAAAATTAATTAACTAAAACACAAACACAAATACAAATGCACAGTCATAGAAGCTTTTCATCAAACATGTGGTGGGCATCACAATAATACTTAGACATCACAAACATATAAAAAGTAACCTATTCTCACACCAAAATGCTAAATGTTGTTCAAAGTTCTTTCAAACACCAAATACAAGTAACACATACTAAATGGCAAATAACAAATTAATATAACTAATATTAAAACTAAAACTAAAGCTAAATAACACTAAAATAACCAAATAATACTAAGTTTAGAACTAACAATAACGCTAAAACTAAAAGTAATGGTTTGAAATTTACCAACGGCGGTGGAGTCGGTGGAACGGCAAAGGACGAGTCGAACGATGGTGGAGTCAGTAGAATGTCAAGGGATAAGGATGAACGGTGGTGAATGGCGTCGGGTTTGTTAGGTGGGTCGTGGAGAGAGTGATAGAGGAATGTCAAAGTCGATGGAATGCCGTGGGGGTTGGTTTCATCGGTGGCTAGGTTGTGGGGGGAGGAGTTAGAGAGAGAAAGGGGTTTGAGAGTTAGTGGGTTTGAGTTAGAGAAATTTTGAATAAATAGGGAAGGCCATGTCGTTGGCGCGGGATTAAATTTCGGTGGGATACTAAAAATTTTGAACATACGGAACATTTCACGACGCTTTTTACAAAAACCGTCGTGGAAGGTCAGCATGTTTGAAATTTTTAGTAGCCCGTCAAAATTTAATCTTTCACGAAGGTTAAATTTGGGTAGGAAACTAAAAATTTCAAACGTACAAACTTTCCACGATGGTTTGCATAAAAACCGTCGTAAAAGGTTAAATTTGACAACATACTAAAAATTTCAAACATGAGGACCTTTCATGACGGTTTTTATAAAAACCGTCGTAGAAGGTCCTCATGTTTGAAATTTTTAGAATGTCACCAAATTTAACTTTCACGACGGTTTTTATAAAAACCGTCGTGGAAGGTTTGTACGTTTAAAATTTTTAGTTTCCCGCCCAAATTTAACCTTCGTGAAAGATTAAATTTTGGCGGGCTACTAAAAATTTTAAACATGAGGACCTTCCACGACGGTTTTTATAAAAACCGTCGTAAAAGATTAAATGTCTTCGACGACGGTTTTTGTAAAAACCGTCGTGAAAGGCCTATCACGACGGTTTTTACAAAAACTGTCGTCGAAGGTCCTCATGTTTGAAATTTTTAAAATGTCGCCAAATTTTACCTTTCACGATGGTTTTTTTAAAAACCGTCGTGAAATGTTTAAATGTTTGAAATTTTTAGTTTCCTGCTCAAATTTAACCTTCGTGAAAGATTAAATTTTGGCAGACTACTAAAAATTTCAAACATGCAGAACCTTCCACGACGGTTTTTGTAAAAACCATCGTGAAAGGTTTAATTAGGCAAGATACTAAAAATTTCAAACATCCAAACCTTCCACGATGGTTTTTATAAAAACCGTCGTGAAAGATTAAATTTTCTAAAGATTTTAAAACCTTCCACGACGGTTTTTATAAAAACCGTCGTGAAAGGTTTAATCTTACACGACGGTTTTTTAAAAAACCATCGTGGTAGCTCCCACCAATACCACGACGGTTTTCGTCTTCGCAGGCGTAACTCGCCGCGTTTTTTTTCCTTATTACGACGGTTTTTGAGAAACAGTCGTTAAATAAAGGTCGTATAATCTTGAATTTGTTGTAGTGAATTGCCATATCACCATCCCAAATTAGGGCTTGACAATCTCAATAACAGTTTATAAAAAAACTTGTTTAGGACCACAGTTTGAGCTAAAAAATGCTAGTTCGAACTAGTTCTCGTATAATGTATTGTCTTACAGAATTTAAATTACTACAGTATCATAAGTTTAAATCATTGGTTCAAACTATGTTCTAAACACTGTAAAAGTTCCACATCATATATAAGCTAGAATATGGTCGCCTGAAGTCCACAAAAGAATGAGAAATTAGTATTGATGCGGGTCATGTATATGTGTACACAGTGTATTGTCGTTTAAGCATATGCCTCTGATCAATCTGTTCGATCAGACAATTGCATATTGCAATAACAATAAGCAGAGTACTACAACGACCCCACTATTTTTGTGTCTTTTTTTAAATCATCAATACTTTTGGAGATTGCACTTCTCACCCACTAACAACTTATTTGACTTTCGGTCCCACACGCTCTTCATACGTTATCTTGATGCTATATATTGCTTAAAGATTGATCATGATCACAAGCATATAACACACCCATATAAAAAACAAAAAATTAATAATTAAAACAAGTTTACAGATTGAAGTTTGATCAAGAAATTATTTTGATTAATTAGTTTCGCAAGTTTAAGTCATGTGTATTAGAAATTGAGAAAAAAAAAAAGTGATGTAAAGCAATACAATTTGAGCTATAAGTAGCAATAACACTATTTATATATTTGATAATATCCATGTAATGACATATGAGAATAATATTCTTGTTGAGATGTCCATTTTTTAAAAAAGAAAAAGAAAAAGAAAGAAAAAAGACGTCCATAATTTCTTACTTATAATTCCATTATATAATCGTTTAGAATCAGAAATTATATACAATTTTTGCATTTCCTTTGTTGTGTTCAATCTTATCAATGTTTCTCAAATCGATACTCAACTTAATTTTGATTACAAACTAGTCCTCATCATCGATGTAGTAGTCGTAGAAAATAATAATTAATCGCTTTGTAAGATGCGTATAATCTAGATTGTCAGCGAATAAAAGTAATGAATTATTAGCAATGACTTTATAATTAACGCTTGTTTGTTAATATATATTGTATATAATATAATATATGTTATTGTTAATTTGGTTAACAAGCACGTCAAAAGTAAAAATAGTTAAAAAAAAAAGTAGAAAAATATTTTAGACAATAATGCACCCAAAAAAGGTGACCATTTATATTCTACTATTTTATATATACCTTTTTTGTCAATATATAACACATATTTAACATGCTATAATATTGTACTTCAATGAGTGTAATCAATTAGTAAGGAGAGGTAGGCCAACAGTATTGATTAATTAATTGTATTCTAAAAAGGCACTTCATCGACATATTTCTAACACATAAGCTGTCGAATCCTCAAGGCTTTAACATATATACATAATATTTGTGTTTGTCATTTATTCATACTTAATAAGATCAACACTTAATTTGTGGTTCTTGAAATAAAACGGTTCTCTACAAGAAAAGCATGCGAATAGTTAAATCCATATAAAGACAAAATGGAGAACACGAATCCAAAAAAAAAAAAAAAAACCAAAAAACAAAAAACAAAAAAAAAAAGTGTGCATGAATACAACCAAGCAACACAAAAAAATTCCACACTCGTGCTTGTAAACCAGCAGGTAGAGTTATTCACATCCTCTACAGGACACTTGACTAATAAAGCTGGTGAACTTTCCATGACGACTCGTGATCATTACTGGGCAGTATCCATTAACGGTTTTTTTAAATATATATATATAAATATATATACACATATACATATAGATATATGATCATGTATAGAAATGGGTGATCATGATCATGCGAATGTTGCCAAAAGATGGAGCCCATTTTGGTATCTTTTTGGATCACTTTAGAGATTGCACTTGAGTGATTGAGCACGCTCCTCAATGTTTCAAATGGTGTGGTGAAAGTGCCATATATATATATATATATATATATATATATATATATAATGGGTAGCTATGTTCCATTGTAATCGTGACATTTGTGCAACATATACATCAGGATCAGAAGAATGAATGTCCCAATTAATTTGGTATTTGTGTGTGTGAACACTGTAATTAACTGCTAATTCATGATACCATAATTCGAAATATGTTCAGAAGATTTATGTTATAGTTTTCTGTCTTAACGTATGGGATTGGGCTAACGACGGCGTTTCATTACAGTTTTGCAATACCTAATTGGATTAAGGAAAGTGTACATAAAATTAAGAATTTCAGAAAAAACACATCAAGCCTATGGGGCCGGGTAAGGTAGTGGCTCTAACGCTAATGACGGGAACTTTTTTCGTCGGCTACGAAATGACATTAAAAGCTCTTAACGTTCAAGAAACCGAAAATCCAAGTAAAATAATAAGTAGGTAGATTTTACGTCGGCTTTTGATTGATGTCGTATATATCATTCAAAATCTTACGCGACAAAGATTCAGTAACATGTACACTTGACATTCAAAGGACCAGTAATATATGGACTTAAAATTAATAGACTTATTAATCAATTACTATCTATACCATAATTAAAAATGAACTAAATTTATTTTCGAATCGTCCCACCATTTTATTTGAAATAAATATTAATATGTTGTAACCTGTGACAAGCGAGACTCATATTCAAGGAGTTTTAAGAAAACTATTACTGTTTTTTTCATTTTCTTTTCCTTGATGAAAATGGCAAATTACAATATATATATATATATATGCATAAATATAGTACCAATAATATTAATTGAATTACAATTAAACTAGTCAGTTAATCCGCTTCAAAGTGGAGAATTTAGTAACGTTTGCGCAGAGTTATTAGATGATAATTTCCCAAAAGTCTCTTTTAATTTCTAGGCTAATTAAGTAGAAGAAATATTAGGATTGACATGATCTTATAGCAAATTTTGTCCATGTTTCTCTAACCGATGTGCTTAAGATAAATAGTAATATGAAAAGAGTTGAGCAGCTAAGTAATGTATTCGAAATACCATTTCATTGCATTTATAGAAAAAAGAAAAATTTCAACATAGCACCTGTGTTATGTCGAAATTTGAGTTTGGTACCTTCTGTTTTAGAAAATTTTATACCTATACCTTGAACTTTTAGAAAATCTTTATTTAGCACCATGGAGTGATTTTTTGGGACACGAAAAAATAAATTTTTTTTATAAAATATAATCACTTTACCAAAATTTTGGGTAATAAATTTGTCATGCCTACAACCAAACACTCAAATACTCAGACACTTACCCAAACGCCCTTTTTAAAAAAAAATTCTTACTCAAAATTTCAGTCAACTGATTATACTTTATAAAAAGGATAATTTTGTTTTTTTTTGTATCCTAAAAAAGGGCTTCGAGGTACTAAAAAAAGATTTTCTAAAAGGTCAAGATACCGACATGAAATGTTTTAAAATAGAAGGTACCAAACTCAAATTTTGATATAACACAAGGTACTAAAATAAAATTTTTCAAAAAAAATACTGTTTCTTCCTTAAAAAAAAGCCATTTCAAGGGAATCTCAAGGCCTAATAGTTTTCTTATATATGTTAGTTGGGGTATTAAATAATTTATCTATTTTTTCAAGAAAACAGTTTTTTTTTTTTTTGGTTATCTCCAATTTTTTATGACAAGGAAATTAATAATTTTTGGACCTGTTCATACCCTTGCAGCCATCGGCTTGAAGTTGGCAATTTTTTCCCCCCTCTTGTTTACTTGACTTTCTTTTAGGATAATGAAAAGAAGAATCTTAATACGTCTAAAAGATCAGAGCATAGAATCTTCAAAAATGTCGGAAAAAATCAATACAATAGAAAAGTTAATAGAAAAAGCAGCACATGGGATATGAAAAAATAATTAAGCTCGAGTATGTGTGTGTGTGTATATATATAGAAACACGGATGGGCGTAATTATTATAAGTTATATCATGTTGACGTGTTTATTGTCCTATATATGTACATGGCACTACTTGTGGAACCTAAAACGTAAAGACCATAATTATAACCAATGTTACGTAGCTCTTGCTTTGATTTATTAAATGTTCTCCATATATCAGCAACAATAATGATAGGGGGCGTTTGGTATGCATTAATCCTGAGATGGGAATAGGAATCTGTAAGATTTCCATGTTTGGTATACAGTAATCTAAGTTTTAGATTCCTGGGAAACTAATTTCCGTGGGATTCAGATTACCTCATTTTGGGGTAATATGAAGCCCACCCACAAGGTGATATAAATATTCCTAGGAATCTCAAAACTATAGAAATCTCATCTTTGTTTCCATGATGATGATGATAATAATTATATTATTATTAAATTATTATAATAATAATATTATTATAAATTAATATTTCTATGCAATATAAATATAAAAATTATATTCATATAAAATAATAATTTGATAATAATGATAATAATAACATTAACAATAATAATAAACATATATAATATATTACATATACAATATCTAAATATAATATATATAAATACTATAATAATAAAATAAAATAATGTTGTACTATTATTATAAATTAATTTTAATATATGATATACATATAAATATTATATCAATATAAAATTATAATTTAATAATAAGAATAATAATAACAATAATAATAAAAACATAATAATATAACATCAATATGAATAGTATAATATTAATATTAATATGCATAACAATATCAATATTAAACTATATAAATACTATTATAATAATTATAAATATAAAATATAGCTAAATATGTTTAATATTTTCTATAACAATATGTTTATTTAATGTTAATATTAATATAAATATTAATATATTATTAAGAATTTTATTTTTATTATTACTTATATTCATATCAATATATTTTATATTATATATGTAACGCCCCTATGTGGGGGTTAACAGTTTTTAATGAGATAAAATAAAAATAAATAATAAAAGTAAAACCTTAAAAATAAAATTTGCCCGGGACTTAAATGAAAACTCTCAACTCAAAAATAAAAATATAAACGACAAATAAACCACAGTTTTAATGTAGCACCTTAAATTTAATAATATAAACTGTTGTCATCATCATTTTAACCCTCAACACATTGTAATACAGTCACAGAAAGTAACAATTGATGCTTACATTATCATGAAGAACATTCTCAACGATTGAAGCAGTCCCAATGTAATATAGTTACATCACTTCCTCAACTATATTTCTCGTAGCCACCTCACACTTAGTGAGTCCTGAAAAGATATAAACATAAGGGAATGAGCAACACTATGCTCAGTAGAGAAAGCTATTACTCACCTCTATCATTACCACATTAAAATCTGCATGGTTAGTAGGTTACATCATATTCCAGATTATGAGGTTTATTATGATCACATCTTATGGATACCGTAGTTAATCATTACCAAGTGTCATAATTACACATTTATACAAATATTACCAATCATCATTGTTCATAGGTATCCATGTTAAATAGAGTATCACTCAACTCATCGAAACCCAAATGGGCGCACTTGATCACCCTATAAACATTCCAAGGGTGTTCCGGTGAGGGGACATCAAGCCCCGAGTCCTCACCAAGTCGATTCCTGTACAGTGTGTTCTGGGACTTTCAACCCAAGGAAGCGTCATCGCCTTCCCCCTATTTTACCTTTTAGGGTATTCATGCCCAAGGACGTAACCGTCGCCCTCTTCATGTCTCACAATTTCTCTATATTGAATCATTATCAATAGAGTTAGTTTTCCTAACCATGCTTCTCAATTTATAACATGTGTCAGTTCATTATGTTCCTCGCCGTACAATACAAGACGAGTCCATGTCATAGTTTTATATGTGATACTCATATAATATCAGTTCAACATAGATATATATATATTGCGACAAAACAATCAATTTTAATTCTATAAAAACCTCACAAAAGATGAGTAATAGAATCCCTACCTTTCAAGCTTATCAACAATCTTTTAATCCTGGAATCAGTTAACGTTAGCTCCATACTCCCTTGATCCTAAGGCGTGCATAAGGACAATTAAAACTAAAGCACAACATACAACTACATTCATAAAATTCATTTTAATTTAATCTTAGAATTTCAAGAAATAACCACTGCCCATAGAGGTATTACAAAGTTTAACAATATAAATTTTCTGTCTAGGGCATATACACTTAGACTTCATACATATGCTCCAAAATAGCAACAAACATATACTTAGGTTTAAGAACGCAAATTTGAATAATCCTTTAGTATAAAAGAAAATTTATAAATGAAAGACTAAATTTGTTCATAAGATTCTAATACTTTTTAGTAATCATACTGAATAAATATAGGAGAATTTTAGAAAATTTAAAAATAGATAAAAATAAATATTATAAAATAAATTTAAATGAAGCAATTTTTTTTTATACATTAAAAATTAATTTAATTACCTCAATACCCGTTAGGAGAATAACGGGTGTCACAATATACAACATTTTAATATTAATATATTGTTAAATAATAATTCTATGATTATTATAAATTAATATTTTTATATAAGATAAATAAAGTATTATATTAATATAAAATAATAATTATTTAATAATAATGATAATAATAACATTAATATTCATAGTAATATTAATGTTAAATTATATATAATATTATTTTATTATTTATATTTATATTATTATTATTGAATATTAGTTCTAATATATTATATCGATACATTTAATGGTAATACAATAAATTATTTTGTCAATTATACAAGATTCCTATATATAACCAAACACAGTAATATATTATTCATAAAAATCTAATAGAAGATTCCCATGTGCAAAACGTAATAATCTTAGTTCCTGGGAATCATATTCCCTACAATCATTTTCCCAGGAATATGATTCCTACTGATTACTAGCACATCTTGTTTATTTATCTATAATATCTTTATCATTAGTTTCGTTGTCTGAATTGCACTGAACAATCTAATAACCATATATATTTGATGCGACAATTGTGTATTACTTTTGTACACACGTATCTACCCGTGCATATGTGGACTTTATTTTGTTGGATTTATAACAATTGAAATTCGGTAAAATGTGCTTCACCAAACAGGCCTGTCTTTTCTAACATCGTTAGATTTTTGAGTTAATTATATAATTATATTTTTTAGTTTTAACTATTTTTTAATTTATCTTTCTATTTTAAGAAACTACAAATATATCCTTTGAATTTTAAAAATTTGTTTCAATTTGATCTCTTGTAGAATTTTTAGACAAAAAATACGAAGATAAAACAAGCATACCCTTAATTAGACCAGGTATATTTTTAAAATATATTTTTCTTTTTAAAAAAAATTTAAAAAATATTTTAACATTTAAAAAGTCATAAAGCTTAAGAACTTTTTCTTGAAATTTGATTTTTATTTCCATATTTTTCATGACTGGTTAAAGGTAATTATGTCACTTTGTTCCTTTTTTAATTTATAAGGATGAAATTAAAATAAGTTTTTAAAATTTAAAAGATACCTTTGTAGTTTCTGAAATAGAGGGATAAATTTAGGAATAGTTAAAACTAGAAGGTATAATTATGTAATTAATCCTTAGATTTCTTCTCTTTTTCTAGTTATATTAACTTAAGACGAGCAAAATTTTAAATGGAAGGGACAAAACTTATAGGCCGTTTGGAAAAACGGTTGGAATCATTAGTTATAACTATGAACAGTTTAAAGCTCTCATATGTTACAATGAAAAAGCAACAAATTGCAACAGTATAAGGCTCTCACATGCTACAGTTTTCAACTAAAACTGTTGCTTTTAACTGTTCTTTCAAACAGCCAACAAAAAGATGAGTTAAGAGGTAAAATTATATAATTTTCTCTATTGATTATTGAGGGTGACGAGAAGCACAAAGATTAGAGAATTTAGTAGAATGTCCTCTATCAAAGAGTCACGTCTTTTTCCAACACTATAGTTATGTTTGGTATATTGTATTGTATTGCATATGGTGTATTAAATTGTATTATGTTATGCTATATTATCATAATACAATACAGTGTTTGATACATAACATATTGTATAAGGGCACAAAATATAATTTTTTAAAAAAATTTTAGGATCAAAATATAATTTTATTAAAATTAAGGGGTCAAACATATAAATTTCTAAAAATCCAAGGATCAAAATATAATTTTTTTTTAAGTTAAGGGACTAAAATGTAATTTAAAGAATATAAATGTACCATCAAATTTTAGAAATTATAGGTTCTGGCCTAATTTTGTGTTGGCCTAACTCTAACCTGGCGTTAGATCCCGATAAAAATCATAGACCTGGTATCAAAATAATACAATACAATACACCAGAAAATGGACTGTATTCTATCATACAACATATAACATCTTAATTTACCATCTACATTAACTTATACAATACAATGCTTATATCAAACATTATATTAATGTCTTATTATACAACATGAAACTTCAGTACGATGTACCAAACATAACTTATAAGATTTCTTCTCTTACTTTTAATCGATTGACAAGATTTCTGCTCTTACTTTCTCTTGTTATATCAACTTTAAGACGAATCAAATTTTAAAAGAAGTAGGCAAACTAAAGAGATGAGTTAAGAGGGAAAATTCCTTAATTTTTCTATGTTTTTTTATTGTGACTTGAAGTGTGAAGTTTAGAGAATCTATTCCCTTAGGCCACTTCACTTCATTTTGGGAATAAAAAGTTGCAAAATATTACGTTACATGACACGTTTATAAGAGTAGAATTGAAGTATAGCAGTTTGTTTGGAATACTTTAGGAATAGCAAATGTACTAGTTATTATTATAATTATAACGTTTTATGCTACAAATTTACATAGTGATTATTGTAATGTTTTTTATTCTTAATATTTGTAAATATTGTATTTTCTTTTCTAACGACATTCCAACATGACTCCCTACATTATGCCATATTTCTAGAACTTTACATATCTCTGTTGGGCCCAAGCTCATAACCGTTGTCCCAAAAATAAGATCAGTGGGCCTAGTTTAATCCGCCCAAGACACTTTCCCAATCTAGGCATTAATAAAATTTATATTAGGTATTTCAACTATGTACCTATATTTTCTGAATACAATTATATAAGCAAGTTTCATATATTTGATCTATGGTGATGGCATAAGAAAATATATAATGTGATTTATGCTACTCGCTTTCATGTGGGTAATCGGGAAAAAAATGGCAGAGAAATGGAACCGCACAGCTCTTCTTGTAATCGACATGCAGGTTTCTCTCTCTCTAGAAACTTCTTCTCTATCACTCTCTTGATTTTCCACAGAGTGTGTTGGATCAACATTGATTTTTATTCGCAGAAAGATTTCATTCATGAGGATGGTCTTATGCGAGTAAACGGAGGCAAAGCCGTAGTCCCCAACGTAATTGAGGCTGTCCAAGTAGCTAGGCAGCGTGGCATTCTCGTCATTTGGGTATGATAATTCCCATTTTAGGCGCCGATAATTTATAAATTTATTCGTTAATGTAAGTTTGTTAGTGTAATACTCAATTTGTTCACATATTATACTTTGGTAAATAGAAGTTATATTTAAAAAGTTTTGTTTTACAGAATAAAGTTACGTTTGTGAACGAAGGTAGTTAGTTACATATGCCGTACTGGTCAGAGTGCCGGATTTAAGGCAAAGTCTAAATTTATTATCAACCAAAGGATGTGGATGATCTATAATCTATGTATGTTTTTATATTTGTGTGTAAGGTTGTCCGTGAGCATGACCCATTAGGAAGAGATGTTGAACTATTTAGAAGGCACTTATATGGTGATGGTAAAGTAGGCCCCACAGCCAAGGGGAGTGTGGGTGCAGAACTAGTTGAAGGGCTGGTGATGGAAGAAGGGGATTATAAGTTGGTGAAGACCCGTTTTAGTGCTTTCTTTGCTACTCATCTTCATTCATTTCTTAAGGGTGCTGGGATTGATAGTTTGATTATCACTGGTATGTTAAGTATTTTTCCCTATATTCTCAATGCCAGAAGAGAAAATTGTACTTTTTTAGAATTCCATGGCAGGATACAATTTTTAATCGTCAGATGTGAATCATATGGGATTAAATGAAGTATATTTAGCAAAAAAATAATAATAATAAAAATGAAGTACGATAATTTAACAGAATTAGATAAAGAGACTGATGCTTAAAACCCGTGTCCTGCCTACCAAAGAACCGTTTGAAGTTGTTTGTGATTTTCTAAGCTGAGATTATAATTTTATAGGTGTACAGACTCCAAACTGCATAAGGCAGACTGTGTTCGATGCCGTGGCTTTAGATTACCAACCTGTTACTGTTATTGTTGATGCCACGGCTGCTGCTACACCTGAGATACATGCTGGTATGTATCTTCTGTTTTTACGTTGTGTTGATTTTTTGTTTGTTCTGTTTAGCTTTTATTTCAGAATAGTTGGCAATGTTTTCTGAAAAAAAAAAAAAAAAAGAGGATGGTCTTCAAAGAGTTCTTATCATGAAATCACTTAAAATTCCTGAGGTTGCTTTGACTATAATTTTCTCTACTTTCCTGCATTTATAGTAAAATTTAGAATTAAAAAATTGGATTAGGAAAAAGTACTAAGTTTTTGTTTTATGCTAGTTCTTAGGGTGTGCAGCAATTACTGAATGAAGGTTAGAAATGGATCCTCCTAAGACAGGACTGACTACTAATGTCGCCTAGAGTTCACGCCCAAACATATAGCCGTACCTACCACTCACGTCAAGCCTACGAGCCTCTTATCCATTCTCATTTGATCACAGTGGAGGGGCAAGTAAAATAAAAAATCTCACATTATGTAGGGATAATCAGGCTTTAACTGATGAGTTTCGCCATATAAAGGGGACACTCTGCTGCTGAGTTATATCCTATACCCATTGAGAAATAAAACTGACTAATCTTAAGCAAAGGGTTGAGAAACTCAATGCCGTTGTTCTCGAACAACTTGGAGTGGGACCTTTTTTAGCAAAGGTCCTGCCTTGCCTTCCAGGTAGAGGGAATAGGAAAAGGAAACAGTTTAACACAATAGTGAATTAAGGGATCAGGATTGTGGGTTATGGAGGGTATTTTCTTTTTCTGTTTCTAGTCCTCCTTTTTTAGGCAACAAATAGATAGCTTATTTCCCACCTAGCTTCCTTCTCATTTGGGACCTTACCCTTTGAATTTTTTTGTTAGTTAACAAGCTGAAAATAAGATATTGTTACTTGAAATCTACAGCTCTTTAGTCTCTCAAGCTGAGAAACAGCGGGAGAAAAAAAAAACTTCTGTGAACAAATTAACAATGTTAATTTCATCGGTACTACGTTCTGCATTTGGTAATGTTGACATAAAATCCATAATACAAACAACGCATGGTTAGTTGTTCTATTACTGTCCTGTCCATAATAAAAAATAATAATAATTTGAGTAATGAAGTTATCTTCAAATGAAAGCACGATTGAACTATTGTATCAAAAACAAAAGGAAGCTCTACGTCCGTTGTTATGCACGTGTGTTTTCAGTATACTTTGTCACGGATGATTAGTCTTGTCCAAGATGGACTGCTATATAATATCCAAGACTGACATGGAAATCTTGACATTTTCCTGAACCAGCCAACATATTTGACATGAAGAATGTGGGAGTTGCAACACCAACTTTACAAGAATGGCGTGATCATGATGCTTGATGGTCCGTACTAGGGATCCGTTCCGCTCGATGATTGCAGTGCAACGGTGGTGTAAACATGGGTATTCCTACAAGAGCTGTTTACCTGCCATTGTTATAGTTGCAGTATCATGTCGTAATTTCAACTATCACCCACTTGCATCTACTTTAGCTTGTTCAGTACAAACACCATATTAGATTGAAAGCAATCTTGATTTTCCCTTATCCACACCCCTCCAGGTGAGGCCTGACCATAAATGATATTTGTCGTGTGTTGGCTGTGACACTACTGTTACCTTATGATGGTGCTGGATTCTAAAAGTGAAATTTGTTCAGAATCACACAAAAAAAAATAGACAAAATTAACATAATCTAATACAGATCTGACCCGACGGTTCAAGACAGAGTAGTTTTTTTCTATACCCTTGCCATAAAAATCCCATCGATACAATTTTGTGTTGTGTATGGATATATTTACACACGCTTTTGCCAACAGATATGAAGTTCAATTCTAATATAGTGAATTTATGTTGCTAAATATGAAGTAAAAAGTTGTTTTGATCTATATTCTTTTCTAATAAAAGTCTTGCTATAATCACATGAAAATATACTCCTTTAATTCTATAGCGCACACAAATACAATAGGCAAAATTAGAGAGATATGTCAAAGTGTCATGTCGTTTTCCACGCAAATGGTAAAGCAAACTGTTAGAAAGTTGAAAACTACGCGGGTCGGCCTATCGGTTGCTTATCGAGTAAAAATTCCTACCGGCTTGCAAACAAATTGTCGTTTCTTACTAAACGACACAATTTTGGTCCACAAACTACAAGTCGTTTGTATTGCTGGCTTGCAAACAAATTGTCGTTACTTACTAAACGACACAATTTTGGTCCACAAACTACAAGTCGTTTATATTAATAAAAGACGATAAACTTTTGTGAGTAAATGAGAGGCCCCTTTCTATTGCTGAGGAAACGACATGTCAACTTAATTAAACGAGTGCACATATCATATGTCCTATTTCCGGGAAAGTTCTTTCTTGCAAACAAATTGTCGTTTCTACTAAATGACACAAATTTCTGACAATAAACTATATGTCGTTTTAAGACAGACAACAAAAAGGAACATTGTGCATAAAAGACATGTATTTCCCGGGAAACGACAGGCCCCTTTCTATTGCTGAGGAAATGACATGTCAATTTAATTAAACGAGTGCACATATCATATGTCCTATTCCCAGGAAAGTTCTTGCTTGCAAACGAATTGTCGTTTCTACTAAATGGCACAAATTTCTGACAATAAACTACATGTCGTTTTAAGACCGACAACAAAAAGGAGCTTTGTGCGTGGAAGACATGTATTTCTTACCCAAAAAAAAAAAAAAAAAACTTAATAGTATTTCTCCTGGATCCTACCAGAAATCCCGCTTTTCCATGGTACTCACCCTCTTATTTACGACAAACCAATACAATATAATTCTTTATGTGTTAGTGATTGCCAATCTGATTGGTCTGGCCTATTATTAGTCTCAAGGTTTGAGCTTATTAGGCTATATTCCGTTTGGAAATCAAACCCCTTTTTCTCTTTCTTTTTCTGCATCTTTTCCAAGTAAAGACGTAATATACCATTCGAACAAGATGTGGAAAGTTTCAGGGTTCTTTTTCTAATCTACAGTATCTTTTCTTTTCTACCTTGTAAAAGTGATGCTTCACATGCATTTATTAAGTGACCAAAGTACCCCCACTGACACAAAAGCCTGAAGGGTGAGTCCATTTAATATGATGATCAATATCCAAAAAGAAGATTAATAGAGACAATGCATAGATAGAATATTTAGCAGATGCAATAGTGGATTGGTTGGTCCATTGTTTGAAAGTCGAAAACTAACACCCATGTGAAAATGTTCCCTTTTGGTTAACTTTTTTCCCCTATTGTTTTGTTGGAAAGTTATATTTGGTAATATAAATTGAGTGAAACGTAAGCCAAAAAAAAAAAAAAAAAAGTGTTTATATGTAACAAGTAACAAGTGGGATATGAACAAAGAACACTACTTTACAAGTACATACTCGAATAAAAACACTTCTACCGGATAAATCATTGGTATAGTCATAGATCAGATTTTTGAATTTTGATATTCACAAGGGAATGTAATATATTATAAATGAGACTAGAGAGAGACATCAAGGTGTGGGACTACATAAACATGGATTATGCTTTCAAAGCAGCAGTCAAAGGTTCCCCAACGCTTTGCTCCATATGGGTTTGGACAAAGGAGCTGTGAGAACGGTCGGCCATGCCACACATGATAATGGGCCCTACAAGCCCATTACTCAAAATAGGATTGTAGTCTTGTGGGCCAACTCCAGCCCGCCAAGGCCCCACGGCGTCTCAAATGCTTGAATTCGGATCAAAAGTTCAAATAACAAAACAAAAGGGCGCAAAGTCTTGCTTTCAAGACATTTTTTTTTTCCTCCTCCTCCTCCTTTTTTCTTTTTTTTCTTTTTTTTTTTTGCTTGGGGCTTTGGAAGTCATTTGCATTACTGACAACTCAATCAACCTTTTTCCTTTTCCTTTCTCTTTTTTTTTTTTCCTTTTTTAAAAAAGAATGTTGTTCTTTTGGTTAGTTCAGAGAACATATATTGCATTATCAAAACGATGTCAACTGATAATTGGGGGCAGTGTGACTTGGATCTATACTTCGTCTTATACTCTGTTATGTTATACGTGGCATTAATTTTAAGGAAATTTTCATAAATGAATATTTTGAAACTTTTAATTTTTTATAAATACCACACATATTTAAATATAATATAACTTAAAGGGTTAATAATTACATAATTGTAATAACTTAAACATAAGAAATAGTATAACATGATTAAACATATTTTTTTAAAATGAGGCATAATATGTAATTTTTTTAATAGGTTTAAAGTGGGTTTCTTAGAATAAATCAAGCAGTTGAAGTAAAGGTAGAATTTTCCTCTTAAAAAAAGTAAAGTTATAATTTTTACCATGATTTTCTGAGGTTTTCTTCTTTCTTTTTTTTACCCCAAGTGAACTTGATATGTACAGAAATAACAAGTTACACGCAACATGTAATAGTTTAGGTTCCAAATAAAGAAAGATGGCTAATCACAAATAGATATAAACAGTTGAAACTAAATAGGATATAGTAGGGCGAATTCTACAATAGAGTATTCTATTTATACGGTCAAATCTATGTCTGAGGCTTATTAATTTTATATATATTTTTAATTAAATATAATTTTGACTGGATTCAACGTTCAACAACGGTTAGGCAACCTGCTGATAAGTACTCTCTATTGCTGAAAGCTGCTTAGAGCAAAGTAAAGCAAGATGAGAAAACAAGTTTGCCCTGCTTAAATCAGTTAATCAGTTGCATTATTGTTGCTCATGTCATTTTCCTTCTCTGTTACTATGGTCTGTATAAACCTTTAAAGGGAGAAGATGGGATGTCATTTCTAGACCAAACTGTAGGTTTGAAATCATTTCTAACTTGATAACAGCTGCATTCAATTAATCTGGAGACTTCTGCAGATTGAGGGTCCCTTTTTTTTTTTTTTTTGCCCTCTTCCTTTTTTTTTTTCTTTTTTGGTTGTGAGTCTCTTATGTGACAGAAAGTTGAGAGGGACTAGCATGAAATTCAACACGCAAAAGGCTAAGATTATGAGGGCATGGAACTATGCTATGTAGACTGGTAAGTAAGTATGCAGTGGTAATAAATGTTGTTCTCTCTCAATTTTTTTTAATTTTTTTAGTTTTTATTTTTCATTTTTTTGGCGCTCCACCAGAGTTTGTGTGTGCGAGGAGGTCCACTGAAGATGATTGATTGTGGAAGGGCTAGTGGGCAATGATAGAGTGAAGTAAGGAGTAAAGCGTAGGTGAAGAGTTGTCTAGATCACAGAAAAGAAAAATAGAAACTTTTTTTTTTTTTGGGCAAACCAAACAATAAGAATTAATGAATGAAATGATATCCAACTATATGTGATTAATTCTACCAAAAATACTGCAAGTATTAACTATAATGATATTAAGAAAAGCACTCTTGGTTATTTGGTAAGGCAACAAGGCTGATTGTTCTTTACAATAATGTTTGATTTGAGTAATTTACTGTAGTGGACAAGAAATACATGCAATTAACTTGTACAAAAAATGTACCACCTTCTTAAGATTATCCACTTGGTTTGGATATTTTCTATATCTATAACCCTTCTTTTTTTTTAGAAAAAAAAAAACCTACTACGAAAGGCCATGTCACATCTCAACATGGTTATATATAGATTTTACTATACAAGATTTCTAAACTACTATTCATAACTTGACAATCTATCTATGTTTTTTTTTTCCCTTCTGTTCACGTGTCTTAGTCAATGGATTTGGCACCATACAATAGTTGAGTTAAGATATATGTCAAGAGAAAAAGTCCCCCTTTGGTGTTTTTTTTTTCCTTAGCGCGTGCAAAGGAAAAGGAAAAAAGAAAACTCATCAAAGATAAAACTTTTATTTATTTATTTATTTTGGGGGCTAAGGGGGGACGCGAAGTTCAATAATTAATGTTCTTCGGATAAAATGTGAACATATGAAGGCCTCGTTTGTTTCGTGATTTGAATCACGGTTTAAATTATTTTGCTACAGTATTTTTTTTATAAAAATTTAAATCTTTACTTAAATATTTTATTTAAATACTCGAACCAAACGGGTATCAAGAGTTTCAAAATGCATGCACAATAGGATTGCTGGTTCCTCCGTTTTTAGTGCATAAAAAAAACATTCTGCATCTTAATTCGGAAAAGTCAATCTTTTAATTAGCTAAAAAGGGAAGGGGAAAATTATGTAGAGTCAAAATCAGAAATCTAAGCTCAATCCCAAAAGCCTACAAAAAGACATGCCAAAAAAAAAAAAAAAAAAAACACAAGATGAGGGAAAGATACAAAACTGTAAAAAAGTAAAATAATAATATAAAAAGCCAAAAAAAAATAATTTTTTCTTTTTAGGAGTCTGATTGGAAAATCCCACTAACCAAGAAAGTTATAAAAAAATCTAAAGTTATAAAAAATCTGTATATAATGTCCCACTGCCACATCAGAAACAGATGACAGATTAAAAGTAGCGTATATGGACAAACATCAGTAATATGGTACATTGGTACTGTAAGTATGTTGAATCCACGTGCAAGTAGACAACGCATGGCCGAATTTCAGTGCTATAAAATAAAAAAAAGGCCCTAAAATCCGTCTCGTCATTGGAGCTTTATGAACTTGCATACTCTTGCAGTGATATTGACCTGTGAGTGGGCCCAAGAAGCTGGAACAAGCAAAGGAAATGGTGGACCATCCTATTTATTGTGAAGCCTGCCACTTAATATCTCTCTCTAACTTCCCTCATTATTGTACTCTCTAATACCAAATATTTTAAATTTTACTTCTGACCCCAAACTTTCGAGTTATTTCCATTTTGCCCTATAAACTATAAAAAGTCATACTTTACCCTTTAAATTCTGAATGAATTTCACTTAATTTTTATTAGAATTTTCCTTAAAAACAATTAGGGAGCTCGAGAGAAGAGTTTAAACCAATAAGTTTAAACTGCAACATTATAGCATGTGAGAGCTTTATATACTATAGTTCACTTTTGTTTTACACTGAAGTATGTAAAAGATTTATACTATTTACAATTCAAACTTATTAGTTTGAAACCACTCTCTCAAATACTCTAGATAAAAAAAAGAGATAAATTAGTTTTATTTAACCTCTTCATATTAGACTTTACATTAAAAACACACGGAAAAAGTTATTTAATCTCACTTAACCTTTTTAAGATGTAAAAGACAAAGCCGGAGTTTTTAAATTTACAAAGCAATGTGAAAATACCCCTAAAGTTGAGGGACCCATTAGAATAATTTAAAAAAAAAAGCAGACAAACATTTCCCTTTCTTTCTTTTTCTTTTGCCTTCAACTTACATATGACTAAAGTAATTGTTGTAGTACTACTACTCTTATATGAGTCTATATTATACAAGTCATAGAATACTCTTGTTCTTTTGGTGGGACAGAGACCAACAGGAGAGAGAGTAAAGATTATGGAGTGTTGTCCTCCTTATTTAATTCTCTTTTAGCATTCTCTCTCTGCTATATGTGTTCTTCTCTCTTGCCATTGCCAGTCCTCGGCCCTCAATTTTTGTACTAGTACTACACCACCTAGTGTACCTTATAAACTTATTTATATATATTTCCCTTCTGCTCTCACACGCAAAGAGATGTTTCTTCTTTGTCCTGGACTCAATCGAGAAGATCAGCGGTGAAATCACTCAGATCACAAAAGATATATTATTGTTTCTCTTTCTTCTCTCTCTCTCTCTTTCTTTCTGCTGTGCTTCTCTTTGGTAAGTGTTTCATCATTCCAGAAGAGGAAAGTCTTGAAGCCATAGTACTTGGCTTAGCTTAGCTAGTAATGGAAAAGAAGATGGATCAGAATCAATCTCCAGATGTGGAAGAAGGCATGACCAACCAGCTCATTCCTGCCAAAAGAACAAAGGGTGGCCTCATAACCATGCCATTCATCATAGGTACATTCAATTAAATTATTAAAAAAAATGTAGTGATATATTTTTTTGAATATTCGAAATTGAGATATTTTGTATTTGGATCTTTGTTTGTGCAGTAAATGAAGCTCTTGAGAAGGTGGCAACATATGGGCTATTGCCAAACATGATATTGTATTTGATGAAAGATTATCATGTGGGATTAGCCAAAGGTGCCAGCATTCTTTTCCTATGGTCAGCATCCATCAATTTCATGCCTCTTATTGGGGCATTCCTCTCTGATTCTTATCTGGGTCGATTCCTCACCATAGGATTCGGTTCCATTGCCAGTTTGATGGTAAAAATCGACTACTTCCTTCTTTTCCCTTCAGTGCATGTCTTGGTTTGTGAATCTAATATAATTGATTATCCACTGATTATTTTTCACCTTTTTTTCTCAACTGATTATACTAGATTTAAGTCTCTATCTCCCTCCAACAAAAAGTCTTGGGCCATCATAAAAAAAGTGCTTTTTGTGTCCCAGAATCACGTGATGTCTGCAGATCAGGCACTGTTGTTAGTGCTGATTAATGATGATAATACCTTTTTGGTTTTGAACCCAAAAAAAAATAATAATAAAGTAAATTAATTTTCTTTGTTTGGCGACAGGGAATGGCCCTCCTGTGGTTAACAGCCATGGCTCCAAGGTTAAGGCCATCTTCATGTGACATATTAACACAACTATGCAGACCCCCAACAAGCTCTCAGATGGCAATTTTGATACTTTCGTTTGCTCTCATGGCCATTGGAGCTGGTGGAATCAGGCCTTGTTCTTTAGCATTTGGTGCAGATCAAGTTGACAAAAGGGACAACCCCAAGAACCAGAGGGTTATAGAGAGGTTCTTTAATTGGTACTATGCTTCAGCTGCTGTTTCTGTCATAATTGCCTTAACTGGCATAGTCTATATTCAAGAAAATCTGGGATGGAAATTGGGTTTTGGAGTTCCTGCACTTCTCATGCTCTTTGCAACCATTTTGTTCTTCCTTGCCTCTTCTCTTTATGTCAAGCACAAGGCCAGCAAGAGCTTGTTCACTGGATTTGCACAAGTGATTGTGGTTGCTTACAAGAACAGGAAACTAACTTTACCATCTGGGAGGAACTCACAAGGTCTTTATCACCACATGGAGGACTCTGAGGCTGTTGCACCAACAGACAAATTAAGGTATAATTACATTTTTAAGCTGTCACTTTCAATGTTATAAAAAAGCTAACACATTATGGACCTCCTTTTTTGTGTGACAATTATGATTAACTGTAGGTGTTTAAATAAAGCTTGTATAATTAGAGATCACGAACAAGACATTGCCCCAGATGGGTCAGCTTCAAATCCTTGGAATCTGTGCACAGTAGAGCAAGTGGAGGAGCTTAAGGCCGTTGTCAAGGTCATACCAATTTGGTCTACAGGGATTATGATGTCAATCAACGTTAGCCAAAACACCTTCCAATTGCTTCAAGCCAAATCAATGGACAGGCATATTGGAAGCTTCCAAGTCCCGGCCGCCTCCTTTGCCATGTTTGTGGTCATCTCCTTGGCTGTTTGGGTTGTTATCTACGACCGAGTGGTTTTGCCTTTAGGTTCTAAAATCCGAGGCAAGCCAGTTAGGATTGGTGTGAAAACAAGGATGGGAATTGGACTAATTCTCTCCTTCTTGGCAATGGTAGTTTCCGCGGTAGTGGAGAATGTTCGGCGCAGGAGAGCAATACGAGAAGGCTTCCGCAACGATCCCCACGCAGTTGTGGGGATGTCAGCTATGTGGCTCATCCCACAGCACTGCTTGAATGGATTGGCAGAAGCCTTCAATGGGATTGGCCAGACAGAGTTTTACTACTCCGAGTTTCCCAAGAGCATGTCAAGCATTGCTTCTTCTCTGTTCGGATTGGGAATGGCCGTGGCAAGCCTGTTGGCAAGCGTCGTTCTAAGCGCCGTGGACAACGCAACTTCAAGAAAGGGAAAAGAGAGTTGGGTTTCTGATAACATCAATAGGGGTCACTACGACTATTACTATTGGCTTCTTGCTATTATGAGTTTTGTGAATCTGTTTTACTTTCTGTTCTGTAGTTGGGCTTATGGACCTTGTGCAGAACAAATGAAAAAGGTTAGGGATGAGCCTAATGGCACAAAAGAAGAAGAGATGTCCAAGTTAGGGAGTATGATTAGGGATGAAGGAAAAGAGGTGGGAAAAGATCAATTACCTATCTAAGAAGAACCCCAAGAATTTTCTTTATTACTTGATTGCTCCTAGGCTTGCTGCAGTATTAACAGTGATTGTATGCCTTTTTTTTTTGGTGATTGTGTGATAGTGAATTGGATCAAGAGTTACTTTTATATTTCATGTAATTGTTGAAATTTTTGTTTGATAATATATTTTTATATATGGTTTTATACAATTCACCGAGTTAATGGAATGTACTTTGGTCTTTGGATTAGCCTTTTGAGTTTGTAATTATTTCCAAATCTAAGTAAAAATTTGTATGATTGGAGTTATATTATATCATTGTGGGATAGTATTGGCATGTTATATTGACAAGTTAGTTCTATAATTCTAACATTAAGATTTAAAAAAGTTCTTGCTCTCGCTCTAAAATCTTACTTAGCAGTTTCTTCAGTTAAAGGAGTGAGAATGTAGTTACTGTCAAAACTCAAAAATGTTACTCCTTTAATTATGAAATGGCAATAATTTACTTAGAATAAACATCACAAAACAGCTTGTTTTATAATAATTGCCCCGTATGGGCCCGAACAATTGTTACTTTTTTTCTTTCTTTCCTCTTGTTTTTTTCCTAAGAATTAAAGAACTTTTTTTCCCCTTTTTCACAGTGGAACCATTAAAATCATGATGAGTACAGTAATTCCCTTTCTCTATACAAAGATGACTTGATCATAGGATGCTCTATTAGAAAAACCCAAAACGCATAAACTAGACATTTTAGCAAATTTATCTCAAATCTTACTCGCTTGACCTTTACTGAACTTACTTATGGTCATCCATTGCTTTCCAATTGCAATCAACTCTCCACTATTTTTCTTTCTAACTTCAGCCAGGGAAAGCTTGACCATGAAAGCCACAAGCTTTCCCTGGCTTCCTACAACCTTGGCCTCCATCTCAATCTCTTCCTGCCGATAATATTTGGTAAAAATCACCATTAAGAGAGAAACATACATGTGCCAAGTTAGTTAAGAAAAAAGTAGAAAGTGATACTCGTTAATCACTTGAAACCTAGCCATTGAGAAATATGATGTTAAAGTATGGTGACTTAAATTTAATTTAGGTCGACCCTAAAAAACTCACAGTGCGACAATTGTGATAAAATAATAAATATGAGATTTTTTATAAATACGGACTTTTGCATTTTATGTTGTTAAGTTTATGTTTTAAGCCCATTAAATTATGTCACATATTAAGGTTTTGTTCATATCTATATATATATAATGTATTACATTAAGATTTAGTACTTATCGACTTTTAGTTGTTTTAATCACCGCTTGTCTTATAATCTTTTTCGAATTTAATGATTTTATCCGTAGCTATTACTCGTCTTTAGTTATTATATAAATCTGTGTGTTTTTATTCTTTGTTTTTACCACATATTTTCGTAACATATGAGATGTTGAAGTCAACAGATGCCTTGACATGACCGAAAAACGAAAGCGCCACCGCACCTCCGATGGTGTCAATCGATGTGGATATCGCTCCGACGTGCCAATTTCCATGTTGATCCTGAGACAGGTAAACTGTAACACAGACCATGAATTATCATTCTCTGTCACACACAACCTTACGGAAACAAAAGAAAGAAGGAAAGGAAAAGGTAATACCAAAAGGCCTACTTGGCACAACGAAGTGACAAAGGAAAAGGCCTTCATGGGCTGGCACAACCTGAAGGCCCTCGAAAGCTGAGGTCAAAAGCTCACTTCCTATCAAACCCTTTGACAGATCTTCAAGCAATTTTCTGGACTTCTGCAGATTAGTCTCTTCCATTCTCTTAAAGTAGGTCTGTTTTGTGAAATATTTTGTCTTCATATGACCAACTTGGAAGAGGGAAGGTATTATTATTGTTGTTCTATGACTTTTTTGCTCTGATTATTATTTTTATTATTATGACTTTGTTAAAGCTTGCTACTGTTATAAATTTGGTGAGAGCTCTTCCTGTTTGTCCTTTGTCCTTTGTCCACTAGGCCTGCTATATATATATATATATATATGTATATATAACTAAGGAGTCTGTTGTTTTTTTAATTTGTTAGAATATGATTACTTTATATCCGACTTGTAATATTTGTCGTCTTCATAAATTAAAGAAAATTCACTTACCACGTGGTTTAGTTGCTGAATTTTGGTTATAAACTCTTTACAGAAACTGGGTCTCCCAAGCTCTTGAAATCGCTTGAAAAACGACTCTTTATTGAAAGCTTTGTTTGATAGACCATGTTTTATTTAATTATTTAATTGACCGAGTCAATGGAATTCAGTGCTTTGGCGTGGATTAGACTGCTAGAGCTAGAC
Organism: Artocarpus heterophyllus; assembly: GCA_025403435.1. NCBI lineage: Eukaryota > Viridiplantae > Streptophyta > Magnoliopsida > Rosales > Moraceae > Artocarpus > Artocarpus heterophyllus. The sequence continues at coordinate 6,600,023 of CM046349.1, forward strand.
TAATGATTGAAAACATGTCATTTTTTTAGTATAAAATGTTTTCTATATGTGAAAGATACTCTTGGACTTGTCTCATTGGTCGAAATGCTTGCGCATGCTATTTTGACAAGTGTTGTGCCACAATTAAATGAATAACACAATACTAAATAAGAATGTGGATCCTAGATCAATAAGCAATTATCAAGGGTTTTGAACGTTAATTTGAACCAAAATTTTTGATTCAGACATTACAACATGTGAGTGTTATTGTAGCTATTTTTTGCTTTATATTTATATCATATGAAAGCTTTATACTGTTATTTTTAGTTCAAACCAATTTTTTAAACTAATGAACCAAACACTATATTATGATTCATTAATTATACAAAAATTCATAAAAAGTGCTTGCTAATTTTGAAAATCTATCTCCAAGTTGAAACCACCATGTAACGCCATAAAAAATTTGATAACATAGTTAACTTTCTGTCTCCGTTCAAGAAAGGGCATAAAAGTAAGCAAAATTATGTCAAAGCTTGCTACTCCTCACTTGACCTTGTGAGACCATCCATTGCTTACCAATGGCAATCAATTCTCCACTACTTTTTCTTTTCACTTCCACCATAAACATTACAAGCTTTCCCTGTTCTCCTGCAACCTTCGCCTCTATCTCAATCTCTTCCTGTCAACAACAATTACTACTTGGTAAAAGGGGAAAAAAAAAAAACCCTTTAACTATAAAACAAACAATGTGTATTCCAAGTTAATTAGACAAGAGAATGATTACTTGAAACTTAGCCGTTGAGAAATAATCGATTATAAAGTTAACGGATGCTTTGATGGGACCGGACAACGAGTGTGCCGTGGCGGCGCCGACGCTGTCGATCAACGTGGCAATCGCTCCGACGTGCCAATTTTCATGTTGATCCTAAGACAGGTGAGGGAGGGTAACAAAGACTACAGGTTATTTCATGTCACAACCTTATAATAAAAACCAGAAAAAGTAAAAGTAATACCAAAAGGCCACTTGGTACAACGAAGTGACAGCGGATAAAGCCTTCATGGGCTGCAATTATCTTAAGGCCCTCCAAAGTTGAGGTCACAAGCTCGCTTCCTATGATGCCCTTTGAATGATCTTCAAGCCATTTTTGAGACTCTTGCAGTTTATTCTCTTCCATTTCTCTCTATCTCAAAGTAGGTATTTTTATGGAATATTGTCTCCATGTGACCCAACTTGGAAGTGGGGGTAGGTATTATATATGACTTTGTTAAAGATTGTTGTATTATAAATTTGGGAGATGAGAGCTCTTTCATAATATTATTAATTAACTTGTTTTATTACTTTGTTTGAATCGATTCCTTGTATTTAACTTCTTGTATTTGTCGTCTTCATCAACAAAAGAAAGATCACTTATCCCTTAGTTTGTTTGCACATAGTAATTGGAGTCAAAACTTCCACCATTCTGAACTCTTTTCAGAACCTGGTTGTCCCCAGCTCTTGAAAATTTTTAAAACGACTAGGAATTCCATTAGAGATGAAGGAAAAGGGAATGAGGGTTATATTTTAAATGATCAAATACATATTAATTGTGTTAGTTTTACATACTTTTTCGATTTGATGTGATTAACTAGATTTAACATTGAAGCTCCATTTTTTGTCTGATATAATATGTTTTATATAATTGACTGAGTCAATGGAATTCAGTGCTTTGGCCTAGATTAGATTGTGAGGCTTTGTATATCTAAATCTCTTTTTTAAAATATGTTTAGACTTATCTCATTGGCTGAAAGCTTTTAGCATGTTATCTTGACAAATAATGTGCTCTGATTCAATATAAACATTTGAGATTTTTCCATGAAAAAGTAAACTATCTGTATGTATCTGTTTTCTAACTATCAAATTAAAAAAAAAATAAAACAAAACAAAAAAAAAAAACAAAAACAAAAAAGCAAAAACAAAGAACAAAAAAGTAATATGAATAAGATCTAACGGTTGAAAACAAAGCCCATATCAGTAGGAGTCGTCATCGAAGAAAGACCCATAAATATTTAAAAGAATAAAAAAAGAAATCCTTGACAGTATTTTAAAAGAATGATAAAGTAGTTACACTTGGAATGTGGTTTCAAGCTAAATAACATAAAACACTATTGTGACTTGGTAATTTAGCAAAAATCATTAAAAAGCGCCCGCTGATATTGAAATTCTCTAAGAAATATCACTGTATATGATCAAATAACTCTCTCTCTATGCTAGAAAAGCCATAAACCAAAGAGCGGCAAAATTATGTCAAAGCCTACTGCTACTCAATTGGCCTTGGCCTATTGATGTCATCCATTGCTTGCCAAGGGCAATCAATTCCCTTTTACTTTTCCTTCTAATTTCCATTCTTATACAGCTTTGGCCTCTATCTCAATCTCCTCCTGTAAATAATTATTGATTTATTGTTAATATATTATATAGGTAAAATCAGAATTACCAAAAAAAAAACGTTACATTCCAAGTCAAGATAAGACATCACTTTTAATTTAGCCATTGAGAAATATGAAATACTGAAGTCAACGGACACTCTACCAGGACCACCTAAAGAGTACACGGTGATGGCGCCAACGTTGTAGATCATGGTGGCGGTCGCTCCAGCTTGTCAATTCTCAGTTCGATCATAATAAGGTAAAGATTAAAGACCACGGTTCGTATATAACGACCTTAAAGTACAGGAGGATTACTTGAATTACATTGTAGGTAACAAAAATATACCGAATGTTTATAAATTTCGGTTAATTTGCTTAATATGTTTTCTGTATTTCACCATATAATTGTCCTCAAAAACATATATGAAAGATGACAAGATTTTATTGAAAAAAGTGACAGAGGAAAACGCCTTTGTGGGCTGCGATGAGTTTGAGGCCCTAAATAGTTGAGATCACCAAATCACTCCCTTTTGATGGATCTTCAGGCCACTTTCGGGCCTTTTGCAAACCACTGTCTTCCATTCTCTCTCTCAATCCCAAGTCTTTTTTGGTTCTTTTTCAATGAACACTGTTGTTTTTTCTGACGGGTTCCGACTCGTTAGAAACAAGAGACGTGGCTCCTTGTTTCTAACGAGTCAGAACCCCGTTGGATGTATCAACATGTTCCTTTGTTAATAGGTTTGTTTTTTTGTCTTATCGGACACTTCTGCCCAACTTAAAAACTAGGATCATGGTCATAGGGGACTGCCGTTTTTGATCAATTAATGAATTTAATGAAAAATGTGAGAAAAATTGTCTTTAAAAAAATATTGCTGCAATAACTATTCCAAGTTTTTTAAATTAAAAAAAAAATGTTCGGCAAATAATTTATCTCTCTCACTGATCGATTGGATCCAATTAACCGATTATTGGTTATTTTTCAAAAGGAAATGCTGTCATATTTTTTTTAAAAGAATCGACCACCTCCTCATCCAGGCTCGCAATTCTTTTTTTATTACTATGAATGGCTCCATACATCATGATATTGACATTTGGGGTATGAATCTATGACTTTTTATCAAGTTTCAATGGAATAGGCCAAACAGATTTTACCATGCAGAGTTCCCTTAGTGCACGTCAACTACATGTCTGCTCTAGTCTAGTCTGTGGGCAATTCGACCGCAAGAAAAAGAAAGAGGAGTTGCGATTTTGATTGAAAAATCCTTTTTATCTTTACGGGGTTAAAACCTATTACTCACAAAACGATAAATCATAATTTAAAAAGTATATTATAAAACTAGACTGTGTCTTCCTATTTTACAAATAAGAAAGTTCTAATAACTTTACGAGGATAAATAAGAGTGCTCTTTCTTATTTCATCAATAGGGTCACTGTGGCCATCACCATTGGCTTGTGAACATGTTTGTTTTACTTTCTGTTCTCTGAATGGGCTTGAAGACTTTGTTAGGGAATGAATGTCATGGAGGATTAAAGAAAAGGAAAGAGTGATAAGTTATGATTGGATCTGACAATTGAAAATTGTACCAAATGTAATATGATAGTTAAAAACTGTATTGATTGGAACAATATCTATCTATTCCCACTAGAGAATTCTACAAATAGTAGTACAAACATTTATATACTGAATCCTTTTCACAAAAAGGAAAAAAAAAAAAAAGAAGAAACAAACAAACAAATAAAAATGTTTATATACAAAAATTCCAATGAAATCCCAACCTTTGGCACTATCTTTAACTAGACGTATGAGAAGGTAATTAACCTTATAACGTGTTCAGAGCAGGATATAGACAATTTCATATTAAACTATTATTTAGTCACTTAGAACAAGTGATTAAAACTTAAAAAGTTGCTGCTATTATTTCCATTCAATAAACTAAACATATATTCGCAATCACTGCTTGGCATGGGCCGTAAATGTTTGAAAAATGAGTTTAAATTGAGAAATGACACTGAAAACACTATTTGGTTTATAGGTGGTTTGGCACTTTGGTTATAAATTATTTTGAACCAAAAATAGTATAAAAACCTCATATATTATTGTGTAAAATAAAAAGCAGTTATAATATAAAGTTTCAACCAAGTTCCCTAACATAAGACATGACATATGAGAGAAAATACCGTTGAAATAATGATCAAAACTGCAAAATTGAGATTATCAAATACCCTGTTAGTTAGCTGGTAAACATATTTCTCCACTTTGAAGCCAATAGCAAATGAAAGGCACAAAAAAGCATAAAATGACGAATTAGGTCAAAGCCTACTACCACTACCACTCAGTGGAGCTTTTGGGGTGGTCCACTGCTTACCAATGGCAATCAATTCTCCAGTATTTCTCCTTCTAATTTCCACCACAAAAGCTGTAAGCTTTGCATGTTCTCCCACAACCTTGGCCTCTATTTCAATCTCTTCCTGCCAACAAGGATTTATCCTATTAAGTTTATGCAAAAAAACAACATGTATATCTTGAGAATCAAGACAAGAAATAATGTATGTAATGACTTGAGGCTTCACCGTTGAGAAGAATGAAACATTGAAATCTACGGACGCATGACCATAACCAGAAATAGAGTACACCACGGCAGAGCCGACGATGTCGATCAACATGGCTATCGCTCCGATGTGCCAATTTCCATATTGACCCTAAGACGGTTAGCAGGAAAAAATACCATGACTTCGCATGTCACAACCTTGCAACAAAAACAGACAACAATGTAGGATACAAAAGGCACGGCCACTAATAAAATGGCTTTTTAGTAGCACTCTCATACTTTATATCCTTTTTTATTTTTTAAAACACGGATTATCATTAAGTTAACAAACCCCACATCTGAAATGGGAATTTGGGGAGATTTTATGCAAAAAAAAAAAAAAAAAAAAAAAGATGGAGAAAAGGAAAATGGGAAATGATTGAATGGAAGAGATCTTGCCGACAGGTGATTTGGAACAACAAAGTGACAGAGGAAAAAGCCTTTATGGGCTTTGAGGATCTGTAGACCCTCGGAATTTGAGGTCTCCACAGCAGTTCAACAGGTTCCTTTGGATTTGCCTTGAAGCAATCTTCGGGACTCCTCAAGATTATTACTGTCTGCCATTCTGTTCTTCTGGGATCTCTCAAAAAGGAACTCTGTTTCTTGTTTCTTATTTTCTGATCCAAGTCCTCCAAAGTGATTAGGTACGAAATTGATTTAAGTTTGTTTTTACGAAAATAACCCTCATCACCCATGATGTCTAATAACAATAAATGTAAACCTAATGCGTTGTTTGGCATTAATTAAAACAGTTAGTTCCAGCCAATAAATAATATATAGCTTTTAATAGTTATAGTAAAAAATAAAAGTTATTATAATATAAAATTCTTACATGTTATAGTTCATAAACTAACATTTTTAGTTCAAATCGTTCTAAAGACACCTATAAATTTCATACCCGTGGGAAACAACACATAAACCCAAATCTTATGTCCAAATAAAATTCCATATTGACCATTCAAACCAGCTTATGTGACATGTAGAAGGGTCTTTACCATTTGGACGAGCTAATGTGACATGTAACTGGATATTTTCGACAAATTTGCAAGAGCTTCATGGATTTGGAGACATCATGCAACTTTAATTAAGTTCAAGACACAGATTGCCAAAAAAAAGGACAGCAAGCGTCCAAAATTCAAATAAATAATCTACCAACTCTTATGCGTATCACAATCACAGACGAATTGTCATCTTTTTTTTTAATAAATTAAATATACTAATGTGGTGGAATGTTCTTTAGGAAAATAACATGAACATTACACATTTTCTGTTTTGCAGACAAGAGAAGAAAATCATTTTATTTTTCATAACATTGTGAATTTGTCTAAATTTTTCATAACACTCTGAATTTCTCTCACAAGTCTCAACTTTTGCTTCTAGATCGACCTCTTGCCACTAGAATTATTTTCTACACCAAGAAAATGAACCAACTAATGTTCAGCTATTGCATAGTTTAATCATTTCCTGTTAACTACAATAAACTCAATGTTGCCATGCTTCAATTTTGTTTCCTTCTTCAACCCTTTGTCGTTATTTTGTTGGAGGAACGAATCAGATGCGTATCTACAACTAAACGGCTTGTTAGCTGCAATAAACACAACGTTACAATGCTTCAATTTTGTTTCCTTCTTCAACCCTTTGTCGTTATTTTGTTGGAGGATCGAATCTTATGCGCATCTACAACTAAACGGCTTGTTAACAACAATAAACACAACGTTGCAATGCTTCAATTTTGTTTCCTTCTTCAACCCTTTGTCGTTATTTTGTTGGAGGATCGAATCTTATGCGTATCTACAACTAAACGGCTTCTTCAGGTGCCAAATTTTTCTTCAGCTCTTTCTTGTTCACCTATAATTAGGAAACACAAAATCAATAACATAAAAACTCTGTAATAACAAGGTCTACAAGTATATTTGACACTGAAAAAAAAAAAAAAGTGGAAATAATTTACCTTTCCCATGGCATTACGAGGTAGCGAATCCCATAAAAAAAGACGGGTTGGCAGCTGGAAATAAGAACACAACTTGTTAGGATGAATGAGATCTTGAGAATATGGAAATATACATTGATGCTATAATCTGTATGTTGTTTGACTTCTTTCGCAAAGGTCAAGTTCAGGTAATAGCCCCACATTCTCATCCATTTCGGTCTTTAATGTCTGATTTCGTGGTACTATTGACAATGAGCAGAAACTTTTTCTCTCAACTTCATAATTAACCTCTTTGTTTTTGTGAAGCTTCTGATTTGAATACTAGTTGTGATTATAGAATTAAAGGCTGTGTGTTTTATTATAACATGAGGAGTTAGAAGATCCCTTTTTTTTTTGGCTGAAAATCAGAAAGTCCAGTTGGTATGTTTGGTGCATTTTCGGTTCAAATCTGTAACGGTAACTGAGAAAAAAACTAAAGATTCTTCTAAATAACAAGAGCAGATCTAGAAATCTCCAATGGGGCAAAGGAAATTAAGCAAGATGGTTAGGAAATGACCTTGTATGGTGCAAGTTTGTCTTTAGCCCAGCTGCAGAGTTCTTCCAAGCTTATAGCAGGTCTTGACTCTTCTTCGCTTCTGTTCTTTGCTTCGGCTGCTGGCACAATTATTGCAGAGACAGCTTCTCCATAATCTTTGTCTGGAAGGCCCAACACACAACACTCTTCTACAGTTGGATGCTGCAAAAAAGTGGGAGATTTGATTGGAATATTTAAATTGCTTGTTCAAACAAGTCACGTCGATCCCTCATTTTTGATGTCCTTTACAGATGGACCGAAATAAAAGCACAGACTGGACCATTTGTGTGAGAAAAAAACTAGAATAGAGATGGCTAGAATCTCACCTCTAAAAGTACAGATTCTATTTCTAACGCAGATAGCTTGTATCCACCAACCTTCATGATATCAGCACTCGTACCTGATTAAGTGGCATTAAGAGAAAAGGGAACAGAAACCAGAATCAGAATGAGCAATTTACAAGATAATGCATTAACATGAGAAACCTATAAACCGTATTTATGATGAATTGAACATGCGTTTCAACCACAGCACTTAATCTATAAATTTTTTCCGTCTCTGACTTATGCAGGGGCACATTCTATGAAATATATACACACACACACACACATATGTGGGAGTGTTTGGTAATATAGTTGGAACTACAAATTAGAACCAAAATACTATAACATATAAGAGCTTTACACTGTAGCACTTACACTGTAGCACTTGGAACTTATTAGTTCCAACTGGGTTTGCCAAACGAAGCCACATGTATATGCACACACACACACAGATGAACTAGCAAATTAATAAAAGTGCTACAAAAATAAATTTTTTATTTTCTTACGTCCCAAAATGATATAATATCCATCCTCGTCCACTCTAACAGCATCACCAGTCTTGAAGAATCCATCATCCGTAAATGATTCCTTAGTTACCTATGAAACAATCACTACATCAGGGGGGAAAAGAGTAAAAGCAAGAACATGTGTAGGCACAATCTTGAATCTCATCTTGTTATGATATCAAAAAGTACCTCAGGACGTCTCCAATACTCCTTGAACAATGAGGGGCTTTTAACGCAAAGCTCACCCACTCCCATTGCATCACTTCCACTCTCATCTTCTGCAAGAATCCTTACCTACTAAATAAAAAATATCACAAGTCAACAAAAAGGAAAAAGAAAAACCCCTGCTCAACAGTAGTTTAATTCACGTCTTGAACTCCCAGACTTTCAAAACACACCATCACAATCATATAGTGGTTTTCGTACCACAGTTTGCTGACTTCACAATAACTTATCAATAGTTATAAAAGGAAAACAATCTAACATAACAGTAAACATCTCTAAAGTTGTATAATTGGACCAAAAAAATTGCGCTGACCTCCACACCAGGAAATGGTTTGCCAACAGTGCCTGCTTTCCTTGCACCATTTAAGGGATTTGATATAGCCATGACGAACTGAAAACATTAAATGATATCTATAACGTTATTAAATTTCTCGAATCCATTTTTATTTGATTCTTAATAAAGGAAATTTAATCCAGAAAAGCAACTTAAAGTAAGTTCAACTGACCTCTGTCATTCCGTATCTTTCCAAAAGACGATGTCCTGTGATGTTTTCCCATTGTTGCATGACTGGAAGAGGAAGTGCAGACGAGCCACACATCTAATATGAAAGAAATTCGATTTCAAGTTACGAGATCAGGCAGTAACCAGTTAAAGAACAAGCAAACATAGTCGTAGAGGACACCCATATATAAGATGGACCATAAAGTCAGGAATCTAACTTAGCCAATAAAGTCCTGACACCTTGTAGAAAAAATAACATAAAAGAAAATAAAATTCTAACCCAGTCCTGAACACATTAGCTAAAATACCACCTAGACGAAGAAAAGAAAAGACAAAAATTGATGCCGTCATAGCTTCACCATACCAGGTACGCAGAGTGGGGGAACAACTAAACATTTTTGCCCACAGGCTTGCGGTAAATTTAGAATCAAAAGTAGTATTTTAGTGCAAGATCTGAGCAGCTTCCAGCACAATTATAGTGCTAAACACAATAGACAATTCTAATCAAATATAATAATACTATCTTAACGAATTCATTCCAGGCTACCTACCATTAGACGCAACTGTTTTGCAGCTAAGGCAGAGGTTGCTTTCAGCTCTGGATCCATTGCTTCATAACCTTGTATCAGTCGAGAATACACGGTTGGAACCTATAAGATACCAAAAAAAAAAAAAAAATCAACTGTAGTTTACGGTGATGAATTAACCAACAAATGCAGAAATTAGAACCATTTCGTAATAATACAGGCATATATATGTGACAACCGCAGTCTAAATTAATTAGACTCCTTTCTGCATATGTGTTTAGTATACAGAGACATGTACAAACAAATTGAAAAGGTCTATTTTGACTCTATGCAGTGATAGTAAAGCGAGAAATGCAATTCACAAAATGCAATCATGACCAGAGAAGCTAAAAGAAAGGGCATGTATCTGGAAGCTCAAAGCATAAAGGATTATATGTCGAGAATGCCCAACAATTTCATTTCAGTGAGACTAGAATGTGTGAGAAAGAGATACAGGTAGCAGAAGGGCAAGCAAGTGATTAAAATTTACACTGGCACTTACTCCTGTAAACACGGTTATAGAATCATCAGCCCTAGTTTCATTTTCTGGATATGACTCGCGCCATCTCTGCCAGATACCCCTCACGCTAAACTTTGGCATGAACTCCACCTGCAACAACATAACCAGATGATATTACAAACAAGACCGTGTAACACATCTGAACTTGACTGCTCAACATGAATTTCGAAGTAATCATATAGGAAAAAGAAAAGGAAGACCTACATCTACAAGACTATCAAAAGGGCAACTAATTTACCGTGGAGCCTGCATAGAGAGGGGCTAGTAGAGCATTGAAAAGCCCATGAACATGTATCTTATAGTTAAGGATCCATTCAAGCACACTTGAAGTCTACTTTTATACAGCAAGACTGAGGATGACACCAAGGAATTAACAAAAAGTAAGCTTAATTTCTGCATATATTGAAACTGTAAAACAGCGAAAATAAATATATAAATAAAGGTTCATATAACTGGAAGGATATGATGCAGTGGTAGACAGTGCAAAAATTGGTCCGCAGATGTATACTCCCATGCTTTTGCCAATGTTTGGACCTGAAATGATCCAAAGTCAGGACAAAGGTCAACGAAAGTATTACTTGAAATACAACTGCTAGCACTATTTGATAGCAAAACTTTTTGCATCTTTTTTTTTAATAGGGCACAAAAAACCATGAGTTACAGGTCATGCTTACCTGTGCACTAATGCTTTTGTGTGTGTGAACAACCCCTTTAGGCTTTCCTGTAGTACCGCTAGTGTAGATAATTAGGGCAGGATTTTCATCTGCATCATCACAAACGACAGTATAAGTGCAAGTGGAATTTGTTCTTGACTCTATTTATTGCCACATCAGAATATGGATTGCAAGTATTTGAAGGTAAAATATCTATCTTACTTGCGTTCTCTGTATTATGCAAAATTCTATCTGTGTCTATGTCTCCAACTTGTAGATTGTCCATCCCGCTTTCCTCTGAATAACTACTAGGAACATGTGGAATAAGAGAAAATTGAGCAGCAGTTTTCGCCGCAATGTTTCGCATGAGTTCTTGGTGATCTTCAGTACTCAATATCATGGATATGTCCTATAATTAGATAACCAATTGTATGAATATATAACTATTTATGATGCTTTAACCATTGATGATTCTTCATATATCATAAGCTTTTCAAAACCATATATTTATTTCAAGGAAAAATGTAGAAACACAATAACAAAAATAAATAAGCAAGGAAAGGGACGCATAAAGGTGTCCAAGGGCTCACCGAGTCAGTCATCACATGCAAGAGTTCAGCCTCTGGGTAGCTTAGTGCAAGTGGAACTGCAACACCGCCACTCAGCCAAGTTCCAAGCATTCCAGCAACAAATTCAGCTGAAGGTTTAGCAACAATTCCTATACGAGCTCCACCAAGGTTTCCTTGTCCTCTCGCACCATTAACTGACGCAGGATGAGTTACACGTTTGCCTGCTTCTTGAATCTGAATGGCCAAAGCATAAATTTAAGGTGGGAAAAACTAATTTAACAGATAACAAATTATACTTGTTATCATAAAGTGAAAGACACACGTATAATGAAATGTAAAATCACTCCCTGATATCAACTAACTCATTTCTGGGATTTAACTCACATTTACATATTGTATGCTACAAATTGATCATAAAATCTTTTAAACCCAATTTCTCCAAGATTAAATTTTGACCAAATGGGCACTAAAAAAACTTGCATTATCTCTGAGGAGCAGAAGTTAATTGAAGTTATGTTGCCTTTCTGTCTTCCTTTGCCAAAGAAGGTCAACAGTGAAAAACAAGTTGTACTTTTTCTACCACAAAATTGTATCTTGTCTCCAAATAAGTAAAATTTGAAACTCACAGCGTTTAAGTCGGTGCCACATAACAGACTAGATATCCTCCAAGCCGAGGACAAGAGTTGTTTGTGTAACGCCCCTATATGGGGGTTAACAGTTTTTAATGAGATAAAATAAAAATAAATAATAAAAGTAAAACCTTAAAAATAAAATTTGCCCGGGACTTAAATGAAAACTCTCAACTCAAAAATAAAAATATAAACGATAAATAAACCACAGTTTTAATGTAGCACCTTAAATTTAATAATATAAACTGTTGTCATCATCATTTTAACCCTCAACACATTGTAATACAGTCACAGAAAGTAACAATTGATGCTTACATTATCATGAAGAACATTCTCAACAATTGAAGCAGTCCCAATGTAATATAGCTACATCACTTCCTCAACTATATTTCTCGTAGCCACCTCACACTTAGTGAGTCCTGAAAAGATAAAAATATAAGGGTATGAGCAACACTATGCTCAGTAGAGAAAGCCATTACTCACCTCTATCATTACCACATTAAAATCTGCATGGTTAGTAAGTTACATCATATTCCAGATTATGAGGTTTATTATGATCACATCTTATGGATACCGTAGTTAATCATTACCAAGTGTCATAATTACACATTTATACAAATATTACCAATCATCATTGTTCCTAGGTATCCATGTTAAATTGAGTATCACTCAACTCATCGAAACCCAAATGGGCGCACTTGATCACCCTATAAACATTCCAAGGGTGTTCCGGTGAGGGGACATCAAGCCCCGAGTCCTCACCAAATCGATTCCTGTACAGTGTGTTCTGGGACTTTCAACCCAAGGAAGCATCATCGCCTTCCCCCTACTTTACCTTTTAGGGTATTCATGCCCAAGGACGTAACCGTCGCCCTTTTCATGTCTCACAATTTCTCTATATTGAATCATTATCAATAGAGTTAGTTTTCCTAACCATGCTTCTCAATTTATAACATTTGTCAATTCATTATGTTCCTCGCCGTACAATACAAGACGAGTCCATGTCATAGTTTCATATGTGATAATCATATAATATCAGTTCAACATAGATATATATATATTGCGGCAAAACAATCAATTTTAATTCTATAAAAACCTCACAAAAGATGAGTAATAGAATCCCTACCTTTTAAGCTTATCAACAGTCTCTTAATCCTGGAATCAATTAACGTTAGCTCCATACTCCCTTGATCCTAAGGCGTGCATAAGGACAATTAAAACTAAAGCACAACATACAACTACATTCATAAAATTTATTTTAATTTAATCTTAGAATTTCAAGAAATAACCACTGCCCATAGAGGTATTATAAAGTTTAACAATATAAATTTTCTGTCTAGGGCATATACACTTAGACTTCATACATATGCTCCAAAATAGCAACAAACATATACTTAGGTTTAAGAACGCAAATTTGAATAATCCTTTAGTATAAAAGAAAATTTATAAATGAAAGACTAAATTTGTTCATAAGATTCTAACCTCGGATTATGGTTAGTTGGAAGCTTGAAATGGCTTCAAAACAGGTTCCTTTACTTCGGTATGACTGAAATTCTTGCTCAAATGGAGGTGATGGTGGCTGATTTTTATGGCTGCCTTGAAGAAGTTCTCTAAGTATTTTGCTTCAGCAAAGAAATGAGAAGAAGAGTGTGGGAACCGTGGAAGAGAAAGGAAGAAAAGATGAAGTCTTTGAAAAGAAGTGATAGAAACAATTATAGAGGAGACATGTTGAAGCATGTCACGGAGGAAATAAAGAAAATGAGGGTCAAGAGTAGTTGGAAAAGATATCCTTATGTCTCATCTAAAGACTTTAACACACATAATGCCAATATGACATTTTTGAGATTTATTAGAAGTTCTAAGGCTTTTTAGTAATCATACTAAATAAATATAGGAGAATTTTAGAAAACTTAAAAATAGATAAAAATAAATATTATAAAATAAATTTAAATGAAGCAATTTTTTTTTATACACTAAAAATTAATTTAATTACCTCAATACCCGTTAGGAGAATAACGGGTGTCACAGCTCTACCCCCCTTAAAGAAATTTCGTCCTCGAAATTTCAATTCAACAATACTAGTAAAAATTTTGATTCCATTATGATTCCAATTCCGAGTCTAAACCGTTAATGTTGTTTATCTTCCAAAGTTAAGTTATCGTATCTCCACTTATTTACTTGCATAATAAATCTTACTCCTAAATCCCTCAATGAGAGTATTTCTGACAAGTTTCAACTTATAACACCGTATAATAGTCTAAGAATCTGATCAGGCATACATATTGACCATATCATGATTCCAGTCCTTCATTGTCCATGGACCGTGATTTACAATCACATTTAAGGAGATTGCCAGAGAAATTTTATATACTTCATCTTTAGGTTCCTTTTCCTTTTTGAGTAAGGAAAAGTCAAATATATTTGATTTCATACCTCAACTAATAAACTAAAACATAATCATAAAACATATATCACAAACGCTTTTATTCAAAACTATACATTAAACTTACTCATAGAGATATTAAACGGAATCTCAGAGTTGCAGACAAACCCGACATATTTTTCATTAAACAGCTATTCTCATGACACAAACATTCAATCCAAATAATATACTCATATTTCATATGGAATATCCTCATAACTGACTCTGGTACTTCCACATAATATTAACAGAATATTACACATTACAAACATAATACGGATACGTTTCGAGAGTACAAGGCACTCCGTATACCAGCTATCCATATCATGCATGCTTAGAGGATACAAAAACATCGATAAACAAAAGATCGGACCTTAAGAAGGATGCGTTTCGAGAGCATCAAGTACTCCGTATCCAGCCATCCCGGCATTAGGCTCAATGAATATAAAAGATTTAACAACGACGTACCACAAGAAACACAGAATACAAGGCAAACGGTTATTCGTAACACACGAAATACGGACACACATGCCTACATGCCAAAGATAAAACAAAAAGATTACAGATGGAGATTCAAATCAATTGGCCGCTCCCGGCTTTCCCTTTCCCATTCAAGCTTGGATGTTGCAGTGTCGGATTCTGGATGTATGATTTGCATTTTATCTATCAATTCCTCAGCTGTTGAAGCAGTGACAAAGATTTGTCTCTCCGATTCTGTAGTGATGTTTTCTTCCACAGCGTAATCTAGAAATTTCAAAAGACCGTCATAAAAACCATTTACATTCAGCAGTCCCAAAGGTTTGGAATAAAAGCCCAACAATTGCCCACAAGCAACTATAAATATTTCCTCAAGAGTACCTAGACCACCAGGTAATGCTATAAAAGCATCAGAATTATAGATTATGTCTTTAAAATTTTTAGGGATACTCCTGACTCCTTCTCCCTTACCTATGGCTTCCTTACAAAGGTTTCCTTCAACTGGAATATGAGGCCAAATTCTTACATCAGTAGCGTCGCTAGACCTAGCTGCTAGTGCCATATTTACCATCATTTTTATACTACCACCCCCATAGATTATGTTAATCTTTTTGCGTGCTAGAACTTGCCCTAAGTGATTTGCAGCTTCTAAATAAGCTTTATCTTTTCCAAGGCTGGAACCACAAAAGACACAGACATTCTTTATTTTCTTCGTGGACTGGGAGGTAGACATATTTGGTTTATAGAAGTGGTTGCTTAATGTCTGCTCCACTTAGACTTCGGGTTCTACATGAGTTTTTAAAGATGAGAAATACACAAAAAGGGCTAAAGAGATAGACGAGTAGGTAATGAAAAGGTAATCCAAAGATTTAAACAAAATCTTGTGCGGATAAGAAAGTAAGATAAGGTGATTGATAGTTTACAGAAAATCTGATTCACTTTTTGAAAAAGATTAGACTCTAATTGTATAACTTTTGACAATTGAGAACAATTCGACAAAAGACCCTCATGACACAACTGTAGACTTTTTGACAAATATACACCAAGTCTAGAAATTTAATATAAACGACAAATACTGTAGAACTTTTGAAATTTGAGACACAAATCTTGAAATATCTGGATAAGCTTTTCAAAATTCAAACATATTACTGTACCGTATGTAACGTGTCTGATAAGATAATATATTTTATTATATATATATTTAAGAAAATCATAAATTAAATAAGATATTAACACTTACTGTATCAATCTAATAATCACAATTATTTCAAACACAAAAGCAAATATTCTGAGTAAAAGAAAAAACACAAACTGTTGAACATCAGCTAAAACTACTTCAAATAAGTAAAGACTAAATAACCTTTATAGAGCGATGACTTATTCCCCATCCAGTTTTCTTATGGCTTGGCAAACAGGATCTAGAAATACCATATTCCTGAGGCGTTGTCTTTCTGTATAAAATTTAGGCCAGAGTTTAAAAATAGCTCCTTGAACATATCCACTAGGGTGACCGTGGAGAAGAGGATGGATGCTATCCAAGTTCTCCTTTGAAAGTCCATCCCTACAAAACCTTATTTTATCCTCTCTATTCGTAGACATATAACCAGGTGAAGTACATTTACCGTTACAATTTTGTCTTCCACATTTGTTACAAGTGACCACGATGGCACGAGCTCTTCTTTTCATTGCACTACGACTGGTACCTGTTCCTGGTAAACCGACATCTTGACTAAAGTCACTCGGACGGATCTTCCCCTCTATCAACATTCTCACATCACAAGGGATGCCAAAACGCATAAGAATCCACAACCGAGTAATTCTAGCCTTATATTTCTTTTTGATAATCTTTTGGGAGAGTGATGGGAAATACTTTCTCAGATGTTGGTACTTTGGGTCCATGATAAGATGAAAGAAGAGTAAATAGAAAGGAAAAATTAAGATAGTAAATTGCAGAATCCTAGAATTCCTTCTTCTTTTAGAAGAAAAGAAGAATTTTTAATGAAAAAGAAGAGGATTTGCGATTTAAAGAGAAAATAACAAATTAAGAGAGAAAAAGTGAACTCGGAGAAATAAGCTCCTATGCACAGTAAACGTATTTGTAAACAATAATTAAACCACTGTATATGACACGTATAGAAACCACGTGGGAGAGACAGTGTGAATCAAACTGATTTAGGATTTGAACTAGGCCCAAATGTTCTAAGTTGAAAATGGTCAGGTTGTTTCGGGCCTTAACACATTTAGAACAAGTTAAATAACAAACATAAAATTGAAAACCAATTCGTATGAATCTTAAACCCAATTCAAAGCCCACTATAGATAAAGTTAATTATGAACAACAAATCTAATTTAACGACAACAAGGATCTTCCTGAATGATCCAGCAACTCAAATAATTTTGTTTTAATCAAAACCTTATTGAACAATGCATACACCCATATGTTATTCCTAATACTCAGCATCTATCAATGGATTCATCATCATTGCTACCAAGGGTTTAGAATGTGACTAACCTTGAAATCAATACGATTTACGTCTTTCAACGTAGACCATATCAATGAACAAAGACACTAGATGTTACTACTTAAGAACATCTACAATCCCCACAATTCTACTCATACAATATATAATTTCCTCATATAACAAAACCTTAGGTAACCAAAAGATTCACTGATACACTTAAATACAATGTATGTAACGAAATATTTCAATTTTGAGATTCATGTATTCTAGACTTTACACAGTCTCAACAGACCAAAAGTCTAACATTTATCTCTTTCAAGATTCAATACCATGATTCTCAACTTATATCATATTCCTCAAATAAATAGAACTTTTAAGAAAAGACATTGACACTTATGTGCTCCATCGAATCCACACATAATCATTACTTAGGTTTGAATCAATTACGAAAAATTTGGCATATCTATGCCAAACTTTAAAATCAATAAATCAAGCCTTATATTTCTCATTGTTTTTCACGAGACAAAAGGCTCTTAAATCCTCGTATCTACACGAATTTCTCATCGTTTATACGAATTAAATATGCTTATAGATCCTAATATTATACGAATCTCTCATAAGCATTCTACTTATAAACTCATTTCATATAATTATCATTCCCTCATAACTATTAATACTTTCCTTCTATATAATTATTGTACTCATATAACTATTGATATTTTCATTCTATGGCCTTTCCATGTTACATCCTTCTAGACTGTATAAATCAATGTGAAGGTTCATTTTGATGATGACAATAAAAATTCAGCTTCAAAACCATCTCAAAAATATATTTTTTTAAAGTGGTGCTACACTCCCTAGGTTAACCGAACCTAGGCTCTGATACCAAAAATTCTGTAACGCCCCTATATGGGGGTTAACAGTTTTTAATGAGATAAAATAAAAATAAATAATAAAAGTAAAACCTTAAAAATAAAATTTGCCCGGGACTTAAATGAAAACTCTCAACTCAAAAATAAAAATATAAACGATAAATAAACCACAGTTTTAATGTAGCACCTTAAATTTAATAATATAAACTGTTGTCATCATCATTTTAACCCTCAACACATTGTAATACAGTCACAGAAAGTAACAATTGATGCTTACATTATCATGAAGAACATTCTCAACAATTGAAGCAGTCCCAATGTAATATAGCTACATCACTTCCTCAACTATATTTCTCGTAGCCACCTCACACTTAGTGAGTCCTGAAAAGATAAAAATATAAGGGTATGAGCAACACTATGCTCAGTAGAGAAAGCCATTACTCACCTCTATCATTACCACATTAAAATCTGCATGGTTAGTAAGTTACATCATATTCCAGATTATGAGGTTTATTATGATCACATCTTATGGATACCGTAGTTAATCATTACCAAGTGTCATAATTACACATTTATACAAATATTACCAATCATCATTGTTCCTAGGTATCCATGTTAAATTGAGTATCACTCAACTCATCGAAACCCAAATGGGCGCACTTGATCACCCTATAAACATTCCAAGGGTGTTCCGGTGAGGGGACATCAAGCCCCGAGTCCTCACCAAATCGATTCCTGTACAGTGTGTTCTGGGACTTTCAACCCAAGGAAGCGTCATCGCCTTCCCCCTACTTTACCTTTTAGGGTATTCATGCCCAAGGACGTAACCGTCGCCCTTTTCATGTCTCACAATTTCTCTATATTGAATCATTATCAATAGAGTTAGTTTTCCTAACCATGCTTCTCAATTTATAACATGTGTCAATTCATTATGTTCCTCGCCGTACAATACAAGACGAGTCCATGTCATAGTTTCATATGTGATAATCATATAATATCAGTTCAACATAGATATATATATATTGCGGCAAAACAATCAATTTTAATTCTATAAAAACCTCACAAAAGATGAGTAATAGAATCCCTACCTTTTAAGCTTATCAACAGTCTCTTAATCCTGGAATCAATTAACGTTAGCTCCATACTCCCTTGATCCTAAGGCGTGCATAAGGACAATTAAAACTAAAGCACAACATACAACTACATTCATAAAATTTATTTTAATTTAATCTTAGAATTTCAAGAAATAACCACTGCCCATAGAGGTATTATAAAGTTTAACAATATAAATTTTCTGTCTAGGGCATATACACTTAGACTTCATACATATGCTCCAAAATAGCAACAAACATATACTTAGGTTTAAGAACGCAAATTTGAATAATCCTTTAGTATAAAAGAAAATTTATAAATGAAAGACTAAATTTGTTCATAAGATTCTAACCTCGGATTATGGTTAGTTGGAAGCTTGAAATGGCTTCAAAACAGGTTCCTTTACTTCGGTATGACTGAAATTCTTGCTCAAATGGAGGTGATGGTGGCTGATTTTTATGGCTGCCTTGAAGAAGTTCTCTAAGTATTTTGCTTCAGCAAAGAAATGAGAAGAAGAGTGTGGGAACCGTGGAAGAGAAAGGAAGAAAAGATGAAGTCTTTGAAAAGAAGTGATAGAAACAATTATAGAGGAGACATGTTGAAGCATGTCACGGAGGAAATAAAGAAAATGAGGGTCAAGAGTAGTTGGAAAAGATATCCTTATGTCTCATCTAAAGACTTTAACACACATAATGCCAATATGACATTTTTGAGATTTATTAGAAGTTCTAAGGCTTTTTAGTAATCATACTAAATAAATATAGGAGAATTTTAGAAAACTTAAAAATAGATAAAAATAAATATTATAAAATAAATTTAAATGAAGCAATTTTTTTTTATACACTAAAAATTAATTTAATTACCTCAATACCCGTTAGGAGAATAACGGGTGTCACAGTTTGTAAGTGTAACTTTTCTGATCAGCTCTGATGGCAACACCATCACGAGCGGCAGATCCTAGCGTAGCTACTTCTTTCACCACCTCCATGAACGACCCAGAACTAAATGCTGTCAAATTTATTCAAAAAAGAGCAAAGAATCAGATAAGATTAAACTATCAACTGAATTGAAACGTCCAAAAGTTTTCTTTTTATCAATAGAAAAATTGGTTTAATCCGTCTACAATACAGAATCAAGGAAGAAAACAATATATAATAATTTCAAATAACAGAAATTAGGCAACCAATCAAGAAATTCAGTACATTTCTGAAGCACTCAAAATTCCATAAATTTTCCATCAACGTCTCTGTTTTGAGTTTTGTTTTCCCAACAAATTTCAGGAAAAATGAAAACCATCAAAAGCGCAAAACCCGAGAATCAAACAAACATATGAAGCCGACCCAGTTCTTATCAAATGCCCAACAAACAAAAGAATCGAATATTTCAATCGACTCCTCGGTACAAAGCACTTAAAAAAAAGTGAGAAAAACAGAGGGTCTTACATGAAAAAGCCCGAGAGTTCGAAAGACAGAGAAAGCGGCGAGACGTCGGCGGGAAAAGAGAGAAAGAGCGGCAGAGTGAGAAGGCGTTGGAGCGCAGAGAAGGGGAAGAAAAGCAGAGAGGTTTGAGGCGGTTGTTGAGAGCTTTAAATGGGTAAGTAAAGCTCATGTTTATAGGTTGTTGGATTGGTTTTTCATACAAATTAGTTAGTCTATTTTTGTGGGTGTGGGTCTGTCTGCAAAATCTGTGGCTTCACTCGGTCAAAGCAAAGCAAGCTCATTCAACGACAATGCTTGGTCGGTCGTTGACGATGAGCATGGGGTTTGGGTTTGGGGTTTGGTTGGCTGGCTGGCTGCATTCAAGACCCGCCGAGAAGTAGGTTGCGCGGTGGCTTTGCCAATTTGAATTGGACTCATCAGTGTGTTGTTATACATATATAAATATATATATATATATAGTGGGGTACTTGTAGCAATATAACTTTAATGCGTGCTACGCACACGAACAAGGACATTCTTATGCAGTGTGCGTTTTTTAAAATGGCTAATTTTACTAGTGTCCTTTGGGAATATTCAGATACTGTTGGCTAAGAATGATTTACATCATAAATTTAATTATGAGTAATGTATAATTTTTATATGTTATAGTAAAAAAAATTATTGTAATATAAAATTTTTACATATTATAATAAAAATAGTTCCTATCAATAATTCCACCACTAGTCAAACATCTCATTAATTTTCTTACTTTGACTTTTACGCCTTCTATTGGTATACTAATAACACCTAAGATTAGTTATTATTGTATTTATGGTACCTAAAAACTTTAAAAGCTGTTTGATATGTAAGTTTAAAACAGTTTAAGACATGTTAAATCATATAAACGGTTTTAAACCGAACAAAACCTCTTAAAACTTAAACTTTGTCCTTTTTAAGCTCACATAGTTTTAATTATTTTGTACAATAAAAATATTCTCATTTTTGTTTCTTTTTATAAACTATAGTTTTCTAAATGTCAATTTCGTTTTAAATTTGATATAATGTTTTATTATCATTTTAAACATTCATATTTTTAATATTAATTTAAAATTATCGTTTAAATTATAAAATTTAAAACTTAAAGTTTAAAGGATAAAGTTTAAAACCATGCTATTTTTAATCCACACATTAAACAAAAAGATTTTGACAGATTGTCAGCGTTAAAAATAGAAAGAAAAAAAAAATCCTCCTGGAGAGCCATTTTCTATAGAGAACGCCCGTCCCTCTGGAAAAGGGGAGAGGAGGAGGAAAAGCAAAGGGATTAAAAAAGGGCCTAGGGCGGGCTTAGTTTCTAGCAGTTTTATTTACTTTCTTTGCATTAGGCACATCGTCCTACTAATGTAGTAGGGCCTACTTAGGATATTATATGCTTTTAGTTCTAGGCAGTAGGAAAAGAAAAAACGATCAAGAAGGCTTTTTAATTAACGTTTAGATAATACATCAAATAGTATTTTTTTTATTTTAGAGGAGCTTTTAAACTTTTTTGTTTAAATAAGCCAAAAACTCTTATTGATATAAAAATAATGTAATTTAAGAATATATATAAAATTTTAAATTTATAATTTTCAGATAAATAGTCAAAAAAATAAATAAAAATTTTTTTTACAAGCCTTCTTTTATAAGATTGTAACATGACTTCTTATATAAGTGCTTTTAAAAGCCAAGGAGTAATTGTAATTCATCATCCAAATAAACCCACAAGTATTTGTAAGCGAAAAAAACAACTTAAAAAAAAGTTATTTCAAATAGGCTCTATGTTTGTTAGCAGAGTTTTACTTCATGCATATACCAGAATGTTGATATAGATTAACATTCCAAGGCTTTTTTTTTATTATTTTTGGATTCGAAGTAAGAGATTTACACTGTAGGTGTGTTTGGTTTATGTGTTTTTTAAACTCAATAGGCTCAAATTAGGATTCAAGTATTTGGATACGTAGTTGTTTTCTTCAAAATCTAAATTAAATTAGTATCAAAAATCTAAGTTTTTAGAGTTCTAACTCCCCTTAAATGCTTGATACTCGGATATCTTTGCTATAATAAAAACTGAAATTCTCTCTCCTATATTTGATAAAAAAAAAGTCATAATTTCTTCATTTGATATTCAATTAAAATAATTCTTTTTTCATTGTATTCCTGGTGAAGAAAGAAATAGACGAAGATGCATATTGCATATTTTTTAGATCATTAACAAGATTTTGTTAGATTTGTTAATAAATCAAAAAACTATTTTTTAATACCTCTCCAAACATAAATTCGAATTTTATTCAATATTCAAATTAAAACTTAAATGCACATTCAAACATTAATTCAGATGATAATTCAAATAGCTAACTCAAATCAAATTACTAATTTGAAACCATTTACCAAACGGACGCCTTAAAATCCAATTAAAATTGATTTTATAGTTAGAATATGTCTATAATCAAGTGAACTTCTTTAGAAATGATTTGAAAAAAAAATGTAATTTCCTTGTATAATAGTCACCAACCACTTCACAAACGGAGGTAGAACACGACCTTCCTATCGTCTAGTAGCATTCCTAAATTTGAAACCATTTATCAAACGGATGCCTTCAAATTATTAATTTGAAACCATTTACCAAATGGACGCCTTAAAATCCAATTGAAATTGATTTTATAGTTAGAATATGTCTATAATCAAGTGAACTTCTTTAGAAATGATTTGAAAAAAAAAAATTGTAATTTTCTTGTATAATAGTCACCAACCACTTCACAAACGGAGGTAGAACACGACCTTCCTATCGTCTAGTAGCATTCCTTTCCTATTTGTTTTCTCCTCTTTTATGCACACAAGGAATATACGGAACATTAATTAAAAGAAAAAAAGAAGTTGTGGCAGCAGTAAAGGCTGTAAGGTTGGCTTCCATGAAAGTTCCGACTGTGGATTTATTTCCATTCACGGTAATTGTTGGTCATTTCCAAATGCCCTTTCGTTAAATGCCCTGCGCTTGTTCTGCATAGAACTCATGTCCTTTATTTTGTGAAAAATCCTTTCAACACCGTGCTTACAACCTCAATATTCATGAAACTATAAGCTCTAATTTAATATATAATATATTTTTAGTTTAATTTTTTTGTTTTATTAATAACAAATTATAACCCAATGAAGTCAAATACGTTGCTTTTTTTTTTTTGGAGGAATTTCTCAAGACTGTCTTTTTTAACCATGAAGGTGCAAGTGATCTGTTCGTGAATAATTTTCTTAATGCATGAACTTTTCCATTCGGCCGTGGTAACTAATAACTGGCATGTGTACTTTTTGGATATAAATATGTCTAAAGACATATTTAGTACACCATATTGTATTACATTATATTATATAATATTATATGTAAAAAATATAATGTAATATAATATAATATAATATAATATAATATATCAAACTAACCATCAAGGTATGTGTCGTAATTACTAACTTGTAGTTGTTGGTGAAATTGTTAGCACAATTACTGAGTAGTCCCTTTCACTATAGAAATTGCATAACAGTCCTTTGATCCGTGAGTTCTCATGAACTTGTCGGAGTTTAGGTAAGAAATTAATACAGTTGAAGAGAAAATAAATAAATACTCTATTCCATCTTGCATTTTTATTTAAAGGTTGTTTGTAAAAATAGTTTTAACTAAATCTTTTAGTCATTATAGTACAAAATTTTTATATAATTTAATTTTCAGTTTTAATTAAACTTTCCAAAAATCTTATCATGAATAAAAAAAATACGTCTAATTTTTTAGTGAGAAATCTTAGGCTTACTTGTTTTATCACTTTCTTCTTCACAAATTTACTTATTCTTATGTCACATATCATTCCATTTTTTTATAAATTGATAAAGCGAGCATATGTTTGATTTTTTAGTTAGAACTAATTGGTCTTTACTAATTACAGTATAAAACACTCAACAGCTACAATAAAAAACAAAAAATTACTATAGTGTAAAGTTTTTACATATTATAATTGTTTAATTTAAAATATAGTTCTAACTAACTTATCAAGCGGATCATTTTTTTCGCGTTCAAATGACTATCATTTCTCGTATTGACAGACCGCGTGCGATTCATGAGTCTTATCTACAAAGCTCCATCCAAATACAAAAGCTTTGGTTGTACTACATGACATGTATGTGTAGAGTTAAAATTTTGTAATTTAAGAAAAATATTTCAAAAATAACAAAGGTACGTCGTAATTATTGTAATGATATTCATGTTTTAGAGTACAAAATTATGGTAACTAGTTAAATTTTTATTATTTACAAAATACTTTTTGTTATATTTCAACATATTTAGTAAACTTTTACCATATGTTATGATGGCCGGGTAATTGGTCTAGATTATAGATCTCAATAAAATAATTTTTTATAAATTTGTTGTCTATATTATATATGATTAAAGCCATGCTTTTTTACTTTTTTATGGCAATCAAAGCCCAAGTTTATTATTATGAATGTGATACATCATATCAAATTATGACAACCAAACGGTGAAAAGCTCAAAGTGAATAACAAGCATCAACATAAACATAAACCATCAAAGAAGCAAAAGGGGAAACATAAAATCCATCTTGAAGAAAAAAAAAAAAAAGACAACTCTTTCCTGGTGGTAATTGCATAACTTCTACTTAGACATTGCTTGAATCTGAGGAGGAATTTCTAATGTTTCATCTTGTAATTGTTCCCCCCCTCCCTGTTGCTGAGCTAGGATTCCTTTCCATCCTGCAAATACACCATTTTCAAAGCCCACTCACAAATAGACTTCATTATTTAGGGCCCCATATAAGAGATTTTTCAAGTAGGTGATGAAAAAAATCCTATTATTTTTCTATATTATCATATAAGTTTATCAAATTGTTATACTTGTCTTAATCCGATATGAGTTCTGGGTAACTCGGCAATTAATAATTGTCCCCTAAAGTTTTTTTTTTTCATATCTTATACAAAATTTTTCACACATATAAACCCAGGAAAGTTAATAGAAGAAATTAATATATTAGTTCAAAACAGTCGCAATTGCTGGTAACTTTGTAACATTGTAGTTTCATTTTGTGGGGGAAAGAAACAGTAATTAGTAAATAAAAATGATGATTGTTTAGACTGCTATTGCATGTACCAAGAGCAGGACCAGGTCCTCTGATTTTGAGCTCCCTGAATTCCTGACAAAGGGAGAACATTGGGCAAAAGATGTGGGCCACCACATCTGTATATGGAGCTTCAACCAAACCAAATTTTCCTGCTCAGCTTTGTTCTATATAGTGCTTCCATAAGCCATTGAGAGCACAAGGCAGGCATCATCAGTAAGTAAATCATGACCCCCCAGTGACAACCTGGAATTGTAAATTAAATCAAACATAATAAACCAAAAGAAATGAATCAAAATCATTATCAATTTTTTAAAAAAAAAAGTGTGATAATTTCACGTACTTTAAGAAAATTTTGACGGTTAAAAACTGTCTTATTATTACACCTAACCATATAATTCTCACTCATTGTGTGGTAATATATTGCCTGAGAAAAATTGTCCCATGTTTTTGTGCAGTAAAAAAAGAGAATGTTTACCCATTTGTCCACCATCCACTACTTCCGCAATCTGCCCAAATGTTAAACATGGCAAAAAAGCTATCATAACGGCTGCCAAAATGCATAGTGACAGGTTTTAGCTTAACCCTTTTTGCAAACCTTCACAACAAAACCAACATATATTTATATATGTAGTAAAAGAAGGAAAAAGAACAAAGATATGTAATGAATGCCATATGCTAAACCATTGGTCTGATTCTCATAACAGTCCAACAAGCCTGTGCTCCATGGCTTCCCAATCAGCTCCTTCCTGGGATCAATTGAAGCCATTGAGCCACTGCGTCTGAGTGTTCGTGGAGTTTCATCGCCGCCCTGTGGATTCATTTCCTCTCCCTGCGGTTGATAGCACTCCGTACAGATGGAGTCCTCTGCGGCTGTGTGATCTCCATGTTCTCACGAGACTCTTCTTTGGGATGCATTTTTGTCACTTGTGCTTAGTATTGTTGGAACTTTTTATGCATCAGGTTAATATATCGGCTATCAAACGTTAAGGTAAATAGTCTTTTCTGTGCGTCCAAGGATCTTTACATTAACAAGCATCTCATGTATGGAACGAAGAGCGGTGTTATTCGGTCCAACCAGAACCAGATATCATAATTGAGCACGATTTGACGCCCCTTTCCCTTGTGTTTTACCCCTTATAAACTTGTAAAAAACAATTAACATCCCAAAAATTTTATTTGAAATATAGTAATTGCATGAAACATATGTTTGGGGTATATCTAAGAGCTTAATTGAGTGGTTGTTTTTAGAGTGAAACTTGAATACAAACTTTCACCAGTGACTCTTTTATTGCGAACAAGGCATTGCGAAAAATAGTATTTTATGCCTGGATGATCTGGGAAGGTCCTCATGAGTCATGATCTATCAAGCTCACCTTGTTAGATTTCAGGCCTATTTTGGAGCTTTTTGCGCTTTGTGTTTCTCTTAAGTTGACCATCGACGAATTCGCAACGCAACGTGTTTCTTTTTATTAAAGAAAATTCATGCATGATAGATATATATTGTTAAGAATTGGACGTCTTAATTGTTAATTGCTGGGAGCAATAAAATCGAAGAAAAGCAAACAAACAAAAACACACAAGATATATATTGATTCGCTTTCAAAGAAAGCTACAACAACTTTTGTCTGTTGTAGAATTTCACTATCATATGAAAAGATTACAAGAAAAAAAGTTTCACACTTGTCAATTTGCACGCTAACTCTACGTCAGGATAATAATTAGACTCCACCAATGTCATTGAACATTACCGTAACATGTCCGGGCCTTGGCTTGGATTTCCGGTCAAGAAAAGAGTTAGCGGAACATAGACGGTTTCAGAGAAAAACTGAAAAAGTAGTGCTTCCTATTTTCCTCTTTGGGCCCCACAAGAGCAAGTGAACCAGTTCTTCAATTCTTCAACTATTAGTTGGCAAAACCTATTTGTTCTCTGGACCATCATGTAACTTGTACATGAAGTGGTACAAGATTAATTTATTAATATTACAATTAGTATGCAAAGATTGTCCTTAATTTGATTTGGCTGTATTTTAAGCTTAAAGATAGAAGTCAGCCTAGTTGGCGCACGTGTTGAAAGCATACACTAATGGCTGGTGGTTTGTTGATTCTTGATTCTTAAATCTGGATTCAGGCTTGATTGAAAATGTTGCCTCAATTCTTAAGTAGTTTTTTTTTGCAAGATTATGCGAAAGATAAACTATTATATAGCTGGATATATACAACTTGAACTTCAAAAGGTCAACGAAGATTATTATTTATTTATGTATCTAACTATTTTCATAGTAATTAGTTACATTTTGTTCCACTCATTTCATCTCAAATGCTGCAAATCCGATTGAATAATAGAAATCTTACCATGAACAAAGTCAGGCATTAACAAGTTATGACAACCATCACAAACACACACAAAAAAAAAAAAAGAAAAAAAAAAGCATTGAAGTTTAACTTACAGCCAAAGGAATAAATATCAAACAATAAAAAATATATGTATAATTTCAAACAATCTTTTTTCGAGAAGCTCGAAAACCCCTCATCGAGCTGTTTAAATCACCATTTGGACATGGCTTGTGCCGACGGAGGAACGTCTTGAGTTCCATCTTGAAACTGTTTTTCCTGTTGTTGGGCGAGGATTCCCTTCCATCCTGCAATATAGCCAAACACAATAAGGCAATTTTCTAGTTAATAATACTTAAAAATAACAATTGCATTCTATATATGTATATATGTGTTTGAATGTACCAAGGGCAGGGTCAAGTTCTCTGATTTTGAGCTCTCTGAATTCCTGACAAAGGGAACAGCAGGGACAAAAGACATGGGAGATCACATCTGTATATGGAGCTTCTACCAAACCGTATTTGTTTCTCAGCTTTTTTCTATATTTGGATCCCATAATCCATTGAGAACACAGAGCAGGCATCATCAATAAGTAAATGAAGCTCCCCAAATGGCAAGCTGCAGTAATAGAATTTTATATATAAGGGAAAGTAGACAACTTAAGCATCCATATTAACTGGGGACAAGTTAAAAAAAAAAAAAAAAAATTCTAATCAACTAAAACATCAACATGAAGAGAAACGAAAATTACCCATTTCTCCACTATCAAGTACTTCTGCAATCTGCCCAAATGTAACACATGGAAAAAGGGCGGTCATAACAGCTGCCAAAATACAAAATTACACCATCAGATTGGTCCTTGTACAAATACTGATAACATATAAGCACAACAGAATTGGGAATTTCTACGGCAGGGTAGGTACTATTGTTTTAGCAGTTGGGTTAATTTTTTAATGGTTTGATCTATAAATGGAAGTAGTTCTTTGTCACTTGCTGCAAAGTTTTAACGTGGAAACTCATAGAAAGAACCACTGAAAATTTACTGTAACGGTTGAAACACTATCAAAATTCTATTTCAGTCTTCTTTTTACTCTTCATGTAGTTCCCTAATCTGTTAGTCATCAAGTTCTGTGTTTTGCAAACTTGACAACAGAGTTCAAACTCATTCTTTAAAAAGCTGTTCATACTGACTAGGCTGTATACATGGAAGAGCTGAATTTTATATTGTTTTGTGCTTTCCCTAATTCCACTAATAAAGCAAAGGATGGAGAGAAAGGGAAGTTTACCATTGGTCTGATTTTCATGGCAATCAAATAGTCCGGTGCTCCATGGCCTTCCAAGTGGTTGGTTTTGGTTGGTTTGATAATCGGAAACCGGCGGGGCGTTAGGTTCAGGATTTTGTGGAACTTTCTGGCCCTGAATCACCTCAACTCCACCCATTTGATAATTGATGTATGCTGCAAGTTGTTTTGCTAGAAGATAACCGTGGTACTCAACTTTGCCTTCATTTAAATAAGCAAATGTTCACCCTTTTCAGGCTTCTACGAGCTTTGTTTTTTTTTTGGATCAAATCGTGATGTTGTCATGGTCAAAAAGTCTTCTCCGTGTATCCCAAAATTCTAATTTTGACTTTTTTAAATTTTGGTAGTCGACGGCAAGAAACAACTTGTTAATTGGTAAGGAGTACACAAATGATGGTGAACACATCACTGTACCATTATTGTACCTCTTCCAGACTTTCAAAGGCAGTTTGGCATTCACATAGATTTAATATACAACTTGGATAGATTTTATTATTTAATATTTAAGGTGGCAAAATAACCGGAATAAACAATCTTCCAAAAAGTTATTTAAAAAATTAATAGCTCCTCATTGGGAACAATCTTTTGATATAAATCCTTTTGTTGGGCAGAAGAATTAAAGTTTAATAGTAGTCAAAACAAGGAAAAAGATAAAAATCTGATCAAGGTTTCATTGGTTTGATGAGGCCTCGCCGCATAGTGTTCAAGGTGCCCGTATATGGACACAAGAAAAATAGCCAATTTGGTTTTTGCTTCTTTAAGGGATAAAAATTCAACAATGTGAAAAGAATAAAACGAGAAAATGGATAGAAACGTAAGAATTGTGGGATAAGTTCAACTCGGACAAGTTTGACCGATGTCCAAACTCCATGTATGGAAATAAGGATAAAACGTACCAAAAAAATATATAATTTCCTTTCAGAAAAGAAGAAGAAACAACTAGTGAACTGTTATCAATATGTCAATATTCAAAATCATATAGTATGATCACTAGTTACGGTACGAGATCGAAAGAAAATCGGAAGTCTGAAAAGGGAATTATTTTATTCAACTAAGCTCAAACCATTTAACAAGTCGATTCTCGTCTCCGGGACTAGTGTTTAACCATTTCTACAAGTTTGATTCTCACCAAAGTCAAAGCTAAGAAGGCACGTCATTGACTTTGCCACCTCCTCCACATGGAGAAAAGAGTAGTCTTCGGCTGCGGAGGAGGTTTGAGGAGATCTAGCATAGTCTGCTTCTCGTTCGGAGTCAATGGAACGCTTCTGACGAGTTCTAGAGCCATGATGTGAACGTTGTTCTTTGCTTTGCACCTCTAATATGTAACAACCGAGTATTTTTAATACATTAAAAATGCAATAAGTTGATAATTATATAAGCGAAAAAAATACAGTTTAAGAAAAAATACTGTATAGTAATATGAAAAACTATACAATATTAAAATAATACAGTGTAAAAAAATACATTAATAAAGTTATACAGTATAAAAATTACACTGTAAAAGTAATATAGTGTAAGAATTGGACTATTTAAGGTCATGCAGTACAGAAATTGGACTGTTTTAGTTGAAGCGACATAGGAATAATATTGTTTGGATAATAAGGATGCTGTAGCAGTATGGAGAACATACTGACTGTATAAGAAAAATATTGCCAATATAAATTTAGATAGTACAAAGTGAGATAATATTGGAATTACATTATGTGATGGATGTGAATAAGAATTGGAGGTTATGGGACCTCATGAACTGTATGAAAAAGAATAACGATATTATAGAAAAAATACTGTCAGTATAAACTTGGACTGCTTAAAAAGTTAGTATGACACTTTGAAAGTTTTGATTGAGCCACCACATCCACTAATGTGGCCCAATCACATTCGGCCACCCAAAGTAATCTAATTGATTACCAAGGTGATGACTCATCACCTTTTTATAAAAACAAAAAAACAAAGAAAGAAAAGAAAAAAGAAAAAGTTGAATTAATATATGATATAAGGGATTAAATATGGTCTCCACCGTGCAAGGCAAGAAAGGAAAGAAAGAAAGAAAGAAAGGAAAGAAAAGAAAGAAAGTAAGGAAGAAAGGAAGAAAAGGATTTCTTCCTCCATCTCCCACGGCAACCATAGGAGGGTTCCTTCAAAAAATTTTCAAGCTTAAATCTTGGCATATTTGTCCCACTCAAGTTTCAAGAATTGAAGATCAAGAGGTTCCATCAATTTTTAAGGTAAAATCCAAACTTTACCCTAAGTTTTCTAGGGTTTTTGTTCAAGTTTTGATGGACTTTTTATGGTGAGATATGGGCTTGATATCAAGGGAACTTTGAAGGGTTTCAAGCAAGGAAAAGTAAAGACAAGCACCTTGCATGGATTAGGTAAAATCCTAATCTTTTTAATTAAGTTAAAGTTTGTGTTTAATATACATATAAAGTGTTTGATGAAATGTTTAAGCCATGGCATGTAATATGGATATTATGGCATGGTTGTTTTATGTTATATGTTGATGGTGATGATGATGGAAATACGAAAGTAAGGGTTTTTTCAAAAGAGACTAAATTGCAAAGAAAAGTTATTCTTGGCAGAATTAAAAATCAGCCAAAAAGTCCCCCTAAACGTTAGAATTTCAAAAAATTTACAACACGAAAGTTGTAGAATGCGTCAAAAATGTTAGCATAGCATGGACAGTTTCTCAAAATTCTGCCAGATTTAGAAGTTATGAATTTTACGAAATTTTTGGCACAAAATTTTGTAAAATGAAAACGTTATGAAATGTTTAGAATTCGACCATAGTGCTTTTGTAAGTTTTATTCCTTATGATAAATTGAGCGTTTTGGTATGAAGTGGTCGTTTTTTATTCCGAGGGCAAAAATGTAAATATTTTATATTTCGGGCCAAAACTGTAAAATTGTATGAAAACTGGGTTTTCACTAGGGAACGTTGGTTTTCTACACTGCTGTAGGCAGTAAGTAATTATAGATGCTAAGTTTTAAAGGATTTAAAGATTAGTCAAGAAATAAAAGAAAAACGTTAGGGACAAAATGATCATTTTACGAAAATGGCCAAAATGGACCCAAAATGCCTAATGTCGGGAAACGTTTCTTAATGAAAATTTTTCTGTAATATGTAGGTAATAGAATGGTAAAATTAAGCAATAGGTTTTGCAGTATTGCAAATTATACAAAAAACCCGCTAAAGGTAAAATCATCATTATCAAGGAAACGGTTGGAACGGAGTCGAACACTCCGATTTAGCATAACGTTCTTAGACAGAAAATGTTCCGTGATACGTTAAGTAATGAAATTGCCAACGAGACAGAAAATTTAATTAAGGGACGCTTAAGACTAAAAGTAAACCGGTGGGTTACAGGGTTAAAAGGAAAAGTAACCCTGGTGGGTTACAAAGCTAAGTGAAAGAAAGGGTAAACCGATAGGGTACCAAGTTAAGTTCAGAGGAATAAATGTTTAATGTTTACGTTTTATTATCAATCGAGTAGATTGATAAAAAAAAAAAAAAATTAACTAATTAGTTGAGTGTTGTATGATCAGGACACAAAAACCGACTAATGGAAGGAAAAGGAACAGAATAGAGAGCGCTAGAGCATAGTCTGGGTAAATTTCAAACTTCACCTACAGTATGAAGTAAATGATTTTTTTTAAATATTTATGTATATGTTTATAAATAAGTTTGCAATTATCATGCAATTTTCTTTTAAAGTATGTTTGCATTTATTATGTAAAAAGTTTTAAAGATTCAAAGCAAAATTTGCAGTGAATTTGCAACTGTTATGTTTAAAATCTATTTACATATTGATATGCATAATGTTTTTAAAAGTTCAAGTTATGATTTTTAAAGTTTTACGATATAATTACAAAATGTTTTGTTTACTTACAAAGTTAAAGTTTTAATTAATGGTTTAATAAATG
This sequence comes from Artocarpus heterophyllus, assembly GCA_025403435.1. Classification (NCBI taxonomy): domain Eukaryota; kingdom Viridiplantae; phylum Streptophyta; class Magnoliopsida; order Rosales; family Moraceae; genus Artocarpus; species Artocarpus heterophyllus. The sequence goes on from CM046349.1 coordinate 6,633,438, forward strand.
TTTCTTAATATGTTTTAAGAAACGGTTTGAAATGGTTTTAAAGGCAAGTGTTAAACGAGATCTCAACTTGAATGGCGACAGATATTGCAACAGTTTTTAAGTACGTTTTTCAAGGATGTTAGAAAAAAAATTTATTTCAATATTTTTCTTACTTAGTAAGTAAGATTAATGTTTAAGAATGTTGTTTAAAAAAGTTAAGTGATTGCCCGAAAATATGGGTCACCACATGATAAGCCCATACTCCAGCAGCAGCACCGGCGATTAAAACCTGTTCCAAAGTCCAATGAAATAAAATAAATACAGAAGGGAACGTAAGTTTGTATCAGTAGGCCCTTCAACATACCGGTGACAGCCAAAGGGCTGCAGTCTGCAGATCAAACTTTGGCGCATATAGATTGGTCTCTCCATAATCCTTTTCTAGCTTTTCAAAGATCTCTGTCTGTTTTGCCAGAGCAAATCTCGTCACAGATTAACTGTCAATCCATATAAAACATCAGTAGAGAGAAGATTCAGAATCCCAATAGCTTCTCCTTGAGCTGTTGAACTTAAAGATACAAGCATAAAACAGAGAGAATTTAATCCAACAAGAGCTTCTTGTGAAGCTGCGTCATTCAATAGGATGACATTCAAAGGCCTCATGCGTATCTATGTGTGAGGCTTTGTTGTCTTGCTGTCTCACAATATGAAGTCAAGCTTTGATTTAGGTTGTCCTTATATAAGACAGAAGGGTACTCCATTTGGATGACTAAACTTAAGAGGAGCAAAAGAACAGCCTTTACATTCTTTTGATTTCTCAGAAAAGATGTTATTGAAGCTTGAAGCATCTCTAATGTAGTTTTAAATCAGTGCATTAATGCCAAGTTTTAGCATTTGAGTAGGAAAACCACTCTCAGTGCTATTTTATGGCATCTGCCAAGTTTTAGCCTTTGATTGCTATTAATTGGTATAGTGACTTCCTCATTTAATCATTCCAACATCATCATTTTCAAATTATTTTAGAATTAGAAGTCCACTTTTACATGCTTCAATGCTCAACAATCGTGACAAAGTACATATAACATTTCAATAACATTATGAATTGGAGTAGAAACTAGAATAATACATCAAACTTGTCATTTTACACTTTTTAGTGCCAAACATAGTATTAGAATTGACATTTGCATCGAAATATCTGCTTCCTGAGAAGAACCAAACCACAGAATCTACCTTCCTGAGAAGAATGGCAATATCTGCTTGAGAATCTTCAATGGACTGACTCCCGCACTCGGTGCAACGTACATTATGGCTGATGTTCTTAGCTCGAGCTTCAACAATCAGTTGCTTCTTCACTTCATCCACCTCGTTCTCCATTTTTCATACGTATTCTACATAGATTATCCACAAACAAGCTAAAATTCACGCGAAGAGCCACAAAAGAATACCATTAAAACAATTCAAGACAGGTCAGTTTTCAGTAAAGCATTTCATCGAACAACTGGCGCATTAGACAAACGAATAGAATAGTATATTTGACCAACTGGTTCAAACAAAAAAATCCCATTTCAAACCAATTTTGCTACGATTTTTTCTCTCTTAAGGTTAGAATTGATACAGCGTTTTCAATTCAAACCGGCAACGTAACGCCCCCGAAATACGCATTAACTTGTTTTCAGGTACAGATCAACTCCGGTACTGAAAATATTGTAGCATTTAGTTACCCAGAAGAAGAAAATCGCTATTATGGGTTTGGGAAAGATTCAAAAGTTACGCAATGGTCACGGAGATGGAGGTCCCTTTCTCTTAGCAATTGATGGGGTGAAGGGCAAATTCAATAAAATAGGTAAGGAAAATTCCAAAAGTAGATTGGAAGAGAAATAGCTAATATCATTTTACCTGGTCTCTTATAGAAGTGTTCGGCGTCCTTTTCCCACCGGAAACTATACTTTCCCGCCACTAGGTTGTCGACGGCAAGTTGCGGTTTTTCTCTTAAACCAAGAAAGGGTAAACTCGTCATCTCATTATTATTGTCATCTTTGTCTACCCATATAAAACAGAGATTTTATTGCTCTTTTTTAATGCTTATTTCATTTATTGATTGGCACATAAATTTTATTACTTTATTTTTTATTTAAATAATAAATTATAAATTAATAGATTTTAAATGATCGAAAAAAAGTATAAAAAAAAGTGAGAAACATAAGAATGTTGCTATCACTCTTTAAAACGACTATCTTTTGGTCATGAGCATTGTTATATAAGGGAAAGAGCGCTCTAGCATGTTTCTGTTTAAATTTGATAAATAATACTATATAGATTTAAAATATATAAATAATATACTACAAGAAATTAAATAATATTTTATAAAAAATTAGAAACAAAAACTTGAAATAATACAATATTCACTTAGTATTACAATATTAACTATATAAATATAAAAATTTATTAACGACTGTATTAAACAGTTAAAATTTAAAAAATATAATATTAACCATAAAATATTATATTTATTATATAAATAAAAAATTCATCGAAAACTTTACTTAACCACCCACGACAATATATTATTTACTCATAAATACTATATTTTATCGTGTAAATATAACATACACCAAGATCTCAACAAACAAATAACATGATCCAAAATCAAAGTCCAATCTGAACATAAACATATCAATGTACCTAGATCTCAACCAATTTGAACAGAACCAAATATGAACCAAAACAAATAAAACTGCTTTTTAGAGGACAAATAAAACTGTTTTATTTTTTATTTTTTTCTTTTTTTCTTTTTTCTGCCATTACCATGAGGATCCCCTGCCTTTTCTGTCGGTAATGCAACTCCGAATCTTGAGCACACGATGACACAAGTCCTGTCGATCTACAAACCTGACGTCACCGATCCTTCACCGCAGCGCGATCGCTGTCAATCCACCGTCAGTCCAAGAATCCAACCGTTGCCGGAGAACTTCATATCCTTCATGACCGAGAACTTCAAATTGTGACTCGCACAATCTCCAGCTTCTTCTTTCCGAGGCTACAGCTCCATTACAAGAGCCATTAGTTCGTTGCTACAGAGTCCGCCGGCAACTCACGAACTCAAGATCTTCGTCTGCCTCAATATCTCGGCATGGAGTAGCCATTGTTGATCCTTGTGACTATCGTCGAAGACGAAAACTCCCTCGTGTCGTCAACATCTCCAGCGCGGGTGGAGAAGACGAAGAGATCGGAGGAGAAACGAAGGGCGGAGACAGAGACTGAGAGAGTGTTTCAAGGAGGGAGAGAGAAACCAAGAAAAAGTGTCGGAGGGAAATTAGAGAAAGGGAAGAGAGAGAAAGGGAATAGATAGAGGGGAGGAGACAGAAAAAATCTGAAATTTAAAAAATTTCTTTTTAGGGTATTATGGTCTTTTACGCTTTTATAAAAGATCTCGGCGATATACATTCTAAAAAGGATTAACGTAACCACCTTCGAGAGATTTTTTTCATGTAATTTGTTTATTATAAGGTTTTGGTAGTGTTACCGATCAAAGTAGGTCTTACGATCTAGGATCTATAAATAAAGCCTACATTTTGTTAGTGGTTTTTTCTTTGGCCACTCCTCCAATGGTTGCCAAGTGTCCATTTCTTTGTTTTACTTTTTTCAAATTTGTTATTTTTCCTTTCTTTCATCTTTTCTCTTCTCCTTTTTGTTGCTTTACTTATTTTTTCCTTTTTTTTCTTTTTTTTTATCCTTATAAGTTTACATGTATTTTAAAATGTATGTATTATATTATATTATTTTATTTATTTTCAAAAATATTCATACATTTACTATAAATTATCATACTAAAAAATGGCAAGGTAAATATGCTCGTGTGTAACGCGTGTTTGTGACTAGTCATGATAAAAAGTCCAAAGTTTTTTTATTATTATAAAAGTAACAATTTGGTCAAAATTATTTTTAGCTAATCATTTTGGTCCGTTCCATCAAAATTTACTAAAAAAAAAATGAGAGACGAAATATCATGTGGATAGCTAGTTTTGTGCAATTTTTTTTAATTAATGGCCAAAACTTTTTTTTAGTTAAATGATCCTTTGTTATTATTTTGTTGGGTTTTGAAGTGGTTAATCAATAATATACCAATGATTTAGCTTATGTTTTGAAGAATAAGTTGAAACATATGTTTAAGTTTAAATACTGTAACATATAAAAGCTTTATAACGTAATAATTTTTACAATTTTTATAGTAGCATAACTAGTTTAATTACTGATTAATATTAGTCCATCAATAATAAACCATGACTAAATATTATAATAACAATCACTCTTATTTAACAAAAACTTGGATCTTTACTCTTCCCAAAAAAACAAAAATAAGAGTTGGATCATTACTTAAAAATAGCCTTAAAACGATAATTTACTTTAAAACCTCCTAATTAATTGGGTAAATCACGTTTAAAATAAAATAAAACATTTAAATTGACAAAAATAATTACATAACAATCACTTAAAAAGTTTTTAGGGTGTTTGAAACTTCAGTTTCAACCTATAAGTTAAAATTGTAAACAATGTAAAACTCTTAACAGTTATAATAAAAAAATAAAAAATTTTTACTATATAAAATTTTTACATGTTATAATTTTTATTAAAAATAAAATGTCAGTTATAACTGAAACTTCTAACAACCTATTAATTAATTAAAAAGTACTGTGAATATCTGATGTTGTTATTCCTCAAACTTTCCAAACAAAAAAAAAAATTACATTTTCAAAATTTTGAGGATTTGATTTATAACTTTCACAAAGCAAAACAAGAGAGAGGGAGAAAGAGAGAGAGAGAGAGGAATTTAAAGATGTGATTTATGATTTTCAGTGGCTAAAATCAATAGTTTTTTAGATAACATCCAGACAAAAAATATTGCAGGCGTAACAGTTTTACACAACTGCACCACAAAACGTCCAAGAGTTCAAATTATCCCAGGTTTAAAAGAGTGACAAAAAATGTTAAGACTAAAAAATATTTTGTATTCATTCGTTAGAATTTCACATGAACGGATTTAATGAATAAAGTTTTACTAATTACCTCCTATGTAATGAGATGGACGGATCCGAATCAGATAACCTGCAGCAAGGCTACATGATACTCTTTGAAACTGGTTTATTAAAGTGCAATGCTTGTTTTGTGAACATATTATATTTTAGCTTTTGGTCTATCATTTATTACTTCCACTACACTCATAAATTCAATACAAAATAACATCAATGTGCTCACAAAAATACTCGTACCAAAAAAAAAAAAAAACCTCCAACAATATATATTGGCCTTTCAGTGTGAGCACATGGTGAACATATCATTCCAATACTCAAACGATAGAATCATCTAGCCAAGTTGATGACTTTCGAGCCTGTGATTTGGGAATATGCAGACTTGAGTGAATGTTATTGCCTTTCCTGCAAATAAAAATAAAATAAAATAAAATAAAGTAGAAAGATTTAGATGTGGGAAACTAGCAGCAACAAATACAAGGATTCCCATATTACTCAATAAAAAGTTTGTCTGGACTCGTTTCGAAAGAGATTAGTACCTCTACTCCGGTGGAACAAGAGCAATCTCAATTTCTTGTAGTGTTTTTCCTTTGGTTTCGACCACATTTCTCTTCACAAAGATCACTGCGACAAAACAAAAGGAGGCAAAGAGCGCATACAAATATTGCGCTCCAATTTGCTCGAGCAAGCGCAAAAACAATAGACCAACGAAGAAATTTATCACCTGTTAAATGAACTAATCTTTATCAGAGAGGCACAACCAAGAACTTAACAGTTGCAGCAAAAATTACAAGCCAGAATTCATATATGGAATGAGCAGATAGGAAAATTACCCAATGCACAGCCATGCAAACTGCCATTGCCTTAGCCCTTATCCGACCAGGAAATATTTCAGAGAGAAGAAGACTGGGTACCGGACCAGCACCAACAGAAAACATCAAGACAAACCTGCAATGCTCGTTTCGTGTTTAGCCAAATAACAGTAACATAACAAAAGCTTCTGAGCTTATTGCATGAGATTCGCCACTTACAGAAGCATGCTGCCAACAGATAGGTACAGTGCTCGAGATCCTGATGCGAAAGAACTTGCTGCACTTGCTTGAAGGCCCAATGACACTACCTAAAGAAGAAATGCGTTTAGGGAACATGCCATTTGTAGGACAATATCCATTATTCTGATATTTTTCTGTTCTTCTAGAGCTTACCATGCCAGAAAAACTTCCAAGAAGAAGCACCTTTCTTCCAAGTTTATCCATCAATATCATTGCAGCTACTGAACCTGAAGTTGCACAAGGAAACTAAATACGTGCATTACGAGCATATCTCTGAAAGATGTAAAGTAAGAGAAGTCGATCTGTACCCAACAAATTTGAGATTCCCACGCATATGTTTGCAACATCGGATGGTACCCCAAAGCTTTTAAAGACGGTAGAAGAGAAATAGAAAACAGCGTTTATGCCAGATAGCTGTTGAAAAGCAAAAAGGGTAGAGCCCATGAAAACCACTGCAAAATATGGAAATGATAAGGCAATCGCGTACAGGGAAACATCAGATTACATGAGCTAATCAAGTCTATATTAACATAAGAATTTGTACCTTTAAAATGCCGGCCATGGATCAGGTCCGAGAACTTAACTGTATCAGATTCATCACCTCTATCAAGCTTGGACAATTCTGCCATAGCAGATTTGACATATGGTCCACCTAAAAGCTTTTCGAATTCGGCTTCAGCTTCGGGAACTCTTCCTCTCTGAACCAAATAATAAACATCCATAAGTATCTCTGTTAAAAAAATCATCAAACAGACGAAAACAACTGAAATATGATAAGTCTCATGATTTTGTTCAATGTGTTTGGTAGGTGACTTGATGATCCAAATTGCTGTTAACGAGATCTATTACAACTAACACATGATAGTATGTAATAGAACCTTGAAAAGCCAATGAGGGCTCTCTGCACAAAACTCCATGAGAAAAGCGAGTGCTGCAGCAGGAACAGCAGATACCCAAAAACAAATCCGCCACCTGAGCTCACAGAATGTTTTTGTTCAAAAGTTGTCATTAGAAATAAACAAAGTTGTTACCTTGCCTTAGAAAAGACCAATTATTAGGTTCTTTTTCAACGTATCTTACCAGCCTTCTTTCAAAAAAAATAAAAATAAACAAAAATAAAAAATCTTACCAGCCCTCTATTTCCTTAGCCGGGAGTCCAATAAAGAGAGCCGCCATAATTCCAAGACATGTAGCAATTTGTGTGGAACTACCAAGCGTGCCCCTTATAAAGGCTGGAGAAATCTGTTCACTTGGATCAGGCATAAGACATAAAAGAACTTAGAACAAGGGACATTACAGACAAGAGTACGCAATTGTTCAAATTTCAATTTTTTAGTAAAAAGATTGTATGCCGTACCTCTGCTACATAAAGAGCAGCAACGACTGGACCGATGCCCATTCCAGTTCCAACTAAAAACCTCCCTAGAAGCATACCCCACAGTTCTTTAGTTGTTGCACTGCAAAATTGTTTGAATTCTTTGGTAAACCTTGTGCAAGGTTATAATTAACTACACCAGGAACATGTTTAATGCAAGCCGTCACAAAAATTTAAAAGAAAAAAACATTTCTATTCATTCCAAAGAATCTAAAGACGATATAATGAGTATTCGATGTAGTATATCAGTGGTTTGTTGTGAAGTAATTCATCTCCAGTACTTTGACCTTCCCCATTTCTGCTAAACCTAATCATAACAGTTGTTAATAAACGAGAGTGAAAAAAGAAAAAGCTTGGAGCAATATTAAAGGAATGCAAACTCATAGACAATGTGATGAACATACACACAAATTCAGAAATCCCTTGAAAATGAGGATGACCAGTTTAACTTTGGCAATCCCATAAATTCAGAAAGTCATTGAAAATTATCCCTTTGGGGAAAAAAAAAATTCTTGTAGAAGCATGTATTTTGTTAAGCATTATGGTTCGATTGCATATCCAATTAAAAAAAAAAAAAATCTCACAACAACAATTCATTGGATGCGAAACAATTAGGAAGATGAAAAGCAGACGAAATAAGTACGCCACACAAATATTGCGGACCTCAGTGATGCACCAATTATCATTGGCAGTGCACAGATCTGAAACGCCCTTCGACGCCCAACTCCATCTGCAATTGAGCCGCTAAGTAGAGATCCAACAAATGCACCTCCTAAACATGCACTCACCACTAGACCTACAAGTAATACAACAAACTTTTTGAGTGCATAAAGTACAGTAAAAATTAAATACAACCAGAACACCAAATGAAATCTAGTACCTTCGGCTAAGGTATCACCGCTAAAGTCAAGATCCACGGCAATACTTTTTAGTGTCTCATTGACCACTCTGCATTGGCAAAGCAACAGAAGACATAATAAAGAACACAAATTCAGGAAAAGCAAACAAGGATTCGACCAATACCCGAGATGGTAGCCAAACAAGAACGAAGAAAGTGTCGCGACAAGCATATGCGGTAAAGAGCGTTTCCATGAAGGGTTCCCAAAATCTTTGCCACTGAGTAAACGTTCTAACAAAAAAGTCCACATAAGAAACCAACCAGCATGAATGTCAGTTAAAATTCCCAATTAAAAATGAAAAAAAAAAAAATCTGCTTTAACATTTGTCAAAAATAACTAAATGTGATTGCAATGTAAAGATATAATATTTCCGCAAAGCGGTAATAAGTCACGGTGTGGAGACGAAGAATGTGAAAAATCCAGCTCATACCAATCCACACAATTATTCAAAAAAAAAAAACAATTATTTTAAAAATTGAAGAAAAAAATACATGATAAGAAACACAAATCCGAAATTATTTTTTAAAAAAAATTAAAGCGAGAGAACCCGAAATTTCTTTGTCGTGAGCATTGGTCTGGTCCTTCGACGTCCCACGCTGACGCCCCCGCATTTCAGAACTATGCAAACCTCCAAACTCCGCAAAACCGTATTCTGCCTGCCCCGAAAAAAATACTAATAATAATAAAAACGCTTACATTAATTAATCAATTTCCGAATTGATCTCTGTTCTTTTTAAGTATTTGGAATTAGTACTCTCATTATATGATCTTTTTGAGAAAGCACAGGAAAAAAAAAATGTAACGAGATCAGAGATACTAAAAGCTCACCATCTTTCTTCTTAACAAAGAGATAAACAACCAGGAAAATGTTCATATATATATATATATATATAGAGAGAGAGAGAGAGAGAGAGAGAACCTTAGTGAAATGCAGAGGACGAAAACGATCTGATTTGAATTCAATGAGAGATAGCGAAAGAGAGATTGAAGAGGAAGGGGCGGTGAAAGCTAAAATACGCCGGAGGAAGTCACTGTCAGTGTTTTTGGTTTGTGAGCTGTACAAGTTAAGACAAGGAAATCTGAGCGATCATAAGTTTTATTTTATTTTTTACATATATTTTTGTGACAATCTTAAAGTGTATTTATTGAAACAGTTAAAATTATTTTTATTTTAATATATTAAAAATTTATATTGTAGTAATTTTTTGTTGTCATTACAACATATAAAAATTTATTCCTGTTTATGATCAAGATAAAACCGACTTGTCAAACAGGAATTACGAAGGATGATGATGACGACGAAGACAATGTGATGATAATCACATGGCGATTGCGTGTGTTTTGTGAAATGGTTTTTGGAATTAGCTCAAGAAACTGGGAATTATAGAGCGAAGAAAGTACTAGAACCTTTCTCAGAGGACCAGATATACCGACACCTGTTCCCGATAGTTGGCGGGAAACTGGATTAGGTGTTTCGCAGGTCAGCCAAAGACACTCTTTGTCCAATCAAATGCTGACACAGCGTTTCAGATCCTTTTCGGCTTAGCGTGGCTTAGAAGCCCTCTTTTGTAATCACCACTTTTTGCGTCAATTGCGCTCAGCTGATTTGACTTTTTTTTTTTGTCTCTTTCCTCGCAAAGCAAAGGAAGCTCTCTTTGGTTGTAATAATCGTGGGATGTTCATGTTGATTGGTTCTTTTATTTTCTTCAAATGTATGGGTTTTTTTGCTGTGAATTTTTGGGGTTTGGAATGCTGAAGAAGAGGCAATTACAAGAAGACGACCGTTCCCTTAAAAAAAGGAGAGAGACAGAGAGAGATAGCGTTAGAATATAACTGTGTTGCTACTTAATCGTAACAAATCCCTGGATACTTGCAACTTAAGCCACACAAAACGGAAGCAAACGGAGTTAACAAATTAGGATGTAACACAAGTAATAAGCAATGAAAGTCCATTTATTAACGGCGGTACGTTAGATTTTTTTTCTTTTTTTAAGGGCAATTCGATTGTTGGCAAGTCAGCCAGCAATATTAACGGAATTAATCCTCTTAAGAAGACTAATATAGATGTCCAATTCAATGTACATGATCTAGTTGTGAGAAACACATGTTTGGTTAGAAAGACATCAACTAGTGATAAAATTAACTGTGAGATAAGTATGGACCAAATGGCCATTAAGAGATGCCCAATTCACATGAAAATTTTGGCAAAATTCATGAACATGCCATAGTGCCTGTCATTCTTGTACCAAAAAGGGAACAGCTGTAACTCACAAGGGCCAAATCTCAAAGACAGTTTCTGGTGTTGGTGAAGAAAACCGGCAGTTCCAACCCGGAGATAGACATTGAGAGGGCCTAATAATACGCATTGTGAAAGCTTTAATGTGACATAATAAGATCATTTTCACAAACTGGATATTGGGCATCTTTTCATTTTAATGCAAATTTTGGAATAAAAGGGGTTGTATGGTGACCATTGTGCATACTAAAGCTAAATTAAAATCGGAGCTCCCAATGAACCAGGCATAGTCTGCTGGTCAATAAAAGGCCAACTTGTCACTGCTTTTCATTTCAAGCTTAACTTGTACCACGCATTCTCGACGGTTTTTCGGACCACTACAGAAGTCGCCAATCACTTCTAGCTATCTTAGTACTGAACTTAAGTTGAGGCACCCTGTAGATTCCAAATCCAGTAGGCAGTAACAATAGAGCGGTTATGTGATCGAAGAATTTGGATTGTACACGAGGGCGCTACAAGATAAAAAAAAGAAGACTCACGAAACCCCCATGGATTAGTAATGGGGCTGAGGTACAAAAGAAATGCAGCAAATCTGTTTCCAGGGAAAAAAAGAAATGAATGCTCTTTATTTATTACAAATAAATCAATGAGAAAACTTGAAAATTGTTCAAGCTTGATAATTGACACAACAACATTCATGTTATACAGCAAGTCCATAGTTACATGCATATCAAGGTTTTTTTTTTTTTTCCCTTTTACTTTTTTAATAAAAGAAATACTCTTCTCCATGGGTGACTAAACAGTTGGAACCAAGAACAAAAACTTCAAAAGACAGGAATGGAGGAAAAAAATTTAACAGCCAATTGCCTTTCACCTAAGCATACCATCACCCGTACCATGAAAAACGTGACTTGGCGAACGACCTAACACCTTAGAGGTTCATTTGCTATGAATTTCCAATTGATGAACTCAGAATCTGGATCTGTATATAAGTGCAGGCAGATGTAATTATTCAGCACATATAAGGAGGGAGAAAAAAGGAATGAGAAGTAAGAAACAAAAATGGTTAAATTTTGCTGAGCAAAATACCTTATTTACAAGCAAGTTTACTTGCTCTCTGTACATGTCCTTCAAGTCTGTAATGTCGGCACGGAGTTCCTCCAGCTACACCAAATAAAGAAAACCAGAAGAATGTCTCATTTGCTAGTATTGCAAGTACTAAACTTTTGAATTATCAAAAGAACTAGTCTAGTGCTATTTTTAGGGAAGGCACAATCTACTTCCTGATGTTCAAGTCTTTGATGCCTGGCTTCTGTTGAAGCTTCAGAGTTGATTTCAACGAAACATGAAAGGTTAGCAGACCTTACAATATAATCTAAGATGAAAAAGCATCTCAGAAACAGAACACCTTCGCATTAGTCGTGATAGACCCCATCCTCACAACATGCAAACTTCAACGCCTAAATTTGTTTACCATAAAACAAAAGGAACCAAGTAGGAAGCTAGTTATACCTCTTCGTCGTGTTCACCCATTAACTCCAGTGCTGCAGAGTGTCTCCTCCTCAGGGATTCCAACTCAGCCCGAACACCAGGTAATGTGGAAGCCTCTGCCCGTAATTTTTCACACTGGAACAAAGTACAGATCCTCAAGTTCAGTTACGAAAAAAAGCACCAAAGGGAAATTAACGGAAGAGAGAGAAGAAATATATATATCTGACAGCATAGGTGACAGGGGAGAGAAGACAACATATAAACACGCACCTGCTCGGTCATTTTGACCAACTCCTCAGCAAGAGAATCACGGATAGATTCCATTGACACCTGAGGAAAATTATAAGAGTAAATTGTTAGAATACAAAACGATTAAACCTAGTAAAGATTTAATAGCACTCGAAAACTCTAATGGTTCTCATAAAAGAAAATGTCAAAGCAAATAAAAGCAGCTCTCCGCATAGCTCACATATGGAATATGCTACAGCACTCAAAATGAAAATATGCGATGACAAAATTTTTGCATACAAGAATCTGGGAAAAGAGAGGAAAAACTCACCAAACGAGACATGTATGATGCAAGTTCACCCTCCTTTTGACGAAGAGCAGCTTCAAAAGCACCAGGCGTCATACTCTTCATATAATAGGGGTTCACGGTTGCCTCTCCAAGACTCCGCCTCTCAGATAAACTGTCAGATGGGTCCAGAGAAGCTTGCAGATAATAGCTTTCCTCCATGCTCCCAGGGCTGCTAGCACTTGACAGTTTTCGGCTCAAGTTTCCTGCAAACAAGTAAGAAAAATCAATCTCACACACCGAAGACAATAAAATGATATAATACAACATAAGGATCGTACCATTCTCAAATGCAGAATTCTGCCTTATGGGAGTTTGATCAGGTACAACAGAATGAACACGAGCTGTGCTTTCCAATTCCAAACGAGCAGCTTTCTCCTTTTCTATCTCCTGGCAAAATTCAAAGGCTTACTTTAAGAAAACTGAATCGCATTAATCTCCAAATAAAAAAATTATAGCCTATGGAGAAACTTATCAAAAGGGAAAACGCCCAATAAGCTCTCTGGATTATGGAATGCATCCTTTTTTCATTCTCCATCGTTTTGGGTAGGGCACAGAAAAATCTCCTTTGCGACTATCCACCCACTCCGTCAATTTTTCTTATGTGGATGAATATCAGATTAATTCGTTCAAAATACAACAAAAATAAAGCTGCTCTATCTACGGTCAATTTTTTTAAGAAAACCCAAACAAAAACAATGGGAATTAAGATTACATCCTTTCAACCTAGAGAGCAAAATGTTGCGCGAGAAAAGTTCCTTGTTCACGAAAAGCTTAGTTGTAATGTCAACTGTTCGCCAACTAAACAAACATGCAACATACTAAACTTTGATACCTCTAATAAATGACCGATTAAGGACAAACAAAAACAAAACACAATTAAAATAAACCTTTAATAAATAACTAGAATCACCACCTCTTGTAGCAGTTCCCTATGTGTCAGTGCTTCTTGTAACTCTTGCTTATGTTTACGCTTGAGTTCCCTTATTTCTTCTTCAAGCTGCTTAGCACGACCTTCCTGTGTGTCAGCTTCCTCCTTAGCTGCAAGGTACTCCTGTCTATTTTCAGCTGCTCTTTGCCGCTCTTTTTCAAGAGACTTGCTTAACTGTGTCTGTTCAGCTCTAAGACAAGAAATCTGAAATATATACCTAGCGTAAGTTAATACCATTCATACCAATGGAATCCATTTGTATGCAACAGAATATATCCCATAAAGAGGAGAACCTGAGCCTCAAGAACATTAATTCGAGATAAGGTCTGAGATAAGCGTTCATTCACAGATCGCTCTCTTTCCTCAGCACCTGCAGCTTTGGCCTCTGCTTCCTAAAGGTTTACCAAGAACAGATAAATTTTCCATTTCTTTTTGAAAGATAAATAAGTTCCAGTTGAACCATATCTTTTTTATTTATTTAAGGGGAATTGAACCACGTCTTGCATAAATAATGTACAAACCTGGAGCCGGGAGTCAAGGGATCTTTCTACAGCCGCCCAAGCTTCTGCTTTTCTAGCAGTTGTTTCCTTTTCCCAACAAAAGAAGGGGACATTTCAAAAAGAACCTGGTTAGTTGACCCAGGTAAATGGAAAGGCCAGCATTATCTTCACGACATATCAAAAAAGCATTTGAAATATGTTTACCTGCATAGCTTCAATCTGCCTAAGAAGAGGCCTCGTGGACTCAGGAACTTGTGTGATCAACTCCTCACAGCGTCGTTCACTTGCCTGTAAGCAAAGTTAAATTGGAAAGCAGGTGAGAGAACTGTGACAAGATTAAGGGGTTTTTTTTTTTTTTTTTTTTGGGGAATTTCAGCTGAGGAAACTTAACACACTTGATAACGTTTCTGAAGGTCTTCAATGTCCCGACAAAGCGTGTCTTCTCTATATACAGCCTAGGAAAGAATAAAGAATACAAATAAAAAAACGATTTTCAGCCTTTTAGTGAAACCAAACAACAATACAACCAAGAGAACAAAAACCTGCTGCTCCTTTCTGCTTAGAGTCTGCCTCAATTCTTCAAGTGCCTGAACTAGCATAGATTCACGTTCCTCAGCCTCCCTTAGACGACTCTCTAGTTCAAATCTCGCTTCATTGTTGGCACGGGCCTCTGCCAAAGCCTCAGCCTCCTTAGCAGCATTCAAAGCATTAGTATAAAATTCTTTTTGCAAGGCAAGTTCTGATTGGTGTCTTTCTATTGTCTCCTGCAGCAACTTCTCTGTGGCTGTCTTGTCCCGCTTTATACTCTCTACTTTATTCTCTTCTACCTGTAGAAATTTATCACGTACACTCATTTTTGAACCGGTTCCAAGCAGCATTACCAGTTGACTAAAATCAGATCTTATCATCAAATATCAAGAGAAGCGTTTTTTGCAAGTACATAAAGAATTCCACATGCTTTCAATTTTATTTTTTTTTTGGTTGATATACATGCTTTTCAAATTCTTTTAAACTGTCTTTTTGTAGAGAAGTATCCAAAATAATTGGCAACAAGAAACAATCTGAGCAAGAAATCAAACAGCAGGCTTAATACACCAAAGACATTTAGAGATCTCCAAACTTCGAGAAGTGAAACTCATATCTATTATGAAGACTTGGTCAAGTTTAAAAATGAGACATGAACCAGCCAAATTTGACAACAAAAGCTTGAATCCAACTAAATTTCCAGAAAGAGTACTCTGATTTCCAAAGAAGTCCATGCCAATTATTTAAGTTTCACCCGACTAAAAATAATGGTTGTTTTTCAGAGTTCAGAAGAATGAAAGCCTTAATCACAAACTTAGTAACGCAAGAGAAATCAATTACCTGAAGCTTAGTAACCAACCCCTTCTTCTCTTCTTCAAGGTCCCTAATCTAGCTTTCAGAAGACAAAAAAGAAACAAAAAGAAAAGAACAATAACCAAATAAATTGATGAATTAATAAAGTAATGAAAAATTGGATGATATATAAGCATCATCAAGTACCTGAGCCCTTAATTTTCTGATTTGACCCTCTTGAGCAGCCTGCTTTTTTGAAAGTTCTTCCCCTGTGCAACATAAGAACATCTTCAATTATGATCTATAAATGAAAGAAAGGCGTCGTTACTCCTTTTGACATTCTTGACTCCCCCACCCCACACACAAGAAGACGTATTTGAAAAGGGGGAAAAAGCATCTTCAGAGAAAAGCAAAGCAATACTCTAAAATTCATTTTAGGCATCGGAAAACAATTATTAGAATCTTTAAATCTCTACCTTCAGCCATAACCTGGTTAATAATTTCATCTTTTTCCTTCAGAAGAGCAGCTGCATCACTTTTTTTACTCTGTTCTCTCCGAAGAGTATCCCTTTCCTTAGTAAGAGCATAAACCTGAAATCACATATAAACAAAGTTACCAAACAGAAGCAAAGAGTCACACATGTGTGTCTGTATGTTTGTGTTACACGTAATGAGATGGGAATTAAAATCTAACATGCACTACCAACCAACTAGTCTGCTTCAACTTGTATTCACCTTCAATTGCACATTTCAACGCTGTTATATTGCCTTCTTTTTAAACCATATTTCATGCAACCAACCCTTGAAAAGTGCTCAAACAGGAACATTATCAGTCATCATCACCCATTGATAGTGGAAAGTACAAAGGAAATCACCCCTCCTTAGATAGGACTAAACAACAGCATCCCTTGTACATTATATAATTTAGTACTACCATGGACTTGTAAGTTGCCTCCATATGCATCATATCATCATAGTGCAACACACAAAACTACTGATGTGGGACGGTAACTCGTCATTTTTGAAAGATCATTAGCAATATAAGTCCATGCAATCTAGATGGCATCACAGTTGGCAATCTCGGTAAGCCTAGGATCGATTGTGTTGTATATTCATTAGTCACTATTTACTACTCCTTTCATGTGAAAGAATATGACACAAGTATTAAAATATGAACTAGAACTCAAGCTAAAATACAAACCAGACTATATAAGTAGATATACCTTCCTTTCCAGAGTTGCAACCCTCTGATGGTATTCCTCCCTCAAAGTCTCAATTTCTGCATCACTTGTTCTCCTCTGATAGATGCACAAGTTTCGGCAGTTAAAATACAAACACTTGAAAAATAAGACCTCTATGTGAATGAATGTAAGGAGGGAAAGAACGCTGAAAAGAGAGAGCATTGGAACAGTAACTATTTGAAGTGCACTCCTATGTAAAAAGGTGAGTCATCAACAGATGAGATGACAGTACGTTGGTGACTGTGTCTTATCTACATACATATAATAAGTTGATATTAATAACAGACAAAGCATACGCACCTTCAAATCCTCAATCACAGATTTTAATTGTTCGTTTTCATTTATTAACTTGGCAATCTCATCAGCCTTTGTCTGCGAAAAATCAAATGGATAGGAGTTCATAACTGTAGAAATGAGATTAAAGGACTGTGACCTAGAACATATCCAAATGATGCACAGAATATAAGATGATCCAAGATAATCTCATCACACACCTGAGCTTGTCTTGCAGCACCTTGCAAAGCATTTTCCATCGTCTTCATCTCCTTTTTTACCCTCTCCAGTTCAATTGCAGAATCTGAAGTGCCAGGAGCATTTGTTCCGGATCTCAAACGTTGCTCTCTAATATCACTTTGTGAATCATCAACATACTGATTCACTCCAACCACTTTAACAACTGCATTACCCTCACTTGAAACCAACTCAGGAGCCGTCTCTGAAGCTTCATCTGAAAGAACTACACTGGGCAGGTCATCATTAGAAGTTTTTCCAATGCTGCCAATCTCCTCAGCTGTAACTCCACTTCCAGTTTTAATATCTGTCAACCCCCCAGTTTCAACTGGAGATATCATCTCTACACTCTCTTCAGCTTGCGTCTTCTGTTCATCAGTACTCTCAACATCCGTCTTCTGCTCATCAGAGCTCTCTACTTGCGCTTTTTGTTCATCAGTACTCTCTACTTGTGTGTCCTGTTCATCTGTGCTCTCTACTTCTTCCTTCCGTTCATGCATGTTATCTTGCACATTAGCGAAATTTTGTGCCTCATTAGGCACAACAAAAGTCCCCTCAACTTGATCTCCTTCAGTGGCTCCCGATTTTTCTTGCACATATCCTAAATCCCTTAAGGCTGCAACCTCTTTCTTTTCCTGATTTTCAACAGACTCTGACAGCTCAGATATCTGAACAGCAGATTCAGGTGGTTCAGCATGCACCAAAGATGATACAATTTCCCCTTTTTCAGGGTCAGACACAACAGCATTTGTTCCATCTACCATTTCTTGATGTCCGCCGGTTGTTTCTGCTGTGTCGACTTCTCTTTCTTCTTTTGCAGCAGCCTCTTCTGTTGCAGCTATCGGTGATGTGTCAGTTAGGACCCCATCTTTTTCCTCTGACATAGATGGATACTGAGGAGACTTCTGCTCTCCTGAAGGTTTCTCAACTTTAGCTGGTTCAATAGATTCAGGTTTTTGCAATGACTTGGCATCACTTTCCATATTTTTATGCCCCATAAAGGCCATAACTGGATTAAACAGCGTTTTTCTATCAGTGGATGAAGGCCATAATCCTGAAGCTGGTAGACATTAAGAAGAGACCACCAATCAGTCCAAACCTAGAATCTCAATTTCTATACAAGGTAACACGATATTTACTGATAAAAAACATTAGTTTTCTAGAGAACTTTGACATTTGGACTAAGTCCGGCCAACATAACATAGCATAGCATTGTAAAGAAATCATCGGCATCCTTTCAGCAAGGCCATAAAAAATAGGTGCCCACCATAAATAGATCATCTTTTTTCGTTTCTTTTTCTTACTCACAGACGAATGAGGCAGCCCATAAATGTCACTAGGAACAAGCCCATGGTCGTTCTAGTGGGACTAGAGCTGAGGATGTTGGAGTTTACAGTTAATCCCAGGGTGCAATCAGGATGTTTAACTGATTATTTTCAGTATGCAAATAGAATTTATTGTTCTTGATCTTTTTCAAGATGGAATATTTAGAGGAAATGAGAAAAGATAGGAAAAAACAGCGGTGCAAGGGATGTTTACCAAGGTTGCAAACATAGTTATTTTTCTATAACAGAAACACACACACACACACACACACATATACACACACGCTCGCATGAACCGCGTGAACTGAAGTACCTTCACTGCTGGTTGAATCGGCCTTCTCTTTGTCATCGTACCCGAGAGCGCTATCGAAATTCTTCTCGATACTCTTGACGCTTTCCTGCAGCTTATTCACCGCCCCTCCGGCGAGATCGGCGAAGTTCCCCAACGAAATATTCCCACTAAACCACGCCATCTTCTGGCTACAATGACGAAATCAGATTCCATTCAAAATCCAAACTCGCCATTTCAATACACATCATTTCCTTTGAAAAGAACAAGAAAAGGAACCAATCCAAGATTTCTTTCTTTTTTTGTTTGTTTCAGATAATTTATTAAGAAACAATGGGATCAAAGTTCGCCATACTTAAAATAATGCAAGAATTAGGCATTAATAAGATAACAAGGTTTAGATCGGAATCGCAAATTTTTGAATCTGCTACTTCAATATGGAATTGAAATCTATAAAAACGAAATCGACAATTCAAGAGAGAAAAAAAATTTAGAACCTGGTTAGAAGTCAGGGAAATGCTTCGGGGATTCAAGAATCAAATCATGAAGCCTGCTACTTGGTTTGAATATGGCGGATTTTCGCGCGTGAAATTGGTGTTTGGTTTCGATAATGGCGGATTTAGAGAGAGAAATGGCCGGGACGCGAGGGGCTTCCTCTCTCTGCTGAAATAGATGTGAGATCGTTCGATCTGATATTAATTACTGAAATAATCTGTGTAGCTAAAAGTTCATAATTTTTTTAATTTCTCAAAAAAAAAAAAGGAAAAATAAAAAATGATATTTAATAGAAAGTTTCTGTTCGATCTCGCCAAAACCTGTCCAAAATTCCAAATATTGCACCAATCTGAGTAATGTTCCATTTTTTATTTTATTTTCTTATCGCCCTTTCTTGGCTAAAAGCAAACTTTACAATAAATTCTTATTATAAGAACGGTAAGGGTTGTTTAATCAATTAAATCAAACTTTTTGACGGTTTAATCTATATAGAAAATAGTTCCATGTATCTCTGAAAAAAAAAAAAAGGTTCTGTGTAAATGTTAAAAAATCAATTTAATGACCAAAATGACGCTTTTTTTTGTTAATGAGAAAAAAACAGTTTCTATTATTTGAACCCAGCTTTACAAAATGAAAACAAAAAATAACAAACTTGATAAAAATAAACAACTTTAGGATATCAAATATTAATTTTAGGTAACACTTTTGTTATTTTACGCCATTATCTTTTGTGAATTTGCGTGTAATTGATACAATATTTATCGTTTTTATTATGTTTTCTTGCCTCCCAAAAACAATTATACTTTCTTGCGTTGCCGCCAATTTTTAAGTTTTTTATGGAACTAATTTCATAGTTATTTTACCTTTTTTTTTAAATTAGATAAATGGGTTTTTTTGCCACTTTTTTTTAACAAATTGCAAACTTTTTATTTTTAAAGTAAATGGCTGGACATTTTTTAGGGAAATGATTGTTTTTCTACAGTGGTTAATATGATAAACCAGTTTATCATTAGTTTACTAATAGTTTATCACCAATAAACTAGTAATTAATTGATTGAAACTGGTCAATCATTAACTAATGTTAATCAATAATAAACCACTAATCAATAATAAATAAACGTTTATAAGTGATGAACTAGAGCTAATAAAAAATTCAATTCTCTAGTTTTGCCAAACTTTGGCTATTTACTAAAAAAAAAACTAAAAATGGCCATTTTTATTTTTTTTTTAAGTTTTTGTTGCTTAAATCCTTCCAACTTTAATTTGTCCCAAGTAGGACCAATTCACTATCAGAACGCTGTTAAACCTTTTGACATTATTGTTATCATCATTATAATGCCGTTTTGAGTTGGTTGCAAGCCAATCATGCCTCTTGATTTCCAACTTATTGTCGTTCTTAACAATTTTGTTGTATTTAAACAGGTCATTTCCGAGTCGTTCGTGTATCGTTGTCGTTTTTCTAACTTGACGTCATTTCGCTTTATAAAATTTCGTTTCTGTTCATTTGAAAAAAAAGAAAGAAACAAATGATTTCATTAGAAGGGCATTATTGTTTTTTAATCTCTATGGCTTTTTTTTTTTCTCTTCAATAAACATGGTGCAATTTGTAGGAAATATTTGTAAAATGTTGTCTTTTATGTAGTTATTGGTATATTATTGTCGTTTTCTTCGTCGACGTTGATTCGCGGACATTGTAATTGTAAAATATTGCGTTTTGTGTAGTTATTGGTATATTATTGTCGTTTTCTCCATCAATGCCCAGTAAAGTGCATGGCTTAAACTGTGTGGCGAGCAAAGCAAGTATAAGTACGTCAGTAGCTGTTCAAGTGCTTCATCTTAGGTCAGGTCAAATACTTCGTAGTCGTCAAGGTGGAAGTGCTTGTTTTGTGTGAACCGGATCGGAGTAGTTCCACTCAAGACACCCGTTTTTGTACTCGATGTGCTCGATTCATGATGCTTGGTTTGGATTAGTCCTTGATATGAGGTGGGCTTTGTTATTGTTGTAGCCGATTCGTTCACCTCAACACAAAGTGATTGATTTAAAGCTAGAAATTGCCAAGGAAGTTGAAATCTGCTAAATCAAGCGATTATTCGGGATGAAGTGGTCCAAAAACTCATGACCAATAAACACCTGACAAATGTCCCACTCTACCAGCCACTCACAAGCCCACTGTTAAGTGGTGGAGGCCATTTTGTTAAATGAAAGCCTTTATCAATCATAGGCCAGGAACTCTGTTTCGAAGACATCTACTTTTCTCCTAATTTTGTACTTTCTTCATGTGAATACACCCTCTTTTTCTCCTTTTTAGAAAACAAATTCAGGAATTGAACTTGTAATTGAATGATAAAAAATGGCTTGTAGTTCTTTCAATGACAATGAGAATTTATAGGCATACAGTGAGCACCAGGGACTGAGAGACACAGAGAGGACTAGGGACTAAGAGAGGAATTGAGAGAGCAAAGGTAGTGGCCTCCCTGAAGTGTTCTGCCATTGCTATACAATATGCGCAGGCACACCCACTACTCTGCAATACAGACAATCAGAGAGCACACAAGGACAAGGCCAAGGATTCCTTAGACGGTTGACGTTTCATCCTTTACACCTCCCCTGAAACGCAGCGTCGTGCGGGCTTCAACGGTTAATCTTTGTCTGAGTCTGTTGAAGTGTAGAAGTGACAATGGTTTTGTCAGAATGTCTGCTATTTGATCTATCCCAGGTACATGTTGCACACTTAACTGCTTGTTCATCACCTTCTCTCGAACAAAGTATAGATCAAGTTCTATGTGTTTGGTTATTGAATGAAGTATTGGATTGGCGGATAATGACACGGTACTGAGGTTGTCACACCAAATGATTGGAGTGTGAGGTGATTTGATCCCCAATTCCTTTAAAAGCAATTTTAACCAAATCATTTATGTTGCAGCATTTGTTAAACTTCTATACTCGGCCTCGGTGGTTGATCTGGAGACTGTTGGTTGCTTCTTGGAGCTCCAGGCAATTAATTTCCTCCAAGGAAAATACAAAAACCCGAGGTTGATTTGCGATCGTCTGGATCAGTTGCCCAGTCTGTATCAGAAAACCCGCTTAGCTGTAGTTGCCTTGGCACTCTGAGATGGATTCCATGGTCCAAGGTTCCTTGCAGGTACCTTAAGATCCTTTTTACTGCTCGCCAGTGAGTATCCTTGGGATTGTGCATATATTGGCTTACCTTGTTGACACTGAATGAAATTTCTGGTCTTGTCACTGTTGCATATTGTAAACCTCCAACTATGCTTCTATAGAGGGTAGCATTCTCATGAGCATCTCCATTTTGTGCTGAAAGTGGTGACCCTGTAATCATAGGTGTAGGCAATGGTTTGGCCTCATGCATTTTTGCTTTGACAAGTAGTTCTGCAATATATTTCCTTTGACTAAGGTGCAGACCCCCTTGAGGTAATTGATCCACCTCTATTCCAAGAAAATAGTGGAGATCTCCTAGGTCTTTGAGTGCAAAGCTCTTGTTTAGTCTGTCAATCAGATTTTGTAGTTCTAAGAGATTGCTACCGGTGATTATAATGTCATCTACGTAGACAAGGATAAGAAGGCAGGAGCTAATGGTAATTCTATAAAATAGAGATTGGTCTGTTGTTGAGGATTTGAAGCCTAGTTGAGTCAGGGATTCCTTCAGTCTATCAAACCATGCTCTTGGGGCCTGCTTGAGTCCATATAGAGCCTTGTTTAGCTTGCATACTGGGGAATTTTTCTTGCTATCCCCTTTGACAAAGCCTGGAGGCTGCTCCATATAAACTGTTTCTTATAGGTGCCCATTCAAAAAGGCATTGTTTATGTCCAGTTGTCTTAGTTTCCAGCCTCTAGCAAAGGCCACAGTAAGTATCACTCGAATTGTTGCTGGTTTGACCACTAGACTAAAGGTTTCAGTGAAATCAAATCCTGCCTTTTGGTGGTAGCCTTTGGCTACAAGTCGTGCTTTATACCTGGATACACTTCCATCTGGGTTTCTTTTAATTTTGAAGACCCATTTACAGCCAATCAACTGTCTGTCTATTGGAGGTGGAACGAGAGTCCAGGTGTTGTTGGTGAGCAAGGCATTCAACTCTTTTTCCATAGCTTTCTTCCATAGGTTGTGTGTTAGTGCTTCAGTAGTTGAGATTGGTTCTCTCGTGTCAAGAGATTCTGCAATGTAAATCTTGGGCTTGAAGATCCCTTTTTTTCCTCTTGTTATCATAGCATGATCATTCACTGGTATTCTAGGACCTGTCTTAACTGGTTTAGAGAGGTTAGATTTAGCAATTTGAACATCAGTAGTGGAAGTTGGCAAAACATCATTTGTATTTGGCAAATTTGCTTCTTGACTGGATGTCATGGGAGTGTTATGTGAGTGCATTGAAAATGTGCGACTCGAGGAGTAAGAAGGAGAGGACATCTCAGGAGAACTCATTTCAGTAGAGAAGGGTTGAAGTCCATTGACTAACTTGAGTTAATTGGAGGAGCCATAGACGCTGCCGGGATAGAATGGAAAATATTTGAGATATTTGACTGGTTATTGGCAGGTTTTAAAGCAAAGGGAAAGTTGTTCTCATCAAACACTACATGTCTATAGATGAATATTTTCCCATCAGATGCCATGCACTTGTATCCTTTATGCCTATGGCTGTAGCCTAGGAAGGTGCAGGGTGTTGATCTAAACTGAAGTTTATGAGAGTTGTAAGGTCTTAACCAAGGGTAACAAGTGCAACCAAAGGGTTTCATTAAGGTGTAATCTGGTTTTGTTTTGAATAAGAGTTCAAAGGGAGATTTGTTTCCTAGAACTGGAGTTATGGTCCTATTGATTGAGTAGACTGTTGTTGCCACTGCATCATCCCAATGTTTGAAAGGTAAGGAGGCTTGGGATAGGAAGGTCAGACACTTTTCAATGATGTGTTTGTGTTTCCTTTCTGCTATTCCATTTTGCTCAGAGGTATGTGGGCAAGATAGTATGTGAGCTATTCTAATGTTTTGAAAGAAGGTGCTCAAGGAACTGTATTCCCTTCCCCAGTCAGTTTGTATGGCCTTAATTTTTTTATCAAATTGTAATTCTACCCGTGCTTTGAAGTGTAGAAAACTTTGATAGGCATCGGATTTGAGTTTTAAAAAATATATCCATCTGTATCTGGAGAAGGCATCAATGAAACTTATATAGTGTTTGTATCCATTTGAGGAAGGTATATGTGAGGGCCCCCATAAATCAGAATGTATCAATTCAAGTGGTGCATTGTATTTTGTGATAGAGGGTGTGAAAGGCAGTTTGTGACTGCTTCCCAGTTGGCAGGCTTTGCACACAAAGGAACTAAACTTTTCATTGATGTAAGGAAGATTACACTCATTTAAAGTTCTTTTTACAACTTTCATTGAGGGATGTCCCATACGCCTATGCCATAACTCTAATGTACTGACTTTAGGTTCTAGACTATGACTAACTTCAGCAACATTGATAGAAGATGAGTGTTGATTTGTGGAATGAAAAACAGCCTTTTTTTGAGAGGAAACAACTAGACTGACTGGAGAGACAGCTTGGTTTGAACTTGATGATGATGATGGTGAAATCGAGGAATTGGATTGGCAGGTGAGATTGAACTTGTATAGGCCATTACTAGTTCTCCCTTGCAGCAGAGTTGAACCCGTTGCTAGGTCCATAACAAGGCACACCGAAGGATGAAATTCAAAGAAAACATTATTATCTTTAGCAAAACGTGAGACACTTATAAGATTTTTGGTAATTTGTGGAACATGCAATATTTTGTTCAAATGAAAAATTTTTGAGGGTGAGATGAAGCTAGTTTTGCCAACATGTTTGATGTTTATACCTATTCCATTTCCCATGTGCAGCTTGCTCGAGCCACCATATTATGAAGCAATGCTCAAGTTGGACAAATCATTGGTCACATGGTTGGTGGCGCATGTGTCAGGGAACCAGCAACCATCAGAGATGTTGTCAGGAGTGGTCAACAGAGCAGACATAGTGGAGTTTCCACCAGGAGAGGATTGCCTAGACCCTTGAGCTGAGGATTGGATACCAGAGAAGTTGGGGTCAAAACGGTAGTAGCATTTTTGCACTGTGTGTTCCATTTTTCCACAGAGCTGACACTGAGGTCATCCACCATTGTTCCAGGAATGTCTTCCTCGAGCTCCTCTTCCTCTTCCACAAACATTATTGCCATAGTTTGGAATATGTTGATTCTGGTGGTGTGGGAAACGCTGATAGCCTGGTTTCTTGCTTTGACCTTGTGTTACTAGATTGGCTGAGGCCTGAGGTCCATCGACATTCACAACATTTTGTTCCAGATGATTTTCATGGGCCAGGAGGAGAGCAGTCACATCAGTCAGGGTGTAGGAGTCTATCTTGGAGGTTACAGTAACGACTACAGAGTCATACTCACTTCCAAGCCCAGCAAGAATATAGAGGATTTTATCTTCATCAGACAGTGAGTGTCCAACTGAGGCTAGCATGTCAGCCAAAGTTTTCATCTTGACTAAGTATTGGCTCATGGTGAGGCCAGTTTTTTTGAGACTTTGCAACTGCAGTTTTAACTGCATAATTCTGGCTCTAGAACGAGCACCAAACAATTTTTGAAGAGCTTCTCAAATGTCATTTGAGGTGTGGCATCTAACCATTTGAGCCAATATGCTGGGCTCCATTGAAGCCAGTAACCAAGAGACAAGCAGTTGATCTTGACGACACCAAGCTACATACTCAGGATTGACTGAGCCAGGACGACCATTCGCAGAGGGCAGCATTTTGGCTGGGCAAGTGTTTGTTCCCAAGAGGAAACTTTCCAAACCAAAGCCACGAACAGAGGCTAAGATCTGGTGTTCCCATAAAAGAAAGTTGGTTTCATCCAACTTGACAGTGATTGTCTGAGAAGAGGGGCTAAAGAACTGAACAGTAGCATTTTGTTGATTGGGCTGGACCGCAGGATTTTGTGTGGTCTCAGAGGATGAATTTGTTTGTGAGGGAGGTGAATTGTTGGAAGCCATTTTGGGCTGCAAAGCAACGGCTTTGATGCCAAGAAAACAATTTCAGGAATTGAACTTGTAATTGAATGATAAAAAATGGCTTGTAGTTCTTTCAATGACAATGAGAATTTATAGGCATACAATGAGCACCAAGGACTGAGAGACACAGAGAGGACTAAGGACTGAGAGAGGAACTGAGAGAGCAGAGGTAGTGGCCTCCCTGAAGTGTATTGCCACTGCTATACAATATACGCAGGCACACCCACTACTCTGCAGGTACAGCCACTACTCTGCAATACAGATAATCAGAGAGCACACAAGGACAAGGCCAAGGATTCTTTAGACGATTGACGTTTCATCCTTCACATTTTTCTTAGATTCTTGCTATTTTCTATACAAGCATACATTACTTCCACAAATCATGTCGTGGCTTATACAAGGCTTGATCAATAATAAAGAAGCTCCTCAACAGGGGATGTAACTTATGATTTAGTGAATCACTATAAATATTTGCATGGCACCGCTGTTTAATATTTTCATTTTGTTGATTATAATTTCAATTTAGTCATTGTTAACTTATGATATGATAAATGACAAAGTTTTCATAGTTTTAAGCCTACATAGGACTTAATAAAGGTGATCAAGGGTGCATTATTTCATATTTAACAATAATCAGAATTCTAATATAATATAATTTAATTAAGGATGCATTATTTCATATTTAACAATAATCAGAATTCTAATATAATTTAATATAATTGTAGATTCAATGTTTAAACAATGCTACTACCGTCGTTGTCTCTACGAGTTGTACGTTATTGTCGTTTTTAGATTTCTGTTATTATAAGGAGTTATTCCCGTTGTCATTCGATGCTGTGGTTTCCACGACAATGTTGTCTATAAACGCGTACTGTTGTTGTCCCTGCTCGTTTGAATGCTACCCTCATTGTGCATCTTGTTGCATTTATTTTTGTGATCATCGCCTTTAAACCGTCGATTTGTTGTCGCTTTTTAACTTACTGTCGTTTTCTGGATATTGACGTTTATGCGGAAGTAATTCCTATGTTGTTCAGTTGTGGTTTGTTTGCTATTGTCGTTTTAAAAAGTCACCACTTGGCTCTGGTGCTCCCTCGTAATTGTATATTATCACTGTTATTTCCAACTGAGCGTCGTTTTCTTTTAAGATTTTTGTTGTTTTCTTATAAGTCATGTTATCATTTTACTTCGCGCCGATATTGTCGTTCTTATCACGGTGTCGTCGTCTTTGTTTGATGTACTGTCGTTATTCATTTCTACGTCGTTGTCGTTTGTCTATTATTGTTGTTTTATATTTACGGTTGTTTTGTAAAATTTTGTCGTTTATAATTATTTTGTGTGTAAATTCTAATAAATATTTTTGAAAAAAAATCTTTCCACATTTCTTAGAACTAACCAACGATAACTAAAAGTTTTTTTTTTTTTAATATAAAGTTAAAAACTTCTCATGTCCACTCTGAAGAAGACTGGGGAAACATAAATATACATTTCATTTCTTGCTGTGTGATTAAATCCTCATGCACATCTTATTCAAGAAAAGGACAAAGAGGGGAAAAAAACTCATAGGACCAACCATCTACCAATTCGTCTTTTTTTTTCCCCGACATTTTAAAACATTCTAAGAGAAGAATGGCATTCTAAATTAATTAAAATATTTTAATTAACTTGATATTTTAATCGATATAGAATAATATTTTAACGATATGATCATATTTTACTAGGGGTGGGAAGAGGAATTAAGGGGCTTATCACAAAAACAAAAAACAAAAAAAAAAAAAGAAGGAAGAACTAGAGAAATAATAGATTTTTGAATTTTTTTGAAGCAAATTGCAAGTTTCAATATATCTATAATAAATAGTAAATTTATGATGTAAATAATTCATTTTTATGTAGATAAATTATTTAGAGTGTAAACAATAAATAAATAAATTATTAGGCTAGTCTTTAGTTTGGTACCATTTCTCATCTTAACAAGTATCTCAGCCATTAGATGAAAATCGAAGGTGTTAACATAAAGAAGGGCAAGCTAAAAAGAGAACATTATACATAGGCACACATAGAGTGAATAAAGGATCCCAAAAATGTGACTAATATATAAAAAAATAAAAAATACACATCACTAAACGAAATGTTGTTTGGGTAGTTTTTATAGTCTTTTTGTTTTTTGCTTATTTATTTTTCTTGGTTTAGAAGTGAACAAAATTTTTTAGAGAGGAATTTTTTTCCCCAATTGAGTACCCTAATTTCTTCTCTTTCATTGTGATTGGCCTTCATTGGCGCTATCAAGTTTGTTTCCCAAGCATTTCTGCTATCGCAAGTTTGGTGTTTTCTTCCCCAATTCAGCGCAAGTCTGAGCATTCTTCTTTCATCGTCCTCGTTTAGATTGGGTTTTCAAGCTTTCAAGCATTTCTGTCGTTGCGAGCCAATTTCAACGCCTTCATTTCTGTCGTCGCGAGCCGATTTCATCTTTTGACTATTAGTCATGTTTTTGTGCTCATACATCATTCTCAAAAATGTTCTATTAGCCAACTCATAGAAATTAAGCCTTATTTCTATGTCTGATTTATTTTATTATTAGTTTTATTGTTTGTTATATAGTTCATCTGTTTATTTGTATGACTTACAACCTAATTTCATATCATGCTAAACTAACAATGTGGTAAAATTAGTTATACTTCCTTATAACTTGGCACTTTTTGCAAATTCTATCGAAACAATCCCAATTGTAATTTTGTAAAACTTGTTAGTTTCATTCAAACAACTCATTCAAAAAACATCCTCAACGCATTCTAGCAATCAACGCATTCTAGCAATCGAATGGAAAAGAGTTTCCAAAATATATTATATGGATAATTGTTAGTTTGCTCCATTTTTAAAAAACAAATGTACGCTTACATTTTAGTATTTTCTAATTTCATTACTCGTGATCACATCTCATATAAATACCTAATGGTTACCAATTTAATCAGCTAAAGTTACATATTGTTGTTTTTTCACTCACTGATTCTTTTTGCTTTATGTATCTTGTCGTTTACGATGTACAAAAAAACATATTTTATTTCCTTTCTTACTTCTTTATTCAATTAAAGTTACACTTTTACTCATAATTTATATTATAATATTCTCTATTGCTTTAAGTCTGTGGCCTTATCAGTCACTTTTCAACAGCTTTTGCCCAATAGAAGCCTAGCATGTGTCAAATACAACGCCAATTCAATGCCCACATTAGTGTTGGATGAAAAACAATACCAAACTTAAGACTTCTACATAAATTATTTACGTTTTAAATTTTTTATCGCAAATAAAACTATTTTATGTATAAGGAGGAGGTTTGAATAAATTATTTAACTTATAAATTTACTATTTATTACAAATATATTTAAAACCTTATGCTTATTACAATTGGTTTAAAAAAAATGAATTTATTAATCAGCGGCCTTTAAAACAAGGAATTGATTTCTGCAATACCGCATATAAAAGAGTTTCAGATTCAAATTTCAGTTTCATTCTGTCCCAAATCCCCTTCTTCTGCTCCAGTTTCCCTCTCTCTCCCCCTTATATCGCCGTTGAGTCCGAGTCCTTACAGTCGGAGCTCGCCGGAGTCCGACGAAGAGCAATGCTTCGTTAGCGACCGGAATTTATGTTCAAAGCAAACTTCCGCGATCACTTTGATTAAATGTGATTTTCTTCTACTGAATTTGGAGATCGAAAATCTGTTTGTTTGCCGAGAAATTGTAAATTGAAAGGAAATGGAAATTCCAACGTTTTAATTCGACGTTGTTTGGTTTCCCTCTAGTGAAAGCCAAACGTCGTGAAAATTGAAAATTGAAAAACTGCTTACCTTGATGTTTAGTCAAAGACTCAAAATTAGTTGCATGCTGTTTGGTTTCACTTTAGTTTCCCGGAAAGTGAAACCAAACATCGCGAAAATTCATTTGCTTTTTGTCAGCTGCTAAAGAAAGAATTGAACAATACACGCTATTAATATCAGAATATTAGCATCTTTTCATGTGTTTGCAATATCTTCTAAGTAATTGAAAAGTGTGGTGATTCAGAGAGCCAACTGAGATCTCCCGCCAAAATCAAAAGAGGCGACGAAGGAGCAGTTGTGGTTTCGAAGTTTCGCGCCAAAACGCTAGGTTTTTCAATGGTCCAGGGCTAATCTTCGGCTGCTGCTTCTTCGTCTCCGGATCGCCGTCAGTCACTTGCGAAGATGAACTTGGAGCTTCATTTGTCGCTGCCGACTCCATTTTCAACAGAGTGAGTCCTTTGCAATTCCAGGATTATTAGATGAAATCTGCACTAGTTTCAACTTTTATTTTCTGCTTGTTTGATGAGAACAAAGAAAGGAGAGCAAAATAGAAAGTTCCAGTAGAAAATATGATTTACGGATATTTGGATTAGATTTGCTAAGTTTGTTGGGTTTCCTGTTTTCTTGATAAATCTTCTAATTTCTCTTTCATCGCTAACTTCATGTGTTGCTTGGCTAAGTTGATTCAATTATCGAGAAATAAAATGGAAAAAATTAAAAGAAAAAAAAGAAGATGATTTCGATTTTTTGTTATTCAAGAGAAATGACTGTCAGTGTAATCGTTTTATCTGCTTGAAATGATTCCTCTTTTTAGCTCTCCTCATCAAACAACATTTTGTTTCGTCCTGTAGTGTGCTTAACATAAAATTGAAATCTGGATTCCAGGTATTGGTAATATGCTTATTTGTTGTACGAGTCAACACATGTTATTCAGACAGAAGTTATTCAGTAACATAGTATTCTTCTAATTGTCCATTTATGTTTCCACAAACAAAACATTTGTTCAACTAACATGAGTTAGCTTCCTATTGTAATGCGTTGGGGAATTAGACCCCTCTTAATTCTAAGAACACCAAATTTTTATACAGGTTCGTCCAAATATGAGACTACGTCATGTTTCTGCCACTGCAGATTCTACTATAATGAAATATATGAATACATATTACAAGAGAAATTTTTATCACACATACTCAATTTGTGTTTCATAAATCTCTCTTTTATCTAGCACCCTCTGTGAGAATTTTTCTCTCTTAACAATGGAGCTCTTAACCTTACAAAAATATGAGTCTCTCACAACCCTAGCCTCTTATCTCTATTTAAATACCCAAAAAAGAGAAAAAATCACTACAATTAAAAACTCTAGCAGTTTCTTATTTTTTTTGGCTAGAATACCATAAAAAATCGCAAAGGCAGGTTTTGGGCGCCGCAGTGCTGGTTTGAATTCCAGTGGGCGCCGCAGCGCCCAACCTTGACGCTGCAGCGCCCGACCACTGCCCTCTCCCCTTTTTTTCTTTTTCTTTTCTTTTTGCTGGGTTGATTTGGCTCCACACCTGCAACATAATGTTGTTTCTTTTGATTGTTGTTGTTGCACTGGCGCAGACTGATAGAGTCCTCAACACCACAACCGCAGTCTTATGCCAAAGGCGATGATGGTACTCCAACACATCATAAACAATGCGGTTGCAAGCAAACAAAGTGCTTAAAGTTGTAAGTACATTTCGTTCACATGGACTTTTTCCACTATGCATTGCACTTTCTGGGCTGGAAATTGTTGTGTATTGTTTACACCATCATTTCTCATTCCAAAAGCCACAGAGTTGCATGTGGCATGTTGTAGTGCTCTCTTAAAGATTTTAACTGTTTGTATTACATAAATATGTCCAATAATTTCTCATAATCCTATTTGTCCATATAAACTTGTTTTAAGGTCGATGCACTGAAGTATAAACAATTTTTTTTTCCTTGGAAATGACCTTTCAATTGAGTTCATAATACTGCTTAAATTCCCTTGATAGAAGTATGCAGGATTTTGCGTTATATACGTTTCCTTACTTTCATAGTAAAGCCATGTTATGATGGATTTCTCAAGTTGATAGATTCCATTTCTTGCCAAATGATTATCCACTATCAGGTATTGTGAATGCTTTGCTTCTGGCATCTACTGCAATGGGTGCGAATTGTTGAATGTCACAATAACATTGAAAATAAGTCCGCAAGGCATGCAGCTGTTGAAAAAATTTTAGAGCGCAATCCTAGTGCTTTCAAGCCTATGTTCACTAACAACCCACCTACAATCCAAGAGGGTCCATTAGTAGCAAAACAGAAAGAGGGATGTCAATGTAAGAAAACCTGCTGCCTAAAGCGATATTGTGAATGCTGGAAAGCTAACATGTTCTGCTCTGAAAGTTGTAAATGCACGGACTGCAAGAATCATGAAGGTTCTCAGAAGAAGTTGGCTCTTTCCCCTAGGGACCAACTTAATACAAAAACCTGTGTGAGGGAGGCCAATATTGCTGCATTTGCTGCTCTACAGCCTTTTGGTTCAAACAAGAAGAATACTCTGACCCAGGTACTCTTGATGTCCCAACTCAACAATTCATTCATTGCTATTTTCTAAGTGAGTACGTTTTCACATACTACTTCACTTATTAAATTCCCTCCTCACTTCATGTTTTCATTTTTTTTTTTCATTTTTTTTTCTTATGCTTATGTGACGACCCGCCTTTTCGGGCAGTCACTTTACTTACTTAAACATCGTTTCGTAAACAGTAATCTTACTTACTTAGTAAGAAAAATACTGAAATAATTTTTTTTTCTTTAAACGTTCTTTAAACTTTGAAATCACAACATTAAACAATGAAAAACTTTTTCTTTACATAGCGGAAGCAAACAGTGATGGTATCTATACCCAAATTTTCGCATCTGTCATCCGCAACACCCAACTCTTTTAACGGGTCATATTGGTCATCCATAAAACTACCTACAGCATGAAGAAACTTTTTATGAGCTTTCGCTCAGTAAGTTCAAACAAAATCTCACAAAGCATATAAACATGCTTTTAAAAAAAAACCTTTCTAGAACGTTTCCCATAAACGTTTTCCTAAAGCAATTGCTATAACGTTTCTTATAAACGTTTTTCACAAAATATCTAACATAAAATAATCCTCAGATTGCTCTTCATAACGTCATTCATGTTTTCATAAACATTTAATACAAAACACTCCTCAGAATGTTTTTCATAGCATATAAATGTTTCACAATAAACAAATTAAATACAATCACAATGCATGTTTTAATTTATGCTCAATTATGAACTTTCGATTATGAGCATCTTATGACCATTCTTTCTTACTTTGACTTTTTATCATTGTTCCTTTTATTTTCTTATCTTACACTTTAACTTTCTACCTTTTGTTCCTTAACTTTCTTTATCTTATAACTTTTAGTATTCGTACCAATATCTTTAATCATGAGATCATAAACGTGATGCTTCCCTTGTGGAAGACTTAAGACCATCGAACTTCGAGGTCGTATACCTTACATCTGGGAGGTCAAACTTTAACTATACTTTTATTACCTCACACCGAGGAGGCTGGTACGACACTTTCTTTTCAACTTTATGTTACCTTCTTATTAACCTTAGTGAGCACATCAAATGCAACCACATCATATGCAAATACACTTATAAATCATTGCTTGTACTATAAAATCTATTGCATAACAAATGCAACTTAAAATGCAAACACATTTTGATAATCATAATTTGTACTCTAAAAATTATTGCATAACAAATGCAACTTATTGCATAACAAATGCATCGTATAACGCAATCACATTTTGCGAATCATAACTTTTATTCTGAAACTTATTGCAGAACAAATGCAACATATTGCATAACAAATGCATCGTATAACGCAATCACATTTTGTGAATCATACTTTTATTCTGAAACTTATTGCATAACAAATGCAACATATTGCATAACAAATGCATCATATAACGCAATCACATTTTGCAAATCATAATTCTTCTTTGAAACATATTGCATACAATGTAATATATATCGCAATCACATATTGCATATCATAAGTTTTATCCTAAAACATATTGCATACAAATGCAATATTTTACGCAATCACATATTGCGTATCATAACTCTTATCCTAAAACAAATTGCATACAAATACAATATTTTACGCAATCACATATTGCGTATCATAACTCTTATCCTAAAATATATTGCATACAAATGCAATATTTTACACAATCACATATTGCGTATCATAACTTTTATCCTAAAATATATTGCATACAAATGCAATATTTTACGCAATCACATATTGCGTATCATAACTTTTATCCTAAAATATATTGCATACAAATGCAATATATTACGCAATCACATATTGCATATCATAACTTTTATCCTAAAATATATTGCATACAAATGCAATATATTACATAGCAATGCTTCATAAAACTTATAACTTGCATTATAACACATTATCCGTTGTCGAAATGCAGAATTTATACTAATCCTATTTCGTATCTATGTTGCACATCTGCATCTAGATCATAATTTAGTACGTAAAAACTGGTCAATAAGTTCATCTTTTTATTGTTCAGTCTATAGCCCTTTTTTTTCATTTAGTCGTTCTAGACTAGTGGCAATGTTGATTTAAAACATGTTTACGTACTTGTCTGTAAACTTCTAAGGGTCATAACAGCGCTTAACTTTCTATATCTCTCTTGAACATGTCTAGCCTTTCCTGGGGGTGCAGTAAAAGGAAAAACTAGCTTTTATCTTCTTCTTTTTTTTTCGTATTCATAAAGTCTCTGTCTTGGCTCTGCTCTTGTGACCTCGCTGTCGGTCACGAGAAATTTTCTAAATTCTACTTGATTATCTAAATCGTTCTCACGATTTCTAATCGAACCTAAGGTGTCTTATAGTAATTTTTCCTAGTTTCCTATAGGCAACTTGAAGATTATATCCTTAATGGATTTCTTATGAACCTTATTGTGCATATCCGTTATACACTACATGGTATTATACTTATATACTATATCTTGTTACATTATAGATAACAAGCATCAATCATAACATTCTTATCCATATTATTTGCTCGTATAAGTTTATACTTTCATATCATATTCATAAACATATCCTACATATACATGTCATTCATACCATACTTCCACATTTCATGCTTTCATATATTACTCATATTCATGTCGTTCATATCATACTTTCACATTTCATGCTTTCACATATTATTCATACTCATGTCATTCATATCATACATTCATTTGTCGTTCATACTTTCATATCGTGGAGTTGCTATACATTTTTCTTCTTTGAATAGCAACTATTTCACATTATATCTATGTAATACTTTAAGTCATGTCACATTTATAATACACACACCAATCATAGTTCATAACGTTCGTGCATATCAATATGCAAATAGGCTTCAAATATAATGGTTGCAAATTCAATGCAAACCTAATTTTGTACTTTAGAACTTTTTTGCATAATAAATGCAAATATACTTTTAAAAACAACTTGCATAACCATTGCAAACTCATTTACAAATGCATATGGATGCATTAAAAACTATTTACTTCATGCTGTAGGTGAAATCTGAACTTACCTTAACTATGCTCTAGCGTTCTCTATTCCGTTCATTTCTCGTTCCTTTTCCTTCCATTCGTCGGCTTTTGTGTCCTGATCATACGACAACCGACTCATTAATTAACTTTCTTTATTATCAATCCACTCGATTGATAATAAAACGTAAACATTAATCATTCTTTCCTTTAACGACTAGTATACTATCGGTCTACCATTCTTTTAACTCAACCTTATAAGCCATCAGTTTACATTTCCTTCAATTAGCCTTGTAACCCACCGGGGTTACATTTCCTTTTAACTTTGTAACCCATCGGTTACCTCTCGTTCACTTAAACATCACTTGTTAAATCTCTGATCTCATATGACCGTTACGTTACTTAACGCATTACGGAACATTTTTCGTCTAATAACGTGATGCTAAATCGGAGTGTCCGACTCCGTTCTAGCCGTTTCTTTAATAATGACAATTTTACCCTTAACGGGTTTTTCGTCAACATCGTAAATTTATAAAACCCATTCTCACATAAAGCAGTGTAACAATCACTGATCATGCATTTCATAAATTTCTATGAAAGCATCTAAAACAATTTATTCTAAAACAGTTCATACTGCAGGCGAGATTCCTACGTACTTGAACTCAAAGCAAAGCAGATCCAGTTGTATCTCGCTGCATCTACAGTATGCCAAGCATCCTCTGCAGTGCTCCTCGAGCGACCATGAATGGGTAAGAATGCTTCCTGGAGATCATACATTCTTGGAAACGTCATTCTAGACTCCGATACTGCTGTTTGAATCGCCTCGATCCACGTGCAGTTGGTACCAGACAATTTTCATCGGAGTGGAATTAGCTCGAACGGAGGTTACCATTGCTTTCAGAGTGTCGAAACGAGTCGGAAGGCGGTCTCGGATCTTCGATCGGAGATCCGGATCACAAAATCTCAATTTGGCCTTTGACCAGCCGTTGACCGACGGTTGACCGCCGTTGACCAGTGGCGGTTGGCTCCGTTGGGGGCTGAGCTCGAGCCTACCCCCCCTAATTTTACCCTCCTAAGTTGATTGGTGGGGTCAATTTCACCCAATTTGGCCTCCATCTGCTCTAATCGAGGATGGGTTTCTCGGCTAACACCAGCGGCTCCGATCTCCTAT
The DNA here is from genome assembly GCA_025403435.1 of Artocarpus heterophyllus. Classification (NCBI taxonomy): domain Eukaryota; kingdom Viridiplantae; phylum Streptophyta; class Magnoliopsida; order Rosales; family Moraceae; genus Artocarpus; species Artocarpus heterophyllus. Next base: position 6,670,295 of record CM046349.1, read on the forward strand.
CTCCTATCTCCAGCGGAGATACCATGCAATTGACTTGGGCATTTCCTTCCCCGAGTCACTCTGAGCATTTCCCCTTTGGTGGGGCAGCTCAACACCGCGTGGAACGGCGGCCCGAAACTCCCCACGGCGGCGCACCAAGGCGGAGGTCATTCTCCGGTGACCGGCCGTCGTCTCGTGCAATTGAGGTACCGAATTTCTTCCTCTCGGTCCTCTGAAGGTGGCTGCCTCCTCAATTTGGCCCATCGGTGGCGAAATGGGTCGCCTCGACCTCTCTTGCGGTAGAGCACGATGGGGAAGGTCGATCTCCGGCGAGGAACGGGTGGGTTGCAAAATTAGGCGAGGGGTTTCACTCCCCGTCGCCGTCTGAGTCGAACGGTGGCGGCAGTGTACCTCACCGCCGCCGTGAGCAGCGGTTCCGAGTAGCGGCGCGACGGCGGAGACGGGGCAGCTCCGGCGAAGCCTTTCCAGCCAAAATGGAGCTGGAAAATTGGTACCATCTTGTTCCTCTCCTCACGCTGAGTCCATAGACACCAAGATCACGTCGATTGGTGGTCGAACGACGGAGAAATCATGTCGGGAAGAAATGGGTTTCACCGCCACTTTGGGCGGCCCGTGAGCCTTCCTCCGGCGGCGTTTTGGGTGGCACGACACCTCGTTGGACTCAGCTCAGCGAGAGCTTCCCACTGGTGCGGGAGGTGTCGAAAAATAACACCGGAATCTCAAACGAGATTTGAGAAGAGAGAGAGAATTCTAGAGAGAGAAAGTGCCGAGTTTTCTCTAATTTTTTCCTGATTTTTTTTCTTTTCTTATAAAACAAAATTATGGTCCACACAGTCTAATTCTATACTGCATGACCTTAAACAGTCTAATTTCTATACTGCTTTGCTCTAATACTGTATAATTTCCTGTAATATTATACAGCATTTTCCTTTAATTGTTTAATGCATTTTTAATGCATTAAAAATTTCGGGTGTTACAGCTTACCAGTTGAATCCTCTTGTGACTTCTGCTTCCTCATCTGCCTTATCCTCCAATCTTCGTAGATACAGGTTCATATATTTGCTAATGATGTTCTCTTTTCTTCACACTTCACTCATATTTTAAGAACTTTGTTCCTCTGTAACGACTAATTAGCGTTGCTGGTGTTGGCATAAGATTGTTGTTGGCGGATGTCATTAGTCCAGAATCCATAAGGCACTTCTGCTCGAATTTGGTGGCCATGTCAGATGCAGGTATGACTGATAGCTGGATTAAAGAAAACAAATAATTCTGCCACAAGGTTTGGAACGGAGAGAGATCACTTTCTTGTTCCCTTCTTTTCTACAAGTTTCATGGCCAATACAACTGATTCATTTGTTCTGAATTAATAACAATGTCAGCTTCAGTTTTTGAAGAGTCGTGAAAATGTTATTTTGGTTTTTTAGGTAATTTACTCAGGTTGTTGTTGTTGTGATTGTTGCAAAGTGGAGCCAAATCAACCTAGCAAAAAAAGGGAGAAAAAAATTGCTGCCCAGGGAGGGCAGAGTTACAGCGCCGCGGCGCCCGAACCAGGGCCGCGGCGCCCAAAACAAGGGCCGCGGCGCTCGTCCGAGAACAAACCAGCGCCGGGGCGCCCAAAACGAGGGCCGCGGCGCCCGAAGTCTGGTTTGTTGCGAAACTTTGAGTTAGAGTCGAACTTAAACGCCCCAAAAAGGGGAAACCACTAGGGTTTCCCATTAGTTGCTATTTTTCTCCTCCTTTGGTTATAAATAGACACAAGGTGGCTAGGGTTGTGTGTGTGAAAATTGTGAGTGGCATAATTTTATGAGAGACAAAAGTTCTTGAGAGCTCCATCCTTGAGAGAGAAAAATTCTCACAGGGTGTTAGATAGAAGAGAGTTTTGGTAAGCACAATTTGTGAGTGTGTAAGAAACTGCTCTTGTAATCTGTAATCTCCTTCATCATAGTGGAATCTGCAAGCGGCAGAAACAGGACGTAGTCTCAAATTTGGACGAACCTGTATAAAAATTTGGTGTCTCTTTTTCTTCTTTTCTCCTATTTATTTTCTACAATTGTTCGTTCTTGCGATCCTTGAAATTAGGAGTCGCCTAATTCCCCAACAGTGATTATTACTATGTTCACAGTAGCTATTGAAGAAAGTAAAATTTCCTGTTGTGTGTCTCCACCACCCCCCCCCCCCCCCCCCCCCCCTTCAATTTTTAATTTCCAAGCTTTACACCCTAGCAGCTATGCATATGATAATAATATTCATCCTGGTTATCCGACCTCTGCACCTGACTCTGAAATCCCAAGGCCTTTATGTTTCACTTGATTCCTCGACGACAAAACAATACCAGACCATATGTACAATTAACATTTTAACTCCCTGTTTGTGTTATTAGGCAACAGTTTCACATCCTACAAGCAAGCATTGAAAGAAAACCACGGAGTGACTGACTGCCGATCGGAGGACAAGGAAAACTTCCCCTGTCTGCCAGATGTTCAGGAACTGGTTCCTGATGATCATTTGAATGAAAATGGGGTCAACACAAACAATATAGAGTTTCTCAAATCTACATATGTCAATGGGATGAAAGGAATGCTCCTATCTCCTGGAGCAGATGCGTTTTTATGTGACGAGAAAGTTGAAATGTTGGGACACCAAGAGCATAAAGCAAACGTCTATATGGAGCAGGAGAGGCTTGTCCTGAAAACTTTCCGGGATTTCCTTAAGAAGATTATCACCTGCGGAAACATGAATGTAAGATTCACATTTCTTCTGAACTAGTATGGCTCGTGTTACTAAACAACTCCCGCGTCTCCCACGTAAAGAATCTGTCATTTTAATTTTTTTAAGAAGGTTTTAGCAGAATATGGCCCACGAACACGTTAACCATGTAACATAGTCTATGCCCGCTACTTATGCCAATTCAAGAATAAGATTGTGAGTTGAAAACCACTAAGAGTTTCCCATATATTTATCTTGGTCATTTCTTAATTACAATTTAAATAAATATTTATATTTCCTGCATTATGAACAAAGTTTTTTCCTTCAGCTGGCACTTCAACAGAGGACGAAGGTGAATGCGTTGGCAGAAGAATTTTGAAAGGCAAAACTGAGCACTCACGTTTTAAATGCACAATGTTCCGATGATGATAAAAAAAATCTTTTTAACAACGACGACTGGACTGACAGTTATGGGAAACATGTGCTCCTTAAGGCTGTCTATCCCAATCGAGTGAAGAATCTATATGCAAGAAATGAAGAAAAATCTTGACAAAGGAAGCATTAAAATGAGAGAAAGAACAGCCTCGAAAGATGAAGAGGAAACTCCTTCTGGCATTCTAGGGAGTTAGACATTTCCTGGTTGATTGGCTCATTCTTGCATTATCACCATGGAAAATGCCATCCCCACGAAATGCATTCCTTTCTATTTTGGTACATATTGTTTTCCCTGGTTTCTCATAATCTTGTTGTATAGCTGCACAATTTGTCTTCTATATTCTGTCAACTGTCACGTACAGCATAATAAACAAAGGAATATGCAAAAGCAAATACTGCTTTGCTTTGCTTCCATTTTGTCTTCTTTCAGTCACCAATAATCACCACAAGAACATTGTCCGTCTTTGAAGTGATGGTAACGATTGACATCTCTGATGGTGATCTCTCTATCGGTGATTTGCGAGATGAACTTGATTGCAATGTGGCAATCTTCACAAATTCGTAGGTTTTTAGTTATCAAAAGCCCCGTTCCTGACTCTGTACTTATCAGTCCAAATGCAATTGCTAGCCTCTCGCTGTGACTTGAAATTATATTAGTCTTCTCATCATCTTCCACGTCGTGGAAGACTGAATCAGTACTCGGGACATATCCAGCTTGAGCCATCAGTCCTTCTACCCTCTTTAGCTCTGCATATATGGCAGCTGAATTAGGATGAGAAGTATCTCCTGAAAGAAATGCGTGAACTTTGTTTCTCACTTCAATCCAGCTACATGCAATGCTTTTCTTAATTCCCTTGTCTATCATTAGCTTTCTGAGTCTTGCAACTCCTTCCCACATACCTGCTTGAGCATAGATGTTTGATAGAATCACATAATAACCAGCGTCATCAGGCTCAAGCTCCATCAATTTCTCCACTGCCAGCTCAGCAAGCTCAACATGTCCGTGAATTTTACACGAATTCAGCAAAGCACCCCATACACCGGAGTCTGGCATCACTTTCATCTCTGTTATAAGATTGTAAGCCTTGTTCAAGTGGCCACAATGCCCAAGCAGATCAACCATGCATGTATAATGCTGAACTGTGGGTTCAATATTGTATTCTCTTACCATAAACTCAAAAAACTTCAACCCTTTATCTAGCAAGCCCCCATGGCTACATGCCCCTAGGACCCCTACAAAAGTTATGTGGTCAGCCACAGCTCCTCCTTCTTTCATCTTCTCAAACAAATCCAGCGCTTCAGCTGCATAACCATGCATTGCATACCCGGTGATCATGGCATTCCAAGAGGCAACCCTCTTCTCACCAAGTTGCTCAAACAACATCCTAGCAACCTTCAAGGAACCGCTTTTAGCATACATATCCACCAATGCAGTTTTCACCTTGTTGTTTGATCCGAATCCGTGCCTCAAACTAAACCCATGAAGCTTCTTCCCAGCGGGAAGAGCTGCAATGTCTGCTGAAGCCGATATGACGGTCACAAGAGTTGCCTCGGTTGGCGTCAAGCCCATCAACGCCATTTCACTGCACAGAGCAAGCGATTCATTCGGATGCCCATTTTGCGAGTAAGCGGCAAGCATTGAATTCCACAGCACAGCATCTCTTTCTTTGGCCTTGTCAAATACTCGTCGAGCACTTTGCAGACAACAACATTTTGCGTACATATCGATTAGAGCGGCACCTACATACACATCAGTTTCACACTTGGTATGTACTACAAGCTCATGGATTTTCCTCCCTTCCTCAATAGCAGAAAGTGCTGAGCAAGCTTTCAGCACAAATGGGAACGTGTATCTATCGGGCATGAGCCCATAATCAAACATTCGATTATACAACAAAATCGCCTCCTCGTACGGGCCATTCCACGCGTAACCCCGGATCAGAACATTCCAAAGAAACGAGTTACTTTTAGGAATTCTATCAAACAAATGGTGGGCATCCCGTAAAGCACCACAAACACTGTATAAATTGACCAGTTTCGTAACTAAAGCCAAATTAAATCCAAGACGCATTTGGAATAGGCGACAATGCAGCTGTTTTCCAGGGTTAAGTGCTTTTCTAGTAATGCAAGATTGGAGGAGGGAGGCATAGTATGAGACTGGTGATCTGTGAAAGCACTGACCAAGATGGATTTTAAAAGAAGAAGAAGGAGGAAAGGTTAACGGTTGTCGTTTGGAATTGGGGTGTCGTATAGGAAGAGGATGGTGATTTGAGAACTGGGTTTGGGAAAAGACGGTGGAATCAATAAGAGAGGACGCTGTATGATGAGACTCAGAAAGTAAAGAGATTCTCCTTGGCTTTGCTATGGAGGGAAATGGCATTTGAATTTTCAGAGAAGAGGAAGAAGAAACAGACGTGAAGCACGAACATAAGGAAGATCACTGAAGTCAATTAGTCTTTCTCCACTCCAGTGACCGTTAGTGGATGTCGGCATGGCCGAACGACGGTCACAATGCGGCCATGGTTGAAAAAAAATAAATACGTATAAAATTGGCAGTGTTTTTAATCAAGGTAAGGTGTGCCAATAGTTTTGTTTTGAAAAATAAAATTTTTTAAAAATTATGTTAAAAATATTTTTAAATTTTTTGTTTTAAAAAATATGTAAAAATATTTTTAAAAATGTTTAAAATAAAATCAAACGGGGCATATTGTGTTATTTTGTTTTATGTTTTAGTGAATAGTATTATTTGAAATATCATATGTTGATGCTTACCGCTGTCCGGTGTCGGATCAACACCCAAGTGTGACTGAACACCTTCTGACCTCCTCTTAAGCTTGCCCCTGGTCAGGATTGAGTACCTGCGTGTAACACCCGTATTTTTAACGGGCATGATTTTGTAAAATTTAATGAATAAAATGTGACTATTTAAAATTACTAAGTTGTTTATGATCATTAAAAAAAAAAAAAAATACCACTTTAGTATTTTCTTACCAAGTCTTCCTAAGAAACATTCAAAATTTACCAACACTTCTACCAATCTTGTCTCCCTAAATTATTGCTCAATTATATAGCCTTCTTCTTATTTTGCTAAAGGTATCCGAAGGGGACATTGAATTATTTTCCCTCAATTCATAAAAGACATGGAGATATTTTCTCAACCACCTCTTTAATTATTTTCTTATCTTCTTCTATAATTCACTCCAATTGTCCCCTCAATTATGTTAGCATGATTTGCTAAAAATCTTCATGGGAGATAAGATGATATTTTCCTTTAAGACTCTTTTGTTTCTTCTTACAACTTTCCCCCGTAAACATCCCATTCCTCTTAAGCATTTTGATATCTTTTTATTTAACTATCACCACCTTCTTCTCTAGTTCTCATTCTCTCCCTTTCTCACTTCAAATTTCTAACTAAAGACATAGAGCACAAAGCTCTCTTTGTAGCCAAGACAATTATAATTCCCAACCATGATCGAGGCGGTTTTAGAGTTAATTCAAGCTTGATTGTTAACCCGAACTTTGGTGCTTTTCAAAGAAGTTTTGAGGTAGGTTTTCTTTAATCTAAACTTAGTTTTTAGTATGTATTTTCTCCATGTTTAATGCATAATTTTCGTGTTCAAAATTCATGCAAATTTCTAGTTAAGTTAACATGCATCCTTAAACATTTATGAACAAAAACTTGAGTCTTGAGTTACAACCCACAACCAACTTTTATTTTGGTTTGATGACAATGTTAGAAACATGTTAGGAATGTTTAAAACCGGTTTCCATAACTTTAAGATTGATGTTCTAATGTTTTGAGCTTAAAGAGCAAATTTAAGCATGTTTTCATCATTATTTACAAGAAAGGCTAGAGATATAATTTGATAATGATTTTGGTATAAAACTCATGAGAATATGTTTATTCTGATTATATAATGCATGTTGCATATTTTGGAATGGTTTTGAGATTTTAAACAAGGATAATATGCTTTAAGTTAAAGAAAATTTGACATCCCATAAACTTTATAATACCTCTATGGGCAGTGGCTATTTCTTAAAATTCTGGAGTTAAATGAAAATGAATTTTGTAAATTGGTTTGCATATTTAAAAAGTAGACATCCTAAGCTTTCCAATGAGCTATCATGACCCTAAATCGGAGTTGTATTTTAATTTCTATGAATTTTTCAATTTTCGGATTAGAAACTAGTAAACCTGCCAGTGGTAATAAACCACCCGTCTATCTTAAGTAAACCACCTGTTAACCCGTGTGTTAATTGTAGATAGTGAACCCGCCTTTTTACAAAAGTATACCACCAAGTTGCCATGGTATACTAGCTGTTAACTTGAACCAAAAACCCAATTTTGCTCACCTTCTAGTCTCTTAATGTCTTACAACCTTTCCAATACTACCCTAAATGATTTATGAATTCTTATTAGAGACTAAAACATAAAAATTGCTTGTATGTATTTTATATTGCGTTTAAGATAAAAATTGTTTACTTGGTATTTAAAGAACAATTGCATAAAAATACTTTAATGGCACTAGTAGACGGGTTTACACATAATTCACTTATGAATGTGATTATACGTTGTGCTTTAGTTTTAATTGTCCTTATGCATGCCTTAGGGTCAAGGATGTGTGGAGCTAACGTTGATTAATTCCGAGAATAAAAGTTTGTTGTTAAGCTTTGAAGGTAGGGATTCTATTACTCATCTTTTGTGAGGTTTTGGTAAATTAAATTTGATTGTTTTATATTGTAAAATATGTATATTGTATAGCGATAAATATAATGATTTGACATATGTTATAAATTGAGAAGCATGGTTAGGAAATTGACTCTATAAATATAAATTGAATACAAAGGAATAGTGAGATGTAAAAAGGGCGACGGTTACGTCCTTGGGCACGAATACCCTAAAAGGAAAAATAGGGGGAAGGTGATGACGCTTCCTTGGGTTGAAAGTCCCAGAACACACTGTACAGGAATCGATTTGGTGAGGACTCGGGGCTTGATGTCCCCTCACCGGAACACCCTTGAAATGTTTATAGGGTGATCAAGTACGCCCATTTGGGTTTCGATGAGTTGAGTGATACTCAATTTAACATGGATACCTAGGAACAATGATGATTGGTAATATTTGTATAAATGTGTAATTATGACACTTGGTAATGATTAACTACGGTATCCATAAGATGTGATCATAATAAACCTCATAATCTGGAATATGATGTAACCTACTAACCATGCAGTTTTTAATGTGGTAATGGATAAACCATAAGGTGAGTCATGATTTCCCTACTGGGCATGTCGATGCTCATCCCTATCATATCTTCATATCTCAGGTGGAACTCAGTGCAACATATTTGAAGAGGAATAAGCGAAAACAATCTTGCTGTTTTCGTGTTAGAAGACCCTGTTTAATTACAACTTATCTACAACATGTAAGAGTTGTATTATTTTTTTTATGGCTGTGTTAAGTTATTTGGGAATTGTACTATGGTGATGATGACTGTAATTATATATATTTGGTGCTACACTAAAAACTGTGGTTTGTATTTAAAACGTTTATTTTTATTTTTCTTGTTGTTTAAAGACCCATGGGCATTGTTTAATTGATTTAAATAATATAAAATTTAAAATTATTTTTATTTATTTAAAACTGTTAACCCCCACATAGGGGTGTTACAGAATTTTTGGTATCAGAGCCTAGGTTCGATTAACCTAGGGGGTATAGCACCACCTTAAAAATTAATCTTTGGGAATGGTTTTAAAGTTAGGTGTTAATGTCATCATCATTTGGTACTGATCCCTGTTAAATTTTCGCAGCCAGTAGAAACTATGCCACCAAGACGTCAAATGCAATCGTCTGAGCTGTCACAACCGGTTGAACATGCTCAAGAAGTTGAGCAACCGGAACCGATGGAACAAGCTCAAGAAGATGAGCAACTACAACATGCAACACAATCCCCGCCAGCTGCACCAGAAGTAAATAATTTAGGACAAATTCTTCAAGCATTACAAAATGTGCAAAGACCTGTGGAGGTTCGTGATCCCGAACAACGACATCTAACTCTGTTGAAGGAGTTTATGAAGCAGAAACCACCCACATTTAGTGGAGAACCTAACCCGGTCATAGCAGAACAATGGCTAAAGGCAGTCAAAAAGAAGTTGGACACCTTGAGGATTCCACGGGAGTATTGGGTTAGCTTTTCAACATATATATTTGAGGGTAAAGCCGAAGAATGGTGGGATCTTCAGAAAGACGACTATGACGTGCCGAATCTTACATGGGAGCAGTTCGAAACCATTTTTCGCAACACCTATATTCCTCAGAGCCATAGGCAAGCAATGATGCGAGAATTTGAAAACCTGGTGCAGGGAGATACAACAGTTGCTGAATACCATGCTCGATTTATAGAATTGTCTCGCTACAATCCCGGGGCTGTATCGGATCCAATGGCGAGATGCGAAAAATTTAGAAATAACCTGAGGCCGAAAATCAGACAAATGATAGCTGCTGTTCCATCAACAGATTTTCTTGATCTTGTAGCTGCGGCACAGCGGGCAGAGACAGAACTAAATAACTCCTATGGAGAGTATAAGGGTTCTGGTGGGCGTCAAAGGAAAATAAGTAAGAAAGAGAAGTCACAAGGGCAAGTCATTCAGCATAGTGGAGTGACTATTGGTGGTGGATCTTCTGGTAGTGGTCGTTTCCAACCGTATGCTTGTCATAACTGTGGACAAGTGGGACATCTGAGGAGAAATTGCCCTAACCACCCTACACAATCATCCTTTGCACCAAGGCCACAAGGAAGTCATTTTGGCTCCACTGTTTGGGGAGGGAGTCAAAATCGTGGAGCGCCTCAGCAAAACACTCCAGCTTCCCAAGTCTCAGTAACTCAACCTCGAGGGTTCCAGCCTCAGTACAACTATCAACAGCGGCCACAGGGTTCCAATTTTTATGCTAATCAGAACTTCCAACCGACTCCACAAGGCTCAATGAATCAAAGGCCATATTTTTCTGGGAGAAATAATAATAAGGCTAGTAGTAGCCAAGGAAACCGAGGAAAAAGTGATAAAGGAAAAGCACCAGCACAAGCTTATGCAATTACGGCTACAGCTGGACAAGCAAAACAGGCTGATCACTCAGTTGTAGACGGTATGATTCACGTGTCTCATTCTTGGGCTCATGTATTATTTGACACTGGTGCCACTCATTCATTTATATCTATGTTATTTGCTTCCGTACTACAATTAGAAACTGAGACATGTAGTTCATCATTAACCCTTAGTACACCAATGGGCGGGATAGCTGAAGTATCCATAATTTGTAAATCAGTGTGTATTGTTATAGGAGAACATAAACTATCGGCTGACCTATATGTAATAACTATGACAGAGTTTGATGTAATCTTAGGAATGGATTGGCTAACTAAATACCAGGCAATAGTAGATTGTCATAGGAAACGTGTCTCTTTATTCACCAAGAATGGACAAGTCGTCGAATTTCAGGCAAAAACAGGAACAGTGACACCAGCCCCGGTGCTAAAGGCTTGTATTGGAGGACGAAGGAATTTCACCAATCTTGGGACGATCTTTGCTTCAAATGGAGAACTAAAGAAGAGTGACCTATCCTCTCACACTCCTGTGGTGGACGAATTTTCAGATGTTTTTCCAGATGAATTGCCCGGACTTCCGCCTAATAGAGAAATTGAGTTTGTCATCGACCTAACTCAAGGAGCAACGCCTGTTTCTATCGCTCCGTATCGAATGGCACCTGCTGAGAAAGTGGAATTGAGGAAGCAGTTGGATGAATTACTGGAAAAAGGATTTATTCGACCAAGTACATCACCTTGGGGAGCTCCAGTACTTTTTGTGAAGAAACATGACGGATCGTTGAGGCTCTGTGTCGATTATCGCCAGCTTAATCGATTGACTATCAAGAACAAGTACCCTCTACCCCGAATTGATGAGTTGTTCGATCAGTTAGGAGGATCTTGCTATTTCTCAAAGATTGACTTACGATCCGGATATCACCAACTGAAGATAAGAGAAGAGGACATTCCAAAGACAGCTTTTCGGACTCGCTACGGTCATTTTGAGTTTCTTGTCATGCCTTTCGGGTTGACTAATGCACCAGCGGCTTTCATGGACTTGATGAACCGTGTCTTTCGACCGTACTTAGATCAATTTATCATTGTCTTCATAGATGATATCTTGATCTATTCTAAAAATGAAGAAGAACATGCTGAGCATTTGAGGATCGCTCTACAAACGTTGAGAGAACATGGTCTTTATGCAAAAAGAGAAAAATGTGATTTCTGGATGACGAAGGTCAAGTTCCTTGGACACGTTGTCTCTGAAGAAGGCATCTCAGTGGACCCCTCCAAAATTGAAGCAGTGCTAAATTGGGAACGACCAAAGAACGTGTCGGAGATTCGAAGTTTCCTCGGACTAGCTGGATACTATCGACGCTTCGTAGAGAATTTTTCAAAGATTGCTTCTCCATTAACAAAACTCACAAGGAAGAATGTCAAGTTCGTGTAGGATGATAAATGTGAAGAAGCATTTGAGGAACTGAAGCAAAGACTCACTAGTGCACCTGTGCTAATCATACCTAACAACGAGGAGCCTTACACAGTATACACTGATGCCTCAAGAAACGGTTTGGGTTGTGTGTTAATGCAGCATGGACGAGTAGTTGCCTACGCCTCACGCCAATTGAAACCCCATGAGAGGAACTACCCCACACATGATCTTGAGTTAGCTGCTGTGGTTTTCGCACTCAAAATTTGGAGATGTTATCTATATGGCGCAAAGTTCGAGCTATATTCAGATCATCAAAGTCTGAAATATTTGTTTACTCAAAAGGATCTCAATCTAAGGCAACGAAGATGGACTGAGTACATGGTGGACTATGACTTTAGTATCCAATATCATCCTGGAAAAGCAAATGCCGTGGCAGATGCTCTAAGTCGTAAGAACAACGGACGTATAGCCAGTTTAGCATTGGAAGATTGGAGACGAGTCACCATTGCCGACTTCAACTTGCAATATTATGAAGATGACGAGAGAGCTTTCCTATTCAATGTGATAGCAACTCCTACGTTAATTCAGAAAGTAAAACAAGGACAATGGCACGATGAAGGATTACGTAGGGTTTGGGAGCAAATACAAAATGGAGAACAACTGGATGGATGGCAGATTGAGCCAGAAGGATTTTTACTTTACAAAGGAAGATTAGTTGTTCCAGAGGATCCATATCTCAGGCATGCGGTGCTAGATGAGGCTCACCGTTCAAAGTTTGCTATTCATCCTGGAAGCACAAAAATGTATATGGATCTAAAACGACAATACTGGTGGCGAGGAATGAAACGAGATGTAGCAACCTTTGTCTCTAAGTGCATGACGTGCCAACAGGTTAAAGCGGAACATCAAAAGCCTGGAGGCGAGTTGAGGAGCTTACCTATTCCAGAATGGAAGTGGGATCATGTGACAATGGACTTTGTTACTGGATTTCCTAAGACTCAAATAGGGCATGACGCCGTTTGGGTAATTGTAGATCGTTTAACTAAGACAGCCCACTTCATCCCAATCAGAACTAGTTATAGTGTCTCAAAATTATGTCAATTATACGTGGAAAAGGTAGTGACATTGCATGGAGTGCCAATGTCAATAGTTTCCGATAGAGATACACGTTTCACGTCGAAATTTTGGAGAGGATTACAGAGGGCCTTGGGAACTCAATTGAATTTTAGTACAGCTTTTCATCCTCAAACAGATGGACAATCTGAACGTGTCATTCAGATTCTCGAGGATATGCTTCGGGCTTGTGTGCTGGACTTTGGAACAAATTGGGCTGCACAGCTGCCATATGTTGAATTCGCATATAACAACAGTTACCAAGCAAGTATTAGAATGGCTCCATATGGGGCCTTATATGGTAGACCTTGTAGATCTCCATTGTGTTGGGCTGAAAAGGAAGAGCGTCTTGAACTTGGGCCTCAGTTTATCAGAAAAACAACGGACAAGATCCAGATTATTCGCGAACGTCTTCAGACAGCTCAAAGTCGACAAAAGAGTTATGCAGATAAGAGGAGGCGACCTTTAGAGTTCATGATTGGAGACTTTGTGTTCTTAAAAGTGAAACCAAAACGAGGTGTATCTCGATTTGGTGTTAAAGGAAAGTTAGCACCAAGGTATACAGGACCGTTTGAGATTGTGGAACGCATTGGAACGTTGGCATACCGTTTAGACCTACCACCACAATTGTCTCATGTACATAATGTGTTTCATGTATCGATGTTGAGAAAGTATGAACCCGACCCTTCACATGTGATCATGTGGACAGATGTGCCGATTCAAGGAGATACGAATTATGAAGAAATTCTAGTTCAAATACTGGATCATGAAATAAAAATATTACGTCGTCGTGAAATTCCTCTGGTGAAAGTGATGTGGCAACACCATGATGTGGAGGAAGCCACATGGGAACTTGAATCTGAAATGAGAGAAAAGTATCCACATTTGTTTTAACATTGTAATCAGTGTAAGAAATTTCGAGGACGAAATTTTTTATAGGAGGGGAGAGCTGTAACACCCGTATTTTTAACGGGCATGATTTTGTAAAATTTAATGAATAAAATGTGACTATTTAAAATTACTAAGTTGTTTACGATCATTAAAAAAAAAAAAAATACCACTTTAGTATTTTCTTACCAAGTCTTCCTAAGAAACATTCAAAATTTACCAACACTTCTACCAATCTTGTCTCCCTAAATTATTGCTCAATTATATAGCCTTCTTCTTATTTTGCTAAAGGTATCCGAAGGGGACATTGAATTATTTTCCCTCAATTCATAAAAGACATGGAGATATTTTCTCAACCACCTCTTTAATTATTTCCTTATCTTCTTCTATAATTCACTCCAATTGTCCCCTCAATTATGTTAGCATGATTTGCTAAAAATCTTCATGGGAGATAAGATGATATTTTCCTTTAAGACTCTTTTGTTTCTTCTTACAACTTTCCCCCGTAAACATCCCATTCCTCTTAAGCATTTTGATATCTTTTTATTTAACTATCACCACCTTCTTCTCTAGTTCTCATTCTCTCCCTTTCTCACTTCAAATTTCTAACTAAAGACATAGAGCACAAAGCTCTCTTTGTAGCCAAGACAATTATAATTCCCAACCATGATCGAGGCGGTTTTAGAGTTAATTCAAGCTTGATTGTTAACCCGAACTTTGGTGCTTTTCAAAGAAGTTTTGAGGTAGGTTTTCTTTAATCTAAACTTAGTTTTTAGTATGTATTTTCTCCATGTTTAATGCATAATTTTCGTGTTCAAAATTCATGCAAATTTCTAGTTAAGTTAACATGCATCCTTAAACATTTATGAACAAAAACTTGAGTCTTGAGTTACAACCCACAACCAACTTTTATTTTGGTTTGATGACAATGTTAGAAACATGTTAGGAATGTTTAAAACCGGTTTCCATAACTTTAAGATTGATGTTCTAATGTTTTGAGCTTAAAGAGCAAATTTAAGGATGTTTTCATCATTATTTACAAGAAAGGCTAGAGATATAATTTGATAATGATTTTGGTATAAAACTCATGAGAATATGTTTATTCTGATTATATAATGCATGTTGCATATTTTGGAATGGTTTTGAGATTTTAAACAAGGATAATATGCTTTAAGTTAAAGAAAATTTGACATCCCATAAACTTTATAATACCTCTATGGGCAGTGGCTATTTCTTAAAATTCTGGAGTTAAATGAAAATGAATTTTGTAAATTGGTTTGCATATTTAAAAAGTAGACATCCTAAGCTTTCCAATGAGCTATCATGACCCTAAATCGGAGTTGTATTTTAATTTCTATGAATTTTTCAATTTTCGGATTAGAAACTAGTAAACCTGCCAGTGGTAATAAACCACCCGTCTATCTTAAGTAAACCACCTGTTAACCCGTGTGTTAATTGTAGATAGTGAACCCGCCTTTTTACAAAAGTATACCACCAAGTTGCCATGGTATACTAGCTGTTAACTTGAACCAAAAACCCAATTTTGCTCACCTTCTAGTCTCTTAATGTCTTACAACCTTTCCAATACTACCCTAAATGATTTATGAATTCTTATTAGAGACTAAAACATAAAAATTGCTTGTATGTATTTTATATTGCGTTTAAGATAAAAATTGTTTACTTGGTATTTAAAGAACAATTGCATAAAAATACTTTAATGGCACTAGTAGACGGGTTTACACATAATTCACTTATGAATGTGATTATACGTTGTGCTTTAGTTTTAATTGTCCTTATGCATGCCTTAGGGTCAAGGATGTGTGGAGCTAACGTTGATTAATTCCGAGAATAAAAGTTTGTTGTTAAGCTTTGAAGGTAGGGATTCTATTACTCATCTTTTGTGAGGTTTTGGTAAATTAAATTTGATTGTTTTATATTGTAAAATATGTATATTGTATAGCGATAAATATAATGATTTGACATATGTTATAAATTGAGAAGCATGGTTAGGAAATTGACTCTATAAATATAAATTGAATACAAAGGAATAGTGAGATGTAAAAAGGGCGACGGTTACGTCCTTGGGCACGAATACCCTAAAAGGAAAAATAGGGGGAAGGTGATGACGCTTCCTTGGGTTGAAAGTCCCAGAACACACTGTACAGGAATCGATTTGGTGAGGACTCGGGGCTTGATGTCCCCTCACCGGAACACCCTTGAAATGTTTATAGGGTGATCAAGTACGCCCATTTGGGTTTCGATGAGTTGAGTGATACTCAATTTAACATGGATACCTAGGAACAATGATGATTGGTAATATTTGTATAAATGTGTAATTATGACACTTGGTAATGATTAACTACGGTATCCATAAGATGTGATCATAATAAACCTCATAATCTGGAATATGATGTAACCTACTAACCATGCAGTTTTTAATGTGGTAATGGATAAACCATAAGGTGAGTCATGATTTCCCTACTGGGCATGTCGATGCTCATCCCTATCATATCTTCATATCTCAGGTGGAACTCAGTGCAACATATTTGAAGAGGAATAAGCGAAAACAATCTTGCTGTTTTCGTGTTAGAAGACCCTGTTTAATTACAACTTATCTACAACATGTAAGAGTTGTATTATTTTTTTTTATGGCTGTGTTAAGTTATTTGGGAATTGTACTATGGTGATGATGACTGTAATTATATATATTTGGTGCTACACTAAAAACTGTGGTTTGTATTTAAAACGTTTATTTTTATTTTTCTTGTTGTTTAAAGACCCATGGGCATTGTTTAATTGATTTAAATAATATAAAATTTAAAATTATTTTTATTTATTTAAAACTGTTAACCCCCACATAGGGGTGTTACACTGCGAGAGGGATGATTCGGAGAAATGGGGTTAGCCAATAGACAAGGGCTCTCCGATGCTCAAGACAAGAACTGTTCGGCAGAGGTCGGCAGCTGATTAAATGAGAAGAGGTCTCTCTCTCTAAAACGTCATAAATGCATCCTATTTATAGGCCACCAGCTGGATCGGGTGCAAGATGGGTTTTGCCCATTACTCAGGTGTCACATCAAAGTGTATCAAGCAATAGGTGACAAGTGTCGCGTCCATGGTCCAATGGATTGGACTCTATCGGACGGCAGCACGCCTGCCTGGTGTTGGCCAACAAGGATGGGTAGTGACGTGTTATGATGAATAGCGTGGCCCGGCCCGAGCTACAGTTCATCCCCTGAGGTGGCAGCCTTCTTGGGGGCGTGCCCTCAGATCAGTGGAAGGCTCCCCAGGAAGAAGCATAATTCGTCGGGTCGGGCGGTAGCCATTTCTGCCGAACTGATTTGCCGACCACCAAAGTTAATGTCCTCGGTGGGAGTGCCGAGCTACCCTCAACATTAGCCCCCCAGTGCACCTGGTCGGTGTTCGGCCGGGTGGACTATGCCGAGTGGGTGATGTCGGCTTAAAGGAAGAAGACTAAGCGACACTTAGAAGCGGGATGAGGTGAAAAGACGCGCGGATCAGACGGGGGACGCGTGTTGCGTCGCAGCCGTCTGTGTGGCTGTCAGGCGTATTAATTGCGCCTTTTGGGTTTTCGCGCTCGAACTTCCCGCTTAAAATGGCTATAAATAGGGCCCCTCCCCTCCGCAATTTGCACTTCATTTTCAGAAATTTACGAACGAGAAATTTTAGCTGCCGAGCTCAAGTACTAGCCGAGGATTATATCAACCGAGCAACCAAGAACCCGAGCAGGTAATTCCCGAGTGAAAATGAGTGATTTGTCCGACTCGCAAAACGTAGAGGTTTCATGGTCGAAAAGCAGCGGGGAGAGCAGTAGCTCTTCTTCGACTCAATCTGACGCCGAGGTGGCGTTCCAAAGACGGGAAGGGGCCAGGCGGCTGGAGCAGATCCTAAGGGTCGATTCCCAGACCGTGCCCGAGCAAGAATTTTTAGATTTGCTGGGCGGGCACAAACTTATCAGGCCGTCCAGGGAGCAAGACCCTTACATTGGGGCGGCAACAGAGGGCCATTCCCAAGTTTTTCCAAGGGAGAGGACCGAGTTTCAAACCCAGGAGGACGCTCCGAGCACCTCTGGTCGGAATGCCGAGGCCCCCGTCCAAGTTGCAGGCGTGATTACGGTTGATGCCTCCGATGAGGAGCATGCGGCCGAGGAGGCAGGGGCAGAACAGCCGGAGATGGAGCAGGAGGTCCAGGCCACCCGCGTACGGGGCGTCACAGCGTATCGGATAAGCCGTCCTGGGCAAACCTCAGCGGCAGGATATACGAGCGCGATTACAGAGTCGCGGTTAGGGACACTACACGCCGAATATGGTATTCCGGCCGATGTGGATCTCGTCGTTCCCGGCGAGAGGGATTCACCTTTAGAGGCGCCGGAGGGGTTTATCACCCTTTACGTCGAGTTCTTCAAGGCCGGGCTGCGTCTGCCACTGCACCGTTTCCTCCGCTGGGCGCTTAATGACTTTAATGTATGCCAGGCACAATTAAACCCGAACAGCTACAGGTCGCTGATCGGGATGTATATTTTGTGGAAGTACCACCGGAGTACTGAGATGCCGCTGGAGGCCTTCAAGCAAGTATTCAAGATGAAGAAGCTTCCTCGGCAGTCCGGTTGGTACTACTTCACCGGCTTCAGAAAGGACTTCATTCTGGGCAACCCCGACTCGGACAAGCTGTGGAAGTACGAATGGTTTTACGTCGGGGGGAATTTTTTAGCCCAAGCCGGTGAAGTTGTCCCCGAGGATGAGCAAGTGCCGGGGTCATTCGAGCTGGGGCACGTCTGGATTAAGCGCCCTTGGGCACCGAGCCATGTGATAGAGGCCGTGGACGAGCTGTTCGAAAAGCCCGAGTCGTCCAGACAACAGTCCTTTCTTCTGAGAAAGGACACCTTGTCCAGATACGGTTGGTTCGGGGAATCTAGCAGTTTTCCCCGAGCTAGGCGTCCTGCCCGGGAAACCGGGTAGGTTACTGTTGCCCATATGGGTGATGCGGATCTTCCAGGGCCAAGCACTTCCCGGTCCGGGTGGCTGACGAGGGAGCCTTCATTGTCCAGTACCGAGGACTCGTCCAGTGGCTCCCTCGGTGCGGGGCCACCTGTAGCCGACGAGAACCTCGAGGGCGTGATTAGGCTCCTGTACCCGTCGGGCCAACTTCGGATCGGAGGTCAGCCCAGAATTTTATTTATAGTCGCCGTCCTCTTTTATTTCGTCCTTTGCTTAACTTGGATTTTCTTTGTACAGAAATGACTGCACCGAGCTCCCGCTCTGGTAGGCTTGCCCAGATGACAACACAGAGGAAGGGCAAGGGCAAGGCCGCCGAGGCCAGCAAGAAGCGTAAGAGGACGCCAGCACCCGAGCCCCCGACACGTACCGGGCAGACCTCCACATCAGTCCAAGCTCCACCGCCACTGCCAATAAGGACCTCCTCAGAGGTCGGCCGAGTAGACGAGGCATCCAGAGGTTCTTCCGAGAACCAACAAAGAAGGCCCCGAACTACCGCGGGATGCTCCTTGAACTCATCGGGGACGTGGCTCCCTCGAATGACTTCTTTATGGAGATTCGGGGTGAGGACTTCCCCGATTTGTGCAACCTGGCACTCCGATCGGCAGCCTCAGTAAGTATCCAAGTCGACTAATGGTTGCAGGGACTTCCTATAATGTTGCCAAGAACTTATCCCTTGGTACTTTTCACAGCTAAGCGCCGTTGTGCACATGGCACACTCCATCGGGGTGAGGGAGATCCACAAGGAGCAAGAAAGGCACAAGAAGACCCTCCTCCTGAAGTTGGACTCCGACAGAGAGCTCAAAGGCACGAAGGATGAATTAGGTCGGGCCAAGGAGGAGGCTCAGAAGGCGAAGTCCGAGGCCGAGGACATGTTGAGGCAGCTAAAGGAGGCAGAGGATAAGGCTGCTCGGCAGGAGGAGATAGCCGCTCGGCAGAAGGAGAAAGCCGCTCGGCTAGAGGAACGACTGGCAACTCTACAAGCCGAGCATCACCGATTCGTGGCCGGGCTTCCGGATCAGCTGGCCGCTGCGGTCGAGGAGTTCAAGACGTCCCCCGAGTACACCAATCTCTACTTCGATGGAATGGTGGATCTCCGCGACCATTTGATAGAGAAGCATCCCGAGGCCGCTGCATTCGACTAGTCGGTTATTGCCGAGCCGGACCAGGGTGAGGCCGAGCAACAACAGGATGTTGAGGAGGTCGTCGTTGTAGACGGTGATGATGACGGGAATGTGCAAGCTACCGAGGGCGGTCAAGACGACAGCGCGGCCGGGGACGAGACTCAAGCTGTTGATGAGACTCGGGCCGATTGATCCTCTGTTTCTTGCTTTTTGTGATTGGGCTTGGGAGGTGCCCGACTTTCTTGTACCTCCTTAATAAAGAAATTTAAACGATTTATATTTTCTCGTTTTGTATCCACTTTAGCTTACGTGTAGTTTTTTTTTTACATCCCACGTAACATTTAAGGTTAGATACTTCTCGGGTAGATTCCCAGGCTGGGGGACAATTGACCGAGCAGAGGTGGATGGTGCGATTGTTTTCGGTTAATTCCAATACCTCTGTCCTCAGTTGATCCGAGGACTTCAGTTCTCGGTCGTTTCGAGTAGTTATCCACTTATGCTTAGTTATCCAAGCAAGTTTAGGTTTCTGGTCTCGGTCGGGCAGGATGTAAACGGCGTACAGCTGCCCTTACCCTGTCGCCCCCCTTAGACTTGTGGAAGTTTCAAAGAAACTTTACAAGTATAGGACTGATCGGGCACATAAATGTGCCGAGTAACTTAAGGGTGTCTGCATGACAGACATGATACATATATTGACTAGCCCCCCTGTCCAGTTTGACGAGGATGACGCCCTTGGCTGGGAGTCAACATCCTGTCTTCCGAGCTGGGGTTCCGGCGTCTTGGCCTAACACTTCCCTTAAAAACATTACTCAGGCGGAATGAGATTAGGGAAGTTGTGTTCCATGAATGTAATATTTACATTGACTTTTCCAGTCCTGCTCAGCAGGTCTAGTTACAAAAGAATTGTGGCCAGAGGTCAAAAAAGGAATCTGGCTCTGATTTCCTGTTCTTTTTCAAGAATAGAATCTTTTTAATAGCTCGGTATTCCAAGGATGACCGAGCTGATTCCCCTCCAAATCGACTAGCTTGTAGGTGCCTGCTCGCACGACACCTTCGACTTTAAAAGGTCCTTCCCACTTCGGACCAAAGGACCCGAGACCGGGTTGCTGAACCGTGACTTTCTTCATTACTAAGTCACCAACCTTAAAGCTCCTCGGCTGGACCCGTTTGTTGTAATACCGGGCTACAACCTGATTCCGGGCTGCGTTACGGATGGATGCTCGGTTCCTTTTTTCTTCAAGTAGATCGAGCTCAGTCATCATGAACTTTTCATTAAGTTTCTCTTCGTATTGCTCAACCCTTAAGGTCGGCAATCCAACCTCGGCTGGGATGACGGCCTCTGCCCCATAGACCAGGGAGAACGGTGTCTCGCCAGTTGCAGCTCGCGCAGTTGTTCGGTATGCCCAGAGCACTTGGGGCAGTTCGTCGATCCACGCACCCTTAAGCCTTTCGAGCTTCTTCTTCAGATTGTCTTTAATTGTCTTGTTTACGGCCTCCACTTGGCCGTTACTCTGTGGATAGCTCGGAGAAGAGAAGACTTTCTTAATGCCGAGCTTCTCACACAAATGTCGTAAACCCGAGGAGTCAAACTGCTTAGCATTGTCGGTCACGATAGTGTGCGGGATTCCGAACCGACAGACGATATTTTTCCATACGAAGTTGGTGCACTTAGCTTCAGTCATGTTGGTACAAGGCTCGACTTCGATCTATTTTGTCAGATAGTCGATGGCGACGACACAATATCTGAATTACGAACGAGCCGGAGGGAGTGGTCCGATCAAGTCGATGGCCCATTTTGCAAATGGCCATGCTGAAGTCACCGGATTTAAAGGCTCGGCGTGCGAACCTAGCATCCGAGCAAATTGCTGGCATTTGAGGCATTTTCGTGCGAAGCTCACGCAGTCTTGCTGCATACTAGGCCAGTAATAACCCTGTCGCAGGCATTTTTGGGTCAAGGAACGTCCACCCGAGTGATTGCCACACAGGCCCTCATGAATCTTTTTCATTAAGTACTCGGCCTCCTGGGGACCCAAACATCTCAGGTATGGCATTGAGTAGCCGCGTCGGTATAGCTTTTGCCCAATCATTGAATACCGGGCCGAGCTGTTACGTATTCGACGTGCTTCTTCCCGGTCATCGGGTAATTCGGCTAAGGTCAGGTACCGGATTATCGGGTCCATCCACGTGTATTGTGGTTCGGCTGCCAGGCTCATGACCTCCGTACTGATACTTGGTGCGGAGAGTCTCTCAACAGGAACGGATATCGGGTCTACTCCGCCTATCCCGGAGGCTAGTCGAGCGAGGACATCGGCTTCCACGTTCTCAGATCGGGGGATTTGCTTAAAAGTGTAGGACTTGAATTGTCCAAGCAACCGTTTCGCTTCTTTTAAATATGCCGCCATTGATTCTGCTCGGGCCTAGAATCCTCCTGTGACTTGCTGCACCACCAGCATTGAGTCACTATAGATAGTCAGCTGATCAACTCCGAGGTCCCGGGCAATTCGTAGTCTGGCCAGCAGAGCTTCATATTCCGCTTCGTTATTTGAGGTTTTGAA